>CM061534.1:6397373-7597373 GCA_030545055.2 Neoaliturus tenellus | reverse complement strand
TGAATGCATCCAAAATGTCATCATAAGATTGCCAGGCCTCCATTTTGGTGAATATTTGTGACGTCACTTACGGTACATCAATTGATGTAGTCCGCCGGTGGCGCCGGTCACTTGAGTCACCGCAAGGCATTTTTGAGTGGTATAAATAAAATAACTGATTATACTCCGAGTAAATGAGAGGAATGCATAAAAATATTATCTGAGGATCGCTAGGACTCCAATTTTGTCATTATTGATGACATAACTTCCGGTACATCTATTGATGTAGTCCGCCGGTGGCGCCGGTCGCGTAAGTCACCGCGAGGATAAAGTAGTCCGTTTACTGCCACAACTGTTTCTAACGATGCACAAACTTGTTTCTTGACACAACAAGTACTAAAAATAATAGAATAGAAAAATAAATGAAAAATAAAAACAACTATACACACCAGAAAAAAGTATGAAGTTACCACGGTACCGTCCTGAACAGAAACCCTAGAACGGAAAACTATACGCGCCAAAATGGATCTGTGTACTGGCACAACAGGCGGCAAAGGGATAAAACGATCCCGGACAACAGCTGAGCTCATACTGAACTAATAAAGTGGGAGTGGCGCGACTACATCAATAGCTGTAGGCCGCTACGAGGGCTCGCGCCGCACTACATCAATAGCTGTAGGCCGCTACGAGGGCTCGCGCCGCACTACATCAATAGCTGTTGTCCGCACACAACGTGTTAACTGATAGTTCTCCTGGCCTGAAATACCTGCACTTTTTTGTTTTCTATGAAGGTGGACCAACGGCTTAACATGACTTCTGAATCACGAGAGCGGCCGAACGATCTTTTTGTCCCCGAGCCGGGAATTGAACCCAGGCCCGCTGGGTGATAACCCTAAACTCTAACACTGAGCTAAGGCCGCTGCCATACGACAACTGTTGTAATAAAAAATCATAGCAAACTAGGAAGAACAGATGTTTCAAAAATAAAATATTTTAATTAGGTTAAGGCTGTGAAAAATTTTGGTCGAATTTCAACCATACTAGGTGCGACAAAATTGCGAGTTTGGAAATTTAAACAGCTGGTTGCTGATTTACATTACTCGTACCTGGCAATGTTGTCAGTTTTGTTTTATTTATACTGTGGCTTACGTTCACAGTAATTAATAACAGATGCCAACAGCTGGATAAGTTGGCACAAATCTACAACACTGTTGTAAATTCTGGCTCGCATTTTCGTGATGCCTACTACAGTGGGCGATCGCAGTCATAATTTAACCCTCAAGCGGGTGCTTCATTCGTTGGTAAAACGGCAAAGGGCACATGCGAAGTTTTACTCCGCAACAATAAATTGCACAAATTAAACTTATTTTACATGTTTTTATAACAAAATATTTTATTTAAATGTTGACTGAGATAATCAGGAACCACATTTCATCGATGGAACCATTGATTGTTTAACTTAATGGGTTTAATATTTCAATTAAACAATGTAAGTAATTTTAAAGTATAATATAGGTATTTCTGAGTAACGGGAGAGGGCGCATGCGGAGTTTTTCTCCGCATTAATAATATTATACGTCATTGCAAACAAAATGTATTTGATAATGTATTTATAAATGAAATAACACAAAAACCTAATTATACATATGTACAATAAAGTGTAACACAGAAAGTTTCATGAGCAAATAAACCCCGCACTGAGCATACTCACGAGATAGGGCGCATGCAGAGAAAACCTCTGCAAACTGACACCGCATCACAGAATTGGAAATAGCAAGGAACTAGGGGTTGGTGGGGGGTATAAATAGCTTAAGGTAATTTCCGAAATGAGGCTTGTGAAGTACTAAGCCAGACACGACTGCCGAGAACACCGTTATGCATGTTTTTTTTAACAAAATCAATACATGCGAAGAAAAACTCCACATGCTCCCGCAGAATGGGTTAATTTCCATTCCTTATAGGCAATTCCTTATGTATGTTTTTGCTTATATTTATTGGAGATCGCCCACTGGTCGAAATTCGACCAAAATTTCCCTTGACCTGGACCTAATTAGTTACTTTATAGCTGTTCTTAATCTGTTGTTGTTTTTGTTTTGTTTTTGTGCCATTTGTTATTACATCAGCTTTCAAGATTCAATCAATTATCACTCTTCATACATAAGATTACATTTTAAACTTTGAAAGCCTGTAAGGCCCGGTTAGCCCTGGGGCCAATGTGAATTATAATGGGATTCTTTCTGCTCATCTACCTTCCAGTTTGCACAAATTTCTCCTACGATGCACACAAGCTCAGAAAAAAGAAGAAAGGAATTATGTTTGCCTAATGTATAGATTAATATATCTGTTAAAATTCAGATATGAACTTTTTACTCATTAAAGTACTGTCAGTTAAAATCATTGGTTTGTACTCTGAACGCATTGATATCAAGACAAGTGATTTTGAGGAAAAGTGTTGTAAGTTTTAGGTACATTTAATTTTTTGTTGTTTTTGTTTTGCTATGTATATTTTACTTTAGAATTCCCATTTGGGACTATTGTTGGAAAAATATACTATTTTATATTAAAATTTTATTGTGTTTTTAATAAATCCTCTTTACTTTTTCAGAGAAAAATGCATTGTTTTGAATTAGTATTGATCTCATATTACAGGATAGTCAGTACTTTGTATACTTTGTTACTGTATACTTTTGTTACTGTATACTTTGTATTGTTACTGTTATTGTATACTGTATACTTTGTATACAGTATACTTTGTTATCAGACAACCTCAAATTGACATAAATGCTTTCATTTTAACATTTTTTTGTATTTTTATTACAATGTTCAGAGTTGAAACTTAAAACACTTCTAACTTACATCTTTTGTTAATGCATCGAATATTAGCCCTGCCCTACCAGTGTGTTTTTGTTACACACTTTTATAGGCATGATTAGTAATTTTAGACAAGGGTAAAAAAATATTCAACACAAACTAAGATTAGAAAGCGTTTTTTAAACTTAACGAATTAGAAAAACAAAACAAAAACGAAATAATGATTATAAAATTAAAAATAGTAAAAAGGTTTGTCCCAAAACGTGTCAAAACTAGGCATCCATGAGGTGTCAGAATCCAGGGAGGGGTGCGGGGCCGAGTCCGTTAGCATTGCCTGCAAACAACATAGAGTAATGAGTTAGGAATTGAGCCAAGATTTGAGTTGCTAGTTTTTTTATTTATTTAAATAAAATTTAGTCAAAAGTTGCATGAATCTAGTATTATGTTTTTGGGTGACTATAACTAATCTAAATGCTATTCTCTATTAGGAATTAACATTATTTATCTAACCCCAAAATGGAATCGTTAAAACCATTAAATAATAACAAAATTATTAGTAAGGTAATATGTTGCCTTTTATATGTGATCAAGAATTTTTCCTTGTGCTCTTGGTGGTTTTCCTACTGGGAAGAAATTATCACAGGGGCTCTGCTATTAACCAAATCTTTAATAAAGTATAATCTAAAGATGCCAATATTTCCTAATATGGTAAGATCAGTCTTACCATATTATCACCAATGTGATACAAGACAACACCATCATAATCAAAACTCGAGTCGAGTCATTTGATGACTCAAGTTGCAAGCAGAGTCCGATTCGACTCTGCCAGATTCTAGAGTTAGATTTTCATCCAATAGCGAGTCAGTTTGGAGAGTCGAGTGAAGCCAATATTAAATCTTGTGGGAGACAAGTCGGTTTGAGTCTTCGGATGAGTTCGCCTTTTGACTCGAGTTGAATTTTTAACCAATTGCGTGTCAGTTTGGCGAGTCGAGTGAAGTACTGTTAAATTTTATGGGATTCGAGTAAGCAATCTTCAAGCGATTTTGATTCTACTTGAGTTGATGAGTGGACTTGAGTAAATACCTAGCTCGAGTTGACGTGACTCGAGTTGGCCTGACTCGGTAACTATACTCAACACATCACTACTATCTATATATTTACATTGTTTTTAGTGAAGATGAGTTGGTAGTGATCTGATACCGGTCTCAACCGGTAGATGTTAAATCACATTTAAAACCCCCCAAAACTCAATGCAACGAGGCTTCATATACTGTAAAGTTTTTAAAATGTTAAGTTTTCAAAAGCCGATGTTACTCCTACAGATTACTCAATCAGACCCAGTACCAATACAATGTGATTGGACGGTGAAAAAGCTTTCGCAAAAGCGACGGAATGATTGTGAATTTTATATTGAATCGACAATCAGACTCTAATAAATGATAAAAAACTGATAAGGTATTCATGTCCCTAATTCATGGTCCACTGTGATTAGTGAATGACACACAGTTGAGCAGGTTAGTCGCTCAACTGTGTAGAGATATCAGGTTAAGCGGAATGCAGAGTTTATGAAATTTTTCTGCATTATCTTCAGACATTTATATTAGGTTATAAAACATTGGTTTCAAGGAAACAACATTTGATAAATTCAGTCATGACATCTGTATGCAGTACTCAACACCAAATATAAATACTTTATAATACACGGCTTGAATGGAAGAAAGTACAGGCACTTGATGTTACTAATACTGTATTCTAATAATAACATTGATGAATCTAATGATGTAATGACATTCTATATGGGAATATTATAGCCACTATATTCATTTTCATTTTTTCTGTCCAGAATGTCTAGGTGATAAAATCAGTTTATCAATATCAATAAATCCAAAATTCCTGCATTTTTTAATATTTGGAGATAAAACAATATTTGATAGCTGATGATACAGTAGTGCCAACTGATTATAAGCTGGCAAAAATTGAAATTCCAAGTTATATTGGAGTGACATAACCAATGCAATAGATAGTTGGTTCTTTTGTAAATTTTAAGGGGGCAATTTTGCTGATGAAAAAATTTTGAAATTTTGTGTGTAACATAGTCTGATTGTGTTCATTATTATCTTCCTCTTAGAAAATCGTTGCTAACAGTTTCTCTCAGGGAAACAATGTTGTATTTTACTCCCTTAATAGACAAATCACTGTTTCTGCACTTGAGTAACATTTTGGCCCAAATGTTATCCACTAGTCTGCACCACCGACAACTCTTATTCGCTCAATTACCGAGGTGCGTCTGCTGTCTTCATTGTCGTGGCCGCAGCCGTACATTATGTTCAGCTTGGTCTGGTCCCGATCGCTCAGTCCGAACCTCTGCCCGATCTGTGCTCCCTCCTCCTGCACATACAAACATTTTAAATATAAGATTCTGTCAACAATTACTAGTTTCACCTTGGCTTTGAGTGCGAGAAATCATCATTGGTTTTATTGTTTGTTTTTACCTCAAAAAGACTGAAATGTCATTTATGGCAGTCGAGCAACTAAGGAGCTTAGATTTTCTCATAATATTATTACTTGTTACATATTGCACCATTAGTTTTTATCTAAGGGAAATAATATAAAGATATGTATGTAGACTACCATATAGAATAGTTTTTAACGTCATTTTTACAACTATCTTAAAGCTCTCGTGAAAATTTAAATTTTCACTTTTAAATGTAAAAGCAAACTGGTGAATCTTATAGTAGAAAGTCTTTTAAAAATGTTGTAACAGAGTAAAGAGATACAGGTCTACAGATAGAAAGTAAAAAGAATAGTTTTTATTAGGTATTATCTACCTAATAAAAAGTATATTTTAAATTATTTAATACTGTATGACTTCCCAAGTTCTAGAAATCTTAATCTTACTCAAACGTTTGATGTATTAAATGACACAGATAAAGAAAAAGTGTATTACTGTTTGTAATGTAACAAATAATTCACAATAGTAAAAATAACATCGTAATAATAATAACACCGTAAGAAAACCACAACTTATGCATTCAAAAATGTTGCCTTCAGTAGGCAACCCTTATGTATTTATATAAGTAACTCAATGAAATAGTTTCAATGTTTTCCAACAGTACAGGTAATTTTATTTAGCTTATTTTGTATTAAAAAACTTGAACATATTTTTTTTAAGTAGTCCTTAGTGTCCTGTGTAGGTATCATCGGGGTCTGTGCTAAGTTTACCACTCTTTCACTCACAAATGTAAGGTTGGCAACCAGAAACCTTTGGTACCTTGTTCTTCTCCTTTTGTGCTATTGGCGGAGCGTATTGGAAAATACCTTAGCTATTTCATATCTTACAGATATCACCTTGAACCAGGTAATGGCTATCTCAACATTCAGTCATTTTTCGAGGTCGGTCGGCGTTCACATTGCAGCTGTTATTTACTTGTAACACCACCAAAAAGAAAGCCCGCAGTGTGTAGAGAAGACTTATCACTCACAAGGGGTGTGATGGTGGGTTTTCCATTCTTGGAGAAGGCGTGTGAACTGTAGTGCATGATGCTTCCATAGTCATAAGGCACGTCGTAGTCGGTGATCCTGAACGAACTGTACTTCTTGAAGTTGCTTCTCGTCCCTACACAGAACATAGGGCATCAGTGTCTTCATACTTGCAGCATTCTCTAAATATTCTTTATAACTTTTTCACTAGCTTTTTAGTTTTCACTACTTTCTTTTTCAAATATCTTCTCAGTGTGTTTTCAAGAAGTGTTTTGTAGCTTGCACTGCATTTCATGAGCATATTTGAAGATTTACACTATTTTTCATATTTTATCTGTGTAGATAATTATTTAAAAAAGAATAGTGACTTTATACTTTAATTGCAAAATCATAAGTAAAAACTTATATGATCTTTTAAAAATATATGATGATAAATGACTTGGAAAAGAAAAGAATATATGAACCTCATATTCACTTTATGATTTTGAAGTATTATTTTATGATCTTTTAAACAAAGCACATCGATTCATTTGTTTAAAACTTCCACATATGTTAACGCAAAAGGGTTTGCTTCATCTGATTTCAAATCCTCAGTTGATTGTGTTAGTCACAAATCCAGAGGCAAAGCGGGGTTAGTGAGGGATGAAGTGATGATCGTACTTGGTCTGATGTTTTGCCAGTGGATCTTGACGAAGTCGTCTCGATTGCTCGCGCTTTGCTGGTGATGGAAGCCCAGTGCGTGTAGGAGTTCGTGGATCGCCACGCCGTGTTGCACGCATCGTCCCTGCAGGTTAACTACCTGGCCGCCTCCTCTCATCCCGACGTAGGACCAACATCCCGGAGCGTCCCCGCGGATAACGACGTAGTTCGAGTCCCCTCGCTGGTAAGGTCGGAAGCGTATGCAGGACTTTTCATGATATTCGTCCATCGCTCCTCGGATTACGGCTTTTTCGTCTTCATCTGATCCATATTATGAAAACAGGTTGAAACAAGAACGTCCTTGTAGAGAGGAAATTCTTTATATTCCTAATCTATTGAACAAATAAATTCATAATTTTATGGAAATCTTTACTCTGTTACAACATTTTTTTTTGTGAAATTACTTTTTTAGTACAGTTTCTGTGATTAGGAAATTAAACTCTTGTTTATACTCTGTTTTTGAGATAAGATAAACTCCTCATCACCAATTCAGAACTTAAAGAGTATTTGGAGTCAATTCCTTTGATTCCATCTTATTATTTGAATGTTCAGTTACATCTTACAACTATGAATTCACTTATGACAAACTGAATTTGATTTTGACAAGTTGATTTAGTCTATTCCTTAAAACATACAAATGATTCAATAACCTTAAATGACATGATTTAACCTAAAAATGAGTTTCTTAAAGGGGGCTTCAAGAAAATAATAGAATTATGTCATGTTGCTGTTATTTGTAAAGTAAACACAAACCAAGTGAATAAAATGACAGAGATTGTTAAGTTGAAGCTGGGTGTACATGAATACTGTAGATAACACAAATTTTGTATAAGGAAAACTTGCTACTTTCCATGACATTTTTGTCTTACAATGCTCAACCAAAATATTCTGAAACAAATTAATAAATTCTTTTTCACACGCCATACTCAGTGGTTGGACCGTACAAGTTATGAAGACCTAATTTACATCTTTGATGCAAAATGTGATGATGGGGTTTTCTCTTAAAATCATATCATCGTCTTCAACAATGGACCTAGCCCAGAGTACATGGACATGGCATGCAACCTACCGAAGTCCTTGCTGATGTAGTAGGGCACCTCCCCGCCCGGCCAGCGCAGGCTGTCGTCGATGACTCCGTTGCGCTCGGCCATGATGGGCACCCGCCCCCGGGGGCGACTACGACCCTCCGCCTCGTCGTGGGGCTCCATGATGTCACCCTCGAACAGGCCGCTCAGCTCCCAGATGTTCTGCTTCATGCCGGGGTGCCACGTGTCTATCATCTTGTCTGCGCAACAGAGTTGGACGGATACCCTTTTTGTGTACCAAACACACTCCTGATGCATGCAAATACAGTAGAACCTCGATAGTTCGACACTTTGTCGACTTAGAGAGTGCCGAACTATTGAAATGTCGAACTATAGGGAGTATATGGGAAATTTTAACAATGGGAGTATGAAAATCATAATTTGAATTTAGGAAACACTAAATTTAATGAAACCATAACCTACTTGGACTTTAACATAAACAACATTCAAATAATTAGCCAATTTGTTTATATTTTCACCTTTGTCAGGTTCCAACATGGACACTATCGGTCATTATTAACATGTTATTAACATGGACCATGTCGAACTATCAGGAGTGTCGAACTATTGAGGTTCTACTGTACTGTATACATTCTGATAAATTCTAAATTAAATACTATTTAACAAATTCTATTGATTTCCTCTCCACATATCACGTATTATTGAACCCATGTAAGTGACATTGACACCATTTGTGCTGTAGCATTTTTGCTATAAGGGTGGGCCTAGGCCCAGTTTTGTAACCAGTTGTACTGTAGTATATCAAAAGAGACAAAGAAATGGATAACACATCTCAAACTAATATAAGAATACATCAGAATATATTAGGCCTATTTGATACAGTATTTAAAATGTAGTAAAAAATACACATTGCACATCACATAACATTGCAAAATAACATTATGTTAATGAGATTTTTTAGTTCACAGGTATTTATTGCTTGAATCAAATTCCTATGCACTTATACACTTGGGGGCTATGTTGTACATTCATTAATATTTTAGGATAGGCCCTAGCTCAAGACTTTTTAATTATGCCCGTCAGGAATATGGAGAAAATATTTATTGGAAGTATAGATTTATTTTCATTTAAAAGGCTTCGGAGTTATTATATAGGACCAGTGCTCGATTTCAGGGGGAACGGCGTTCCCGCACCTTTATTCAAGAATGAGAATATAAAAAAATAAATAAAAAAAATATTATTTTAGAAACTAAGGGAAAGCCTTAAAGTCAAGTATAGACCTTAAAGTAAAGTATAGTTTGTTAAATTAACATTAATAATATTTTTAGTTTCATCCCAGTCCTTTAATTTAGTTTTCTTTCAAATAATATTGGATGTTCAATAAAAAGTTTTTAACACAATATGATGTTCTTCTCAACCCGGATATTTTCAAACTTGCAGAAAAATTAGGCCTTATCTAGATTTTACATTGTTAAGTTAGTCAGTATGAAACATGCCTCCTCCCGAAAGGCTTAAAGTTTTTTATTAAATCTTTAAAACTGTATTTTGAGTGTCATAAAAAAGCTGCAAAAATATTCTCAGGTACGTTAAAAACGCTGCAACTTAAGAGTAATTTTTAAAAATCTTCCGTAGGAGGGCCTGTGGTAAGCCAATTCCTTTACAGTTCCCTTACCTCTCTTTTTAGAAATCGAGCACTGTATAGGACAATGAAAAAACATCTACTTTTTGAATGGATAACTGAGCCGGCAATGGCAATAGCAGTGTATCAAACTTTTAAAGCACTTTAATTTCTGAAGTTTACATAAACAGTACAAGGCCAAAGAGAGGGGAGTGTCTAGGGGAATAAACCCTCCACCCACATTTAGAAATAAATATTAATTATACGAGTAAAAAATATTCAACACCCCACCACTCAGGATTTGGGTCCTGCGAGTTTTAGGCGGGGTAAACAAGCCTATGTTATAATTTAAGATACAAGCAAATTTGAGTTTAAAAGGGTTTAAATTAAAATACACGCGATTCTGACTAGCTCTCCCTTGAAAAGTTCCTGAAACGGCTTTAATATTATGTTCTTTAATTTATATTTCGTGTTTATGCCATGCTCTAGTTCAAACCAACTTGTGAGGGGTTTTCCAATAAATAGACTAATGATGTTACCTCCAAGGATTTCTCTGTAAAGGCTACCAGTATCTTACAATACGGAGTTAACATGTTAATAAAAAAATTATTGTTATTTTGTAAAATAATCTCTTTATAATCGTAAAAAATCTCAAATTGTTTTTGCTTCAACTCATAAAAAGAATTTATTGCTAATTTCCATACATAGTTCCATAAAAATCGATAGGTATTTGCGTCCTTCACGTTGGCAGCCCTGCAGTTTTCGGTTTCCTTTTACAGCAACGTCTGTTTCCGCTTCATAAAGCTCGGTTCCCGCGGAACCTGTCGCAATCGCAACAACACCACGCTGCGTGCCCGCGGCGCCGCCGCCCCGGTGGTTAACATTTTTCCTCCGGTAGAATAAAATAAAAAGATCAGTGGGAAATGTTTTTAAAAACTCCAAATGAATACTCTTCCAGAGGAAGATACACTTACAATAGAGAAATCGGGTTTACAATATTTCATCTGTAAGGGATATTTATATTGAATGACTAACGTGGAAATAAGTTTTCGTTGTTAAAACTTTGAAGCTGTATAAACTGTTTGTCGAGTCCTGTACATTTGTTGACATTAAATTTAAAGTGATGCCCAATGCATTATAATATCAGTAAAAAACGTCTCAATAAATTTGCACCGGAACCTCTACAAACTTACAGTACCGTACATTTATTTGTATTATTGTTTCTTTGTTTCTTTAAGATGGTTATGCCGTTAATACCTTGACGTAGACTATACGGTACTATAATCGACTTTCCCTGTTAAAATATAAACTCTTATCAACTATTATCATTACGTTTGCTTTTAAAGCGTCTTTAATTTAAAGCCAATGTACAATTTATAATAAATAATTTACATAGCTGCTCCCGAATATGTGTAATAAAATTGACTGATTGACTGAAAATTGACTGATATACAGAAAACTCAAATATAAAACATGACTATTTTAGTCTTAAGCGCATTTAGAGCACAAATCAAAATCGATTTCTTTCAGAAAACATGAATGCTATTATAATAGTTCAATCGAAGCGTGCATTTGTTGTCTTTCCGCAACGCCACGATCCGCTGGTCCGTAGAAGTAATACAACATCCTGAACTGGTTCAATGGCGAAGATGACTTCCGCCCGGCCGATTAGTGGATGACTAGACCAGACGCTGGGTAATTTATAATTAAAGCAATAATCCTTTTGTGTGAACTCAATTATTGTCATCAAGAACTTTTGTGTTTGTTGAGTTTTATATGAAACACAACTTAATGAAAACTGGCTGAATTTTTTAGGGATGAATGTACATCTGCTTTACTGTAAAGTTGTGGAAGTTCCTGAAAACCTTGCATTGGTTCTCTGTTTCATACAATATGTGCACAACCAATCAGACTTGAAAGAACCAATCATTGGAATCAGTGACAATAATGCCAATCTTGAGACTGAACAAACATCACTTCTTGGAAATTAAGTTCACTCTGGGCGTATGATTTTCCCCTTTGAGTGTATATAGCACTAAACTGATACCAGTATAAGTATAATTAGGTAATTCTATAATCGTACAAATACGTCTCCAAAACAATGTCGCCGCATTCAAGGCAATGACAGCTGCCATCCTTTGGTTGTTTGTCAGTTTTTTAAACCCCTTCAAAACTATCATCATTGTAAAAAACCGAAGTGTTATTGTTGTACGTTGAATCATGCTCACGTTTGATAATTTGCTCAATTTAATTACCATTATAGATAGATTTGTTAAATATGATACTGTTTGGAGATGTCCTAGAAAACATAGGTAGTCTTGGAAAGACATAATTATTCATCTTTACTAATATACCCACCACGCTGTGCCACTTTTGTGATTTTTGTTTTTACAGCGCTTCGCGTAGTGAATAATTTTTTATTTTTTTTATAACCGGATACCTCAAAACTGTTAAATTTTAAACGGTTAGTTTGCTATGTAATAAAACAAATAAGGAATCGTTCAAAAACAATATTAAAACATAACTTTATACAAATTGGACGCAAAACAACATTGTATCAGTGTATTAAATCGCCTTTAGTCCTACTCTCAGTGAAATGTTCCAGATTTAATTATTTTGTTTACCGTCTAAATACGTCAACCCTGCCCCTTTTCCTTCCCGCCTCACAAGAATTTCGCGTGTAGAATCAAGTTAAAGATCAGACAGCAGTGACAACACGAGCCGTTAGCAGTGCTGTAAGCTACCGTGCACCGTGCACCGTGCACTGCCAGACAGATGGCCTGTACTTTCGCTTGGAACTATAAATAAAGGTTATTGCGCTTGGTAATTATGCCAAGTCAGACTGCCTTTTGTCTTCAGTTGCGCAACAATACATCCTATAACGCGTCATCTGCCGTGCACTTGCACTTCCGGAAAATTTGAACAAATCCATTCATAAATGCTGAGCATTTGTTGAATGCACTGTATTAGTCAATTTAAAAATGCGAACAGAGTGAAAGCATTGCATTTATGTTAAAATTCACGATAATTTTTAAAGGAGTTTGTTTGGTTGAAAAAGAATCATTAAAGGTAAGACTTTTGTTCTTGAGACGAAGACGATGTATATCAGTCCATAAATTGAATTGTGGGATCGATTTTAAAACATAATGATAACAAATAAAATATGAAAGTTATATTTTATCGGAAATATTGAAAAAAACGACGAAGTAGCAGTTTAAAGTATTAATAAAGATAATTTCCGGTGATTTCCAGCTTACCCTAAATAAGAAACCACTTTGATAATAATTAAAAAGGTATGATTCATTTAAACTAAACCGAAGGGTTTTCTAGCATTTGCTTTAGTAGAATTTATATTCCGGAAATATAAATTCTAAATGTGACCCTTGGTCCATGAACAATGAACATCGCTTGTATTTTTCAAGCACTCGCGTGGATGGCGATTTTAGATCGTACTTGTGGTTAAACTTACCCCAAAAGAAAATTTTCATCCCTTTTTATAAATTTTTGAACGATACATTGGACGTAACCCACATTAGCTGGATAATCAAATGCAGAGGGGAATTAATTAATTTAAACTGCAAAACTCTGGCTTACTCACACATGCGCATGCACTGTGCGTCTGGCAGATGAGACAACCCATCACTTTGCACCGAGGTGACCAATCAAAAATTAAAGAAAAGGTCTTTAGGGAAAATTGTTTTAAGCAATGAGGAGTTTCAATTCTATTTAAAAGGGAGGGATTGGTGAGGTTTGTCGTTGTATGCTTGGAAATATACATGGGAGTTGATTGGAAGAATTTAATTATGATTGAAAAGTGTATGCTGATAGGGTAAGGGGCTGAACTCACGCGGAGGGAAATTATGACAGGCAATTGCAAAAAAGCTTACAGTAATAAATTACACTATAGTATAATTGAATGATTTAAATTGCCAACTATGAAGGAATATATAATTCGTATTTTTATCCTTTTTGGTAAAAACATATCAACTATTATATAATTTTGTTTTATACCTGACAAATTATTAGGCCTAATTGTATTTTAAAAAGATGAGACTCGTCAAGAAATTAAGTACAAGTTGATGTCTGATGTCAACCGAACCAACTGTTTATTTGACCATGCTTTTTATGTTCGAATATTTGTTTTTAAAACTATGTCTTGTAAACTACATTATAGACAAATAACAGCTTTTTCTTCTTCTTGTTCGTCGCTTTTTACCTATTTTGCCATTCACTAATTAATTAGTGGTGATAAAAATAAATAAGTTTTGTTATAGGTTAAAAAAAAAATTGTGTTGCAGACCATCAAAATCTGACAAGGCTAAATGATGTTAAAAGGATTTGGTCATCATTGCGTAAAAATACGTTGCTGTAGAATTTTACCCTCTCCCTTTCTGACGCGTGATGGAAATCTGATGGAGGTGCAAGAAGATTACGTATTGCTCAACGAGCGAAATTGAAAATGATTGTGCAATGTCGAACTGTAAATGTTTTACAAATAGTCGTAAACGACAAAATAAATGCCGACCGGATTTAAGCCCATTGGCCTCAGATACGTTTGTAGGTGCGTTACATAAGAACGTGCGTTTTATTGTTAACTGCTTGTAAGTGGCCATGTTTTATGACTGCACTTATGAGAACTACAGCACTAACTTTATTAATCAGTGGCAGTGAAGGAACATAAATATCCCATAAATACCTTGGTTTTGTTATATAAAATGTTTTAGTAATGGGAGATTTGAGGTTGAAATTTTTGGTAATATGGTAGAAAGTCGTAAACCATGCCATAACTAAAACAAATGTGACTTATTTTTATTCCAACTTGCATTGCATGGATTTGAACGATTTTAAATCACTTTAAAACCAAACTTAAGCAAGACTAAAGCACATTTAAAGACGAAAATGTGAGTATAAGATGAGTGTTGAGATCGGTGTGATGATGTCTTGATCAGACTATAGTTACTGTTTAAGGATTGACTCGGTCATTAATAGACTTGCAATTCATTCATTAACGAAACCCCAATTAATTAATTGATGACTAATTTGATACTTCAAGTAGGTCTGCTCACAAATTTCAATACATTTTTTAAGGGTTTGCTAACAAGGAGCGGTCAAGGTGTGATCACAGAGTATACACCGTGTATACCACAAAGAAATAATACATATATGAAGAATATATGCTATATTACTTCTCTGAGGTATGACTTAAATGTTATAAAGCCAGAATAGCACTGAGCTTTCCCCTTAACGTGTTCCTGGTATAAGTAGCTGATCTCGATTTGTCTTCACATTTAAGTTCATCGTAAAAAGAGTAATTAAAAATATTTAAGACAGTACATTAATAGATTTTAAAATGTTTATCTAAATCTCAATGTTATTTTGTTGGAAAATATTTCAAATTTCAATTATGGATTCTCATTATCTTTGTGTGAAAACAACTAAAAAATCTATTCAACGACACAAAAATTTGAAAATCGGGTCATAATTGTTCGAGAAGTTCTAATGACAAAAACTCTTAGCGTATTAAATAATTGTAGCTTTTAAGTTTTAAAAACACTCTGGGTCTTTGTTAAAAATTCTAGTGCTTGTCATCTAGTACTCTTCGGACCTGATAAGTTACGAATATTAAATTTCAATTGCAATTTCAACTTGTTGACATGAATTGTTAATTTTGTATTTTTGTATTTTGCGTATATCTACACCAGTGGCACTTATTTTAACGTTTTGACGGAGAACGGTCCAAACCCCAGTCTTGTTACAATCTAACATTGACCAGTTGTTAAGTAACCATCAATAGCCCAATGACAAATGGCAACTGGATCCGGAATCGATCCTTTAAAAAGCTACTAAATTTCCTCACGATTGGACCGGAAACTTTTGGATTCAAAGGCGAGCACTATAATAACTCAGCTACCCAGCCAGTTAATGATGGAAGGAGTCGTTAAATGTTCTGCAATACACTGATCTCTTCACAAAGAGTTCACAAGCTAAACGCCTCTTCTACACATCCCAACGATCTCGACAAGACCTACCTTTTATCAACCCGCCGCAGCGATAGCCCCAATCGTACTCACCGACAGCGTCCTTGGCCAACTTGGGCATCTTGTGGTAGCCGTGGTGCTTGGGCTCCGGAGGGATGTCGTTGCCGTCCTCATCCTTGTCCGGGAGATCCGCGGACTCCACGGACCTGGACATGGGGTCGTCGTAGTCGTAGAGCTCGGCGGTGGTGCCGGACATGACTCTGATGGGGACGACCCCGGACAGCAGCGGGAGCAGCAGCAGCAGCGACAGAGGCGACATGGCAGACGCTGGTGACTCAACTGACGCCGCGGCGGGGATATGACACAACGGCGCTGTGGTTCAGGAGGGGAGTTATACCCGTGGAGGTGACATTGGCTGGAGCTGAGGCAAACATAGGATGTGTGCAGAAGAGGAGTCAAATTGTAGGAGCCTTGAGAGGTGTTCTGGCTGATTTGGTTCTAGGGTTAAAATTAATTGACGATGTTCTATAAACCATGGTGATGAACCTTGATCACACTCACTAATTTGCTATTGATGGTTTTAAAACCGGAAGTGACCATTATCATGCCAGAAAGGATCAATTTTGGACCCGGATGCTACTTTTTAAGTCGACGTTGGATGTAACAAGACCAGTGTTTGGAGCCCCTATCAATATGTAAAATTGTACACTGTCGTAGATCTAGGAGGGTGGAAAATATATATCTTCAAAAGTATTTAAGTAATAAACTAAAAACTTTGCAAAATGATTTTGAGAGACAAATTCTACTTATTAAAGTACTTATTGTCCTTAGACTTCCAAGGAGTGACGGTCCAGAAGGTCAGAAGATCGTATAGTTCAATATGTGCATTAAATTAAAGGTCACTAAGAATAGATAACAACGCCATAAACCCGAAATCAAAAGACTGACCGAATAAAAAATGGCAGGCGATCAAACTTTGCATTCAAATCGTATTGCTGAAAACAAAACAAAATGCAATAACTCCCGATACACTCGACCTCTTGAGGTAAAGTTTGTGGCAAATTAGGGCCTACTTAGAACGCTATAAGCCCTTTAAAATGATGTATGACATGACGTAGGCCAGTGAAGTTTTCCGAAAACTTATTCATTTAGGTACATCGATCCCTAGCGGAAGTCGTAAGGGAAACTGCATTGGTCTACGTCATATGATACATCATTTCAAATGGATTTGCATTCCGAGCAATTTGACAAAAACCTCATATCGGGAGTTATTGTATTTCTTTGGCCGAAACAGTACCTACTTCTTTGACATCACCAACTCTAGCTATTAAAATTGCCTTCAAAGTACATTCACTATATCACTATTTTGAGACAGGGGCCTCACATAGTGGGTATTTGGTATTTAACCTGAATATGAATGAGAGATGAAGATGAGTGTAGTGTAGGATGATTGTAGCGCGATCTTGTAGTCTTGTTACTGACTAAGGCCGACATTCTCCTTAGACAGGACTGTTAATTAATAGCCCAACAGTCAATGGCATTTAGGGACCTACAGGGGACCTACGTGGGACCTACGTGGGATCCGAACCACAATTTCAACCTCATATATACGAATTGGTCAAATTATGAGAATGGTCTTTATGGATGAACTGGTATTCACCATAGTGCGGACTTTAATCCCCACTAGGGAATATCGCATCCACAAGCCATCACTCATAACTATGCACAATTCGTGACCTCTAAGTAGCTGCTGGATTACCAGGACGACGCGACGTTACCGTATTCATAATATACTATTCATAGTGTATATTTCTAAATTGCACATATTCTGTAGATGAATGTATGTACAGTATGTTTATACTATTCTATAAGTTACATAGAATTATCTTCTTCGACATAACACTAAATATAGCAAATTTTGAACATTCTTTAAAATAAAATAAAAAAACAATTAGCTTCTTTTCCTTAGTGCATGGGTTTTTATAATTTCAATGGGATTGCCCTCTTTTGGTAGCTATGACTTAATCTAAGTTTAAAACTAATTGGCTTCAAGGTAATAGAGGGAAGAAAAACGTGTATTTGATCCACATTACATAATTATATCGTATTGGGGGTTTTAAACACTAAATAAGTTACCTCGGAATTAGTTTAAGAGGAGTTAAAAGGGCTCCTCTTAGAACGTCACGCATAGTGCATCACCTGCTTCCATTTGATGTCTTTAAAGTCCGATGAGAGATAGAGAGGTTTTGAATAAAAGATAAAGACTTGGGCTATTTGATTCGCTTTTAGATTTTTCATATTTTGAATCCATATTAAACTATAATGGTTCAATGGTTAAACTTAGATTAATATGGATGCAAAATTGTAAAAAGTGAATCAAATAGGCTGAGTCTTTATCTTTCATTCAAAACCTCTCTCACTTTTATCAGACTTAAAAAATAAAGGGGCAAATTGGGAGCAGTTAAAGGACTGCACGATGAATTTTTTATCCGCAAAACTCCAGAATGGTCGTGCAACAAATCGAAAAATATTACGGTAGTTTCAGCAACGGAAAATTGAATGCACAGGCTTTTATCTATTTAAGCCGCGCTTAAAACCTCTCTTGCTTTTATCGGATTTCAAATAAAGGCAAAAATGGGAGCACGTATGATTTTTTACCCACGAGACCTCAGAATGGCCGTGCAAGATTTCGAAACTTATTGCGGAAAATCGGTAGTTAAATCAACGGCCACTTGACTGCACATGCTATCCCTTAATACAAAATTGAACAATCGTCGGAATAAAGTTAACTATAGATCGCCTCCTGATCGAAATTCGATCAAAATTTAATTTGATCTGGATTCAAGAAGCTCAAAAACAGTATAGAACTAAACCATCTGTTTTTCCTAATTTTCTAGCAGTTGTTTTTACAACAGCTGTCTAATGATTCACTCAATTCTCCTTTCTCCATAAGATTAACATTGGAACTTTGAAAGCCTGTAGGGCGTAGCCCTGGAATTAGAATGTGATTCTGCTCATCTACAGGACTATACCTTTCTAACGGTATGCTCGGATTTCTCCTAAGATGTACACGAGCTGAGAAAAAAGGAGGAAATGAAACATGCTTGCGTATTAATACAGGGTGATTCACGACGAATTGCAGAAATTTCGGGAGCTAATTCTACACATGAAAATAAACAAAAAAGGTCATATAAACATATGTCCTAAAATCTATCGTTTAGACGCTAGCCGCCATTTTGTTTTTTACACGTAATAATTTTTATCTCCGTAATGAATTGATGGATTTGCTTCATATTTGGCATGGACCTTTATCACAATAATGGTAATTTCTAGAAAAATTATTATTATTTTACATAGGTCTATTTTCAAAATGGCGGCCATTTTAAAATTTTAAATTCAAATTTCTAAAAAACGGCAAATTTTGTCTAAATTGTATTTCAGACAAAAAAGTTGGCAAATTAAATTATCTAAACAATGATACCAAGTTTGTAAAGATCTGACAACAAATAACGGAGTTATGGAGATTTTTCTATTAAAATAACCTAAATTTGCATTAATTATAATGCAAAATCCATGTTTTTTTTGCATGTATCATTGTTTAGATAATTTAATTTGTCAACTTTTTTGTCTAAAATAAAATTTTGACAAAATGTGCCGTTTTTGAGAAATTTTAGTTTAAAATTTCAAAATGGCGGCCATTTTTAAAATATACATCGAAAAATATTAATTATTTTTCTGAAAATTACCATTATTGTGATAAAGGTCCATGCCAAATATGAAGTAAATCCATCAATTCATTACGGAGATAAAAAGTATTACGTGTAAAAAACAAAATGGCGGCTAGCGGCTAAACGAAGGAATTTAGGACATATGTTTACGGGCCTTTTTTGTTTATTTTCATGTGTAGAATCAGCTCCCGAAATTTCTGCACTTCGTCGTGAATCACCCTGTATATAGATTACGAAATTAGTGTTATTGCAAATATTGAGGATAATGAAGGTTTATAAATGCTGCAATTTATATATTTTAGTGGAATACAGTGTTTATTTATTTATCGTCCGTCTAGCCACGTAGTTTGATTGATGGACACAAGAATAGCTACACCTTACATACTGTAACTAACTTACTCGTCTCATGTGAAGGAAACAACTTTTCACACAACCACTGAACACTTCACATATCGCTTTGAAATTCTTAAATATTTGAGAACAGTCAGCGAAGCAAACTTGGCACACGATTTAATATCAAGGCAATGACAAGCGAAACAATGGCAAACTTCTCCGCTACCTGTTTAAGTTACCCGTCATGGCGACACGAGGCCATTGGAGGATTACAGTTTCCTGAGGAAAATATTAACACATTTTATCATATTTAACAAAGCTGGTTAAGAATGTACACATAGACACAATGACTAAGAAAACATATATAGAGAGCAGAATAAGAAAATGACAAAGTGTGAATATATAAACCTTAAGGTGGTGCATGGGGTTTTTCGTAGTTGATAATTATACCGTTTTAAGTGTTTAATTCGCCTATACAAATGTTTTCTAATAATGGAAAAATATTTAAAAAAATTTGACACAATTATTTTATGACTTATTGTCATATAAAGTGGTGGTTTTACGTCACATTGGTGCTTGCCTTTCATAAAAACCACTAGAGTCTAAGGACCCATATTTTGCCAATGTTAATAATTAATTATGTAGATTAAAACAAACTATTACAAAACATCCACAAAATTATTTCAATTTTATATGACGACTTAAATTTATGACCTAAAAGAATCTATCCTTTAAATAGGAATAAAATTGGTTTCAATTTCTTTGGCCAAAAATGCACTTTAAAAAAATATAACTATCATACTTTAAAAAAAATTTTTGTGAGCAGGAGGCAAGCCCAAATATAATAATTTTGAGTTTTATTACGCCTAATAGCTGACAGCTGCAACCCGCTCGTCTCCGCGCACTCGCCCGCTGCGCACACACGAGCACACGCGCGGGCTACCTGCCCCTCGCCTCTCCTCGCCACCGTTGTGTCGGTCCACGCCGTAAATACACCCTTCAGAAACTATTTGATAGGGAAGACTCATGGCAAATATCATTTACAGAATTTCGGCGCATTTGCTCATGGTCAGGATTTTATATGAATTTTCCTACTATCTATATTGGGGAAAAACATTCCAATTTGTCATTGGAAAATATAAGGGCAACTAAAATAGGCTTGTTAGTATCCATTATTAGTACTGGAATTCATATGCTTATTCTGCACGCATTGGGATGTACGGGCTAAAGATGAACCCATAAGTAAATTCTCTAAAAGAAATAAATCAGTAATACACGAATGAAAAGTATATCCAAGACACACAAATAAATTCATACTCCATCAAAAATTTACTCATACAAACCCTTGGGGCTATACAAAGCGACAGTGGTGTACTTTAATACTTCTATTATTAATTTAATCAGTTTTACTATTTGTGGACAATATTTTGTTTTTTGTTACAGTTTAAGTGTTAGTGTTAGTACCAAAATTTCTACGAAAACGGTCCGCGTAAATGTACTATCTATCTAAAAAAAGCAAGGGAATGTTTCACGCAAGAAAGAAAGCTTCAACAATTGCTTCAACGAGCTCTAAAGTGAAGTATTCTATCACAATGAATCGGAAAATGACTACCTCACCAGTGCATCTTGTCAATCTATGTAAGAGTTTAATTTATTACTATAGAAATTAATATATTTGCAACTGAGCTGTGGCGTGGCGTCGTGGCGACCTTAGAAAGAAAATTATATGCTCATTATACTTTGCTTTGCCATACAGTATAAGAATTTCATATAGGGAAAGATCTAATATATCCAGAGTGGTGTTATTCAATTTGTTTATTTGTGCATTATTCAAATTAAAAAATATATTGTCAAACAAATTATTACTGTAATTGAAACTGAATAGATTTGGGTTTCTCTTAGATCATTCTATTATTTACATGGAATTTGATAGTGTCGTATTAGGCATAGCACATACTACTTCTAAATTATTCACAGATTGTTACTCAATATGCTATTTTCACTCAGCTCAAGTGCATTCCCAATGTAATAAAAACAACCTTTATTGTGTTTAGTAGCCTGCAAAAAAAAATACTTTGTCACAGTAGCATATTGTCCCAACTCAAATTTCTATGAAACACTTTGTCCCACTCGCTTATTTACAGTTAGTTAAATCAGCTAATGAGGTAACATTTTGTCCTGATGAAAAATTTACAAGGGTTGAGGAACGCAACTCAGGTAGTAAGAGCAGTTCAAATATAATACAAGGGTCACGCGATCCATGCGGCCGCATGGAGCACCGGCCTGGGAGGGGCGCTGATTAAAATGACGGTGTTATTTGATAGTTAAAAAATAACGCCTTAACAATCGTGTAACCTTTAATTTGTTAGTGTGTGTCTAAACACCGCTATAGGTGGGGACACACGGGACGGCAAAACTCCCGGAAGGATGTTCCGTTTCGCAGCCGCAGGCTGTATTTTGGGAGTCCGAATGCAAGACAACGGCGAAACAGCCGGGCCTGGCGAAACTACCATGATACTCATTATGTTAAATTTCTTCTTATTTAGAAATGATGCTGTCTTCATTAAAGAATGTGGCTTTGCTGTGTCCTAAGACATAGGAAAAGGGGTAGCCGAAAGGAGAGTCCGGGCTTTAGAAATGACATGGAAATTGGTGTCTTTGTATGTTAGTATGTTATATTGTACTATGAAAGGCAGTTGGAAGTGAAAATGTAATATGAACTTTTTATACTCTTTACATCAGACGAAATTTTTTATAGGGTTTTAAATCACAAAATTTGAGGTATTTCTGTTTATTAAAATGTCTAAAACCCAGAGGGCAGGAAAATAACATGTGGGTTATAATATTATATTTCGTTACAAAGGCCGGCGTTTCATCGGCCTCGAGGCTTTTATCTATTTAAGCCGCGCTTAAAACCTCACTTGCTTTTATCGGATTTCAAATAAAGGCAAAAATGGGAGCACGTATGATTTTTTACCCACGAGACCTCAGAATGGCCGTGCAAGATTTCGAAACTTATTGCGGAAAATCGGTAGTTAAATCAACGGCCACTTGACTGCACATGCTATCCCTTAATACAAAATTGAACAATCGTCGGAATAAAGTTAACTATAGATCGCCTCCTGATCGAAATTCGATCAAAATTTAATTTGATCTGGATTCAAGAAGCTCAAAAACAGTATAGAACTAAACCATCTGTTTTTCCTAATTTTCTAGCAGTTGTTTTTACAACAGCTGTCTAATGATTCACTCAATTCTCCTTTCTCCATAAGATTAACATTGGAACTTTGAAAGCCTGTAGGGCGTAGCCCTGGAATTAGAATGTGATTCTGCTCATCTACAGGACTATACCTTTCTAACGGTATGCTCGGATTTCTCCTAAGATGTACACGAGCTGAGAAAAAAGGAGGAAATGAAACATGCTTGCGTATTAATACAGGGTGATTCACGACGAATTGCAGAAATTTCGGGAGCTAATTCTACACATGAAAATAAACAAAAAAGGTCATATAAACATATGTCCTAAAATCTATCGTTTAGACGCTAGCCGCCATTTTGTTTTTTACACGTAATAATTTTTATCGCCGTAATGAATTGATGGATTTGCTTCATATTTGGCATGGACCTTTATCACAATAATGGTAATTTCTAGAAAAATTATTATTATTTTACATAGGTCTATTTTCAAAATGGCGGCCATTTTAAAATTTTAAATTCAAATTTCTAAAAAACGGCAAATTTTGTCTAAATTGTATTTCAGACAAAAAAGTTGGCAAATTAAATTATCTAAACAATGATACCAAGTTTGTAAAGATCTGACAACAAATAACGGAGTTATGGAGATTTTTCTATTAAAATAACCTAAATTTGCATTAATTATAATGCAAAATCCATGTTTTTTTTGCATGTATCATTGTTTAGATAATTTAATTTGTCAACTTTTTTGTCTAAAATAAAATTTTGACAAAATGTGCCGTTTTTGAGAAATTTGAGTTTAAAATTTCAAAATGGCGGCCATTTTTAAAATATACATCGAAAAATATTAATTATTTTTCTGAAAATTACCATTATTGTGATAAAGGTCCATGCCAAATATGAAGTAAATCCATCAATTCATTACGGAGATAAAAAGTATTACGTGTAAAAAACAAAATGGCGGCTAGCGGCTAAACGAAGGAATTTAGGACATATGTTTACGGGCCTTTTTTGTTTATTTTCATGTGTAGAATCAGCTCCCGAAATTTCTGCACTTCGTCGTGAATCACCCTGTATATTGATTACGAAATTAGTGTTATTGCAAATATTGAGGATAATGAAGGTTTATAAATGCTGCAATTTATATATTTTAGTGGAATACAGTGTTTATTTATTTATCGTCCGTCTAGCCACGTAGTTTGATTGATGGACACAAGAATAGCTACACCTTACATACTGTAACTAACTTACTCGTCTCATGTGAAGGAAACAACTTTTCACACAACCACTGAACACTTCACATATCGCTTTGAAATTCTTAAATATTTGAGAACAGTCAGCGAAGCAAACTTGGCACACGATTTAATATCAAGGCAATGACAAGCGAAACAATGGCAAACTTCTCCGCTACCTGTTTAAGTTACCCGTCATGGCGGCACGAGGCCATTGGAGGATTACAGTTTCCTGAGGAAAATATTAACACATTTTATCATATTTAACAAAGCTGGTTAAGAATGTACACATAGACACAATGACTAAGAAAACATATATAGAGAGCAGAATAAGAAAATGACAAAGTGTGAATATATAAAACTAATCATTGTTAATGATTCCTATAACCGTACTGGCGGTAGACCTGTTGTACTCTTGACTTCTGTCCTCTGTTTGGGCTGAAAAGAAACTTCTTGAGGCTTGAGGTACCTTGGATGTACGAAGCCTTTTTGTGTACCGGAGGGCGAGCAGAGTTGAGAAGCTGCTGCTTAGGAGAATGCAGCCAAAAAGTGAGTCCGTCTCCACGAAAAAAGGATTATTGATTGTTGCATTATTTAAAATAAACGGTATCAGTTAACTGACACATACTTTCTCCCAACAATATAAAAAAGATGTTAAAAGCTTCAAACATTAATGTCTTGATGACTCAGTCGTATAGCTACCAGCTGAGCAGCGCTCGTTTGACCCTACGCGCGTCTGTGACTTTTAACAACGTACTGCGTTTACCGCTAAACGAAAAATGAATTTTCTCCGCAACCACTTGACGTAGAGCAATAATTTAAAATACTAGATTATTTAGTTTTTTGAGCTTGATTTAATGGTAATAAGTAAAATTTATTTCAAGACAACAGCTATTTTGAAAATCCGAAAAATTGATTTTTGAAACACTTTTTACTCTATAACTTTTGAACGCGAGTTTTCTCGGAGATGCGGGTGGTGTCATTTTATTCGCCATTTTAAGCTTAATAAACCACAAAATTTTAATCAAAATCGTTAGAGCCGTTTTTGAGAAATTTTGATTTTTGACGATTTTTGAGGGTTTTTGGGGGTAAAATACCCTTAAAAATCAAAAATTAAAAAAAATGAAAAAAAAACGCCTGGAATTATCGTGGATTTGGACCTATGTACCAAATTTAATTAAAATCGGACCATTAGGGCATTCTCTAGCTCTGTTTACATCCTGACACACACACACACACACAGACAGACATCACTCCGAAAACCACTTTTTTGGACTCAGGGGGAACCAAAATGGATAAATCCACCAACAACTCAAATTCGAAAATTTTGACGAAAACAATACTTTCTCCATATACCATGGTATAAAGGGAGAAAGTAAAAATTAACGTTAGGTAAATTTAAGTTGCTGTAAAATGAATGTAAACATATTTTTGGCACTTTAACAATATACACCATATTTTTTGTCTTTTCTTGACTTCGGGTTTCGGTGTTAATTTAATTGTTAATGGATTGGCAATACGTTACAGTGATACATTCACTATATATGATAATATATGGTTTACGTACCTTGACGTCACAATGTGTGTAAGTTTTAAAATTTGACGACATTCAGGAAAATGTTTTAATATTCTTATAGTTTTGACAATGACTTCGTGGGAGTCGAAACTATAGTCAACACCAGTTTGTTGTACTATATCAAGGAATTGTGACGTCAAGGTACGTAAACCATATATTATTGATAACCAATTCCGGAAGGTTTCAGTAGTGTGTTTTGGTTACCGCTGGCTCAGGTCAGCAACCCCGGAAGCCATGCGCCGGGGCACACAGCTTCCGGTCGGTTATTAAATGAGGGGGAGGGGTTAGGGTTCGCGTTTGAACCAAACCTGCGCATAAAGTAAAAGTCAGTTCAAAACCGAAATTCAACAGTTGAACACAAGTAGAAGTTAGTTGAAAAAGGAGAGGGGGATAATTGTTTCAAGGTCATCCGGAGGGAGTTTTAAAAAAGACTGAACTGCTAAGAGTTCAGTTTAATGTTGATCGTCGTACAGGTCAGTCGAAACCGACGAGCGACCGAAGAATAGCTTCAAGATCATTCCTCGCCGTCGAAGATACATCCGATACTTGGACGGGGTCCTGTGGATTCGGTGGAGGCGAAGTCCTCGGAGGATTCTCTCTCGGGTGGGTAGTAGATGATATTTCGTGAACTTGTACTTGTTCCTGGTTCGTATCCATTTTTGTGTAGCGTAACTTAGAGCGGAGTTGTTGTTAGTTGAAGAGCGTATAGAATAATGAAGCAGGAATTGTCGTGGGCGCGGTTATATAAAGAATGGTGGGGATGAAATAGAAAAACCTGTTGAACACAGTCGATAGGTGTAACAAGTTCGAAGTTGTAGAAACGTAACATCGAACGTAAAATATTGTGAATAACAGTATCGTCAACGTTAACCCGCGGAGTTCTAGCCGAGTATAACGGGTTAAAACTTAACTTCTTCCTAACCTTTGTTAAATTTGTTTTAGTCTTTGAAACTGATGGTTTGGAATTATTTCGTAATATATGTTGTGTCCGCAAAAGTTTCAATTTCAAACATTGCGTATCCATCACAAGAAGTATGTCAGACGTGTAGGAGTGAGAACAAGACAGATGAATGAGATATAACGTCGAGCACGCGAAGGTGATTCAAACAGGACGACATGTGCTAATGTAAATGAAATTTCAGGTTAATAGCAATTAGACTTGTATAATGAAGTTGGCGAAACGTATATATAATGAGTAGGAAGGATGTGAACACCGCAAATGCGAGTTAATTAATGGTCGCGGTGCGATGAACAATCTCCATTTATAACGGCTATCGCGTGGGAAGATCCGTTACGCACGAGCACCCAAGCGGAACCCGTGTTCACTCAAGCGGAACCCCCCCCCCCATAAAAAATGGAGATTAAATCCCCCCCCCCTTCCCCCACCCCTTCCCCCACTCCTTCGGGTCAATGGCCGGTTATGACCGGTTGTTGACTCCATCTAGTTAAACTGAATTAAACATGGCAGCTCCCATGGAAAGTTCTAACCTCAAACCTTGGTTTCGCTCCGACTCCTTATTTGACTTTTATACCGCTGCGAACTGGACCGTACTGGAGTGAAAATAACCGTACCGCGCATGCGATAATTCCTCCCACCATTGTGCTTCACTCCCCCACCACTTCCCCCACCTCTCAAAATCTGAGGAGTGATACGAGCCTGATCTTCGCGTCAGTCGTCAACGAATTTTCATAGCGAAAAGTCGTTGGCGATTCGGTAAGAGGTTTCAAATATATAGTAGGCCTATATATATTTGAACTTCTTATACTACGTTGCGTTTTTTAATGCAATGTAGTGTGTGTGTGTGTGTGTGTGTGTGTGTATTAGTTGTAAGGTGCACTTATTTTAAGAATTAATATGCGCATTGCGATGTTAGTTATAAGTTGTGTTTAGCTTTAAGGTGTATTAATTTTTAAGAATATTGATGGTATTTTGGTTGTGTTGAATTATTTTGTTTTTAATGATAATCTGTTGTTTTGCCTTACAGCTAGATGATAGGGGGTAGATTAACTGTAAATTCAGAAGTTCCGTTGAACTTCACTTAGAAGGGGTGGGACATCCGCAAATTAAGGACTAGGTTTTTGCATTTTGTTTAGGAATATTATGGGTGGGTTTAGTTGGGTGGGTGTTAGAGTTGCGTTTCTGCATTAACTGTTCCAGTTTCCCTTCGAATTCACGGTTACGGACGGACCCGGACCGGCCCGTTACGGATGGACCCGGACGGGCCAAACAAAATTGCATCGATGGCCCTTGCAGAACGTAACTAGTGGGTTGGGAGTGGGAACCGTTAGGCAAACAGGGTGGTGGGAACAGTTACTACTGTTCCCATCACCTTGGTTTTTTATAAATGTTGAACGACCTTGACCCACTTTCGGGAGGGTCAATGACCGTTCCGCATGAGCACCCAAGCGGAAACCGTGTTCACTCAAGCGGAACCCCCCCCCCATAAAAAATGGAGATTAACCCCCCCCCCCTTTCCCCCACCACTCCTTTCCCCACCACTCCTTTCCCCACCACTCCTTCCACCTTCCGGTCACGGCCGGTCGCTAACCCTTCTCATTAACATACCGTTATAAAAGACGCACCGACTACGGCTAACGTTTTATTCTGATTCCAGACGTTACGCTGCGAATACAGACTTGTAACCATGTCATCTCTGCCTCCAACATCTTCTACTACGGCTTCTACCACGACTTCCACTACTACAACTTCTACTACTACAACAACTTCTACTACTACAACTTCTACTACGGTTTCAACTCCGGTGAAGAAAACTCTTCGTCTGAAAAATGTTCCTGCCTGGTGTAAGGATCAACTTCAATCCACGCCTTCAACTTCTGGAGCTCCTTTTCCTCCGGCCGGCAATAACGCATCTCGCAGCATATTTTCACCGCCTTCGTCTTCAAATGACTCCATGCCGCCACCGCAGAAGCCAGCTCCTCGATCTAACGAACCATCAATCGAAACCTTAGTTCACCACCTAAGTGCACCTGTTATTCCACTTTCACCAATGCCTCCTACTCCACCACTTCCAGTTCCTAAAGATCACACCTATCCTAAAAATCAACCACCCAGGTCTGCTCCTTCAGAGCGTTTCCAATTATTAAAAGAAGAGCGTCGTAGGGCATTTAGCCGCCCCACTACTTGCCCTGAAATGCTCACTAGGGGAATTAAGAAAGGATCAGCTTGTGGAAGGAAATGTGTTAAGAACGAGAGTTTCTGCCGTGTACATGTCGTTAAACATCTTTCCGAACCACAACTGGCAGAAACCCCCACTGTTGAAGACGATTCTGAAATAATATCCGTCAGAGGAGAGAGGCTTAAGAAAGGTTTGAGATATTTTTTTCTAAGTGTTGTTGACCACCAACACATATTGGCAAAATGTAACGGCAAAAAATATCAAATTAAAGTTTGTGACAATTTGTGTAAAGAGAAAAGATTTAACACTTTAGATTCTCAAGACTTTCTCCTCAGGGATAAAAAGGATCGTATTACAAGGTGGGGGCGTAAACAGTAAATTCACATAGTCTTTTCCAAATTTTGTTTAAAAAATAATGGGGGAGAAACACAATGCGTTATAGCATTGTGTTTCTCCCCCATTATTTTTAACACTCTAAGTCCCGTGACCTACTTTTTCGAGGTCGATGTACAGTTATATGACCTCTCTGACTTGCATTGTTTTGGCGGTGTAGGTTCACATAGCGTGCAAGGAATTGTGTGTTAATGAAATATCATCAGCATTCAAAGAGAGAGACTGTTGTTTTGCAAGTTAATTAGTCTTCATTAGCACACAACAATTATCGCGTGAGAAGATCCGTTCCGCATGAGCACTCAAGCGGAACCCCCCCCCCATAAAAAATGGAGATTAAATCCCCCCCTACCCCTACCCCTTCCCTTACTCCTTCCCCCACTCCTTCGGGTTAATAACCGGTCATGACCGGGACTCATTATACCGTTCCAGTCATGGTTACTCGTTACACTCGCTTTCTCATTCCGACTCCAGACAGCGATGCCGCCGGTCGAGACACCAGTTTTCCACGAGCACGTTGTTGACACCTACGAGGTTTCGGAACCCGAAGGTGACAACAACAGGCTTGAGATCCCATACCGGATCCAGTACGATGAAATTATTACAATTTACGCGGATCCCCGAAACCCTCGTCTGTCTCTTGATGGGGTTTTCAGGGAAATGTTGCAAATCATAGAGGATGGTGATGTGCTAGAAATAACAAGCTTTGTGACCGACGACAAAGGTCAACACAGCTTGTTATTTCAACAACCTCTAGGATTTGACGATCTGTACTGGTGGCTCGATCGTTTTTGCACAACATTGCGGCATGAGCCTCAAACAATCCCTTGCTTCCAAGCTATAGCTCATAGTTGGTAAGCGTTGCCTTACGAGGCAAAAAAACGGCCCTTTTCAGGGCCACCTAAGACTTGAATTTACGCATGTAAGCTACTTAGCTTACTTGCGACTTAGAAATAAGTTCTGCTACGCGGCCAGTTTTGTCCGTGTAGTAGTAATGAAAGGAAGGTTCTGTGTTAGGAAGGGTCAATGACCGTTCCGCATGAGCACTCAATTAAATCCCCCCCCCCCTAACTCCTTCCCCCACTCCTTTGGGTCATTGGCCGGTCATGACCGGTTGTCTACCAACCGTTAACGGGTTCTCATGATACCGTTACACTTGCCACTCCGTTATATTTGCTACTCTAGAGTTTTCATTCCTATTGAAGACGCCGCAGCTGCAACAACGTAGATATGCCTTCTTTATTTGAATTATGTCTTCAAGAAATAATTTCAAATATAGTGTTGTTCGAATTTGCAATAAATAATGCAAATTTCCCACCAACATTACGTCAAATAGTGCATTCTTTTTATCAAGAAAACATTGGAGTCTTTGATTACTTTCAGTATAAATTTAGGGATGGAACAAGTATGTGTTCAGAATGCGGTTCGGCTGCAGTAGGAATTGGATTTTTGGATTTTATATTTGAAGGTGGAATTGAGGAACACAAGTCTTACTTGTCATATAAGTTCGTCATTCCAGAAGAAGAAAAATGTGATATTTGCGCAGTTAATTTGTACAAGTTTATACACGTCGATCCTGCTGAAATCTATTTGGAAAATAACGGTGAAGTTCCTCATTTCTATATGAGTTAAGCTTCATAGCAGTCCACAAAACCCAGCCAAACGGCCCTTTTCAGGGCCACCTAAGACTTAAATTTAGGGGATGTAAGCTATTTAGCTTACATGCGCAAAAATAAGTTCTGCTACGCAGTCAGTTATGTCCGTGTAGTAATAGAAGGAGAGTTCTGGTTCCATGACTATCGCGTGGGAAGATCCGTTCCGCATGAGCACTCAAGCGGAAACCGTGTTTACTCAAGCGGAACCCCCCCCCCATAAAAAATGGAGATTAAATCCCCCCCCTTCCCCTACTCCTTCCCCCACTACTTCGGGTTAATGGCCGGTTATGACCGGTTGTTGACTCCATCTAATTAAACTGAATTAAACATGGCAGCTTCCATGGAAAATTCTAACCTCAAACCCTGGTATCTGGATCGGAATCGCTCCATGCTATTGCGCATGCGCCGAGTCTGTATTACTCCATTTAGTGCTACTGCGCCTGGAAAGACGAGTTCTCCGGATCGGAATCACTCCATGCTATTGCGCATGCGCCGAGTCTGTATTACTCCATTTAGTGCTACTGCGCTTGGAAAATTCTAACCTCAAACCTTTGTTTAACGTTATTGCGCATGCGCCGCATCCACTTCTCGGTTTTATTTTTACACCGCTATGAACTGGACTGAATTGAACCAATCCCGTCACGCTCCCCCCACGCCAGTCTCCTCATTTGCATACCGCTATATAAGTGGAGCAAGCGTTGTTCTCTCCTTCATTCTGCTTTCACGCGCCGCACTTATTGTTTTGTCTTTGCCAGTATTATTTTGTTTTAAAATGCTTCCTCACGTTAATGAAGAGTTCAATCCTTCCGAATATGCTGACGTTTACCATCAACATGTAGAAGATCCGATAGATTTCTACGATAGTAGCAGCGAGAATGAAGATGATAATAGCAGTGAGAATGAAGATGATAGTAGCAGTGAAAATGAAGAGAATGAAAATGATAGTAGCAGTGAGAGTGAAGATGACAATGAAATTCGCATTGAACTTGATGAACAAATGAGACCATTTTATTTCAATGAACTAGATCCCCTTGATATGGTAGACAGATTCATTGCGGAAGCACACAAATGGCTAAATTTAGGATATAATATTATAATTGGTTCAGCTATTCTGTATCATGATAGTAAGTTCTTTTGTGTAACATCAAATACTAGAGAACGTATGTTGACTTGGCGGGACGATGTAGAGAGGTGTCACGAGTATAATATTAGCATTGGTGGCTACTTTGTCGCACAAGTGGGCTCGTGGGTCTAATGCGGCTAGTGTCGCCACACAAACCTTCCCTCACCCCCCACCCTATCCCCTCCCAATCCTTATTCCTTCCCCCTCCCCATTTTTAAAACTCATAAAAGGCGGACTATGAACCTCCAGGTTTTTAGTCTGTACTTGCACCGTCAAGATGAGTACTAGACTTGATGGTTTCACAGCCAATGATATTAATATATGGAGTTTGATAACAAACTTACGCATTAAAATTGAAGAAACAATTATGGCGAACAATGGGATAGGAGTTGTTGTTATTGTTTCATTACTAAGACATATTGATTATTTGTATGATATAAAAGTAACAATCAAGAATATTAATGAACTATTTCCCTGGACAATATTTATTCGCGATAAGGTTGAAGAGCAGAAAATTATAGTAGATGTGCTAGCAATGAAATTTAACCTAGATAGAGAAGAATAACTACAAAACGCTCTCCCCCACCTTCCCTTATATTGTGCAAAAGAGTGGGGAGTAAAAGAATATAAGACTAAGAAAGCAATATATAGTTTGTTATTCGAGGTAAAAGAAGTGGTGAACAAATATGTTGTTTAAAGATACTCCATTTGTTAATTATTTTGAAGTTAAAAATGTTTATATCAGTACAGACGAAATGGAAGAAGACAATATAGAGGAAAATTATAACGAAACTGATAATTATTCAACGATGGATGAAGAAGAAATGGAACAGTTTGAACAAGAAATCTTTGAAGAAATGATAAACGATAGTGACGAAGACATAGTTAAAGAAGCAATTGATATATACATATTAGATTCATCATTGGATTCACCCATATCACCTTTACTGTCTTCTGAATCCGAATCCGAATTGGACTAAGGTAGTACCCCCCACTTTATTGCTTTTAAATAAGTCCTATAAATTGCGAATTCTATTATTAGTAAGTCAACATTTGTTGGAGCTGCATGTATGGTTAAGAATGTCTCCTAGAGATACTTCTTTTATACAATTAATTGAAATTGTAAAACAACGAAATATTACGTTAGTTGAAGAAGAAGATGAAGTTGAAACAACCGACATAATACAAGATCCTGTAGAAGTAACAGAAATTGATCAAGAACCTTCAATGATGGAAGTAGTTGAAGCGCAAAATGAATCTCAAGATGTAGAAGAAACTGTTCCATATTCTGTTTTTTGGGATTTTGCATCAAATACTTTTGTTGTAATTCAAATTGAAATTAATAATCTTGAAGAAGTGGTGGGGGAAAATTCTCCCCACCACTAGTTTAAAGTTGGTGGGGGAATGTTCATAAATGTGTTGGTTATTTGCGTAGAAGCTTATTCGTCAGGAAACTGTTGACTAAAAATGTTCAATCCTAACGCACCATCTTCTTCAAGAAACTGTCAAGTACAAACGTTTTGTGCTGTACCTTTTGAACCTTCATACTATAAAATGATAGGTATTCATGAAATTGCAATTAGTGATCAGAAAATGTTCAAAGTATTCTGTTCTCGACTTAATAGAACCTTACGTCTACCACCAAATACGTTCACTTACAGGCTACCCCTGATAGACAAAGATGATGTCAGCAAAATACCAATGATTCAAGTGAAATTCCTGGAAGATGGAATTCTTGTTAATTTAAGAGAAGTATATCATAATGAATATTCGAAAAGACTGGCTTTCAACTTTCTTAAGGAAAATATAGGACGTGAAAAATACCAGTATCCAGAACCATTTTACACATACCTTTTTGAAAATGGAGCAAGTGTAACAGTGGAAATAAGTATTAAGTTAATGTAATTCTCCCCACTACTAGCCTAAAGTTGGAGGGGGAAGTGCATAAATGTGTTGGTTTTCTGCGTAGAAGCTTATTCTTCAAGATATCGTTGACCAAAATGTTTCGTCATATTCCTTGTGATCCAACCTCTTTGTTCAGGGAGAATCAAAGATTAAAAAGACTAGAAAAGGAAAAACAAGACCGACAAGATATGAACATGGAGTTCAATCGACTACAATTTCAAATACCCGGAATTGCAATGGGAGCACCGAAATTGAAAACTCTACACTGGGCTGGAAGTTACATCAAGTATTTAAAACTACAAGTTGAAGCAAGAGATTTAAAATTGAAGAAATTGGAAATGGAAAATCGGGAAATGAAGAAATTAATATCACACATGTCTGGTAATACTACAGTTCAAAAAGGTGAGGAGGAAGGAAAAGAAATATTAGGAATCTAAATTATCAAAACAATCCTTTTAGAGAATGGGGAATAGATCACTTTGTGGTAATGGAATAACATGCCGCTTAGTGATCTATTCCCAGTTCTCGCTTGATATCCAATGACCTTGACCTATATAAAAGTGGTGGGGGGAAAATCATATAAGAAAAAGGTTTTAGATGTGACTATCAGTTTAAGTCTAACACGATGGATAGGTTGTTAGTTCTGTGTTTACAAGAAATTATCAATAATGGGTTTCTTTACCATTACATCATAAGAGCAAATGAGTGTGAAATACCTAAAGCAATTCGTGAAATGCTCATTGAATTTAAGAAAGAAAATTATGGATTTGCTATTTATCTTGCTTATACTTTTAAAGACGGTACAAAAATGTGTCATGATTGTGGAAAAGCGTCTGTTTTAGATTTTGAACAATTCCAAGATGATGGAGGTAGGTTAGTTCATTTTGTAAAAGCTCAAATAATGAAATTCCAAACATGTAATAAAATTTGCAACATTTGTGCACAGTGTTTGTTTGAATTTATTAAGTATCGTGCATTCAAACCATAATACCCCTTCCACGTATAAAGGAGAGGGGGAAAATAGTGGGGGGAGGGTCAATGACCGTTCCGCATGAGCACCCAAGCGGAAACCGTGTTCACTCAAGCGGAACCCCCCCCCATAAAAAATGGAGATTAACCCCCCCCCCTTTCCCCCACCACTCCTTTCCCCACCACTCCTTTCCCCACCACTCCTTCCACCTTCCGGTCACGGCCGGTCGCTAACCCTTCTCATTAACATACCGTTATAAAAGACGCACCGACTACGGCTAACGTTTTATTCTGATTCCAGACGTTACGCTGCGAATACAGACTTGTAACCATGTCATCTCTGCCTCCAACATCTTCTACTACGGCTTCTACCACGACTTCCACTACTACAACTTCTACTACTACAACAACTTCTACTACTACAACTTCTACTACGGTTTCAACTCCGGTGAAGAAAACTCTTCGTCTGAAAAATGTTCCTGCCTGGTGTAAGGATCAACTTCAATCCACGCCTTCAACTTCTGGAGCTCCTTTTCCTCCGGCCGGCAATAACGCATCTCGCAGCATATTTTCACCGCCTTCGTCTTCAAATGACTCCATGTCGCCACCGCAGAAGCCAGCTCCTCGATCTAACGAACCATCAATCGAAACCTTAGTTCACCACCTAAGTGCACCTGTTATTCCACTTTCACCAATGCCTCCTACTCCACCACTTCCAGTTCCTAAAGATCACACCTATCCTAAAAATCAACCACCCAGGTCTGCTCCTTCAGAGCGTTTCCAATTATTAAAAGAAGAGCGTCGTAGGGCATTTAGCCGCCCCACTACTTGCCCTGAAATGCTCACTAGGGGAATTAAGAAAGGATCAGCTTGTGGAAGGAAATGTGTTAAGAACGAGAGTTTCTGCCGTGTACATGTCGTTAAACATCTTTCCGAACCACAACTGGCAGAAACCCCCACTGTTGAAGACGATTCTGAAATAATATCCGTCAGAGGAGAGAGGCTTAAGAAAGGTTTGAGATATTTTTTTCTAAGTGTTGTTGACCACCAACACATATTGGCAAAATGTAACGGCAAAAAATATCAAATTAAAGTTTGTGACAATTTGTGTAAAGAGAAAAGATTTAACACTTTAGATTCTCAAGACTTTCTCCTCAGGGATAAAAAGGATCGTATTACAAGGTGGGGGCGTAAACAGTAAATTCACATAGTCTTTTCCAAATTTTGTTTAAAAAATAATGGGGGAGAAACACAATGCGTTATAGCATTGTGTTTCTCCCCCATTATTTTTAACACTCTAAGTCCCGTGACCTACTTTTTCGAGGTCGATGTACAGTTATATGACCTCTCTGACTTGCATTGTTTTGGCGGTGTAGGTTCACATAGCGTGCAAGGAATTGTGTGTTAATGAAATATCATCAGCATTCAAAGAGAGAGACTGTTGTTTTGCAAGTTAATTAGTCTTCATTAGCACACAACAATTATCGCGTGAGAAGATCCGTTCCGCATGAGCACTCAAGCGGAACCCCCCCCCCATAAAAAATGGAGATTAAATCCCCCCCCCTACCCCTACCCCTTCCCTTACTCCTTCCCCCACTCCTTCGGGTTAATAACCGGTCATGACCGGGACTCATTATACCGTTCCAGTCATGGTTACTCGTTACACTCGCTTTCTCATTCCGACTCCAGACAGCGATGCCGCCGGTCGAGACACCAGTTTTCCACGAGCACGTTGTTGACACCTACGAGGTTTCGGAACCCGAAGGTGACAACAACAGGCTTGAGATCCCATACCGGATCCAGTACGATGAAATTATTACAATTTACGCGGATCCCCGAAACCCTCGTCTGTCTCTTGATGGGGTTTTCAGGGAAATGTTGCAAATCATAGAGGATGGTGATGTGCTAGAAATAACAAGCTTTGTGACCGACGACAAAGGTCAACACAGCTTGTTATTTCAACAACCTCTAGGATTTGACGATCTGTACTGGTGGCTCGATCGTTTTTGCACAACATTGCGGCATGAGCCTCAAACAATCCCTTGCTTCCAAGCTATAGCTCATAGTTGGTAAGCGTTGCCTTACGAGGCAAAAAAACGGCCCTTTTCAGGGCCACCTAAGACTTGAATTTACGCATGTAAGCTACTTAGCTTACTTGCGACTTAGAAATAAGTTCTGCTACGCGGCCAGTTTTGTCCGTGTAGTAGTAATGAAAGGAAGGTTCTGTGTTAGGAAGGGTCAATGACCGTTCCGCATGAGCACTCAATTAAATCCCCCCCCCCTAACTCCTTCCCCCACTCCTTTGGGTCATTGGCCGGTCATGACCGGTTGTCTACCAACCGTTAACGGGTTCTCATGATACCGTTACACTTGCCACTCCGTTATATTTGCTACTCTAGAGTTTTCATTCCTATTGAAGACGCCGCAGCTGCAACAACGTAGATATGCCTTCTTTATTTGAATTATGTCTTCAAGAAATAATTTCAAATATAGTGTTGTTCGAATTTGCAATAAATAATGCAAATTTCCCACCAACATTACGTCAAATAGTGCATTCTTTTTATCAAGAAAACATTGGAGTCTTTGATTACTTTCAGTATAAATTTAGGGATGGAACAAGTATGTGTTCAGAATGCGGTTCGGCTGCAGTAGGAATTGGATTTTTGGATTTTATATTTGAAGGTGGAATTGAGGAACACAAGTCTTACTTGTCATATAAGTTCGTCATTCCAGAAGAAGAAAAATGTGATATTTGCGCAGTTAATTTGTACAAGTTTATACACGTCGATCCTGCTGAAATCTATTTGGAAAATAACGGTGAAGTTCCTCATTTCTATATGAGTTAAGCTTCATAGCAGTCCACAAAACCCAGCCAAACGGCCCTTTTCAGGGCCACCTAAGACTTAAATTTAGGGGATGTAAGCTATTTAGCTTACATGCGCAAAAATAAGTTCTGCTACGCAGTCAGTTATGTCCGTGTAGTAATAGAAGGAGAGTTCTGGTTCCATGACTATCGCGTGGGAAGATCCGTTCCGCATGAGCACTCAAGCGGAAACCGTGTTTACTCAAGCGGAACCCCCCCCCATAAAAAATGGAGATTAAATCCCCCCCCCTTCCCCTACTCCTTCCCCCACTCCTTCGGGTTAATGGCCGGTTATGACCGGTTGTTGACTCCATCTAATTAAACTGAATTAAACATGGCAGCTTCCATGGAAAATTCTAACCTCAAACCCTGGTATCTGGATCGGAATCGCTCCATGCTATTGCGCATGCGCCGAGTCTGTATTACTCCATTTAGTGCTACTGCGCCTGGAAAGACGAGTTCTCCGGATCGGAATCACTCCATGCTATTGCGCATGCGCCGAGTCTGTATTACTCCATTTAGTGCTACTGCGCTTGGAAAATTCTAACCTCAAACCTTTGTTTAACGTTATTGCGCATGCGCCGCATCCACTTCTCGGTTTTATTTTTACACCGCTATGAACTGGACTGAATTGAACCAATCCCGTCACGCTCCCCCCACGCCAGTCTCCTCATTTGCATACCGCTATATAAGTGGAGCAAGCGTTGTTCTCTCCTTCATTCTGCTTTCACGCGCCGCACTTATTGTTTTGTCTTTGCCAGTATTATTTTGTTTTAAAATGCTTCCTCACGTTAATGAAGAGTTCAATCCTTCCGAATATGCTGACGTTTACCATCAACATGTAGAAGATCCGATAGATTTCTACGATAGTAGCAGCGAGAATGAAGATGATAATAGCAGTGAGAATGAAGATGATAGTAGCAGTGAAAATGAAGAGAATGAAAATGATAGTAGCAGTGAGAGTGAAGATGACAATGAAATTCGCATTGAACTTGATGAACAAATGAGACCATTTTATTTCAATGAACTAGATCCCCTTGATATGGTAGACAGATTCATTGCGGAAGCACACAAATGGCTAAATTTAGGATATAATATTATAATTGGTTCAGCTATTCTGTATCATGATAGTAAGTTCTTTTGTGTAACATCAAATACTAGAGAACGTATGTTGACTTGGCGGGACGATGTAGAGAGGTGTCACGAGTATAATATTAGCATTGGTGGCTACTTTGTCGCACAAGTGGGCTCGTGGGTCTAATGCGGCTAGTGTCGCCACACAAACCTTCCCTCACCCCCCACCCTATCCCCTCCCAATCCTTACTCCTTCCCCCTCCCCATTTTTAAAACTCATAAAAGGCGGACTATGAACCTCCAGGTTTTTAGTCTGTACTTGCACCGTCAAGATGAGTACTAGACTTGATGGTTTCACAGCCAATGATATTAATATATGGAGTTTGATAACAAACTTACGCATTAAAATTGAAGAAACAATTATGGCGAACAATGGGATAGGAGTTGTTGTTATTGTTTCATTACTAAGACATATTGATTATTTGTATGATATAAAAGTAACAATCAAGAATATTAATGAACTATTTCCCTGGACAATATTTATTCGCGATAAGGTTGAAGAGCAGAAAACTATAGTAGATGTGCTAGCAATGAAATTTAACCTAGATAGAGAAGAATAACTACAAAACGCTCTCCCCCACCTTCCCTTATATTGTGCAAAAGAGTGGGGAGTAAAAGAATATAAGACTAAGAAAGCAATATATAGTTTGTTATTCGAGGTAAAAGAAGTGGTGAACAAATATGTTGTTTAAAGATACTCCATTTGTTAATTATTTTGAAGTTAAAAATGTTTATATCAGTACAGACGAAATGGAAGAAGACAATATAGAGGAAAATTATAACGAAACTGATAATTATTCAACGATGGATGAAGAAGAAATGGAACAGTTTGAACAAGAAATCTTTGAAGAAATGATAAACGATAGTGACGAAGACATAGTTAAAGAAGCAATTGATATATACATATTAGATTCATCATTGGATTCACCCATATCACCTTTACTGTCTTCTGAATCCGAATCCGAATTGGACTAAGGTAGTACCCCCCACTTTATTGCTTTTAAATAAGTCCTATAAATTGCGAATTCTATTATTAGTAAGTCAACATTTGTTGGAGCTGCATGTATGGTTAAGAATGTCTCCTAGAGATACTTCTTTTATACAATTAATTGAAATTGTAAAACAACGAAATATTACGTTAGTTGAAGAAGAAGATGAAGTTGAAACAACCGACATAATACAAGATCCTGTAGAAGTAACAGAAATTGATCAAGAACCTTCAATGATGGAAGTAGTTGAAGCGCAAAATGAATCTCAAGATGTAGAAGAAACTGTTCCATATTCTGTTTTTTGGGATTTTGCATCAAATACTTTTGTTGTAATTCAAATTGAAATTAATAATCTTGAAGAAGTGGTGGGGGAAAATTCTCCCCACCACTAGTTTAAAGTTGGTGGGGGAATGTTCATAAATGTGTTGGTTATTTGCGTAGAAGCTTATTCGTCAGGAAACTGTTGACTAAAAATGTTCAATCCTAACGCACCATCTTCTTCAAGAAACTGTCAAGTACAAACGTTTTGTGCTGTACCTTTTGAACCTTCATACTATAAAATGATAGGTATTCATGAAATTGCAATTAGTGATCAGAAAATGTTCAAAGTATTCTGTTCTCGACTTAATAGAACCTTACGTCTACCACCAAATACGTTCACTTACAGGCTACCCCTGATAGACAAAGATGATGTCAGCAAAATACCAATGATTCAAGTGAAATTCCTGGAAGATGGAATTCTTGTTAATTTAAGAGAAGTATATCATAATGAATATTCGAAAAGACTGGCTTTCAACTTTCTTAAGGAAAATATAGGACGTGAAAAATACCAGTATCCAGAACCATTTTACACATACCTTTTTGAAAATGGAGCAAGTGTAACAGTGGAAATAAGTATTAAGTTAATGTAATTCTCCCCACTACTAGCCTAAAGTTGGAGGGGGAAGTGCATAAATGTGTTGGTTTTCTGCGTAGAAGCTTATTCTTCAAGATATCGTTGACCAAAATGTTTCGTCATATTCCTTGTGATCCAACCTCTTTGTTCAGGGAGAATCAAAGATTAAAAAGACTAGAAAAGGAAAAACAAGACCGACAAGATATGAACATGGAGTTCAATCGACTACAATTTCAAATACCCGGAATTGCAATGGGAGCACCGAAATTGAAAACTCTACACTGGGCTGGAAGTTACATCAAGTATTTAAAACTACAAGTTGAAGCAAGAGATTTAAAATTGAAGAAATTGGAAATGGAAAATCGGGAAATGAAGAAATTAATATCACACATGTCTGGTAATACTACAGTTCAAAAAGGTGAGGAGGAAGGAAAAGAAATATTAGGAATCTAAATTATCAAAACAATCCTTTTAGAGAATGGGGAATAGATCACTTTGTGGTAATGGAATAACATGCCGCTTAGTGATCTATTCCCAGTTCTCGCTTGATATCCAATGACCTTGACCTATATAAAAGTGGTGGGGGGAAAATCATATAAGAAAAAGGTTTTAGATGTGACTATCAGTTTAAGTCTAACACGATGGATAGGTTGTTAGTTCTGTGTTTACAAGAAATTATCAATAATGGGTTTCTTTACCATTACATCATAAGAGCAAATGAGTGTGAAATACCTAAAGCAATTCGTGAAATGCTCATTGAATTTAAGAAAGAAAATTATGGATTTGCTATTTATCTTGCTTATACTTTTAAAGACGGTACAAAAATGTGTCATGATTGTGGAAAAGCGTCTGTTTTAGATTTTGAACAATTCCAAGATGATGGAGGTAGGTTAGTTCATTTTGTAAAAGCTCAAATAATGAAATTCCAAACATGTAATAAAATTTGCAACATTTGTGCACAGTGTTTGTTTGAATTTATTAAGTATCGTGCATTCAAACCATAATACCCCTTCCACGTATAAAGGAGAGGGGGAAAATAGTGGGGGGGGGGGTTATAGCTAGGTGGGGGAAACGTGTATAAATACAGGTTGTCTGAGGAGAGTTTTATTATTGTTTCGGAATTAAAAGAAACATAATGGAATTTGAAGTGCGTCATTACAAGATCAAATATGAAGAATGGACTTCAGTTGCAAATTTCGTATCGTCAAAAGAACAAGAACATAAGTTGATGCAAGTATATTGTTATATACATAATGAAGAAAGCCATCACAAAGTGATGAGCTATCTAAATATGCCTGGTGTGTCATCAAGAAGCCCGGAATTTATAAAATACTTAAAGGAGGAAGATGTGGACGTCACATTAGAAGTATGGTACAAAGTTTGAGAAACAAGTATGTATTATTATGGTGGGGGGAAGAATATATAAGTCGGTGGGGGGGGGGAAGTGTGATAAAAGAAGCAGAAGTTTAGAGAAGAATTCACTTTGTACGGCAACAGTGAAAGATGGCTGATCCTTCTGCAACACCTGTATTTTCAACTTCAGATTGGCAACAAAATTCAGAATCAAAATGTTTTTCTACTCCAACACCAAACTACTATGAAGATCAACAGCTGCAAGTGTCTTCTACATCAGTGTTGAAAATGTCAAAGCCATATCCAAGTTGTATGTATGAACCAATAACACCATCTTCAGCAAGACTAAGAAAAAACCTAAGAATGAAAGAAAGATATAAGAGAGAAAAGATAGAATTGACAAAATTACAATTAATGGTGCCTACCATTGAAATTGGATGTAGCAGAATACAGACTTTACAGAAAACCAACGCATATTTGATAAAATTATTGGACACTATCGAAGAGTTGAAGAAGAATGGACATTCTCATAAGTAACATCTGCACACACGTTTCCTCCCAAAGAAAAACAACAAAAAAAAGTATAAAAATTAGCAAAACCCAAAAAAATTAGATGTAGAAAAGAGAGCGAGGAATAGATCACTTTGTGGTAATGGACTAACATGCCACTTAGTGCTCTATTCCTCGTTCTCGCGTTATATCGGATGACCTTGACCTATATTAGTAGGGTGGGGGGAAATTGAAAGTGGTGGGGGGAAAATGTATAAAGGACGAGCCTACTATAGTCAAATTATTCCGAAAGCGAACTTGTAACGAGTATGGACTTGACTACAAGTAAAGACAATAAGAAACAAAGGCTTCGAGAAATGGCTAAAGCAAGAGAGTCTAGAATAAAGTTTAAGTTTTACAGACTACAGAGATTGATTCCTGGTGTTATGTTAGGTGAAATACGAACAAGAACGGTGGACAAAGCGGCTGATTACATTAATGAATTACGTACAGAACTAATGATAAAACAGGCAAAAATAGAAGAATTGGAACAAATAATAAGACAACACATTGAAAATTCAAACAGTCAACCAATAAACTATGTAACAAAAGATTAAAATAAAAAAGGAAATGGATTTGGACTTTGGCTATTGATTGAACACTTCTTAGAGAATGGGGAATAGATCACTTTGTGGTAATGAAATAACATGCCGCTTAGTGATCTATTCCCAGTTCTCGCTTAATCTAAAATGACCTTGACATACTTATCAAAATATCATATAAGCCGAATCGCAAAAAGTTATTCCTCATTTACTTGAAATGGCTCCTGTGGACAACACCGATTATCCAAGGAAACCTCTTGTTGAAATATTGTATAAAATTCAACTAGAAGATTTAAATATGGAAGAAGAGGATAACATCAGTGAAACATCACAAGTAGAAAGCGTAGATGATATGGATATAGATCTAATAACATCAGAAGTTGAAAGCATCAATGATGTGGAGAATGAAGATTTAAGCGTAGTAATATCAGAATCTTCGTCATCGTTTGAATATGAAGAAGTACAAACTGAAACTCCAACTGGAATAGAAAATACGAATGAACAATCGGTTTGTAGAAGACTATTTTCCTCGGATAGTGAAGAAGATGAAGATGAAACAGTGGTGGGGGAACCTTTATAAAAGGAGGAACAAAAGAGCCCATTTCATTTCTCGGCGAAATTTGGAAGAGTAAACATGTATCGTTGCGATAAATGTTCGGAATCGTTCAACGATAATATTCTATTAGAAATACATAAAGAACTATTTCACAACAACGCAGAAGAACAAGAAGAACAAGATGAAATTTTAGCAGGACCTTCAACTACTTTACCAAATCTACAAGTATTTGCATTACCTGGTAAAGTCATAATGCATCATAAAATTCAAAATGAAGACTTAAATTTAGAAGAATTTATTGAAGAAGCAAAACCAATTATAAGTAAAACTTTAAAAGATGAATTGAAAAGATTGAACTTTCTTAAATTTGGTTTATTACTAGAAGCTATGTTTATAAATGTACAAGAAGAATTATCACCAAGAGGATTCATAACAAAAAACCGAACCATCATAGGAAGTTCAGACATTGATTCAATAGTAGAAAATTGTATAGAAGAAATATTAACCAAACTTCAGGAACACGAAGGAAGAGGATCTGGATGGAGTCTTACAAGCATTGAAGGATTAGATATAAGAGTTCACAAACATGGATACGGACTAATGGGATCTAGTTACATTCCTTTGCCAAAAAGAATTGAAAATTCTAAGTCTTGTATTAATGTTCAAAATGAAAATAATGAATGTTTTCGCTATGCTATGACGTCAAAGTTTGTATTACGAAATCCATGTAGACCCAACCAAGAATATGAAGATGCAAGACACAGGTATAACTTTCAAGAAATAACGTATCCCGTTTCTACAAAAGATATATCAAAGTTTGAAAAGAAAAATCCCGGCACGTCTATTAATGTTTTTGCATTAGATAGTTCAAACAAAGTGTATCCTTTACGTATTGCAAAAGAAGAGCTACCAGATCATACGGATTTACTACTACTAACGCGAGGAGATGTCTCTCACTATGTGTACATAAAGAAATTTGACTCTCTTGTTAATAAGCAACTTTCAAAAAATAGAAATAAAAAGTTGATTTGCAAGAGATGTTTTAATTTTCAACGAGAAGGAAGACAAGGAAGAGAATGGTTACAAGAGCACAAAAGATTATGTAACAATAATTATGAAGCAAAGATTATTTTACCTCCGCAAAGCAGAGCATTCGTTTCATTTGAAAAAGTTCACCATCAATACCGTATCCCTTTAGTTGTGTATGCAGATTTTGAATCAACACTTGTTCCAGTTGAAGATGAAAATTGTGAAGCAAGAAAAAGTGTAAAGTATCAAATGCACAAACCAAACAGTTTTTGTTTAATGGTCAAATCAACATTATCAGAAGAACATTTAAACAGATATGGATTAACTTCAGAACCTCTAGTATATCGTGGTGAAAATGCGGAAAAAATATTTCTTGATCACCTATATTCAATAGCTAGAAATACACAAAGCTTATATACAGATATTGTAGCAATGAAACCGATGGACGAAGAAGAAGAAATTCAACATGAAAATGCGACTCACTGTTTCTTGTGCAAAAATGATTTTACTATTGAGAATTATAAAGTTAAAGATCACGACCACCTCACAGGTTATTACAGAGGTGCTGCTTGTAATAAATGCAACTTGAGCTATCGTTTACCACTATTTATTCCTGTGGTTCTGCATAATCTCAGTGGGTACGACGCTCATTTTATAATACCTGAATTAGGAAGAGACGACGGTAAAATCGATGTGTTAGCTGAAACTTCAGAGAAGTTTATAAGTTTTTCCAAAGAAGTTGGAAACGTCAAATTAAGATTCTTGGACTCCTACCGATTTTTGCCGTCGAGTTTGTCCAAACTTTCTGAAAACCTAAAGAAACAAGATTTAATCGAAACGAAGAAGATTGTAAACAGCGATAAACTGGATCTGGTACTTCGAAAAGGAGTTTTCCCATATGATTACATAGACAGTTTAGAAAGATTTAATGAAACATCACTACCTCCAAAAGAAGAATTTAAAAGTAAACTGTACGACATGGATATATCTCAAGATGATTATGATCATGCATGCAAAGTATGGAACGAATTAGGATTTAAAACATTGGGGGAATATTCAGACTTCTATGTTAAATTAGATGTGACTTTATTATGTGATGTGATGGAAGAATTTAGAAATACGTGTTTTGCGTCATATGGATTAGACCCTCTACATTCGTACACTTCGCCTGGATTAGCGTGGCAAGCCATGTTAAAAGAAACAAATTGTAAAATACAACTTCTTACAGATATAGATATGGTGTTGATGTTAGAATCAGGAGTTCGAGGAGGATTGACGCAAAGTGTAACATGTTATGTTAAGGCGAACAACAAATATTTGCCCGATTATGATGCATCAAAACCAACAACATTTTTGGGTTATTTTGATGCAAATAACTTATACGGATGGGCAATGTCGAATCCCCTTCCATATGATAATTTCAAATGGATAGACCCAGAATCAATTGGAAACATAATGGATATACCGAAATATGGAGAAACTGGTTATATATTTGACGTCGATTTTGAATATCCCGAACATCTTCACGACGAACATTACGATTTACCACTTCTTCCGAAGACTGAAGTTTCTCCAACTGGAAGATGGCCAAAATTATTGATGACTTTAACCAAAAAGTCTAGGTATGTTGGACACTACTGGATGATACAACAGGCCTTAGACTTGGGATTGAAAATTACAAAAATTAATCGAGTACTACAATTTTCTCAATCTTGTTGGTTAAAACCGTACATTGACAATAACACAAGAAGAAGAGCTGCCGCTACATCAAGTTTTAAAAAAGATTTCTTCAAACTAATGAACAACGCAATATTTGGCAAGACTTTGGAAAACAAAAGGAAACATAAGGATATCAAATTGGTAACTGATCCAGTAAAATTACAGAAATTAGTGCAACAACCAAACTTTGGTTCATCTGTAATTATTAATGAAAATCTAGTTGTTATTTCCATGAACAAGAAGTCAGTTGTAATGGATCGTCCTTTGTATCTTGGAATGTCAATCTTAGATATTTCCAAGACACACATGTACGAGTTTCATTATAAGAAGATGGTTAACTATTATGGAAGAGAGAACATTGGTATTGCATATATGGATACGGATGCACTAATTTACTGGATTAAAACAAATGACATGTACGAAGATTTACGCACCTTTATATATAAAGATGATTTCGACTTTTCAGATTATCTCAAGGACCATCCAAATTACGACAACGACAGAAACAAGAAAGTATTGGGAAAATTTAAGGATGAAACAAATGGTGTACCGATCATGGAAATTGTAGCATTAATGTCCAAACTATATTCATTTCAACTGTACATAAGCGAAAGGAATCAACATCAAGTCACAAAAAAGGCCAAAGGAATAAAAACCTCTTTCCTGAAGAAGAACGTACAGTTTGAACATTATAAAAGATGTTTGTTTGAAGATGTCGAAACAACTGCAACGTTCAACACTATTAGAAGTTATAATCATCAACTTTTTAGTGTCAAACAAACAAAGTGGGCATTAAGCTACAAAGATGACAAGCGCCATATTTTAGAAGATAAAATTAATACTTTACCGTTCGGCCATTACTCCCTGAACCCTATCGACCAGTAAACCTGTTCTTCTTCCTCTACCTTCTTTCTTTTTCCTTTCCGTAAAGAAGAGGGGACATGGCAAGCTCAATGCCATGTTTCCTCTTTTTTACACTAATATGAAAATGGCCTTGACCTATATTCAAACTATATATAAAAGAGAATGAACTATTGTACGGATCAGTATTTTTACAAGCGGTGTAAAAGCAACACCTAAAGATGGAAAGTGTGAAGGACAAGATTGTAAATGAACTACATAAACCAGCAAGAAGAAGATTTCCCAGAAGAAGTACAATTATTAAGGGAATGAATGATCTTTATCAAGCTGATCTAATTGAAATGATACCGCACAGTAAATTAAACAAAGGTTTTAAATATATTTTAACAATTATAGACTGTTTTACTAAAATAGCTGACGCCTTACCATTGAAGGATAAGACTGGTAAGAGTGTTACTAAAGCTATGGAAACAACGATACAAAGAAATAAATTCAAAATCAAACATCTACAGACCGATGATGGAAAAGAATATTTTAATAAAGACTTTGGAGCTTTGATGAAGAAATATCAAATAAATCATTATTCTACAAATTCTGAAGTTAAAGCTTCAATAATTGAAAGATTCAATAGAACATTGAAAGGAGCGATGTATAAACAATTTTCAAAACGAGGATCATACGTGTGGTATGACATATTACCACAACTTATAAAAGAATATAACAACAAATATCATCGTACCATCGGAATGAAACCTATCCAAGTAAACAGTGCTAATGCTAAAGTTGTATTACAACGCATCAGAAATAATACAACACCTAAATTGGAAAGGTTGCAACCAAAAAAGTTTAAGGTCAACGATAAAGTTCGTATAAGCAAATACAAAGGTGTATTTAGTAAAAGATATCTACCAAATTGGACTAATGAAGTATTTACAGTTTATAAAGTGCAACCAACTATACCTGAAACTTACTTATTGAAGGATAACAAGGGTGAATTACTTCAAGGTGGATTCTACGGACATGAATTATTGAAATCAAATGTCGGTGATGTATATCTTGTTGAGAAGGTTTTACAAAGGAAAAAGGATATGGTTAAAGTCCGGTGGTTAGGATTCGATAAAAGTGAAGACTCATGGATTCCTTCAAAAGACTTGGTATAGTAATTTAATAGCTCATTGTGTGTTTAACCTTGACACAAGATGGAGATTGTACAACAAAAAGATCGATTTAATATCAATAATATTGATGAATTGACAGTTGACAATGATAAGTTAAATCATGGTAAACATGGTGAATTACTACCAAATACGATAAGATGTCTAATAACTGGTCCTTCAAATTGTGGAAAAACTAATGTTGTTTTTAACCTTATAACAAATCCTAAAGGATTGCGTTTTAACAATATATACATTTTTTCAAAATCATTGCAACAACCAAAATATCAATTATTAGATAAAGTACTTGCAAGTGTACCTGAAGTGAATTTCTACAAGTTTAATGCCAGCGAAACAATTATGCAACCAAATGAAGCAAAACCATTTTCTATTTTTATTTTTGATGATGTGTCTTGTGAAAATCACGACACTATAAGGAATTACTTCGCTATGGGAAGACATCATAATATCGATAGCATTTATATTGGTCAAACATACAGTAAGATTCCAAAACAACTCATAAGAGACAATGCAAATATGTTGATCATCTTCAAGCAAGATGAAACAAATTTAAAACATATATATAATGATCATGTAAATGCGGATATGACATTTGAGAAATTTAAAGAGATGTGCGGCAAAGCATGGAATGAGAAATATGGGTTTCTCGTTATTATGAAGGAAGAAGATATTAAAAATGGTAGATATCGTATAGGGTTGGATAAATTTGTATTTATGCGTTGAACTACCAGTGCTACATCTAGTTACACGTTGAACTTCACAGTGTAAACATGGCGAATCAAGAAAAACTATTAAAAGAAATAAAATCACTCAGTGATTCTATTAGGATGAAAAATCGTGCATTGAGGATGGGTTTAAGTGAAAGAGAAGAATTTCTAGAGACTACATTTAAACCTATTACGGAACCTTTAAAACAAATATCAGAAACTATTGGTAAACCTCGTTATGAAGGAGATGTTTTACTACCAGTTTCTAAACAAGAAGTACAAGCAATAAAAAAAGAAGAAGATGATGATTCATATACAAGTGCTAGTGAACAAGAAGAAACAAAAGAAGAAGAACCAATTGTTGAAAAGGAAGAAGAACAGCCAATACCTGAAGCTGAACAATCTATTCCAAATTTAACTCAATTGAGTAGCGATATATTACAACATGGACCTCTTGGAAGAAAATATATAATGAAAATGCTACATGACATGAAATCAAACCCGAATTTGAGTAGATCACATGTATACGGAGCAAGAATTGATGGGAATGAATTAAAGATCGGCGATTCAAAGCTTGAAATAACACAAGACGATTACATCATTATTGGTGAGCATAAATATAAAGGAACAAAAGGACTATATGAATTAATTTTTAAAAACATACCACTAAGATATTCATCCAAAGATTTAAGTGTTTTTAAGGAGATTCTACAAAATACTAACGCTCATAAAAGAAACTACTTAAAGGATGCAATGATTAATCGTTCACGTGCAACAAAATATAACATCGTTATAAAAAAGTTGTTTCCTCCACGAAAATTGCCAACATTACGTACTGCACCAGCGGTGAGACAACCACTGAAAAGAAAATCTTTATCACTTATGGATTTATCACTTCTTGAACAACATGGTAAAAAGAGTAAAGGAGATACTTCAACATCTGGCAAAGGATTGATGAAAAATCTATACAATACGAATGTGATTTACTACAACGACATCAATAAATTGGTTGATAGAATGAGACTATTGCATGAAGCCATGGAAGCCGGTCATACAGGTTTAAATAATGAATGGGTAGCTCTGATTGACGAACTCAGGAATCGCGGCATAATCGTATAATTATCCGCGGATATATAAGAGTTACAGGAGTATAATGTGTCAGTTCTAACATGAGCGTCGACAAGTTCGGACGATACTCCGCGTTAGGAGTTCAAGTTGGAGAAAACAGAAAAAGAAGTGGATTACCGCAAACACCCGAAGGTGACTATAACATAAATAATAAACGTTTAAAGTTTGTTAAAGATCCAGAAGAAGATGGAGATGCAACAAATTTAAAAACAGTAAAGGAGGAAACATCTACAAGTTTAAAACTTGACAATAACCAACTGTATGATGCAAAATCTCACAGGGTTATTAACGTTGCAAAACCAGTCAACAATGGAGATGTTGTTAATAAAGGCTATTTTCTAACTGCGATGGAATACGCTTTACTGTTGGAAAAGACTAAAAGTGGAAAAAGGTACAATGCTTTAAATTATAAAATAACTAATGTGGCAGATCCAACCGAGGATACAGATACAATTAATAAGCGTTATTTGCACTCTGTAATACCAGAAAAGAAAAAAGATGGATTTTCCTTCTATAAATATACTATAAACGATATTGGATATCCTAAAGAAGAAAGTGATGGTGTTAATATAAAATACATTAAGGATAATTGTATTTTATATAATAGTGCTGTTATTAATTGTCATGGAAAAGTGTTGTCCAATCTGGAAGATGGTTCAACTCCATCGGATGCTGCTACCGTGAGACAAATGAATGAAAGCTTGAAAAAAGGAACATCCGCTTTTGTTAAACAAAATCAGGTGGTGTCAAAGAAAGGTGATGAGTTTATGCAAGGAAGTGAAAAGTTTACCTTACTACAACTAAAAAATGACAAGTGGGATGGAAAAAATAAAAGATTGTCAAATATAAGTTTAGGCACGGAAGAACATGATGCTGTTATTTTAACACAAGTACCACAACTATCAGCTACTGGTGTTAATTTTATATGTAAAGGTAAACGATTAACCCAAGTTAAATCTGGTAAAGATGATCAGGATTGTGTTGTTGTAAAACAAACTATAGTTTTAGATAAAATAAATAGCGTATATGATGGAAAAAATAGAAGAATATCTAACATATCAACAGGAATAGCTCCGAATGATGTTGCTACTATTAATCAAGTTATAGCAACCTCTACAAACGATCCATCTGCGTATACATGTAATGGTAAACGTATCACATATCTTGATAATCCTACACGTAACAAAGATGCTACTAATGTAGAGTATGTAATGAATCTTGTAGGTAATGTAGTTATTGATATGCATAATCATTTGATTAATGCATCGATGAAACACGATAAAATCGAAGATTCTCAGAGAAACCAATGGATTAAAGATGAAATCATTGATAGATACCAGTAAAACTTATGAATATTTAAGTATAGAATACACAAAAAAAGGATTCATTATCATAAAGTATTTCATAGAGTGAAGACGTTGGTTACATAAAACAGCATAATGAAGACCGTATCGCTCAGTCGTCGTCAAGACATTGGCAAGAGAGGACGTGGTATAACATCAGCTGCATTATCCCTGCTCAAACGGATTCCTGTTGGTGCTGTTGTAAATCGAGCGATAGACGCTTTACCATACGAATTACATCTGCCCGGAGGTTATCAATATTGTGGACCTGGAACTAAGTTGGCAAAACGTTTAGCAAGAGGAGATCCTGGAATTAATAAATTAGATCAAGCTTGCAAAGAACACGACATAGCATATTCAAAGTATAAAGATTCAACGAATAGATCAATAGCGGATAAAATTCTAGCGGAAAAAGCTTGGCAAAGAGTAAAGTCAAGTGACGCAAGTATTGCAGAAAAAGCATCGGCTTGGGCAGTAACTACAGCCATGAAGACAAAAGCTAAATTTGGTGCTGGAAGACGACGACGTCGCAGAGGAAGACCTGCAAAGAGAAGAGCTCCCAAAAGAGGAGGAAACATTAGGAAGAGACGTCGTAGAACTCGTAAAGCAAAAGTAAAGAAAGCTTCTATTTGGTCAATGGTAAAAAACGGAGCAGGTTTATACCTAAGACCGTACCGTGTGTACTAAATAAGAAAAATCAATTGATAATTCCAAATAAAGCTTTAACAAATCATCAATTAAATGATTATGTAAAATGTTTAAAAATACCATTCTTTCGAGGAGTTTTTATGAAAGATGAATTACCAATTACAATATGGAAAAATGAAACTGGAATAGTAAATTTGGATTCCACCTATGGTCCAGGTACTCATTGGGTATGCTATAAAAAACTCGGACAAACCGTTTATTACTTTGACAGTTTTGGCAATCTACCACCGCCAAAAGAACTTCAACATTATTTTCGAAACTCCAAAAATATTTTTTACAACTATAAAAGGGAACAACCTGACAATACTGAAATATGTGGACATTTATGTTTGGAGTTTCTAGCGAAAAGTGTCAGTCAGCTTTGAGATGTCATCGTATACAGTGTCCCTGAGTGGAAATTCATCCACATTGAAAAGTACGCTGTTCCCAGCATTGCGTCTATCCAAAGAAAGATTATGGGAAGCGGCATTACTTGATTTGACTACCTACAACTCAATTCCTAATGTTACGGAAGGAAAGAACAATTTACTACATTATTATGAAACTAAAGATGCTTCAGGAAAATATTCAGAATTGAAAATAATTACATTTCCAACTGGAGCTTATGAAATTGATGATATAAACCAATTACTACAGAAAACACTCGGAGAAGAAAATATCACCGTTAAAGGAAACAATAATACTTTAAAAGCAGAAATAACTTCAAAATACTATATTGATGTCAGCTTGAAACATTCGATTGGCAGTTTACTTGGATTTACAGATACAACAAAAAAAATCTTAACTCCTGGAACAACTCATTCAGGTAATACAACTGTAACAATATTAAAAGTAAATAGTATCGATGTAACGTGTAATATTATACACGGATCGTATAGAGAGGGAGTGAATCAGCATATTTTACATACATTTTATCCAACAGTAGCTCCCGGTTTTAAAATTGTTGAAAAGCCACAAAACTTAATATACCTACCGTTAAACACCAGTTTCATTTCAGACATCGTACTGAACATATTGGATCAAGACGGTGTTAGTGTTGACTTTAGAGGAGAAACAATTACTATACGGTTACACATCAGAGCGGCAACATAAAAGTCGACATGGGATTAACATTTAAACCGCAACGGAAGGGTCGGGAGCTCAGTAGCTCCTCGACATTGGAAGAGTTAACATCGGACAACATTCGTTTTCTACAGAAGATTGGATTGAAACTTAACAACGATGGATATCCTGGATATATCTCAAGGACCGACATTCGACGAAACACTATGGGAGAAGGAATATCACACGCACAACCCTTACACTTCATCAAAATTAAACAATAACGATGAAATAAGGATTCCCATTCAACAACAAGATATTTACACGTTACCGTGCGAAAGTTATTTGTACATTGAAGGACGGGTACTTAAATTGGATGGAAAAACTGCTTCAACGGTTCCTTTTATAAATAACCCGATGGCATACCTTTTTGATGAAATAAGATATGAAATATCAGGGGTTACGGTTGATTCAACAAAAAAGGTTGGTATAACAACGACATTGAAAGGATTAACATCATTAACACCGCATGAGAAGAATTCAATAGTCACCGCCGGATGGGTTGCCCCTGATAAAGACACTATAACACCAGCTTCCAACGGTCACTTTGATTTTCATGTACCTTTACGATTGCTTTTGGGATTTGCTGAAGATTACAAACGAGTAATAATAAATGTCAAACAAGAGTTGGTATTACTCAGATCTTCAACTAACAAGGACTTGATACTTGCAGAACCTGCAACTACAGAAGATAAACTAGAATGGCAACTACAGTTGGATAAAGTTGTGTGGAGAGTACCTCATGTAAGATTGGCCGATGAACATAGAATCGTATTATTGAGGAAGTTAAAATCTGACCGTGATATTGTAATGCCATTCCGAAGTTGGGAATTCCATGAATATCCTACACTACCTCAGACAGAACGACAAACATGGACCGTCAAGACATCAACTTACTTGGAACGAGCAAGGTATATAATACTTGGTTTTCAAACTAAGCGAAAAGATGTTATCACTGCAAATGCTGGTCAATTTGATCACTGTAAAATAAAGAATTGTAAGGTTTTCCTAAATTCTCAATTCTTTCCATATGACAATTTAAATGTCATGTTCAGCAAAAAACGTTTTTCCATTTTATACGATATGTATGCAAGATTTCAATCGTCATACTATGGAAAAACTAATACACCGCTATTATCACCTGACCAGTATTATTCCAAGGCTCCGATAATTGTAATCGATTGTTCGAAACAGAATGAATCGGTAAAATCATCAAGTGTGGATATAAAAATTGAAATGGAATTTGAAGAACCAGTAGCGGATGGAACTTCGGCATACTGCTTAATTTTACACGATAAAATAGTTACTTACACACCGCTAACCGGAATTGTGAAGAATGTACTTTAAGAAGAATTAGTACAACGTAATTGTATAAATTTTAAGATTTAACAAAAACATAAAAGAGAGAAAATAATGAGTAGAAATTTCATTATATCTTCAACCGTCGTATGGGAAGCATCGTTCGCAAGATGAGTTCTACTAACGGAGAAGAAAATACACCTCTGGTTGATGATGATAATAGTTCTGATATAGAAAAACAAGTTGAACAAGAAATGGATGAATTCCTCAAGTTTAACAAACATAAGAAGAAAGAAGAAGAAAAAGAAGAGGTTGAAAAAGAAGTAAAAAGAAAGAAGATTGAAGTTAACATTACAACAAATATTTTAACAGAAGTATTTCTTCGAATTTTCTACCCCATTTCTGCATGCATGACGAAAAATATATCAGTTGGAATTTTAAAAACATTGGATTACTCACCGATTGTTATTTTAAATCATGGAAATAAAATGGTTTCATTTACTGAAACTTCTTGGGAATCATTTATGAAACATCTACATCTTTTGGAATGTTATTTAAGTAACAACACATTTGGAAGAAGAACAAGATTAAGTTTATTAGAATCAAATATTGAAGTTGATATAGTCAAACATCGTGGAGGACATATCGTTCGCTTCAGAGATTTAACTAGACATGATGTAAAATTACATTTGACAAAAGAAGAATTTTACACTTTAAGTTGTACTACCGGTCCCATCACCAGATATTTAAAACAACTAATATTTTCAAGTGCAATAATCAAAGACTATCTAATTGATACATTGGACAGACAACCTTTCGTTCCACTTTTATACGGTCCTGTGGATACTTCTATTTTTAATCGAATACCTCAAGAAGTGGATATGTGGAGACAATTGAACAACTATCACACCAACTTTAATATCGACGAAGAAGCGCAAGAAGTTAAAGAAGAACAATCGTGTATATAGTCAGTTGCTGATGAGACTTCATCATGAACAAACGGGTTTCGTTTTCTAATACGCCACATTTAATGGATGTTAAAAGAGGTATAATTGAATTTCAAGCTTTTCGAGGTAATGATGGAAACTTTATTATCAAAGAATTAGTAATTTTGGATATGAACACATCTGTAGTTTATCATTACTTATTTAAACCTCCATTACCATTCAGTAGACTAACAACTAAAGCGAAAGTTACAAACAAATGGTTGAACAAACATTTTCACAACTTAAGATGGGATGAAGGTTTTATTAATTATAACATGATGCCGCACATTATGAATCATTATTGCAAAGAATTAAAAACTATCTACACAAGGGGATTGGAAAAAGCTAATTGGATACAATCATTTACAACTAACGAAGTGATTAATGCAAAGATGGATAGAGATTTCCAATGCTACTTTAATGAACTTTGTATTTCATCAAAGAGTTTTAAACATCGAAGGTCGCAGTGCGCTTTGAAGAATGCTTACCGCCTGAATAATTTCCTTCAACAGAATGGTGGGGGTAACATCGATAATAAAAGCGAGAGCGCTACCATGACGCAGCATGAGTATTACTCGAACCTCCGAAGAGACAACATCTCCGACGGACATTATTATTAACAACAAGATTAACAATAACATTAAGATGGCATCGCAGAACTTCCTTCAGAATTTGGTTGATCAATTCAACGCTCATTCGAAGTCAACAATCTTACCAACGAAGAGATGTTCGGAACTAAAAGAAGAAAAACATTATATCATACATACAATCAAGAAGATGGACACTTCAGTGGGCGATGCTATTAATTGCACATTGAGCGAGGCGCCGTATACAGTTGGTGACGAAACGAAGTTTCAGATATTCCTACCGAAACGATTCGTACAACTTACATAGCAATATGTTGCTTTTTTTAAAAATTCCACGGGATGACCTTGACCCAATTTTGTGTGATAATAAAAGTGAAAATTAACTTGTGAAATTCATCAGTCTACGACTACCTTTCGCACCGTACGCATCTCGCTCTCTATCACTAAATACAAAACTTCAACATGTCCCTAAAGGTTAAGTGTGCATCTTACGATACCAACACCATTACAAGTTTTGAACAACTTGAAGATTTAACAAACGAAATGCGAGTTTTACTTACCGGTGGTTATCATTTAACTGTTGATGTTAGTGCTACTAATATAAGGATGTTTACTAAAACAAAATATTGCGATGATGAAGTATTTCTTTCTACACAACCTACAACATCTTCATCGCCGACTGGTCAACATAACATCAAGTTCCACAAGTATTACCAATGTTAAATAACTTTTAACAAATAGAACTAAGGAATCACGTGATCAACGTCAAGTGGGGTAATATTTTTGTAAAAACTAATCATTCGCTTCCCGACTGTCGCTGCGTCAACACCTAATTTTTAAAGATGTTATACAGAATGATGATTGAACTTGATGGAAAAATCTATGGAAAAGATTACAATACAGTTGAACAAATGACTGAAGATTTAGAAATATTAACTAAAGAAGGATATCAAGCTAAGTTAATTTTGAAATTTCCTGAAGTACATCCACTATCAACTGAAGAACTTATCGCTATGGCTAAAGCGGAGAGAGAAAAAAGGTCTGAAGAAAACAAACAGACAAAGTCTGAAGAAGCTAAAAAGAAATAAACTTCTTAAGTATCAACATTCCTTACATTAGTAAGGTATAATTTTTTAAAACTTCGTTTGGATGACCTTGAAATTACCCCCCGCCACTTTTTGTAGTACATAAAACTCGCTATTCAACACTATAAGCTCTTATTCTTTCACTGGACACAGCAGCGTCAACATGGAAGAACAAAAATACAAATACGAACCCCGTTACTGTTGTGAACAACAATGTACAGATTTAGGACCAATGATGGTGGACGGGTTAGCTTGCACTAAATGTGAATTTTTTGGATCTTGTTACTGCAAGTGCAAAACAAAACAACTACCGCCACCAGAATTGCGAACCTTCAAATTTTACAAATCAAGATATTTTCATACATGCTGTCCTCAAAGATGTTTCAAATTTCATCCTCTCGATCTAGCTCATTGTCAACGCACCAAGTCTCATCAAAATGATTTTTGTACACATATGATAATGAGATGTAAATACAGATCAGATTGGTATTCCGATCCTGTAGAACCATCAAATGTGTAAGTTCGGTTTTACACTATTTTTTAAAACTTCAATTGGATGACCTTGAGCTTTCCCCCACCATTAGTTTTTTTTTTAGATTTCCCCCTACCATAAGTCTTTTAGATTTCCCCCCACCATTTGTTTAAATTTTGTATCTTATTGAATCCACCTTTGAAATTATTTCACTTCCAACACTCCGACTAACAACATGGGATCGCCTTTCGTCAAGTTTCAACATATAATAACTGACAGGGAAGAGTTGGAGGAAATATTTCAAAATTTGCTCTCTGTCATGGATAGATATCCTATGAGATGGATCAGACTTGATGTTCACTATTTACGTCCTCGTGAATATTCTTCATCATCGAGTGAGGACGAAACAACGACTACTTCAGCTAGGGTGTTTCGATTTTCTTCGTCATCGAGTGAAGACGAAACAAGGGCTACTACTTCAGCTAAGATATTTGAATTGAAAGACGAAGAAGAAGAACTTAGCTATTTACTTAATAACAAGCTCATGCTCACCGAAAAATAGGCCTCCTTCCTAAGCACCGATCTTCATTCACTCACCGACTCTCGCACGATGAACAACTCTCCGTTGGCACGAATGAATTCTAGTTTCGAAGTAAATTCTAAAGAAGATTTGCAAGAGATATTTAATACTTTACACGAAATTGTTAGTAAATTCAACACTGTTAAAATGAGTCTGGAAATAACTTACGCCTGTCCTATTTGTGATAAGGTTGACAGTTCTGATGAAGATAGTTTGCTAAATCTTACTCCGCTAACACCTCCACAATCAGACACGACGACAGCAAGTACGGAAACAAATGGTGAGCAACCTCCTTCCCCCACCACTTCGTTGTAAATCAACTCCCCCCACCACTTCGTTGTAAATCAACTCCCCCCCACCGCTTCTTCGTTTAACTAACGTTCCTCGCTTTAACTTCTCATTCCGTCTCCAACATTTGAACTATCGACATCACTTGTTTCCAAATTTCAAACACCAAATAACAACACTAATGATGGATATGATGGATGAAGTTTCCTTCGTCACAAGGATGGAAGAGGAAAAGATGAAAGAAGAAAAATTGAAATTGGAAATTAAACGATTGGAATTGGAACGGCAAAACCAACTCGAGGTATTCCGTTTCTTCAAGCTCGTCAAGTACGTCATCTGGGGACTCTGCCTCTACCTCATCCTCGTCGTCGGCGTTTGCTTTTACAACTCCGTGTTTCATCACAAGAATTCAACCTGTATTGCACATTGATTGTATTTGTTTTTGCACATTGATTGTATCTGTTCTTTTTTTTACGAATAAAGTTCAAAGAAAATTAAATCCGCCTATCCCGCTATCACCGAGTAGTTCGACTCTCAGAACTATTTCCTGTGGTAGCGGGATAGGCTTTTTTAAAACTTACTCGGGGTGACCTTGACATACTTTCCGTAACCCACTTATCAAATTGAATTTCAATTTTGAACTAACTTTTAATTTATGCGTACCTCCCCCTCCTCTAATACATTCTCTAACCGACCGGAAGCTGTGTGCCCCGGCGCATGGCTTCCGGGGTTGCTGACCTGGACCAGCGGTAACCAAAACACACTACTGGTTTCAACATGGATATATATGATAAGTCCAGTATGAACTAATTTATAACCGGTATTCAATTAATAAATACTAATAACAATTTTTTACAAAACGTAGAATTAGTGGAATTGTTGTAAGCGTGTATCTGCTTTTTGTATTGCTTAGTTTAAAAATAGTCATATAAATTCATAGTAGCCTACAATCAACTGAAATATATACGGTACATCTAGGTGTGAATAGTCATTGATTGTACCTTACTTCTAAAAAATACAGGCTGTGTTTTGCAACTTTAATTCAAATTAGATTTTTTCTGACAGTTTTCTTTTTTAGTTCTAAAAGTACCAATTACATTTATAACTATAACAAAATATCACTATTATATTTGATATATATATATTAAATTCATCACATTTTTCAGATCCGTTGTATTGGCAGCACTGCCTCCTGTTGTTTCTGCTCCCAGCTGACCGCGGAGGCAGCGCTGCAATGTTGACATAATCACGTCGTTGTCTGTCGCCGCATGACGTGGTTAGATAATGATTTGTTCCACTCTACTTGCTGATATTTGGCAGTCAGATATTACCGCTTCATTTGTTGTAGGTAGGTCACCATTTAGAGTAAACTCTTGCGTCAAGCAAATGTTCTAAAGTTACAGAGTTTTTTTTTTTTTTTTTTTTTTTTTATCATTTATAGTAAAATGTTGTTTGTATAGCCTACGTTGTACAACAAGCAGGGGAAAGGGCAGTAAAATGCATTTTTTAGTATGATGCGACTATCAAACTTGCGAATGTGGTAAAAACCCTCTCCTAAGATTTCTCAATAATATTCTCCTGCTGAATCCCAGTAGAGTTATAAAATGTGTTAACGCCAAAAAGCCAATCAACTAGGCCTACTCTCACGACCGAATACTGTCACTTAAACGTTCTCATCCTATGAAGAGTGGAGATCTTCCAAATAAGGTTTTATACAATATCTTATTTTTATCTTTCTACAGCATTCTTTTGTTTAACTTCACACTCAAGAAAACTGATTAATTACTGAAGAAATTTTCAGTTCTATTCGTTTACAAGAAGTTCTGGCGAATAAGATCTTTTGTAGGCATTTGTTGGTGATTGAATACTGGCTCTAGTTAAAAAAAGCTGATCCCAAATAATTTATATTTCCTTGTTAGAGTCCAATTTTTGGCACAAGATGCATGATATCACAAAAGAATCATACGGTACATACTTTCTTCCATTTAATACATTTCTTGAAACACCGATGCACTTTATGGATGGCTGAAGGGCCAAAGGGTTGATGATTGTGATAGAACACAATATGAGGTAGAGCTTTGTTACTGACAAATATTAGATGATTCATTCGTTAGGATAATCAATGACGAAGGTCAGTTAAAGAGTCGTCATCAAAAGGCGACTTTTCCCTGGATAGAAGAGCAAATCTTCAGAGTTATAGGGCTAGGAGAGCTGAAAACATTCAACTATCCAGCCCATCTAATTTGATAACTCCAGTAAAGCCATCTATTCCAAACTCAGCGCTGTCGAGGCAAGATGAGATGGTTAAACTTCATAATTCTACCTCTACAGTCTTGATTCTTAAGTTCTTATATGACCTGTGTGAGAAAGTCCTGAACTGTAATAGTTAACTTCTTATTTCTTCAGTCAAGCACATCCGTATTTCACCATTTTGATTCCAAATGGCACAAATTTCCAGATCTTCACCACCACAGGCTCCAGCTGCAGCAGAGCTCCGCTGCTCCACTCTCCGCGGCACCGATGGTCGGGGGTTGACCAACACTCAACGCTCGACTGTTCTCGCCCTTCGATTCGACTCAGGCCGGGAAACTGTGAGTTTGTGTCAAAACAGGCAGAAAACACACCTCGATTGTTTCGCCGGACTGGACTACACACGACACTAACGAGCTCTGGTGGCTGGAGTCGGCCTTAGGTCTCGGCACACTTCGGTCGGCCGACCCCAAGAACCGGATCCAATGGGGGAATTCGTTTCTGTAACTGCACGGTGACTATTAATTCAATACTAATTGATTTTCAGCCTGGCACATAATAGCGTTCTCTTAGGAGTTTTCTTTACAAGTGCGAAGCATCATTATAAGCGTTTTTGGCGATGGTTATTTGATATTCCTAAATCTTCACACCCAATGGTACTATTGGCCTGGTAGGACCAAAACCTTATTGATAAAGATTATTAAGTAATTTTACTTATCAAACGAAATAAAAAATAAATCGTTGAAAAACTAAATCAACCAAATTTCCTTCAACAGTCTGGTATTAAATTTTTCTGCACTTTAAGCGTTGACTGCGAGAGCTCGAAGACAACGTGAACAAATTTGCAACGTTTCTCTCTTTAAACCGTAAGGTTAAGGTTATTGGATGTGCTTAGGATTCTACTAGAAAAGCATTTCAGTTTAGTAGATTATGCTAAAAACTGAGAAGATAACATGATAGTGTTACTGTTGCTGCTGTCTGGCTAACCGGCATAGTCAGTTGACCATTTCTTCCCTGGCTGTTGTAAAACTTACTACCAGATAATTGTACGGTTATTTCTGTTCTTGGTATTTTCTTATTGAAGATCAACTAACTATTTCGGATTTTCGTTTGTATTACAGTACAGGCTCTTCTTTTAATGTTGTATTTAAACTTTTATGAAACCATGTATAGGTCTATGCGTCGTACCTAGTCCCATTTACTATTTTAGTTGTAACGATTTAGAACTCCGTTATTAACGTAAAAAAAATCGTGAAAACATCCCTCTGTCTCTGTGCCTCTGACCACTCATTCGAGGAAGCCGAGACGATACAAAAAGTTGGCACTGTTTTTCTGTTCGTGTTATGAAGGAGCAGTGAACCGCTTTAGGTTGGGGACGATCGAGTTTTGGGCAAAGAAGGATTTATGAGCAGTAAATCTCCACCCGGAAGTCGGCCGGCAAAGAACGAAAGAGTCGCTCAAAATAAGGTCACATTTTGGGGAGACCTGAAATTTATGACGGTTCATGGTGGTGGGTAGATCCAGCTGTAACATGTTCCTGGCACCCTATGTAGATTTTTTCTTTTTAATTTGTGTAAAAATGAAAAAAAACATACAACCATCATAGCAGACTTGCATACAGACTTTCAACCGCATTTCATTATTTCTTTGAAATTTTGAATAGTGTATACTTCGTGGATGATAAAAGCCTACTTCAAAACTGTTATTTGTAGACACGAATACGAGAGCGGTTCTAGAATAGTGTTTTGAACTATTCAGAGGGTTCATAAAGTTGGTTTACAGCTATTGTTGAGGGTTTGAACGTTACTAATACTCTTATACTGAAAATAAGTTGAACAAGCTGTACAACCATTAATAAAAAAATCAAAGCAAGAATGGTTTCATATTTTTTATATCTACAGTACAATATAAAATCATTACCCCACTCGTCCATTAATAACGTTCCGCGCGCAAAAGGTATTTTTTTATCTGGCCAAATATATTTGTAGTCACCTGCACACAACTATGTTTTGTTATTACCTCTCATTGTGTCCGAAACAAAGCTAAAATGTAAGAAATAAAAATGCATATTTCGCAATTTTTCGGGGATGCCTGGAGCCTGGAAACCCTATATTAGATAAAATAAGTGTTGATAAAACAGTGAAACAGTGACCCATGAACGGCACTGATTTTTTACTCATAAGCCGTCTCCAACAGGTCGCCTCCTAACAAAACATAAAGTGCTAAAGTAACGGCATAGTTGCCAATTTTTTATCTGGGGTAGGTCCAAAAGTAAATTTTTAGTGAGTTTTGTTAAACAATTTTATTAGTAAAAAATATTTCCCAAAAACCTGAAGGAATGACATAATTATCAGACGGGTCGTTGACTCCTTGAGGGAGGTTTCTCTTTTATGACGAGCCGTTGGCGAATATGAGTTGTAAATTATTGAGGGTGAAGAAACTGCAAAAGGCGCCGCTTCCGCAACCCACCAGAGGGGTTTTATTGGACAGGCTCAAAATTATAATCTCTGGAAACAAATGCAGAGGTCATTTCCCCGTGTCCCAATCTGCCTCTTCGGTATCTTCAAATAAAATGAGAATATAGAAATTTGTATACTCGGTAAACTCAAAGAACTAATTCTTCCTGGTAATAATATCAGTTATAACCTGTGCACTAAAATAGTAAGCGCAAAAATTCTTGTTTTTATTCAAGACAATCTCGTTCTCTAAGCTCACTCGCCTTCAAAACGAGCTCGTTCGCTTCACTCCCCGGCCTTTCAGAATGTTTTAATTGTGGCCTACGGCGTATACAATTTTGAACCACACGTTGAATCTTTCATCCGTGGATATAACAACTTATTACATCATTGTTAGTGATTCTTTTAATTATTTTTAATTTAATTGCAATTCAAAAAAATGCTTAGACGTTTTATCTTTTTATTTTATTTTATTATCTAAAAATGTATACCCTCAGCACAGAAAACAATTTAAAACTGATAAACGGTTATTATTTTTTCTATATTCAGCAACTCAATATAAGTTCAAGTAAGTTGGCTGCAATGAACAACCACATCTTTAAAACACGAGAGCATTTGGTTTATATATTGGTTGAGGCAGTTGTTTTCAAACTCTTTTGTTTTCATTTAAAATTTCATAATGTGTGTGACAAGAGAAGGTCGAGTGTAGTTAAATCTCTATTCCGTACGATGCTATGGCCGATGCCAGTGCCCAGAGACTGGAGTTGTGGGAAGGCAGCATATGAAGTAACATAATACAAATTAATAAGTTGTGTAATCATAGTGCTACCGGTAATGTATTAAGATTTTCATTAGTAGATGTTTTACTTTTCCTTTATAAACCACACAAGTGCTTTTAATGTAAGAAAATCGTATTCTTTAACTTTGGCATGAACATTAGTGTTGTAAATTTTAAAACTTGTTTGGGTTATGGATTTTCTGAAAATAATGTGCAAGCGCTACTTTTTCACAATAATATTTATTAACAAAATGACCAATTATTGGTGCACCTCAGGGCAGTTGTTGTTTAAACAGAGCGTGTGAACCGTTTAAATAAACTATGCATTCGTATATTTTGATAAAAAAGTCTCCACATGCTGAGCAGACGAAATAGTAGCATTCACTCCTGAATTTTTTTTTGAAAATAACTGCCATTTCAGCTCTGCATGTACTTAAATTTTAAATTCCTAGTACTTGGTTGTTCTAATGTGAATTATATCATAATAGATTCATCCCAACAAATTTAAAACAATATAAATAGTGATTCAAACTTTGTTGAAGCTGAAACAATACAGCAGAAGTCATATTTTGAGTGCGGTTTGCATGTTCTAGTAAATGCCAAAACTGTAATAGATAAAGTGAAAGAGAGTGGAAATGTGCTAGGCAATATATGTGATCAAACAAACGTAAAAAACATTGACTTTTCTGATCCAAAAACATCTAGGCCTAATAGAGATTATGTCCCCAAAGAAGAGACTGAAAATAACAAATACAAAACTATATCAAAGAAATCACGATCTGTACAATATGAATCACCTATGTTACTTCAAGACAAGTTCACTATTCCAACTTTTAACAGATATGCATGTCTTGAAAATGAATTCACAACTTGCAATACAGAATATGAATGCAACCCTAGAAAAATGAAAGAAAAATGTAAAGAAATTATAGGTAAAAACAAATCAAAAATTATCATGGTCTCTGACAGTCATGGCAGAGGATGTGGAGAACTATTACAAGACCAACTACAAGACAAATTTAAAGTATTCTCAGTTTTCAAGCCAAATGCAAAATTTAAACAAGTTACACAGGATTTACCTAAACTTACCGAATCACTAACAAAAAGAGACTATGTGGTTGTACTAGGAGGTACAAATGATATTCAAAATGTAACCTCAAATGAAAACAACATTCTTGAAGACTTAAATATCTTAAAAGAAACTAGTAAAATCACAAATGTTATATTTCCAGGTATCATTCATAGATTTGATAAGCCAATTCTAAATGATAAAATTAACAAAATCAACAATGAATGGAATAAAGCTTTAAATTTAACAAATAACAACAGTTTAGTTTTAGTGAAAAAATTTAAGATGAACAGAAAAGATCATACAACTCACGGTCTGCACCTGAAAATGAGTGGTAAAAGAAAATTAATGACTGTCATTGCAGACACAATAAAAGATGATTCAAAGAAGAAAGAAGAATACTATTTTGAAAGTGATAAGTGTGTTCACATTAAGAAATCGTTAAACATTAAATCCTTGAAAGACTTTCCTCCATTATTGACAAGAGCTAAAGAAAATGAAGCAAACAGGAATAAATTAATGGATAAAGATGTACTACTATCTCAATTAAATAGAACTGATTGTGACAAAGTGAACATTTGTGATAGCTTCCTAAATTCAAGTTCCAGTAGTAATGAAGTTAATCTGATTTCGATTGAAAACAACTCACTGCTATATCAAGAAAACAAAGGGTCTTGCTCGCCTTCATTTTGCAGCAACAACTCAACGAGCATGAACTTTCAAACTCAGGCGAACCAACAAAAACAAAAAATTTTCAGTGCTACTACAACAAATATTGATTGTTCCGAATTGGTTTTTTAGAAGAACCTAGTTTAATCTCAATAACTCCGATAGTAAAACCACTTAAACCAGGTAATAATACTGAATCAAAATTATTCGTATTGCATCAAAACGCTCAAGTAGCAACGAATAAATTAAATGAATTAGGAATTATGACCGACGTGTTAAGACCGGATGTTTTTGTAATTACTGAACATGGCTTCACAGATAATTCTATCAATCTTTTCAAAATTAAAAACTATACATTAAGCAATTCTTACCAAAGAAGCCATTTTAAATGGGGGGGAATAGCTATATTTGTAAAACAAAATTTAAAATTTACGATCTGCGATAGTTTTGTTAGTTCTGAAAAAGATTTTGAAATAATCGGTGTATTTATCCATAGCACAAACAATGAAAAGATTATGATTATTGGTATATATCGTTCACCTGCTGGAAATTTAGATATTTTCTTTGAAAAACTAGAGGAAATTTTAAACAAAATATATGAGAAAAACCAACATTTTGTCTTACTAGGTGACTTTAATATCAATGTGTTACAAACTTCCAAAAGTGAAACAAAACGTTTCAAAGATTTGTTAAATACATTTAACCTAAAATGGTCCATAAATACACCAACCCGCGTAACTGCCTCATCAGCAACTGCCATTGATAATATAGTTACAAATTTACCGAATTTCAATATTTCTGTCATGTCAACTGCTTTATCTGATCATGATGCCCAATCTATAATAATTAATAACTGGGATGCAAAACAAAACGCGCCCGAAATTACAACCAAGCGGTTGACATCTGCAAAAAATATTGAAAATCTTTTGAAAAGCCTCGAGAACCAAAATTGGAGCTTTCTTGATAAATTTACCAATCCTAATGATATGTATCAAAACTTTAATTTATGTTTCATTAATCATTTGAATAAATGTTGTCCAATTAAACATATAAAACAGACTAACAACTTTAAAAAGAGTAGATGGATTACTAAAGGTATCCTGACATCGGGGAAAAATCTTAAAAAATTACATAAAAGATTTAAATGTACGTCGGATGAGGTATTTAAAAAATACTTCCGATCATATAGACAAATTTACAGAAAAGTGATTAATGCTGCCAAAGCGTATGATATTAACAAAAAAATATCTGAAACAAAAAATATATCTAAAACTACTTGGAGCATCATTAAAAGTAAAAAAAAAACTGTCCTTTAAAACCTCAAATTTCTCTTAACATTAACGGAGAAAAAGTTTATGAACCTTCAAAAATTTCTAATACTTTAAACAACTTCTTCTCCAATGTAGCACCAAACAATATTTTGACTAATAATTATACAAAATATTCAAAATTTAGCCCAACAGCATCCATGTTATTGGCTCCTGTTACATCAAAAGAAATACTGGCAACAATTAGATCTTTAAAACCGAAGAAAACTACAGATTTACAATATATTTCACCCTGGATGATTAAACAATGCTCAAACATTATTGCTGAACCTCTTTGCAAATTAGTTAACTCATCCTTTGAAACAGGTGTCTTTCCTGACTTATTAAAGGTTGCTAGAGTTATTCCTATATTTAAAAAAGGAGATCCATCTTTAGCAACTAACTACAGACCTGTATCTATATTACCAATTTTTAGTAAAATTTTTGAAAAACTTTTTCTTGACAGACTATTAAATTTTCTCAATACACATAATATTTTATCAAAAAATCAATTCGGCTTTGTCCAAGGAAAATCTACAATTGATGCTATTGTTCATCTAATAAATTATATTACAGAAGGTCTAGAAAGCCACAATCCAACGATTGGAGTATTTCTAGACCTTTCAAAAGCGTTTGATTGTGTAGATCATGAAATACTACTTAATAAAGTATATAACCTAGGGGTACGAGGAATTCCTTTCATGTGGATAAAATCATATCTACAAAATAGAAATCAAAGGGTTGAAGTACAAAGTAAATTATCAAGTTCTATTAAGTTAAAATATGGTGTCCCTCAAGGATCCACTCTCGCCCCTATATTATTTTTAATTTATGTAAATGATTGCAGTTCATCTATAAATTTCTGCAATTTAACTCAATATGCTGATGATACAACACTATGTATCTCAACAGAACACAAAAATGATCTTGAGATAAAAATGTTTGAAGATATAAATTCGTGTATACAATTTTTTTCAGAAATTAATTTAAAAGTAAACTTGGGAAAAACTAATTTTGTCAATTTTTGTGCTAACTCAAGAATATACAGCAATATCTCTGTCATTATAGAAGATAATATAATAGAAGAAATTGAAAGTGTTAATTTCCTAGGAATACAAGTAGATAACAGACTGAATTGGAACAGTCATGTCGATAAAATTTGCTCCAAAATATCTTCTAACATATATTTATTAAGATATTTAGTTAAATTTTGCAATGAAAACACTCTGCTAATGGCATATTATGGACTTATAACAACACATTTGTCTTATGGCATCATAATCTGGGGAAAATGTGCTGACACTGAATTTAAAAGACTATTCAAACTACAAAAAAAGCTTTAAGAATAATGTTTAAATTAAGAAAAAATCAGTCATGTAAAGACACCTTTAAAAGGGTGGGGTTGTTAACACTGCCCTGTATTTATATTTTGGAAACAACAATTTATGCCAGATTTAAATGTAAATTAACTAAGGGCAGTGATATCCATCAATATAATACTCGATTTCATCAACATTTCAGACCTCAACAACTTAGATTGAATATCAGTCAAAATTTACCATGTAATGCTGGTGCTAAATATTTGAATATATTACCAGACTACATAATAAATGAACAAAACTTAAGACCATTTAAAAATAAATTAAAAATGTTTTTAGTTGAAAACGCCTTTTATAGTGTTGGTGAATTTATGGATCATTGTCAAAATACATAAACCAAATTTCTTTTTAAACTGGGTTAAAGTATATGGCAGGTATTTCGGAGTTATGGAATTAAACTAGGTTAAACACATAAATTACTAACTTATATTAGAAACATTTGAATTTGAGTTTGTCATAACAAAATTATTGTATCGTTAACATTGCTTCCAACTTATTAATTGTTGTAATAGCAATAAAAAGATTATTATTATTATTATTATTAAAATACGCAACTTAATACCAGTAGTGCTTGTACTAGTATTCATTTGAAATTGGTAGCCAAGAATAAAATTTAAAGACTTTAGTTTCTATGGTGATTAAAAATGACATAATCAGTAACTTTTTGAAATTTTAGGAAAATGTGACAAAATTTAAGTCGAAATTATTTGTTGCATTAGGGGTCCCCATAAAACCACAATTTCAAGACACTGTCTATACTTCAAACACAGTACACCCTATGGGGGGAGTACATTGATCTACTCTACAGACGGACCATGGAAAACAGTACAGCACACAGATGCAGATGTGTACACCCTATGGGGGGAGTACATTGATCTACTCTACAGACGGACCATGGAAAACAGTGCAGCACACAGATGCAGATGTGTACTTCCTATGGGGGGGAGTACATTGATCTACTCTACAGACGGACCATGGAAAACAGTACAGCACACAGATGCAGATGTGTACTTCCTATGGGGGGGAGTATATTGATCTGCTCTACAGAAGGACCATGGAAAACAGTACAGCACACAGATGCAGATGTGTACACCCTATGGGGGGAGTACATTGATCTACAGACGGACCATGGAAAACAGTACAGAACACAGATGCAGATGTGTACACCCTATGGGGGAAGTACATTGATCTACTCTACAGACGGACCATGGAAAACAGTACAGCACACAGATGCAGATGTGTACACCCTATGGGGGGAGTACATTGATCTACTCTACAGACGGACCATGGAAAACAGTACAGCACACAGATGCAGATGTGTACTTCCTATGGGGGGGAGTACATTGATCTACTCTACAGACGGACCATGGAAAACAGTACAGCACACAGATGCAGATGTGTACTTCCTATGGGGGGGAGTACATTGATCTACTCTACAGAAACCCCATGGAAAACAGTACAGCACACAGATGCAGATGTGTACACCCTATGGGGGGAGTACATTGATCTACAGACGGACCATGGAAAACAGTACAGAACACAGATGCAGATGTGTACACCCTATGGGGGGAGTACATTGATCTACTCTACAGACGGACCATGGAAAACAGTACAGCACACATATGCAGATGTGTACTTCCTATGGGGGGGAGTACATTGATCTACTCTACAGACGGACCATGGAAAACAGTACAGCACACAGATGCAGATGTGTACTTCCTATGGGGGGGAGTACATTGATCTACTCTACAGACGGACCATGGAAAACAGTACAGCACACAGATGCAGATGTGTACTTCCTATGGGGGGGAGTACATTGATCTACTCTACAGACGGACCATGGAAAACAGTACAGCACACAGATGCAGATGTGTACTTCCTATGGGGGGGAGTACATTGATCTACTCTACAGACAGACCATGGAAAACAGTACAGCACACATGTGCAGATGTGTACACCCTATGGGGGGAGTACATTGATCTACTCTACAGACGGACCATGGAAAACAGTACAGCACACATGTGCAGATGTGTACTTCCTATGGGGGGGAGTACATTGATCTACTCTACAGACGGACCATGGAAAACAGTACAGCACACATGTGCAGATGTGTACACCCTATGGGGGGAGTACATTGATCTACTCTACAGACGGACCATGGAAAACAGTACAGCACACATGTGCAGATGTGTACACCCTATGGGGGGAGTACATTGATCTACTCTACAGACGGACCATGGAAAACAGTACAGCACACATGTGCAGATGTGTACTTCCTATGGGGGGAGTACATTGATCTACTCTACAGACGGACCATGGAAAACAGTACAGCACACATGTGCAGATGTGTACTTCCTATGGGGGGGGAGTACATTGATCTACTCTACAGACGGACCATGGAAAACAGTACAGCACACATGTGCAGATGTGTACTTCCTATGGGGGGAGTACATTGATCTACTCTACAGACGGACCATGGAAAACAGTACAGAACACAGATGCAGATGTGTACACCCTATGGGGGGAGTACATTGATCTACTCTACAGACGGACCATGGAAAACAGCACAGCACACATATGCAGATGTGTACACCCTATGGGGGGGAGTACATTGATCTACTCTACAGACGGACCATGGAAAACAGTACAGAACACAGATGCAGATGTGTACACCCTATGGGGGGAGTACATTGATCTACTCTACAGACGGACCATGGAAAACAGTACAGCACACATATGCAGATGTTTACACCCTATGGGGGGAGTACATTGATCTACTCTACAGACGGACCATGGAAAACAGTACAGCACACATATGCAGATGTGTACACCCTATGGGGGGAGTACATTGATCTACTCTACAGACGGACCATGGAAAACAGTACAGCACACATATGCAGATGTGTACACCCTATGGGGGGAGTACATTGATCTACTCTACAGACGGACCATGGAAAACAGTACAGCACACATATGCAGATGTGTACACCCTATGGGGGGGAGTACATTGATCTACTCTACAGACGGACCATGGAAAACAGTACAGCACACATGTGCAGATGTGTACTTCCTATAGGGGGGAGTACATTGATCTACTCTACAGACGGACCATGGAAAACAGTACAGAACACAGATGCAGATGTGTACACCCTATGGGGGGAGTACATTGATCTACTCTACAGACGGACCATGGAAAACAGTACAGCACACATATGCAGATGTGTACTTCCTATGGGGGGGAGTACATTGATCTACTCTACAGACGGACCATGGAAAACAGTACAGCACACATATGCAGATGTGTACTTCCTATGGGGGGGAGTACATTGATCTACTCTACAGACGGACCATGGAAAACAGTACAGCACACAGATGCAGATGTGTACTTCCTATGGGGGGGAGTACATTGATCTACTCTACAGACGGACCATGGAAAACAGTACAGCACACAGATGCAGATGTGTACTTCCTATGGGGGGGAGTACATTGATCTACTCTACAGACAGACCATGAAAAACAATACAGCACACATGTGCAGATGTGTACACCCTATGGGGGGAGTACATTGATCTACTCTACAGACGGACCATGGAAAACAGTACAGCACACATGTGCAGATGTGTACTTCCTATGGGGGGGAGTACATTGATCTACTCTACAGACGGACCATGGAAAACAGTACAGCACACATGTGCAGATGTGTACTCCCTATGGGGGGAGTACATTGATCTACTCTACAGACGGACCATGGAAAACAGTACAGCACACATGTGCAGATGTGTACACCCTATGGGGGGAGTACATTGATCTACTCTACAGACGGACCATGGAAAACAGTACAGCACACATGTGCAGATGTGTACTTCCTATGGGGGGAGTACATTGATCTACTCTACAGACGGACCATGGAAAACAGTACAGCACACATGTGCAGATGTATACTTCCTATGGGGGGGAGTACATTGATCTACTCTACAGACGGACCATGGAAAACAGTACAGCACACATGTGCAGATGTGTACTTCCTATGGGGGGGAGTACATTGATCTACTCTACAGACGGACCATGGAAAACAGTACAGCACACATGTGCAGATGTGTACTTCCTATGGGGGGGAGTACATTGATCTACTCTACAGACGGACCATGGAAAACAGTACAGCACACAGATGCAGATGTGTACACCCTATGGGGGGAGTACATTGATCTACTCTACAGACGGACCATGGAAAACAGTACAGCACACAGATGCAGATGTGTACACCCTATGGGGGGGAGTACATTGATCTACTCTACAGACGGACCATGGAAAACAGTACAGCACACAGATGCAGATGTGTACACCCTATGGGGGGGGAGTACATTGATCTACTCTACAGACAGACCATGGAAAACAGTACAGCACACAGATGCAGATGTGTACACCCTATGGGGGGAGTGCATTGATCTACTCTACAGACGGACCATGGAAAACAGTACAGCACACAGATGCAGATGTGTACACCCTATGGGGGGAGTACATTGATCTACTCTACAGACGGACCATGGAAAACAGTACAGCACACAGATGCAGATGTGTACACCCTATGGGGGGAGTGCATTGATCTACTCTACAGACGGACCATGGAAAACAGTACAGCACACAGATGCAAATGTGTACTTCCTATGGGGGGGAGTACACTGATCTACTCTACAGACGGACCATGGAAAACAGTACAGCACACAGATGCAGATGTTTACTTCCTATGGGGGGGAGTACATTGATCTACTCTACAGAAGGACCATGGAAAACAGTACAGCACACAGATGCAGATGTGTACTTTCTATGGGGGGGAGTACATTGATCTACTCTACAGACGGACGATATAAAACAGTACAGCACGCATGTGCAGATGTGTACTTCCTATGGGGGGGAGTACATTGATCTACTCTACAGACGGACCATGGAAAACAGTACAGCACACAGATGCAGATGTGTACTTCCTATGGGGGGGAGTACATTGATCTGCTCTACAGACGGACCATGGAAAACAGTACAGCACACAGATGCAGATGTGTACACCCTATGGGGGGAGTGCATTGATCTACTCTACAGACGGACCATGGAAAACAGTACAGCACACATATGCAGATGTGTACACTCTATGGGGGGGAGTACATTGATCTACTCTACAGACGGACCATGGAAAACAGTACAGCACACAGATGCAGATGTGTACTTCCTATGGGGGGGAGTACATTGATCTACTCTACAGACAGACCATGGAAAACAGTACAGCACACATGTGCAGATGTGTACACCCTATGGTGGGAGTACATTGATCTACTCTACAGACGGACCATGGAAGACAGTGCAGCACACAGATGCAGATGTGTACTTCCTATGGGGGGGAGTACATTGATCTACTCTACAGACGGACCATGGAAAACAGTACAGCACACATGTGCAGATGTGTACACCCTATGGGGGGAGTACATTGATCTACTCTACAGACGGACCATGGAAGACAGTGCAGCACACAGATGCAGATGTGTACTTCCTATGGGGGGGAGTACATTGATCTACTCTACAGACGAACCATGGAAGACAGTGCAGCACACAGATGCAGATGTGTACACCCTATGGGGGGAGTACATTGATCTACTCTACAGACGAACCATGGAAGACAGTGCAGCACACAGATGCAGATGTGTACACCCTATGGGGGGAGTACATTGATCTACTCTACAGACGGACCATGGAAGACAGTGCAGCACACAGATGCAGATGTGTACTTCCTATGGTGGGGAGTACATTGATCTACTCTACAGACGGACCATGGAAGACAGTGCAGCACACAGATGCAGATGTGTACTTCCTATGGGGGGAGTACATTGATCTACTCTACAGACAGACCATGGACAATCTACAGATGCAGCACACAGGGCCCCGCCGATCTTCTGTACAGACAAACACATGGATGATCTACAAATGCAGTACACTGGTGGCCCCACTCAAGTGGTTGGAACATTCTACCACTCATCCGCCGATGAAAGAGGATGGGTGTGCATTCTCTACAGGATTATAGGCCTAATAAGTTTTAAAAAAACTCTTTGTGAGTTTTAATACAATGTAATAAACATAATTGAATCTGAAGTTCCTCTTTTATTGATGTCTTAAAAAAACAACTTAAGGGATTAAAATTGGATTCACTTTGGATTCAAATCCAAAAATAATTAATGGAATTAAAGTAAAAATATCAAACTACGTGATATACAAAAATTAATTAAAAAATTTTTGGATAATTCCCTGATTAAAATGTTAAATGTTCAAGCAAAATTTGGCCTAAAATTGGTAATGAAAAACTTAGGTATTTGCTAATCATGTTGGATAGTATTATAAATTTTTCTTTTCCTTGGCAGGACTTCTTAGTCTTTTGTGTGGATGTATTTTAGTAGGATGGAGTATTGCTAACACACAAAATCGTTGTTTTTATCATTAAAACATTGGTATCGTGGCTGATTCTTCAGCGCCTGCAACGGTCGAGCGGTGATATTCACTACATGACTGCTTGGATGCAGTAGCCTATATTTAAACTGTAGGAGCATGACTTATTCCAATACTTAATACTGTAGTTTCAAATATAATTTATTTAAATCAAAAGTAATAAACAATTTTTGTTATCAAACCATATATTGGTACTTGTAGTTCGTTTCTATTAATCCAACCTTATATTAAGATTGAGCTAGGTGGATCACATATCACTCACAGGTTCGAAGATGGAGAATATTTGATCATTGTATGACAAATTGAAAAACCTAAATTAAATCGATTATGGACTATGGAGGTAAAACGTTATAAAGCTATAAAAGTATAAAGCTCCCTTTTTATGTCATGTTGGTAGACTGAATATAATGTTTTATCAGTCAATTTTAATTGAAAGAGTAAGAGATATAAACTAATGTTACTATAATTAAATTGAGCTAGGAAACTGGCCCTGACTTACTTTATGGAGCGATGATTTTTAAGGCTGCGGTCTACCCCTGGCGCGCACCCAAATGCAAGGGTTTTTTAGAATCGTGTTATCTTCTGCCAAATTAAGCCTAGAGGTATAAATAAGGTGTCATATTAAAGAAGAAAACGGTACTAGTTTTCGTCTGATACAATTTTATAATTAGTTCATTAAAACCAAGACAAAACTTCAGTTAAAAATCGAGAAAAACAGATGATTTTAGACCGGTATAGCTGAAATTAGAAACTTTTTTTTAAAATTCTAAAAAGATAGCCGACTAGATCCTTTTTTGTACTTTTAGAAAAAGTTAAGAGTCAATCTCTATCTTAATTGGTTAATTCTGAAACACGATCCCCGTAAACCTCTGCATCTATAAAACTTGCCTCGCGCTACGGCCGCGAGGCGGCATATTCGGCATTGTTGTTGTTTTTGTTTTGGTTGGGGTAGACCGCAGCCTTAAACTATTACACAGTTATTAGATTTCAATAGTGTAGGAGCTCAACTCCCAGAGTGACAAGCCTCCTCACCTCAACAACAATAAATTTTTATTGTTACTTCACCCGTTTAGAAAATTTTTGTTAATTTGCTGTAAATAAGTTTTTGTAATGTAAATTTTTAAAAAAATTGGAGTAATTCAACACAGTACAGTATTTCTTTAAACAGTTTTAAACTACTAAACATTGCATTTCAACTTTTTTTTTAATACTTTGTGTTTCCACAAAAAAGTTATATCCATAAATCTAGACTTATTTAATACGCTAAAGTTTTTTTTGTGTGTTGAGAACTCCTCCTAAATTTTTCAACCGATTTTCAAGTTTTTCGTGTCGTTTTGGATAGGGCTTAGTCTGCAGTTGTTTCCGCAAAAAAATTATGAGAATCGGATTTAAAGTAAAGACGCTATCCACCATTGAAATCTCACAATTTCCCATTAAAATTACATTGGGATTGAATACAACATTTTAATGTAAGCTGAAAATACGTGTAGTTTTTTGCGATTACTGATATTAAACAATATTGGATTGGTCGGATGTCATTGAATTATAACTAAATGTAACTTTTGTATTGTTTTAAAATAAATTGCAAGATTTCGAGCAACAAGTACAGTAGTTTTTATATACTATATCTAATTACTAATTTCTATTAAAAACTGTATGATTAAATGTAAAATATTTAAGAAAATTACTCATTACTGTTGGGCTATAGAGCATAAAAAGTTTATATACAAAATTTAATTATAAAATGTTTTTATCCAGTCATTTTTTTCAGATTACCACTTAAAAATGAGCCATACAAAATAATTAACTTAAGACTTTTTGTTAAGAGTGATCGTGTTCATTGACTTTGGTTCCTCAAATGGAGGATATATTCTTCTGAAATTGTTACTATTATCATACTTGCAATTTACAATGTATTAGACACCCAAGACAGAGTTGAGAGACCTTTGCGAGGGTCATTTCGACCGCCATTTTTTACCACTCACTCTTCGCTGTTTGGTCCAATAAAATCCCTCAAAGGTTGCGGAAGAGGCGCCTTTCGCAGTTTCTTCACCCCCAATAATTTACAACTCATATTCGCCAAGGGTTCGTCATAAAAGAGAAACCTCCCTCAAGGAGTCAACGACCCGTCTGGTTCAACCCCTATCTGATTGATGCTCGCCAGTTTTTTATCCAGATAAAATAGCGAAACCCTTTTCCAAAAGGGTAAAAGAAATCGGACACGCCTTTGGAAGAGTTGAGTTCTTTTAGAGACTTCATTTCGGGGAAAAGAAAAGATGTCGAAAAAACTATCCACGTTTTTTGTCTAAAAGATTTCAGCCTAACGGTGTTAGTTTTTAGGGAATGATCCGAAATTCGAACAGTTTTTATCCCCTCCTGTTTTTTACAAGAAGGCTTTCTAAAAAACACCTTTTGTAAATTGCAGTAGGCCTAAATTGGGTCCCGTTATAAGTAGGCCTACTCGCTAGCATGTTCGAACTTAGATTCTTGATTTAGATTGTTGCCTATGATTATGATAAACAACCCTATTAATTTGTTATGAATATACATATTATACGATGAATACTATAGCCTAAATCAAAATTAATTTTGTAAATCATTAAACTCGCAATACTTTAAAATGTCTATATATCAAATTCAAGGGCGCGCTTCTCTTTTGACCCTACCCGCACCGCCGACCATAAATTTAAGAGTTCCTTTTCAGAACTGTTACCTCATTTTGTTGCACTCTTTCGTTCTTTACCGGGTTTCCGGGTAGTGATATATTGACCATAAATTGCGCGGTCCTTTGCACAAAACGCGACCAACCCTTGTTTATGACAATAGTTCAACGTCTGCTTTCTCCTCTGCCAACTTTTTGTATCCTTTAGAAAATCTGGGAGAGAAAGCTCCAGTGATATAATAGAGGGAAGAAGTAAAAAAAATAACTAATCGACGCAATTTTGGAGTCGGTTCAATGACCAATAACTTAAGGTTATTTGAAAATAGCCTCTTTTCAAATTATGGAGTAGTTTCTTTTATCTAGAAGTTTTAAGACAAATATCACACTGTAGGTCTCCTCGAGGAAGTGATAAGATATTTTCGCACCTCGCCGAAGACGGGAGATAAGAGCTATATTTAGCCAGGCGCCCAGTGTTATCACCAGTGTTTGCCTCCCACGAGGGACTGACCTGGGGTGAGTTTTTGTCTCTTCCACTCCCAGCCATTCAGGGAAGTCGCCGACTTATCAAAGACCAGACTACTTAAAGTCGGAACGAGCGTCGATTGTATCACGACTTCGTGTGGTCGTGCCCGCGGTGCGTTCCATGGGAGGGATTTGTTGAATAATAAAAAAAACACCATATTTTTCGTGTATTAACGAGATTGAACGTAAATGATGTGGAATTTCGTTAAATTAATCAGAAATATGGTTTTGTGCAACAATACTGCATGGGAAAATACCTCCTCTACATGAATAGGCCTACTCACTCGTCTTAAATGCGAGCTTACAACTATTATTGCCTTTGAACAATATTGTGATATTCATGTATCTTAGTAATCACGCGCGTAGGATACGATGTAGACTACTTTAGCAACATTACAAAATTGTGTGTCTGTTTAAAAATTTGATTGAAAATAGAAATAAAACGCATCCACTAGTGATAAAAAAAACTACATTTACGGCAAAAATGAACCACGGAAAGGCTACCTGAATTTGAAAATCATACACATTATTCTGTTGTTTTGGGATAAAGGGTCTGCTACATTGAAATGCCCCCAAGATTCCGATTAAAGCTTCAGATTCCGACTCTAATGGTAAATTTAACCTTTAAAACTTTCTTGTGCATAAAAAGTTAAAGACGAAAAAACTTTTAGCGAATTTCCCATAGGGAATAAGCTATTACCGTAGGTCTCATGGTAAGACCTAAGCCCGGGACCATGTTACTTTTTCGTTTTGAGGTGCCCAGAGACCAAAAATAATAGTCATTAAAATTTATATATATATATATATATGTATGTATATATACATATGTATGTGTCCCTAGACACGATAACTCTCTTAAAAATGGTTCGATCGACACCAAATTTGGTAGAGCTGTGTAATCCTACGTTTATTCGGATGAGTTCGAAAACCAGACATATCGACCTACCGGAAGGGGTAGTTTTGGGGGGTTTTGTACCCCAAAAATGGGTTTTTTTGCATTTTTCATACGTAAATTTAAAAAATTTTAAATTTTTATTTTGACCATTTGATTTAGCTCAAAAAAACACACAATTTAGTATTTTGAAGCTTTGCTCTATCTCCATTGGTTACCGAGATATTACAAAGTCTAAAGACAGTACATTGTCTTTTGGGGCTCCAATGTTAATCTTATGGAGAATAAGGATGTGTTAATATTTCACTTATTAACCAATATTTTTGGATGAAACTTAGTATTTAGCTTCATTGGGTTGAGATTCATCCATTTTAGGTAAAAAATCTTGGTTTTAGCGAGTTTCCCATAGAGAATAAGCTATTACCGTAGGTCTCATGGTAAGACCTAAGCCCGGGACCATGTTACTTTTTTGTTTTTAGGTGCCCAGAGACCAAAAATAATAGTCATTAAAATTTATATATATATATATATATATATATATATATATATATATATATATATATATATATATATATATATATATATATATATATATATATGTGTCCCTAGACACGATAACTCTCGTAAAAATGGTCCAATCGACACTAAATTTAGTAGAGATGTGTAATCCTACGTTTATTCGGATGAGTTCGAAAACCAGGCATATCGACCTACCGGAAGGGGTAGTTTTGGGGGGTTTTGTACCCCAAAAATGGGTCTTTTGCATTTTTCACATGTAATTTTTAAAAATTTCAAATTTTTATCTTGACCATTGGATTTAGCTCAAAAAAACACACAATTTAGCATTTTGAAGCTTTGCTCTATCTCCATTGGTTACCGAGATATTACAAAGTCTAAAGACAGTACGTTGTATTTTGAGGCTCCAATGTTAATCTTATGGAGAACTAGCTGTTGCCCATCACGGCTTCGCCCGTGAATGAATTTATTTAATAGGTAATAAAATCGTTTTAAAGAGCAACGAAATCTACTTCCTTAAGAACGATATTGAAACAATGAAGTAGTGTGAGTGGAGCTCTGAAGGTATTTCGCAAAACCTGTTCTTAGTGAGTAAAGATTTCTTCAATAGAAAAAGGTCCTGAGAACCTATGAGCAAATAGGAACGACCATGTCAAATTTCAACCCCGTTGGCCTACAGTCATTTTGAAGCCATGTGGGGTGGAGCCATAAAGAACATCAAAAACTATATTTGCAAAACTGTTTCTTAGTGAACATCTATTAGCAAAATAGAACGTTTACGTTTAACTTCAACCCGTAGGGTCTATGGTAGTTTTGAGAATTTGAGGGGAGGAGCCCTAGAGGAAATTTGCAAAATTGTATCTTATTGATCACCTATAAGCAAAGAGGAACGTCCATGTCAAATTTAAAACCCGTTGGCCCTTGATTAATTTTGAAGTCAGTTGGGGGTGGAGCCCTAAAGAACTTAAAAAACTATATTTCCAAACCATTTCGTAATGAGCACCTGTTAGCAAAACGGAACATCCACGTTAAATTTATACCCTCTATCCATGGTAATTTTGAGGTTCTATGGGGCAGAGCCTTAAAGGAAATTTGAAAATTATTTTTTAGTGAGCACCTATGACAAAGAGGAACGTCCACGTCAAATTTCAACCCCGTGGGCCCTAGAGTAATTTTCAATACCTGTGGGGCGGAGCCCTAAGGAATTAAAAAAAAAAACTATATTTGCAAAACTGTTTTTTAGTCAGTAACTATGAGCAGAGGAACGTCCGATTCATATTTTAACCCCGGAGGCCCAAAAGTAGTTATAACAACAGCAACAACAACCCCCTAGGATCTATGGTAAACTTGAGGTCCTATGGGATGGGGCCCTAAAGGAAATTTGCATAATTATTTCTTAGTAACTATGAGCAAAGAGGAATGTCCGATTTAAATTTGAACCCCACCCCAAAACCATTTTGAAGTCCTGTGGGGTGGAGCCCTAAAGAACTTTGAAAACAATATTTGCAAAACCGTTTCTTAGGGAGTACCCGTGAGCAAAGAGAAACGTCCATGTCAATTTTAAACCCCGGAGGCCCTAAAGGAATCCTCAAGTCCAGTGGGGCGGAGCCCTAAAGTGCTCCAAAAACTAAATTTTGCCAAACAGTTTCTTAATAAGTATCTATAAGCAAAGAGAATCGTCCATGTCAAATTTCAACACGTACGCTATACAGTAACTGCGGGCTTCTGTGGGGCGGAGCCCTATAGGGGATGTTTAGAGGACTTTTTTTAGCATCCAAGAAAAAAGAGATCACTCCAAATTTCAACCGTGCAGATTTCCTAATTTGTATTTAAATTTGGCCATGCGGATAACATTATATTGAAACATCAATGGCCTGTGGGGCGGAGCCCTGAATGAAATTTCTAAAATCGTTTCTTAATGAGCACCTAAGAGGCGAGACGAAACTGTGTTTAAAGTTTCAAGTAAATACGTTTGGTAGTTCCTGAGATTTCATGATGAGTCAGTCAGTAATCACTCCCCGTCAGGTTTAGCTTTGTCGCTAAGCTCAATCGCCGCAAAAGGTAGAATTCCTTAAGGGAATTATCCTCTAAATTTTTATTACTAATCTTCCCTCAATAAACTGAATGAGAACAGTTGTTTACAAAATTAATATTATATTTTAATATAATCATATGTTCCAATACAAAAATGTTGCTTCCATAAGAATAACATGGTAACTTTGTAGTCGTGTGGGGCGGAGCCCTGAAGGAATTTTGCAAAATCGTTTCTTAGTGAGCACCTAGGAGGCAAGATTAACCTATGTTCAAAGTTTCAAGTAAATCGGTTTGGTAGTTCCTGAGATTTCGTGATGAGTCAGTGAGTGGGATTTCGCTTATATATATATAGATAAGGATGTGTTAATATTTCACTTATTAACCAATGTTTTTGGATGAAACTTGGTATTTAGCTTCATTTGGTTGAGATTCATCCATTTATGGTAAAAAATCTTGGTTTTTTTTGCCTATCATGGCAGCAAACCTGCATACTCTTTTCCCATGTTAATCATATGGAGAATAGGCAAACTCCTTTGACAATGGACAGATATTGATGAAATTTAGTGTATGGCTTCATATGGTCAAAATAATTATTTTTATGCTAAAAACCTACTTTTAGTATTCCCCATGGCAGCATACCTGCATACTCTTTCCCTACATCATAAGGAGATAAACATTTATTTCCCTGTTTATGAGCTTCTGATGATTTTTGGTTTACAGGTTTATCTTGTCATAATTAATACTACTAATTTGGAAATTCGCTGAGTACGCAGGTCTGCTGCGACGGGGGTATTTGTACTTATCATGGCAGCAAACCTGCATACTCTTTTCCCATGTTAATCATACGGAGAATAGGCAAACTCTTTTATTTATGGACAGATATTGATGAAACTTACTATATGGCTTTATATGGTCGAAATAAATTTTTTCTATGCTAAAAACCTACTTTTAGTGTCCCCCATGGCAGCATACCTGCATACTCTTTCCCCATATTTATCTTAAAGAGAATAGACATTTATTTCCTTATTTATGAGCACGTGATGAATTTTTGTTTACAAGTTTAGCTGTTCAAAATTAATATTACGGTACTAATTTGGAAATTCGCTGAGTACGCAGGCCTGCTGCGACGGGGGTATTTAACTATCGATGAAGGCATAAACGACCAATGCAATCATTAATAAAACATGTAAATCTATACTTATTTAACACTTTAAGGGGGTTTTTAAGAGAACTTTTCCTTCAATTTTTAACCGATTTCCAAGTTTCTAATGCGTTTGATAAGGTTTGATCTGAAGTTGTTTCTTCCAAAAAATTATGAGAATCAGACTTAAAATCAATTATTAACATTTGAAATATCCCCATTAGAATAACTTTGGGCTTGGGTTTACTTTTTTTAGATCTCTTAAAAAAGTACACTTTTTTTAGATCAAAATACAAAATTACGAAGATTAGTATTTTCACAGTTCAATGTAATCTTGAACATACCTAGGTAGACCATCATCAACAATAAATAACAAATCAGTGACTTCAGTAGGTGCTTCAGCTGATAGCAACTGTCAAATTAATAGATGTGACGTACTTAGTGCTTTTCCATTGGAAACAGTTCAACAGCTGTAGTTGGCACCTACCTTTAGAGGATTCTATATAGTTTCGGTGGCACAATTTAACTGGCAACAATGAAACACCTGTTTTCTAGGACAGGGTAATTTATACTTATTTAATACGCTAAGGGGTTTTTTGTGTAGAGAGCTCCTCCTACAATTCTCAACCGATTTTCAAGTTTTTGGTGTCGTTGTATAGGGCTTAGTCTGAAGTTGTTTCCGCCAAAAATTGATGAGAATCAGACTTAAAATAAAGGCGCTATCCACAAATTAATTTTGAAAATGTTTTCATTAGAATAACATTGAGATTGGTTTAAGCATTTTAAACATCTGTTAACTTACAGCTGTAGTTTTTGGTGATCACCGATATTCACCATATTGGATTGGTCGTATGTCTTTGATTTATAACTAAATGTAACTTTTGTAATATATTAAAATAAATTGCTCGATGTCGAGCAACACATGCACTAGTAAAACTAATTGAGCCAACGAATTCAGAGGAGACAACCATATTTTTCTAACTATTTTGAAAATAGTCAGAATATAGTAATATTTTGTAAGCATTCAAAACTGCACCATTCGCTTAGGAAACCCCTCCATTTGTCCGAGAAGGGAGCGAGGCCTACTGCAGTGATGCCCGTCAACTGTGTTGTTCGCCCAATACACCGATGAGCCCCACCGCCCGCGCCCGAGCCTGGAGCATGTAAGAAGAGCCGGCCAGGAAGGTCGCTATATCTGGGCGAAGGCCACGCACTTTGTGCTGTGACCTCGCCTCTTGCCCAATACAACGCCGGATTATATCATTTCTGCGAGCAAAACTCTTCCCCAAGGTCGAACAGTCGTATTCAAATGTCCAACTCCATGCCCAGATTTGGGACGTTCAGATCGGGGCTGGCAGGGTAACAGGGTAATGTTCAGTCTGCTCTAACGTCTTCGTCTTTACTAAAAATACTAATTCTAATCCACTGTTTGCTCTAAAAATTAAAATACTTTTAGGGAGATTTTTACTTGGAATGTGTCACTTTTGTTGGTTTGGTGGAGGAGGTAGAAGAAAATCTGAAATGTAATCATGGATTGCATAATCATTATTTGAAGTCCTTGCCAGTTAAATAAACCATTTAAACCATATCTCTAACAGAGTTATTCTTTAGTGTTTGCAGCGGAATTTTTTTAACGATTTGATAGTGAACTAGTATTATTGGTATTAATGTGTAATGTCAACCTGTTATTGGATAACATCATTAAGACCCAATGTCAAATGACAACTAGATCCAACTTTTATACAACCACTCGGCTAGGAGGTCAAAATGATAGTGTAGCAAACTTCAAAACCTACCTTGAAAATATGCAAACCACGAACTCTGTCATTTACAACGAAATTGTATTCTTTCTTGTTGGAGCAAATCAAACAACTAATGATTAATATTACTCTGCATGTCATAAATAGTTTGAGACGTGCTTTTATCATAGTACTAGTTACTTGTTGCAGAACTTTTTCCTGTGTACTTTAATGTAGTTCGTTCACCAGTTCCTCCATGGTTTAAAATATCCTCGCTGGTATAGATTAATGAATCTATTTTAGATTCCTTGGAACATTTGCTTTCGCCGCTGTAAGGACTGTGTTTACTCGTTACAGCTGTTAAATTTGAAAAATGCTGACCAAGGTTAATTCCATGGGAAAATATAAAACTCTAAAGGGGTTGTAGAGCCTCTTCATTTGGATGGATATTTACCAATTTACCTTATAAACATCTTCACGCCGAGCTCTATACAATGACATCAAAATCTGATGAAAACCGTGGGAGGAGTTCCTTGTACAAAAAACATGTGTTGCATATTAAGTTATGTATAGATATCTAAAAGTAGTCAATGGTATGAGAAGATATCCTCTAAGGTTCGTGAGGAGATATCCTCCTACTTTTAATTCAATTTAATGATTATTCTTTCTTTCATTTCACCAAACCCCACAAGTCACCTTCACTCGTTGAGCGCGGTAAATAGGAGCCACAAACTCACCCCATCAGGGCCTGGAAAAACATCGTAGATAAACAAATCTCAACCTGAACGAACCCATTTAAAATACCTACCTCACAGTGGGCCCGAGACAAAAATAGACACAGCACCGTGAGAAAGTAGAAAGTGGAATAATCATAGATCTCCTCTGCCACAAAAAACCAGCCGAAGAATGGACGAAAAAAGTGAACTCCATGGGGGTGAGTTCAACGCCCAGACGAAGCTTCGCCTTGACCCAGTGAGAACTGCCCCGACACCCCGGGGAACGTTCTAGGTCCCAGCATTTTGGGGGTTTTGCACCACTTCTAAGAAGCTTACAAAATAAGAAGTGTTTGAGAAACGTGCGTTTGTTACCCCAATGTATGTACTGTATCATTGATGAAACGTACAATAAAACTATTTAAAGAATATATACCGGATTTCCACAAAGGCTTGTCATGATTTCATAGCTTTGCTGAATGGACACCATTGTAGCTACACTATGCAACTTACATATTTTGTTCTAAGGGGAATTTATTGTAGTTTTATCCTAATTAATTTGTTAATACCTAAGCTTGACTGATTTACCACAATAAGGTTTACTTATAATAAAACAAATCTTGATGGCCTGACTAAATTGCCACTTCGTTCACGACACTTTTTACCTCTCTGGATTTCTTTACGTAAGGGTTTGTCAAAGATTTTTTTCTCCAGTTACGAATTTATAAACCCTAAAAGAGAGAATGTCCGTTATTCAGGACATAATAACTAAAATAAAAAAGGTTGTTAATAAAACAACACTATAAAAAAAGTCGCCCATGAGATTAATCGACAACCCAAGGTGCACATATAGAAGTGTATTGAGTTTGTTCATATAGCTGTAAAAAACTTACGAAGTCGCATGTTGTAACTAAACATAAAACGTCATCTTATACCACGAATTGTTTTCATATTATTCGGTTTCTTTATCAGGGCAAGACACCCGGTATATTAATGAAACTTGGATCTTTTACATTTGGTTTTGCATTTCCTTTCATATTATCCTTATTTATATAACCTAGACCTACAAGCATACCAATGGATAATGGACTTGTCAACAGATTAAGGCTAATTTTTGTGCTTCATATATCAAATTGTACAATATACAAGCAATCACTAAATCAAACTATCCGAAATAAGAATCGTGAAATTTTAACGTGTTTTTCATCCCGAATGAAGTAACTCATCGTATTAATTAAAATGCCATAAAATAGTTTTCCAGGTAAAAAAAAAAAAAAAAAAAAAAATATATATATATATATATATATATATATACTAACAAAATACATGCGACCAGACTGAAAAAAGTATAAGGATTTTTCAATACAATATATTCCTTAGTCCAATCAATGAAAAAAGTGTTTGAAACATTATAATTTCTACATTATTCGCTGAATTAGCGATGGGCCTACACAGAAACATATTGTGAAGAAGCAATATTTTCCCGCATTTTCAAATCTTTCCCGTTCATACACCATTAAGTATTCAAGTCTGAACTTTTTATAAGGGTCTAAAGATTATAATAAAAAACGAAATAAGTAACACTTGTGCTTCTCATCACGAAGATATTTTTAATAGCGGTTGGATGACAATGAGGAACTTGAGACTTTTTTTGAATAATTCGTTTCCAAGTTCCTCGGCCTCCACCCTCGTCCACGACAGCAGAGTCGTGCCTCTTTAGAGAGCCTTCGCCCGGTGCCCCAGTGCCCCACAACTCCTAGAAGCCCTAATTTACTGTTCCCTAAAACCTTCAACTCTCGCCTACAACGATTTACAACCACCCCAACAGAAGTCGAGGAAAGTTCTGACTTCCATTGATCACTGATGAAAGTGGGGACACAATCGTTTAGAAAGTCCAGTTTTGTTCTAAGGGACGCGAGCCCGCTGAAGCTTCTGTTTCAAAACTGGGACAGGGCGTAAATCAGAAAGAAAAGGAAGAGGAAAAAAGTGGATGCGGTAGCAGACGAAGACAAGGAAATTAGAAATGGGCCGTAAAAACTGGGCTGTGACGAATAGGGGGCTTTCTGAGAAGGCGATAATGTACGAGTAGAAGGAAGACGCTTGAAACAATGTGGAATTCCTAGTTGGAAATATCAATAGTAGTCATTAAAATTGATCATAATTTGTACAAATGTTTGGCAAGAAATTTCATTCTGAGTCTTTTAATGAAGTACAAATCCTAAAAATCAGATTTCTAGGGGGAGATAAAATCTCTCAAACATACAGTATAGAGTTGATACCTACGTTAGGTAATCAATAAATATGTGAGATATTCAGATATGGACAATATTAAGATTAAAATTTTATTAGGAAATTTGTGGTATTTGTGACGTTTGAATGAGAAGTGCAAAGCGTCAGATTGTGTTGTCATTTCAGTAGTAGGTATGATTGTTTCTATTCTGCTTTTAATGTGCAATTAAAATAAAAGGGTCTCATAAAATGTAAAGTCATTTTAGTCTGATGTTTTAGTTTTTCAAAAACAACAATCGCCATATTACTCATATTGACTTTGCATAAAATTAAGGGCTGGCCAAACCCTCCATAATAGAAATGTCTAAATCTAAAACTTTAAAAGAATACAAAATACAGCAAGACGAATTTTGACACTGAAGAAATAAAAGGGGAGAGTTGTTCTTAAACAAATTAGAGAGTAAAATTATATAATTTTCCAAATTATGATTTTATGTTCCAACAAAAAAAAATTATGGATTTGGTCCTAATACTTCAAGTTTCAGTTAGGGCCCATATGCTGATATTCTAAGAGTAAATCGTGAGTATGCGTATTTTTCTTCCACCTGACTCCCATGGGACTCAACGTCAGATGGTACAGCCTGCGACCTACGACTGCGCTCAAGTCTCAAGTTGACCTTGGCACGATTGGACCGTCCGACGATAGCTCGCCAAACAGACAGGAAATTAGCAGGACAGATCTAACAGAGTCTGGGTCAGTGGGTCTAGGTTTGCGGCGTCAATTCGCTCATCCTAGACTCGCAGTTCATAATAGACACAGATACAGATACAATATAATAGATAGAATAAATAGATATAGACACAGTTCATGTATCAATTCATCAATGCCGCAATGGCATTGATAAATTGATACATGAGGGATTTTTTCAGATCTTCTTTTGCCAAAATCAATAAAATAATTACTGTTTGACATAAACCATCATAGAGATTGATTAAAAATATTCCACCCAATTGCATTTGCAATATACACACTTTTATGGTCATTGTTATGAAATAGAAGTAATGATTATAAATAAATCTTGAATATTGTTTCAACATTCCTAGACACACGAGTGGTAGCAGCACTGTCATGTCTTGTCCGTTTATTCTAAAAGCCCTTATGTCGTTAATCAGTTTCCCGAATCCCTGCAAGCTAGCACAACTTTTTCAACACAACAAGTCTATCGAAAGATTTTTCTAATCCCCTGTTCAAACCGGCAGTCCCCAGGTATTTAGTAGTATTTAGCTTTAAAAATATAATGAATGTACCTACTTGACCATTCTAACAACCACTCATTTACAGGGCCGGCGACAAGGGGGGGCAGCGGGGGCAAATGCATAGGGGCCCGGGCTCACAGGGGGCCCGGGCCGACGAAAAACAATTTGTAGGTTAAAAACATCCAAAAATGTAAAATGAGCACTCATTGTTAAAAACTAAAATGACAGATTAAGTTTGAATGTTTTACAGCTTCTCTTTAGTAAATGAGCAGAGAATGATTAGTTTAGCTTTATTTTAAACCAATAATTGAAAACACTGAGGGTGGTGTCGCTACTGTGAGAAATTCCCTCGAACAAGAATCGTTGTGCCTGCCTGGCGCTGGTCGCACACACACTCACGGGCCCCGCGCAGGTGCGGCGTGACTCTGGGCCTATGAAAACTAGCGTAGTTTTCGTAGGCCCCGTTCCCACTTTGCAAGGAAGAAGGCTAGAACAAGACCTCGCCACGGCTAGACAAGTTATATTATGATGATGTGTGATGTTAGAATGGACATAAGCCTAATAATTCTCTAATAATTTTTATACTATTTTATGCTATTATAAGTTTTTTTTATAAAACCTATACTGCGTTCGTATACGAAAATTTTAATCGCTAAACCTCCATTTTTTATTTGTTTACTAATATTTATTCACTATTATATAAATAAATTAAAAAAATTAAAGATCATGGCTTTGGCATAATATTTATTGTGGAAGAAAAGTATATATTTTAATAACAACTAAGTTAGGTAACAATGGTAAGTTTGGGTTAAAATATTGCTTGCAATGTTAACATATATCCAATATGTGGTTTCGATGTGTTTAAGGGAAGTGAATTTCCAAGGTAGTTAGGTTGGTTCCCTTAATCTAGGGGCCCGGACTTCATAATTGCACAGGGGCCCGAGAATCCTGTCGCCGGGCCTGCTCATTTAAAGTAAATAAACATATACCATGGTGGGAATCTATAGGCCTACTTATTTAATACGCTAAGGGGTTTTTTTTGCCTTGAGAACTCCTTCTACAATTTTCAACTGATTTTCAAGTTTTTGGTGTCGTTCGATAGGGCTTGGTCTGTAGTTGTTTCCGCCAAAAACTGATGATTATCGGACAGAAAGTAAAGGCGCTATACAACATTGAAATCTCAACATTTCCAATTTAAATAGCATTGGGATTGAATCAAGCATGTTAAACATCTGTTTATAATCAGCTGTAAATTCGTGTAGTTTTATGTGATTACAGATATTCACAATATTAGATTGGTCGGATAAAATAAATTGCTCGATTTCGAGCACTATGAATAGGCCTACTAGTTAAATTTAAACTCACCACTCCACTTCATCTCATTTCTTGTGAATTTCTAACCCTCAATGTTTGTTTTATTTCTGAGCTTAAAATTATTATTATTATTCTTATTTTAACTCACTACCTTTATACTTAAATGGTTTATTATTATTACTATACCCGTGTAGGCCTACTCAGCATGGAATATCAACTAAAACAAGTTTTTTGCACCGTCTCTCCTCTGCTCAATGGTGGTGTATGATATCATTATCGTCTTAAATATTTCTGTTAATCACAAAAATCAAACGGTATAGAATTTTCAATATAGTTCATCAATCTTCCTAATGTTACATGTATTCTTCTTATTCTACATTATCATTTTCCCTTTGGGCTCTAGTTCGAGCTCTTATAGTAAAGATTTGCTATGTGTCGCAGTATGAAGACCATGCAGATAACTTTGAGTACCTCCGAAGGTGCGGCTTTATTCACCCTCCCCGTTGGTCATCCAAGATCCAAGGTGATGCGACAGCCGACAGTGGAGATGACGCCCTTGGCACGATTGGACGATCCAGACGCTTTGGCGGAAGAATGACATAATAAGTCTGGGTTAGCAGGTCTAGGTTGTGAGCTGTCGTACCCCACGCCTGCCTGCGCGGCTACAAGTTCACTACGTGGTGACGCGGGCGACCTTTGGCAAGGGGTGGACGTCCAAGGCGAAGTGGAGGGTGGAATCGCTGGGGGAGCTGTTCCTAGAGGGAAAAATATCATGCAAGGACCATCAGAGAAATTGACCTAATCTCAAGTAAATCCACTCTTCCTTCCTTCAGTTCTATAAGAGTGGGGATTTCCAAGCCAAGTCCTATTAGTTTGAGTTTGTACTCTTTTACCAAGCACAAATAATTGTTCTCCTATTATAATTTTATGCGGAATGGAAACTTGGGGCTGTCCATTCCCCCTCATTTTTAAAAGTCAGGGCTATTGAAAAAATAGTACAAAAAACATCAATACTTTTGTTTTCATTCAAGTTGTTGATTTCTTGACGATTGAAATGGCATCTAATAAAGTTTATATAGTTGACTAACATAGAGCTGAAAATCAAAAGGCTGCAACAAAGCCAGAAAAGATAGTTTATATTACAAAGATAAGATAAGATATTACAAACTTGTAGAAACGAATAGACTTAAAAAACTGCAAGACTGGTAATCCACACAATCTGCCCAATTTCATAACACAGGAAATACTCACAGAGTGTGGGGGTGGAGTTCGAATATCTATTGAGTTTTTACCGAAGCTCATATTTGATTTCGTCGTTTATTAAATTAAAACTCATTAATGTAACACTTGTTAATACAGTTTTCATGATTTTACTGTATTATTATACTCGCTAAAACCTCTTATTTTGTGACAGTTACAAACAAAAATAACATTGTAAAAACTTACATATAATTTAATACTTTTACTGATTTTCCATTTGGCGCAGGACAACTTTATTTCATAGATGTAACAGGAATTTCCAAGATCTGAAAATACATTAATTTGTTGAATTCGTCACGGCTTGCCAGTTAGTCAGAAACACACCCCCTTGAAATTTAGATGTCGATTAATATTTTGTAGTAAGCAAATAAACTGACGATAACCAATCATAAATCACTCTTTTGATGAGCTCCTGGAGGTGTTAAAATCAAGAACTGCAACGGAACGTTTTCCGGTCATATGAGAAACAGTATTTAAATTAGAAAAATAATAAAGTAGCTGTAAAAAGCTACCGTATGTAATTAATATTTGATGAACTGAATCGTAGATTTTAAACTACGGAACCGCCTTAGAATTATTTGTAAGTATAGGCTAAGTAGCATACAGTAATGTAGGTATGCGTTTAGCAACAGAGCAAAATAGGACCTTAGGTAACCGCTTGTTGAACTCGTTTTTGGTCATGAATTTATTGGTTTCGCAAGCTAGATGTGAGACAGCCATATGAAGAACAGGCTTGTCAGAAATTTGTGATATTGAACCTCTTGTGGTACCAGCTATATCAATTTTTCTAAAGGAGCTTTTACGCCAGAGGTTGACAGCGAAAAGTTTCGGACTTTAGCCATATGGAAATTCCAGTAAACGTTGACAACTTTTGGTTGTCAACATATGGTGTAAATATTCAATAAATTATTTTAGAAGCTAACGGCCGCTTACAATTTTTTGTTTGTGATACAAAACATACTACGTTACAGAAAATTGCGTTGTACAAAAATTCCACCATTACGTCACCGCCAATCCAAAACCAAATCATAAATTAGCTATCAAAACGTGTAGCTCAACGACTAGACCAAACCTGGCCAAAACTATGATAACCAGTGACAGTTACATTAACCGTATGATTAATGTTTCATTCGTACAAAATTTCCGCTGCCGAAACCGCGGGTTCGGATGCTATTCAGATATTCACTGGCCTACATATTAATGTCTTGACACGTGAATAGCGCGGCCTTATCTTGACACGAATTGTGACTTGGAGACAAATCAAAATGGTCAAGGCCCCCTTGGTGGGGGGGGGGGGGGGGCACCACAACACCAAACATACCTGACCTTGGATCATACATGTGGCCGGACAAGTAACCTGGTGTCATGGATAACGTTGTTATCATGTTGACTAATATGGTGCAACAATAAATCACATAATTTACTTAAATCTATAGAAAGATGATTAATTAACTGACTCTTGCTACGGTAAACAAAGCGATAAGAAGTTTTTATTTTAATATTTAATTTATAGTCATTATCTAGTTCTATATAAAACATCTGGTATTACAATTAACTAATATTTCAAACTAGTACTGTATTCTAAATAATTTCATGATGCTTTCTCTATCTATAAGTCTATAAACCCCTTTAAAGAGCAATTCTAAAGCTTTAAGTAAAGATGCATAAACGTAAGATATTATGATATACTCAACACTCTGGCAAATGCAAAGTTTAATCAAAATATACCCGCTAGATTTCGAGATCTGGAAAATACATCGCCATAGACTCTCTTCGTATTAAAGTATAGGATAGATGACTTATCTATCATACGGGTGTAGTTAAAATTCCTTTTTGGATTTTTCTCCAATAATATTTGCTTATAAATGCATACTGTAATTGTTTGTATTGTACTGTAATGATTAAATTTTTATTTAGGCCTATTGAGGTACTAGTTTTGATAAACAAAATTTCGATTAAAAATTATGTATTTGGTATTAAACAGTAGTATTAATGGACGGTGGCGCCGTCCTGAAATCCAGCTTCTTGGAGGTCACGAATTGTGGAGTGATGGCTTAGTTATAAGTGATGGCTTGTGAGTGCGATATTCCGTAGTGGGGATTAACGTCCGCACTAGTGAATATTAGTTCATCTATAAAGACCATCTTCATAATTAGACCAATTCGTATATATGAGATTGAAATTGTGGTTCGGATCCCACGTTAAACTGTATGTCACTAGATGCCATTATCTGTTGGGCTATTATTTAATAGTCCTGTCTAAGGAGAATGTCGACCTTAGTCAGTAACAAGACTACAAGATCGCGCCACAATCATCCTGCACTCATCTCAAATTCATTTTTCATTTTATTTCACACTAATTGATACAAGTTATCAATTTCCAAAAACCTTTTAGAGCAAAAGAAGGTTATTTTTAATTTTAAAAGCTTTGCAACCAAACCAAACATATATAGGTGAGTTGGCTTTGACTTGCCAGACCGACCACTAAGTGGTTTTCCCATGGTGCCGCAATCCAAAAGCCAGAAGGCACCGACGACGGCGGCGCGGCTGCCAGAGTCTTTAGGGTGAACCCGTGCGAACCTTCCCTGAAAGTCAACAAACCCCGGGGGGGGGGGGGGGGGGTAGCGGGTACAACTGCAACGGTGCTGAAAGGGTTTCGGCTAGCGGACTGACTGCACCGTTAGGTCAATTTATGGCTTGCGAATCGTATTCAAAACAGAAGGGTTGTAAAACGGCCTTTCTGAAAAGTAAAGTTTCTGGAAACATTTGGCAACATAAGAGAACAGTTATGGTGTAAATATGCCTTTGATGCGGGACCCGAGGGCTGTTGGGCGAAAGGGTAACGGTCTGGGCGGTGGGGGTCGTAATTTAGTTGGTGGTCAATATTTCGACGTTCGCCATTCAGTCATTCTTCGAATATATGATTTACAAGTTTGAAGTTCCCGGCGTTGAAGGGTTGTCTGGGAGAATATAGATGGAAGGCTGACTTTCGAAGCTATGTGAAACTGTTTCGGTCATAAAACGAAATTACCCTATTTTATTACTGATTAGTAGACTAAGTAATAACAAAGCTGGCAACAATGTGAATGGCTGACAAGATAGTGTAACAATATAATATTTTAAAGCAAATTTTCCATAAGAGTAGGTGGTATTATGTCTTTACAGTTTGAGAGCCATGCGTTTCACATTCTTGAAAACATTAAACGAACGGAACATCGAAAGATTATAAATACAGTATACCCCTATCGCAAAATATCATCAAAAAACAATACTTATTACTCATTATAGGCCTACAATATAGGCCCTATCTAAAAATATGTGGAGAACACGTGAAAAGTATCACGACAGGTTTCTACACACATTAAATTTTTATGAACTTATTAAAATAAACGTGGCCACTCATTTGGTATGTCGGTATGTCGAAACATAAATTTTACTATGAATTAAATCACCAAACCATTTCAAGGTTCAGTTTCGAGTACGATATCAAAGATAATATCCCAACATTACCAAGTTGGCTGTTGTCTTGTTTTTGTACACTACCCAGTCAGCACAAAATGTGAAAATCACGTTTTTTTTTCATGTGAAAAATGTAAAAATTATGTAAAAGTGAATAGAAGAATATTTTTTTCGCATGAAAATTACGTAAAAAATGTGAACATGAAAAAAAGGTGAAAAGAAGAATATTTTTTTCACGTCAAAATTACGTGAAAAATGTGAACGTGAAAAAAAGGTGAAAAGAAGAATATTTTTTCACGTCAAAATTACGTGAAAAATGTGAATGTAAAAAAAGGTGAAACAAAGAATATTTTTTTCACGTCATAATTACGTGAAAAATGTGAATGTAAAAAAAGGTGAAACAAAGAATATTTTTTCACGTCAAAATTACGTGAAAAATGTGAACATGAAAAAAAAGGTGAAAAGAAGAATATTTTTATGTTAAAATTAAGTTAAAAATGTAAAATGTCAAAAACTGATGAAAAATTAATATCATTTTAACGTGAAAATTATGTGAAAAATGTCAAATGAGAAAAAGGCGAATAATAGAATATTTCTCATATACAAATTATGTGGCAAAATTTAAATCTAAAAAACGGGTAAACGAGAGAGTGGGTATTTTTGCATTTAAAAGTTATGTAAAAAATGTATATTAAAAAAATTAAATTAAAAATTTATTTTGAAATTTTCTTTTATTTTTTAGTTATTGATAATTTTATTTGACTGTTAAAGTTTCAGCAATGAATACAAAAACGTAAAGAAGGTCACATCTTATGGAAGAATTGGTTAAGAAAGTTTCTGTTGACGTAGTAGCGCACTCCACCATGAGAGCGCGCACGAGAAAATAACCTATTAGTCAGATTACATTCTGACTTTGTTGCAGATGGTCACCAGCAAAGAATCTCTCTCGTCCTCACACTGCACTCACACATCATACATAACCTAAGACAGTTTTCCATTACTGGACCAATTCTCACAATTATAATGTAGGAACACTTTTTCTGTCCGCCTACTTTAGTGCTCAGTTTGGAACCCAAGTAAACAAATTAGAAAATAGCAGGATACCTTGACGATGTTTATAACTTGGTTTATTTTTGTAAACATATGATTCAATAAAAATCTTCATTAGAAAAACATTAAAATTTGAAAACCCATACGACAAAGTCTTAACAATAAAAGGATTTAATGACTTAAAATAACAATTCTTCTTGAAAAAAGCTTTCCAATGATACCAAATAAGCTAGATAACTAATGTTAAAAATGGTGTTTTAACGACTTAATACTAAATAAAAGACTTAATATTTACCTCTCTCTCGTACTATGTTTAGGTCTATTCCTCTAGCGCTATCTCTATTTGGAGTGCTCAAGTTCAGTTAACATCGCTCCTAGCGAAAAGAAATGTTTGCCAATTTTTAACATGGGATGTGACCTTCTTTATGTTTTTGTATTCATTCAGATTTACTTATGTAGAGATATTGTCTAATTATAGCTTTCGAAATAACAATTTGAATTTCAATTTGTGGTATCAACAATTTATAATTATATTTTTTAGCGTTTACATTACTCCAACAGGATGTAATTTCATGTGTTGGTTATACAAATTTTAATAACACTTTTTAAATATTTATTACGCAATAGTAAATATAGTTATAAAAGATTAAAAAAACTTTTATTATTTACAAACACAGAGTTATTTCAAACTGGGCCAGAGTTTTAATTTTGACTTGCTCAAGTACAAGGAAGGTTGAGTATTAAGTGTATAAATAGTAATTTAAATCCCACTGAGTCATAACTAAAGTGGCCGAGAGGGTTCAGGCGCTAAGATATTAACCTGAAGGTTGTGGGTTCAAATCCTGATTGAAGTGGAAAATTTTTGATCGACTTTATTTACATTTTTTAATGTATTGGTTAGAAAAAAGCATTCATTTACAAATTTTGTTGAAAAAAAATGTAAAATTTTCAGTAAATCATAAGTTAAAAAGGTAAAAATTAAGTGAAACAAAAACGTCATTTTCACGTCTTTTTTTCAGGTTTTTTTCACGTGAAATTTAGTGACCTCTTCACGACATTTTCACATGAAAAAGACGTAAAATTTATAAGAAACTAGGGAGCCCGTGCAGCGCAATGCGCTGCATTCACCAAGGGTACCTGGTGATCGAACCTTGCTTCATAGTAATTTACCGAGTTACTTTGAATGAAAATTAAATTGTAGTGAAAATCAGATTACACCAAATTGGTATTTCATCAATCGCTCCTCATCAATAATTCTCAAACTTCTTAATGAGAGGGTTTTGAGATTTGATGATTGTTATTTTAGGTCCAAATTATCTAGGATTAATGTAATGGTTCTTATGCCGATTTGTCTTGAGCCTGTGCCTAAAAATTAAAAATATTAGAATAAATTTACAGATGTTGGATCTAGATAGTTCATCACACAAAAAACGTAAATGACAACAGAAGAACAATCAATGTTTATGTCAACTCCCCGGTCCTGTATGAGCTATGCAGCACTCACTGCGGCTGTTTTTCTAGTAGTATGAGTTAGTAGTCGACATAGTGAATAAGCCAACACTATTACTAATTATAATCAGTTATGAGGCGGACGGTGCAGAGGACGGTCGTACGGCAGGTGCTCTCTCTTATCTAGCGATAAAGTATTTTAGTTCAACATTAGCGGGGTTTTTATTTTCGCGTATTAAAGTGTCTCAGCATACTGTGTGTATTCCATTTTGTACTTTGAGTGTTAATTGTTGTGTTTATTCCGTATTTTTCGTAATTATGTCCGACTGTGCTGTCTGTTCTGCTTCCGTGCAGACACGTAACCAAATTAAGTGCAATGATTGTAAGAAGCTATGTCACGGCAGTTGTGTCAACATGACAAAGGCGGATATTGAGTGTATTGTGAGCGAGAAACAAGTTTGGCGCTGCCCTACATGTTCTGTAAAGAGAAGGGAAAGTATGAATATCATCTCGGCGGCAGAAGAAGGTAAAGCGGACATTTCACAGGTGATTTTCATGTTGGAGCAGGCAAGTGAAGACCGTAAAAGAATGGAAACTCAGTTCAATAAATCTTTTGAATTCGTAAACAGTAAAATCGATGACCAAGTGAAAATAATAAAAGAGCAATCAGAAAAATTGGATGAGCTATTAAATACCGTTGATGAGTTGAAGCGAGAAAATTTGCACCTGAAGGAAAAAATCGTTAAGCTGGAATCGCGTTTGGAAGACGTTGAGCAATACAGTAGATCAAATTCAATTGAAATATTTGGCGTTCCAGAGGAGAAAAACGAGGATACCTATGAGATTGTGAGAAAAATATGTGTAGCCCTTGATGTGGAAATAACCCGAGAAAACATCGATGTTTGTCACCGCGTGGGAACACCTGGTGGAGGGAATGATGGACGTCCACGGGGAATCATTGCAAAATTTGTGAGACGGGAAGTTAAACTCAAGGTTCTGGCTAAGAGAAAAGTGAAAAGAAATTTTTCTACTCAACATTTAGGATTTGCCCAGCCTGCGGTTCCGGTTTATATAAATGAAAACCTAACTCCAGGGAGAAGGAAGCTGTTTGCCGCTGCGCGAGAAGCAAAGAAGACCAAGAAGTACACATATCTCTGGGTGCAGAACGGGAATATCCTAATGAGAAAGGATCAAGGATCACCTGTTGTGAGGATTGCCTCGATGGCTGACCTAGATAAACTGTAAGCTAACATCCAATCGAAACCGTTTTGTATTTATTATAACATATATAGTAACGGTACTTTGAAAATTGTTAAACCATTCTTATTATGTGCGTTTAGTTTTGTTTTAATTGTGTGCTTTTTAAACCTTTTATATAGTTTTGAGTTTGAGTAATGATTCTTTTGAGGAATTAAATACCCTTTGTAAAAGTAATAATTTTTGTATTTTCCATCAGAATATACGTAGTCTAAGGGAAAACTTTGATAGTTTCTGTGTTTATTTAAATTCTCTAGATAAACGTCCAGACGTTATCGTACTGTCAGAAATATGGATTTTTGAATCAGAATCGTTATCTTTTGCGATAAATGGATACAACCAGTTCGGGAATTTCAATGAAATGTATAGAGCGGGAGGGGTTATTGTGTACGTATCTGAGTTATTTCCGTCTCGTGCCTGTCCTGTAGATATGACTTCTGCAGACGCAATAAAGATCATAGTCGATATTGGCCTAGGTAGATCTCTTTCTATAATTGCAATTTACAGATTTCATTTTTATCACATAAGAGATTATTTAACTCAGTTAAAAAATGTTTTAATTTCTTCAACCGATAAAAATTTGGTAGTTATAGGTGACATAAATTTATGCCTTCTTGAGGAGTCACATTTTGTTGATGAATACCAAATGTTAATGAGCAGTAATGGTCTCATTCAACTTATTAACTCCCCTACAAGGGGACATCGTTGCATTGATCATATTTATTTTCGATCTAGAGATAATATAAGTTATGATTCTTATGTTTTAAAATCTGGTAGAAGTGACCATGACGTCATTTTGTGTAATTTATCTTTCCAAGATGATCCAAAGACCGTAACTTACATTGATAATCATATTGTAAAAATAGATTTTAAGACTCTTGACCAGTTGTTAAAAAATGAAACATGGTTAAATGTATATTCTAAGTATAACGTGTCGGAGGCTTTCGGTGTGTTTTTGGAGATTCTTAATAATATTATTGACAAATCAAAATATGTTAGTTTGAGGAAGGGCTCTGTTAAGATATTAAAGCCTTGGATGACATACGAGTTGTGTTGTAGACAAAAGCTTAGAAATTCGTTGTATAAGAAGGTTAAAAGGAAGCCTAATGATATAATCTTAAGACGAAATTTTGATATTTTTTCTTTATGTTTGAAAAATGATATGTTTAAACAAAAAAACAATTATTATCAAAACATATTTGAGTGTAACAAAAATAATACAAAAAAACAGTGGCAAGTTATAAATGATATTTTGGGGGTTAAGAATAAGAAACATAACATAGCTTGTATAAAAAAGCTTGATGGAACTGATGAATTGTTGGATGAGCCTTTGCTAATGGCAAGGGAATTCAATAATTATTTCAGCAGTGTTGTAGGGCGAATAGTGTCTAATCTTGATATTAATGATAATTTTGACAGGACAGTTTATCAAAACACATTTCCTTCAAAAAATGTCTTAGGATCTTTCTTTATGCTGCCTACTTGTAAATATGAAGTGCAATCTATTATTAACACATTAAGTGCAAATAAATCTCCTGGAATTGATGGAATTTCAGCGCATATTATTAAATTTGCTAGTAAGTATATTTGTCCAATTTTAGCACATATTATTAATCTCAGTTTTGTAACTGGTGAGTTTCCGCAAACTCTAAAAACAGCTGTAGTTATACCACTATTTAAAAAGGGTCTGGTGACGGATTTAAACAATTATAGACCAATATCATTATTATCAAATTTCTCAAAAATTATTGAAAAGCTGGTTAAATCCAGACTTATTAAATTTCTTAATCTAAATAACTTTTTGAGTTCAAGGCAGTTTGGTTTTGTAGAAAATAAATCCACTGAAGATGCACTATTAGAATTCTGTTCAAGTATTTATTCTGGTTTAAATGATAAATTTCGGGTTGCAGGTCTTTTTATTGATATCACTAAAGCGTTTGATTCAGTGGATCATACAATTCTTCTTGGGCGATTATTTGATGCAGGTATTAGAGGAATATCGTTGAAATGGTTTAAGAGCTATCTTACGGGAAGATACCAATGTGTTCGAATTAAACAAAGCGTTAGTGAAGCTCTACCTATAACATGCGGCGTTCCCCAAGGTTCTGTCCTTGGACCAATTTTGTTTATAATTTATATAAATAGTTTATGTTTTGGAAATCTAAAAGGATCACTTACTTGCTTTGCTGATGATACTGCCTTGTGCTATGCACGCCAAAGTGAAAATGATTTATTTAATGACATGCAAAACGACTTAGATAAACTTAAAATGTGGTTTACCATAAACAAATTGGCCTTGAGCTCAAAAACAAAATATATCCGGTTTTCTTTCAAAGACAAGGAATTTCTTAATAGAGTGCTTTGTTTTAAATGTTTGAATTGTTTAAATGATGTTTCCACTGCAAAATGTAATGATTGCGTTTTAATTGAAGAAGTTGAAACTATTAAATATTTAGGATTAATTTTAGATAAACACTGTTCTTGGAAAGCTCATGTAAAATCAGTAAAGACATATTTAAATATGGCATTGCGAAAATTTTATATGCTTAAGTACATGTGTCCAATATCCGTACTGCGAACCATTTATTTTGCAATCGTAAATAGTAAACTACAGTATGGTATAAGTTGCTGGGGTGGCATTTATGCCAGCACCATTAATCCGATAGTAATTGCTCAAAAAAATATAGTAAGGCAAATTTCTAAACTTAGCAGATTTGAACATTCTTTTCCTTTTTTTAAGGACTTGGATATATTACCTTTGAGACACCTTTATATGTTTCGAGTTTTACGGTTGTTTTTTGTGAGAGGTGGTCAAAATATTTCTAATTCTTATGTTTTCTCTCAGAGGCTAAAGCTACTAAATCGAGTTGCACTTCCACATCCAAATTTTGAAGCCTATAAAAGATTTTTTACTTATATGGTTTGTAAACTATTTAATAAGATTCCACTTTATATTAGTGGTGCCACTAGTCTCACCAAATTTTTAAAAGAACTAAAACAATGGCTGTTAACTTTTAATATCGACCAAATTGAAGATTTTTTTAAATAAATAAAAACTCAATTGTTTGTTTGTTCATAAATACTGAACTATATAAATGTTTAATTTTACTGTTGAGCACCTGTCCTCTGCAATTCGTTGATATTCTATTTAAATAATTAATGAAAGTACCTCAATGCAGCTTAGGCTAATGAGGTGCTATGCCATTTTATTTATAAGTCTTTGTAAAGTTAGTGCTTTTAAGTTTTATTTTATATAGGTTGTACTAGGTATCATTGTACTCTCTATATGTAATCTTTTGATGTTTTAATCAGGCCTAGGTACAAAGACTGTTAAAAAAATTGTATGAATCTTTTTGGCAATAAAGATATTTCTGATTCTGATTCTAATGGACTAAATCCTCTTTAATTTGTCTTCCCACGGCACTACAGAATTTAAAGAAAGAAATCATAAAAATTAACAAAACCTAGGCTACATATTTTTGGTGTGGCCCATTTTGGCTTGATGTGGCATTCATATTTTGGTTTAATTTCTCTTTATAGAAAGCACTATATCTCACTACCATTAAAGAAAACCACTATTGTTGCATTAGATTTGTTATAGTATCACAGTAAACAGGTTAATTAATTTACACCAATTTAGGCCTACATTCCTTTTCCTAGCTCACAGCAGTTTGAAACCCCATGCGGGAAACATTAGGTGTTTTATTTTAATTTTTGTTAACTTTCGTTGTTGTTTCAATACCAATCTGATAATCCACAAGAAGATCATAAAAAATTTCATCTCCAATCTTGTTTTAGTGGGGGAAAATCAACTTTTCTGGGGTTAAGCTACTAAATTTATTTTTGTGAACAAATAAATATAAGTACAAAGTTCAAGCAAAAGCTATACATTTTGAGGAAAAAGTAGAACTTACAATTTGTTCCACAAATAGACACTCCTTAAAGTATGGAATTGTTTTGATATTTCAGTACCATTTATTTATTAGTTTAATTGCTTCTATTCAGCTACAGGACCGTGGAGAAAATATAAACATACTCTATTAAATTATAGCAGTTTTCCCCAGCCCTGATTCAGATAGCTTTTGACATGTGTTTGTTTGTTTTACAATCAACAGCTGTTTTATTTAGCAATTCAATATAAATTGTTCCCCATGTTAATCTTATGGACAAAAAATGAACTTTGAGGGCTTCCCGTGAGCTTCAGAATTAAAATATCAAAAATCGAAAACCTTATTGCAAAACTACGAACTGAGACCATTCTTTTGACACCTCAAACTTTAAAATTGGTCCAGAAATAAGGGAGGAGTAGTGTTAACAAAAAAAGGGCATCACGTATTATATATATAGATTTACATCTTTTTTACGTAATAATAACGTGAAAAATGTAAAAAGAAAACTTGAATTTCACGTAATTTTTACGTTTTTGTGCTATCTGGGTATTGTATTTTATTGACAAAATATCCTACAGCTTGTGCCCATAAATACAAATTCTTGACCATGTAAGACAAAGCAAGAAGATTTATTGTTTTAAAATCTTAAATGAGTAGACCTACTTACCATTGCCAAAACAGACAAAAATGAAGTACGATGAGTTATAACTTTTCCATATTTCTCTGAAACTATTTATTTATGCTAGACATTGTTTCTGGCGTACTTCTTCATAATTATAATAGTAAGGTAACAATAAATTGCACCAGCATTACAATTTTCTTAACTAAGTTTTTCTTAAAAATACATTTATTGTTTTATTTGTAATTTTTTTATTATTGTATCTTATTTTCATGATTTTTATTTCTTCTTTATATTTTTATTTATCTATTCAAATTTGTACATATTCATACATAAATTTAATTTTAACTTTTATAACTGGCATGTATTCTTTATTAAAATACAATGTATAAAACGCATTCTCGATAAGGTAAGGTAATATTTGAATTTGCATTTAAGGATATAGAAATCGTTAAAGAATAATTTTTTTAATTAGTGTGGTAATTTGTTGAGTATTTTTTGAAGTTGGATACAAATTTCGACCGCCACTATTTGTGCTTCGCCCTGCAATCGATTGCACACTAAGTGCAATATGAAATGTGTGAAAGATTAAAATGAATTTAACTCGCGGCTTTAACCAAGAACTTGAAAGTGGTTTTGTAAATAAAAAACTCCAAACAACTTCTCAGGAAATCTAATAAATGTGATTGTTGGAAATTTCGGCCTGTCCTGTTGTCCAGTAGGCATGTGCCTCCAGTGCAAACAGGCAACAACTGCTGCTGAGCTCTCGCGACATCTGTTGGGCCGTTTAAACCTCTGCCGACCCGGGAAGTGTGGTCCAGGTTGAGGGCAGGTGGTGGAGGCTTTGCTGACCTACTGCCGACCGAGGGGTTGGAGAGTCAGAGGTCCCCAGAGGAAGAAAGCTGCAGCTGCTATTCCATTGAGTGGACCAAATCACTTTGGTCCAAATAATTATAGTGAGTCTCATGAGAAGAAAAATATTACTTAGTTATATCAATAAGAACAATTAAAAGGCTGTTAAATTTAAGTGGTGGCCAACGTGGTCATATATTATGTTGTTACATAATGTCATTATATTCTCTATGAACATACAGAAATAGAGCCTTGTAATTTTTCATTTCTTTACATCCATGTCAGAAGAATTTCTAACTATTCTCACATAAGAAACAAAACATGGAAAGTTGGACTTATTCTTAAAGAGAAAGTAATGGTGAAAAAAAACAAAAAAAACAAACATAAAACTTTGGAGACGATACTCTGTGTAAGCTTTGATAAGATGAATTTTCATTGATTTAGCATATTGCGCCGACAATGTAGAGAAGCGGACCAGAACTGGGTGAGCGAACTGAAAGAGAATTGCTATTCCAGTACTTTGATCAAGAGGTTTAATTTTCTCACTTTGACACTGAAAATAGTTTTCTTTTTCATTCCATTTCTTTAGCAATAAATGAATAAATGTCTACACCACAATTCGTTTTCTTCTTTAACATTCATCATTATATAAAAGATAAAGCAATCTATATCTATAAAAGAGGAAGTATGTATATATATTTATAAATATATATGTATGTTGCCTATAAGTAGTGGCAAAGTAGGGCTGCTGGCTCAGGTCAATGACCCCTGAGGAATGCTGACGTCACCAAGGTCACTGACGTCACGAATGACGTCATCGGTGACGTCATCAATGACGTCATTTCTATGACGTCATAGGTATGACGGAATAGAAATGACGTCATGACGACGTCATTACCGCTGACGTCACCATAATGACGTCATTGACGTAATTAAGGTCAAGGTCACGTGGAAAGACAAAAAAATTTTTCTTTGCACTCTTGTGGTTCCTCGTATCCGGCTGCGGAGCGAAAATCCACGAAGAACCACAAAAGTGCAAAGAAAAATTTATTTTTCCAGCGACCAGACCGAAAAACCTACCAAAAGTGACGTAAGGCATTCCTCAGAGGCCATTGACCTGAACCCCAGCAACCCCACTCTTAAAACTAAAAAAATAAATAATTTTTATTTCCACTTACCCACTGGAGAAACCCGAAGCCCAACTGGAAACAAAATTGCGAACAGCCGATGGTGGTGGTGTCATCACCGCGCGGGAGCCGGACGCCGACTGACCGTTCAGCACCGTGCCGTTCGGGTACTAGACCGCGTGGTGGGGGTAGTGGTCAGATGCAAAAAATAAAAAAAATTATTATTTTTTCCAACAACTCATCCGAGTTTGTCCTTTTGCTGGACCTCCGTTACTAGGAGAGGAAATATTTGTCAAAAAAAAATAATTTTTTTTATTAATTCTTAAGTGACCTTGACACTTAGTCTGGAATTGGAGTCACCAGCGTTATTTTACTGGCAAAAGTTAGCTCGTCTAAAAGTTTTTGAAACATTTTATCATCCATAGTGATCTTGGTGTCCCTTGAGTAAAATTTTGGATTATTCTTGAAGCAGCGTTTCATTTTTGTTAAAGTGGAAGTCTTGGACACCCTAACAGAATTATTTTGCTTTGCCAGCAAAAATTTTACTCTTAATAATTTTTCTCGCAAAGTTTCAGCCATAGCTGTGTCTTACAGTAAGGTTAGTATAAAACTGAAAAACTCAGTCAATTGTAGCACCTTAGCTGGAAGTAGTGGGAGGTATGAGTAGTGGTGGTGGTAACGCGGTCTGGTGTTGCTATGTCTAGAAACAGTTTGCTGCCAACTGTCCAAGTATTAACACGTACTGTGTGGAAAAATAACAGCGTGAATTGTACAAAAATTAAGTCCAAGAAATATTTATTGTAAGACTAATAAAGAGGTATATCTAAAAAAGAAAAATAATTTTGTACAAGATGGGCATGGTTCAGTTTTGCAGCTAAGTCCAAAACCCACCAGTGTAGAATAAAATTTAATCATGAGAGTAAAATATTTAAAAACATTTGCGAAAATATTAGTAGACTTGTAGAGCTAAATAAAAATTAATTTTGTAGCAAACAGGTAACGATATATTTTGCTAAGTCATATAATAAGAGAGAATGATGTAAAAAAATTAAAATCATACTCACAGAAAGTCCGGTAGTGTTGAGTTGCAGCGTATACCTTGTGTCGAGGAAGACGGCCGGCGAGTAACTGACTTGTATCGAGAGAGAGCCAAGACGGCAGACATGGGTTGGTTACATAAGTGTTACGAAATCCGCAAGCGACACTGGAGACAAAATTTAATTTTGTTCCCAACCAACACTGACTGTAGGCCGCGCTGTCAGTGGCATTGGCTGACTATCCATTGTGGCACTTTACCGCTGTCACGTATTGTATAATGAGATCCGGCTAGTTATGTATTCAGGCGTAGCTCTTGGGGATTGTCCAATGCCGCAAACAAGTATGTGTCGAGGTCCGTACGTGCCGAGGTCCGGCTGTTTACGTAACAAGGTCCGGTTCCCCCACTCCTGGCCGGCCCACCTTGGCCCTTTCCGCCTAACCATCGTCGCAGTTGTCTTCGAACAGTCCAGCTGGTTGTTCGGAGCGCTGTCCTATAGGATTCGCAATGTAATGTTGGCGCCGCATTATATTGGGAATTCTTTTCTAGTCTAAGGCATGGCATGTGTAGTGTTAGGAAATAATTTTATTTTGTGCTTGCTGCTAGGTGTTGGTTGTGATTTAGTGAAAGTGTTGTGCAGTGAAAAATATTTGTGTGTGCTAATGTTTCCACAGGTTGGTGTTAGTCTAAGTCTTGTGTTTAGAAAAATATTTCTTTGTATTAACCTTCCACAGGTTGTCCCCAAAATTAGTTTTTATAAATTTTGTGGCTTCCTTAGCCTATGTAAATAGTTATACTGTTAGGTTTGAGGCTTAGAAGCCTCCGTAAAATTAAATTTTTTTCGAGGCTTAGCATGCCTCAAGAATTATTTTTTACCAACAATAGTATGACACTTTACGAGCCTCGGGGTTGGCCCCTTGGTATTAACCGTTAGGCCTTGCGCCATCGGCGCTGCTGGACCTCATCACTCGTCACTGGCAACATACGGGTGGTTGGCATCCTTCAGCACAAAGTGTCGGCCCTGACACTGACCGGTACGTTAGGCTTTATGTCAGTGCTTTGCATTAGATTTTATGTCAGTGTACTGGTTAAGATGGGGCCCAGGTCATGATTAGCATGACCTTATGATTCCCGTTAGGGGAACCAAAATTATTTAGCATGTTTCCCTTGTGGAAACTCAAAATTAAGTAAAAATTATTTATTTTTTGTAACATCAATCCTCCTATGTTTAAGTTTTGTGTTGTAAAATATTTCTTTGTACTAATCTCCCACAGGTTGTCCCTAAGATAAATATTTTTTTTTAAATTCGTATCTTGGAGGATTAGCCTCCGTAAATTGGCAGTTAAAGTGTTAGGTTTGAGGCTTAGAAGCCTCCATAAAATAATTTCTTTTTGAGGCTTAGCATGCCTCAATAATTATTTTTTAACAACAGTAGTATGGCGCTTAACGAGCCTGGGGGTAGGCCCCTGGGGATCGACCCCTAGGCCGCCCGTGCCAGGGACGCTGCTGGGCCTCATCACTCGTCACTGGCAACATACGGGTGGTTGGCACCCTTCAGCACGAAGCGCCGGGTCCTAACACTGTCCGGTACGTTAGGCTTTATGTCAGTTTATCGGTTAAGATGGGGCCCAGGTCATGATTAGCATGACCTTATGATTCCCGTTAGGGGAACCAAAATTATTGTAGCATGTTTCCCTTATGGAAACTCAAAATTAAGTAAAATTATTTTTTATTTTTCACCTCCCCCTAAGTTGTGAGATTCCCCCGAGGCCTTTGACCGCCGGCGGTCTTAGGCCTCGGGGGAATTTCTTTTTAATTCTTGGATGACCTTGACCTACATTTGTGTGTGAATAAAAAATAAAATTTTTTTGTTTCACATGTAATCTCAGTCAGCCAACACTTGGCGGATTTTTGCCAGAGTCCTGAGAGCTCGCAGGACTTAGAGCGATATGCGTAGAAGTGTTGGTTGTCTGAGCTGTGATAAAAAAAATTTATTTTATGTTCACACATAAGTAAGGGTAGCAGCCATCCAAGAGTTAAAGTCCTAGGGGTAGGTGACCCCCCCCCCCCCGGGGGAGGGTCCGACCGGTTGACCCCCCCTCCCGAAACTTTTTTTTCGGAAAATTTTTTGACCTTGACCAAAAATTTTTTGCTCCGGACGAAAAGTCCCCCCCCCCCGGGGGGTGGAGGTGGCACTTTGGTAATTTTCCATTGGCACATGTGCCCGGTTTGCCCCCACCACATAGCGTTCTAAGTTAATCCTTTGCCGTCCCGAGCTGCTTCATTCTGCTTTCAGACTTGCAGCCTGCTAGCCGACTCTACACCGCTCTCGTGACCATGGGTGTTCGCATCAAGAATTATCCAACTGCCTCGCCTGCTGTGACCTCCGCTCCAATGCCGACCACTTCGCCTGCTGTCACCTCCGCTCCAATGCCGAACGCCTCGTCCCTTCCAATGCAGATTCTTGATGTTTCGCAGATTCCACTGCCGCCAGCCACGACCGCTTCGCCACAAAAAATTATTGTGGACCTGAGACCCGGCGCTTCCTCTACCATCACTGCCAGCACTACGCTGCGCACAATTTTGACCACGGTGACAGCTATGTGTACTGTGACAACACCAACAGTCACAACCATGGAGATGGAAGTAGTGTGGATCCCGGCCTGGTAACCATAAATTTGGACTCGGACGATGAAATTTTCGAGAAGCCGAAGGAACGGAGGTCACCTTCCAAGCCGTCTACTCCTATAAAAAATTATTTTTCCACCTTTGATCCTATCTCTCCCGTCCATAGCCCTTCCAAACCCGAACAAAATTTAACTTCTTTCCCTTCCACTTCCAATGACCTTCAAGTGGAGCAACCTACAAACAATAAAGTAAGTAAAATTAATTCTGGTCTGAAAAAAAACAGTAAAGAAGGCAGCGGGATCGAAACGCCAATGTAATCATGTTTGGATAACTGGAGCGAAAATAAATCAAAAATGCACCAGGTGGGCTGTGAGCGGCGAGGAGTTGTGCCGCTATCACTTCGACCGCAAAACAGCATCCATGCGGAGCACTCTTGATTCATGTTCGCTTAACATTGCCCCTAAGAAAACCACACAGATTCCTAAGGTACGTTATCAAAGACTCTATGCTGGTCAAAAATATTTCTTTCGAGCACACGTTTGTGTGAAACCTCACATTTTTTTGATGAGGCATAAAGACCAGAACGTTCATGTAAAGGTTGCTAAAAAATATATTGTTCCTAGATTTATGACCAACAGAGGGTACTTGATACGTGTGAAAGTTTTAAACAAGCTCAGGACTGTGTGGCGTTTGCAGGAGTAATGCAATCAGTAAGTGTGTTTGTTTAATTTTCTAAATTTTGTTTTCCAAACATTTCCTTTTTCCAAATTAAATTTTATTAAATTTTGTTTTCCAAATTATTTCTTCACCCTCTTGAAATAAGGGAGGGGGGTATTATATAAATGAGCTATTAAAAAAAAAATAGTTCATTTATATAATATCTTAACCTGGGGATAATGTTTTTTTCTTTGAAAAAAATATTATTCAGACACGTCCCAAACCAGTGTCCTGGATGGTGAAGAAAAGTTATAAAAAATTATTTTTTTTATTAAACTGATGTTTAGTTTTAAGGTAAACCAGTCAATGATCATGTGACAACAGGTTTCCCCCACCATTACTGAGCTCCTATACCCACTCACTGAGCTCATTCTGCTTTGAACGTTTCATCTTGGCAGACGTAATGTGCAGTACCAATCCGTTTGTTGGAGACCTCGAATTGCAGCGTTTACCATCGGGGCATGTATATGCTCCGATGCTGGTGGATTATAAAAATTATTGTTCACCTGAACAACAGGTGTCCCCTGAACCTGGATCTTCTAATGATGGTGAACAAAACAGTATTTTGAGGAGTGAGTTGCTCAAGGGTGAATCGGACAGAAATTTAAAAAGTAAATATTTGAAACGGTTGGCGGATCAAAAGCGTAACTATAAGGAGCGAGCGGCAATGTTCCGTTTGCAGTTGTTAGTGCCTAAAATCAGCAAACGTTCCAGCAAGCTCGACACCCTGACAGCCGCTTCTGATTACATCTGCCTGTTGGAATCAAAAATTAAATTTCTTGAAAGACAAATCCAAAATAAAAATAATAATTCTGAACGTCTAGTGATTGGAAGTCCTGAGCAGGTTGATGATGGTAATGAACAAATTTTAGGAATGTAAGTGATAAAATTATTTATTTTGTGTGAATTGGACTTGGACACGGACTAGCTGTTTGGTAAGCGGAAAAACAGAGCGGGGGATAGAGCACTCTGTGATACTGGAATAACATATCACTTAGTGCTCTATCCCCCGCTCACAGGGTAATTTTATTTGACCTTGACCCACTAAAAAAGTGGTGGGGGTAAGTTTAACCAAGCGTTGGGTTTTGAGGAGGTTGTTCAGTCTCAGTTTAGCGTAACCAGGAGACGCACACTTCGAGATGACTCCTTCCAGTCTTCAACAATTGTGTTTGGTAAAAATTTCTGATGAAACTGAATTGTGCAGTTATGTGGTGCATCAGTCTGGTGCACCACCAAAAATTAAAATTTTAGTTAAGGAGTTTGATTTTGAAAGAAATGGTTACACCAGTTATTTTGCGTATGTTTTTAGAAATGAAAATCTTAAGTTTTGCAAAGACTGTGGTTTTTTGGCGTGTCAGGACATGACGGAATTTGTGGAAAGCGGTGGCTACATGGTGATGACTGGAATTTCTAACATAAAAAGGAATGAAATTCCGCAAGAAAGGTGTGATATTTGTGCGGCTTATCTACATGATTGGCACACGTATAGCAGAAACCAGGTGGAGCCAAAAAGGAGTTTATTATTTTGTTGGCCAGGGGTAGTGCCTAGGTTTTAGGTTTACAACAAAATTTTACTCATGGTATTAAATGTATGACCTTGAAAAGTGGTGGGGGTAAGTTAATGTAGGTAGTGGAAAGCATCCGTTGGATTTATTCTTTGCAGAGCACTTCAGCCAGCATCATCATGGTGAGCCATTGTGTGGAGTTTGTTCTGTTGGAGGAGGACCTGGTGGAGATAGTGGAGCTGATTGAAGACACAACCAGGAAAGGAACAATAGAAAATGTAAGATGTGAACCTCAGGACGAGAGGTCACAACAAATTGTACAAAAATTTATTTCCACTCAGTTAACTGACAAAACTACAAACTTTGAGTTTGTAAAATATTTATTTGATAACAAAGTAAATGCAAAAATGGCAATATTTTTTAAGAAATGAAAAACTTTTTAGTTTTAGTTATACGACCTGGACTTGGATTAGGACTATGATATTATGGTTAACGGATAACATGGTGGTGGGGATAGTTTTTGTGTATATAATAGGGTTGTGAACAGCAAAGGTGAACATTCAATCACGATGCCTCCGAGGGACAACACCGTAGCAGCCCACAAGAAAATTTTACTTATTTTGCCAGAAATTCCAATAGAACAAGTTAACCAGGAGGAAGAAGAAGAAGAAGATGTAATGGAAGAAGAATTATCCGAAGAGGAAGAGATGGAAGCAGGTGAAAATAATTTTGCAAACACTGATGGTAACAGCATTGACTTGTATGCTGATGAAACATTGGAATCATTCGAAGAAGAGGACAATAAGGAAAACATCACTCCTCAAATAAGAGCAGTATTGGACAAAATGTCGTTGTGCAGGAGACTTGTGATGTGTAGCAGAAGATTATTTTTTGACTGTAGTGACGAGGAGGACAGTAGTGATGAATATTCACCTTTGTAAAAAAAATATTATTTAGCATTTAAAACCCCCAAAAAAAATATAAAATGTTAAAAAGGAAAAAAAATAGAGCGGGGGATAGAGCAGCAGATGCTCTATCCTCCGCTCAAAATAATAATGTCCGATGACCTTGACCTACTTTTGTGAATTAAGTATGGTGGGGGAGAGCATTAGTGGTGGGAGAAACGTCATATATACGGGTAGTCAAGCCTCAGTCTCATTTGGTAAGAAAGAGGGAACGCTGGATCGGAGGTGATGGTAAGATTGACTTTATAGCAAATACTTTAGCACTGCAATATGTTAACAGGTTGCTAATGGTTAGGAAATATTTTTATTTTATACTTGCTGGTTTGTTTAATCTTAAAACTTTAAATATATTTTCTTTTGGTCAAATGCTTTTGCTATACTTCCTACACGCTAACACTCATATAAAGTACAGGATTAAGCTGATCTCTCGGGGAAATACTATGTAGCCACCTCACACTGGTTATCGGAGTCGCATAGTATTGGTGATTTATACAACATAAAATATTTTCAATATGTTATATATCACCAATTCTTATTCGAGTCAGATAACCAATGTTAGGTAGCACATCAGTATTTCCCCGCGAGATCAGTCTTAATTCTGTACATTTTTTGAGTTTTGGCGTGTGGTAAGTGTGCCAAAAGCATTTGCTCAAACAAATATATGTAAAAGTTTTAATTTTAAACAAGTTGGTATGTAAAAAATAAAAATATTTAACTTTTGCACCTGTTAATATATTATTGAAAGTATTTGTTAGAAAGTTGATCTTACTACCATCTCTTATCCAGTGTTCCCTCTTTTTTACCATATCAAAGGTGGCCTTGACCTATATATTAGTCCTGAATAAAAATTTTATAAAGAATTTATAACATTTTGTTCTGCGCATGCGCAGAAGGGTTTTTTCTAAGGTCACCCCCCACCACCCGTTATAAAAGGAGGTCGGCTAACCCAGCCTCTCATTATTGGATGAACCTTTGTGGAGTAAACATCTAAACGCTCTTGTGGTAAAAATGCTTCTTTGCCACATTTGTGGGGAATTTTTCCCTGATGAACATATTTTGCAAATCCATCTGGAATTGCATAAAGAAGAGGACAATGTGCAAGTAAGTGAACAGGATTTGGACTCTATTGAAAAATTTTTATCAGAACATCACAGAAGACTGGACGATTGGGAAAGCGAGCTGCAGTTGCTGCAAAGGAGGAGGCCAACCGTCATTCAGTTTGGAGGCGCTGGAACATCAGGACTTGGAAGGAGACCTACAGCGGACATGGACACGGACACGGAAACGGACACGGACACGGACTCGGACTCGGACTCGGACTCGGACTTGGACATAAACATGGATTTGGATTCTGAATCTGAAGGTAATGGCATAACACAACTACGCACTATCGCATTGGAAGGACCTGTAGTCACACATTTTACAATAAATAATGTTCAATTGGAATTACAAAATTTTATTGACAGTGCAAAACTTTTAGTTAGTAAAACACTAAAGGAAGAGCTTAGAAGATTAAATTTTTTAAAATTTGGACTGGTATTAGACGCTATGTTTACAAACACTGATGGAGAAACATCACCAAGAGGATTTGTAACTAAAAACCGTACTTTAACTTTTGCATCCAATATTGATGATATGATTGTGGAGTGTTTGGAAGAGTTATTGACGAAGCTTCAAGAGCATGAAGGAAGGGGATCTGGCTGGACGCTAACATCAGTGGAAGGTATGGATTTAAGAATACAAAAGCATGGTTATGGTATGAGGGGTAGTAGTTACATTCCTCTACCAAAAAAGATCCAAGAAACCAAAGCGTGTATAAATGTACAAAATTTTGACACGGAATGTTTTAAATATTCAATGCTAGCCAAATATGTTGTAAATAATACTTGTAGACCCGGTGTTGAATATCAAAATGTACAAAATAGATATAATTTTTGTGGTATGGTTTATCCTGTAAATATTAAAGATGTATGTAAATTTGAGAAGCAAAACCCCGGAGTTAGTGTAAATATTTTTGGGCTCGATGACAGCAATAATGTGTACCCACTACGGGTTGTAAAGAGAGAACTTCGAAACCATACGGATTTATTGTTGATTACAAAAGGTGAAATATCTCATTATGTATATATTAAAAATTTTGATGCCTTAGTCAACAAACAGCTGTCTCGTATGAAGTGTAAAAAAACTTTTTGCAAAAGATGCTTCTGTTTTGTAAATAAGGATATAAGGAGAGGTGGTGCCCAGTGGTTGTTGGAGCATCAAAGACTATGCAATGAAAATTACGAGTGTAAAATTAGTTTACCACCACCAACCCGATCTGTTGTACAGTTTAATCATATTAACCACCAGTATAGGATACCATTTGTTATTTATGCAGACTTTGAGTCTACACTTGTACCGCTGGAACACCCTGACGGTGAAATTACTAGAAGAACCAAGTACCAGATGCATAAACCAAATAGTTTTTGTTTGTTGGTTAAGTCTACCCTATCTGACCAACACTTGCAAAATTTTGGACTATCCACAACACCAGTATTGTACAGAGGTGAAAATCCTGCCAAATATTTTGTAGATATTTTGTATGATATAGCTAGTAAGGTGGAACAAGTGTATGATAAAAATAATATTGTTCCTATGTTACCCCTTGATGAAGAGGAGGAAATCCAATTTTTAAATGCTACAACTTGTTATATATGTAATAAAGACTTTACAGTGGACAATTATAAAGTTCATGATCACGACCATCTGACCGGATATTACAGAGGACCAGCCTGCAACGCATGTAATTTAAATTTAAAACTTCCAAACTTTATTCCAGTTGTGTTGCATAACCGTAGCGGGTATGATTCCCATTTTATAATTCCGGAATTGGGAAGAGACACAGGCAAGATTGATGTGATAGCTCAAACTTTAGAACATTATATTAGTTTTTCTAAGAAAATTGGCAAAATAAAATTAAGATTTGTTGACTCATATAGGTTTATGCCATCAAGCCTTAGCAAACTAACTGATAATTTAAGACGACAGGATTTAAAGGAAACAAAAAAAAAATTGTACCAGCACACAAATTGGATTTGGTTTTAAGAAAAGGAGTGTTTCCTTATGATTACATCACCGGAATGGAAAAATTTGAAGAAACAAGACTACCACCCATTGAAGCCTTCAAGAGTAAACTGACAGACACGGAAATTTCCATAGAAGATTACAATCATGCATGTAATGTTTGGAACCAATTGGGAATGACTACCTTAGGTGATTATTCTGATTTTTATGTTAAATTGGATGTAACACTTATGTGATGTAATGGAAGAATTCCGTAACACATGTTTTTCAGCATACGGATTGGACCCACTCCACTCGTACACATCTCCCGGCTTAGCATGGCAGGCCATGCTAAAATCGACCCAATGCAAACTGGAGCTATTGACCGACATTGATATGGTTTTAATGATTGAATCAGGCGTTCGAGGCGGATTAACCCAAGCTGTAACTCGACATGTAAAAGCTAATAATAAATATTTACCAAACTATGATGAAACTAAAGACTCAATTTTTCTTGGATATTTTGATGCTAATAATTTGTATGGATGGGCGATGTCAAGACCCCTTCCATATGGAGACTTCCAGTGGATTGACCCGGACAGCATAGGTGACATTATGCAGATCCCACAAGATGGACCGACCGGCTACATTTTGGACTGCGACTTCGAGTATCCTGAACATCTACACGACCCCCACTATGATCTGCCTTTACTAGCCAGGACCGAAGTTTCACCCACCGGAAGATGGCCAAAGTTGATGATGACTTTGGAAAACAAAAACAGATATGTAGCACATTATTTTGTTGTTCAGCAAGCCCTGGAATTAGGATTAATGATCACAAAAATTCATCGAGTTTTAAAATTTTCTCAATCTTGTTACTTGAAACCCTACATAGACTCCAACACCGTGAGGAGAGCAGCAGCCACATCAGCTTTTGAAAAAGATTTTTATAAACTAATGAACAACTCAATCTTTGGGAAAACTTTAGAAAATAAGAGGAAACACAAAATTGTAAAATTAGTAAGTGATCCAAGAGCATTAGAAAAACTTGTACAAAAACCAAATTTCGGAACCACTATGATAATTAATGAAAATTTAGTAGCGGTAAGCATGAACAAAACCAAGATTGTTATGGATAGACCGTTGTACATAGGGATGTCAATATTGGATATAAGTAAAACGCATATGTATGATTTTCATTACAACAAAATGGTACAATATTATGGACGAGAAAATATCGGAGTAGCCTACATGGATACGGACGCACTAATTTATTGGATTAAGACGCAAGATATGTATGAAGATCTTCGAACGTTCATACACAAAAATGATTTTGATTTTTCCGACTACCCAAGAAATCACCCAAACTATAATGAAAATAATAAGAAAGTTTTAGGCAAATTCAAAGATGAATGCAACGGAGCTAGCATGGAAGAAATTATTGCACTAATGTCAAAATTGTATTCTTTCAAAGTGTATAAGGGAGAACAAGAAGAAACATCAACCACTAAGAAAGCAAAAGGTGTGAAGACAGGTTATTTAAAGAAAAATATAAACTTTGAACACTACAAAAACTGTTTATTTAACGACACCACCTTAACAGCAAAATTTAATACCATAAGAAGTGAAAAACACAAATTATACAGTGTTACAGAAGTAAAAAAAGCACTATCGGCAAATGATGACAAAAGACATATCATGGATGATAAAATTAACACTCTTCCTTTTGGCCACTACTCTCTTAATCCTATCAACGACTAACCTATTCTTCGTCCCTCTTCGACCCTCTACGACCTAAATTCCTTTTCCTTCCGTAAAAAAATGGGGAACACGGCAAGTCTAACGCCGTGTTCCCCATTTGTTTACATCAATTTGAATGACCTTGACCCAGTTAAATATGGGTATAATGTAATAAAAAATTTATTTTTACTTCATCCATGAATGAGGAAGGATAAAATTATGGATTTGAAACAAAAAATTGTTCATGAACTTCATAAACCGGCTAGGAGAAAATTTCCCCGAAGAAATACTGTTATAAAAGGAATGAATGATCTATATCAAGCTGATTTAATCGAAATGATTCCTTATAGTAAACAAAATAAAGGATTTAAATATATATTGACTATTATCAATTGTTTTACAAAAATGGCAGATGCTTTACCGCTAAAAGATAAAACCGGCAAGAGTGTAACAAAAGCCATGGAAACTGCGATACAGAGAGACAAAAATGCCATAAAACATTTACAAACCGATGATGGTAAAGAATATTTCAATAAAGAATTTTCAAATTTAATGAAGAAACACAATATAAACCATTATTCGACTAATTCAGAGGTAAAAGCATCAATTATAGAAAGATTCAATCGAACTTTAAAAGGTGCGATGTACAAGATGTTTTCAAACAGAGGATCGCACGTATGGATTGATATGTTACCAAAACTAATAAAAGATTACAATAACAAGTTCCATAGAACAATTGGTATGAAACCGAACCAAGTGACTAGTAAAAATGAAAAACTTGTATTAAAACATATAAAAATGAATACTAAACCAAAAGTTGAAAAACTAAAGCCTAAAACGTTTAACGTTGGTGATAAAGTGCGAATAAGCAAATACAAAGGTGTATTCAGTAAAAGATATCTGCCAAATTGGACAAATGAGGTTTTTACCGTATTTAAGGTGCAACCTACAGTACCAGAAACTTACATTTTAAAAGATAATAAAGGACAATTGCTCGAAGGAGGGTTTTATGGACATGAAATGTTAAAATCCACAGTTGGCGATGTGTATCTCGTTGAAAAGGTGTTGCAACGGAAAAAAGATAAAGTAAAAGTGCGATGGTTAGGATTTAATAAGAGTGAAGATTCTTGGATACCTAAAAAGGATCTCATATAATGATGGAGCATCATTTTAGGTTGAACCTTTACAAAGGATGGAGATAATACCGCAAAAGGATAGTTTTCCTATTAATAATATTGATGAACTGACGGTGGACAATTCAGAATTGAACAGTGGCAAACATGGTGTTTTGTTACCAAACACGGTGCGTTGTCTTGTAACCGGTCCATCCAATTGTGGTAAAACAAATGTAGTATTCAATTTGATTACAAACCCAAAAGGATTGCGTTTCAATAACTTGTATGTCTTTTCCAAATCATTACAACAACCCAAATACCAATTATTAGAAAAAATATTTAATAATGTGCCAGAAGTGAAATATTACAAGTTTGATGCAAGTGAAAGCGTAATGCAACCGCATGAAGCTAAACCATTTTCAGTTTTTATATTTGATGACGTATCCTGTGAAAACCAAAACACTATCAGGAGTTATTTTGCTATGGGGCGACATAACAATATAGATAGCATTTACATAGGCCAGACTTATAGTAAAATACCAAAACAACTGATAAGAGACAACGCAAATGTGTTAATTGTATTCAAACAGGATGAAACTAACTTAAAACACATATATTACGATCATGTCAATGCGGATATGTCATATGAACGGTTTAAAGACATATGTGGTAAGGCTTGGGCTGAAAATTATGGATTTTTGACAATTATGAAGGAACAACCACTAAATAACGGCCGATACAGGATAGGTTTCGATAAATTTATATTAATTCACTAACCACTATATCACACAATCATTCTTGTACAGCACGTCTTGCTACAAACATGGTTAACGAGGAAAGGTTAGTAAAGGAAATTAAATCACTTAGTGATTCTATTCGGGCTAAAAACAGAGCGTTAAAGTTAGGTATCAGCGAAAGGGAGAAATTTCTTGAATCTACTTTTAAACCTATTACAGAGCCTTTGAAACAATTGAACAAAAAATTGACTAAACCTTCTTTTCAAGGTGATATTATTGCTCCGATAACACAATATGAAAGGGAAAGTGTAATATCAGAAGATATTAGCGATGAGGACCCGGAAGCCTCCATATTTAGTGATACAACGGTAGAAAAAGAAGATGTATATGCTGGTAGTGAAGAAGAAGTAGTATCTATAGCGAGTGAAGAAGAAAAAACAGAAGGAGAACCATCAAACATAAGCTTATTGGGTGAAAATATTCATACAAAAGGACCTTTAGGAAGAAAATACTTGTTAAAACTGTTAATTGGAACTGATTCTACTAAAAAATACCACAGTTATGGAGCAAGAATGTCCAAAGAAGGTGTAATGATTGGTAATAGCAAATTAGATGTCGATGAACATAATAATATTCACGTAGGTGATCAAATATATAAGGGAACAAGGGGACTATTTGAATTATTATTTCAAAATAAACCTTTAAAAGCATTGGTAAAAAATGATGATTTGGAAGTGTATAGCAAAATTTTGGAACAAACTAATGCATATAGAAGAAATTATTTACCTGAAGCACCCATATATAGGAATAAATCTGTAAAATATAAAGATTTTGTTTCCAAATTAATACCAATTATAAGAAGAAAACCTGTAAAAAGAAGATTAGTAGCATCCACTTTAGATTTAAGTTCCCCAGAACCGAGAAAAAGAAGCAAATCAGTCACCGGTAAAGGATTGATGAAGAAACTATACAATACAAACGTAATTTATTACAATAATATCAATAAATTGGTAGATAGAATGAAACTAATACATGAAGCCAAAGAAGCGGGTCATACTGGATTGGAAAACGAATGGGTGGCTTTAGTGGATGAACTTAGAAACCGCGGGGTAATCTCATAAAAATGCGTTACCCCCTAAAATGCTATTCAGTTGCACCATGAGTGTCGACAAGTTCGGACGGTATTCCTCGGATGGATTATATTACGCGAATAACTTAAAAAGAGGTGCTGGTTTACCACAAACACCTGAAGGAGATTATGATATTAGTAATAAAAGGTTAAAAAACATAAAAGATCCCACGGACGAAAACGATGCAGTAAATTTAAAAATAGTAAAGGAAAAGCTATCACCAACATTAAGACTACACAATAACACATATGATGCAGAAAATCATAGAATTATCAACGTTGGTAAACCAAATGAAAACGGTGATGCAATAAACAAAGGTTATTTGTCATCTGAATTAAAAAATACGTTAAAATTCAATGGAAAAACGTATAGTGCTAACAATAAACGTATATCCAACGTAGATGACCCTAAAGATGAAAAAGACAGCGTGAATAGACGCTATTTACATTCCTTGATACCTGAAAAGACAAAAGATGGATTTTCTTTTTATAAATTTGTTATTAATGATATAGGTTATCCAAAAACTGAAAACGATGCTGTAAATCTAAAATATATTAAAGATCATTGTATCATACGTGATGTAGGGGTTATAGATTGTTTTAATAATTGTTTAGCAAATGTTAAAGATGGTTCGGCGCCATCAGATGGTGCAACAGTGGGTCAAATGATGGAAACCTTAAAACAAGAAACAACCTCTTTTGTAAAACAAAATCAAGTAGTATCGAAGCAAGGGGATGAATTCATTCAAGGTAATGAAAAATTTAATTTATTAACATAAAAAAATAATGCTTGGGATTGCATGGATAAAAAGTTATCAAATGTGTCATGGGGTCATGAGGATCATGATGCAGCTGCTTTATCACAAACCGTACATTTAGATCCAAATTTACACTTTGCAGTTTTTACATGTAATGATAACAATATTACAAACTTGAGAGCAGGAAGACACCCAAATGATGCTGCAACTGTAGGACAGACCATCACAACATCATTAAAGGATAGTAAAGTGTATACTTGTAATAATAAACGTATAACAGAGCTTAGAGACCCTGAACATGTAGATGATGCCGTCACTGTTAATTTTCTTGTAAAAGTTTTAGGTAATGCGATATTTGATTTACACAATCATTTCACACCGGAAGTTCTTCGAGGAGGACCAGGTCATAAAATTTGGGATGAAGCCGCGAGAGGTGGTTGGATTAAACGGGAAATTTTTAAAAAATACTTTATTCACCCTAATACACAACAGTTTAGATCATCAAATTGGGGTGATATTGATATTTAATAAAAGAACACAATAAATGACTTCATTTATGTGCAACCTGTCATAGAGGTAACACATAGGTAACGCTTTTCGAATATAAAAGACAATCATGACGTTTCATTACACCAGTCCATATCGAGACACTATACGGAAAGGAGGCGGTATCACGTCCACAGCGGTTTCTCTGTTAAGTAAAGCTTTAAATCGAATTCCAGTAGGATCTGTCGTAAATAGAGCAATAGACGCTTTACCATACGAATTTCACATACCGGGAGGTTATCAGTATTGCGGACCAGGAACTAAATTGAAAAAACGACTGAAAAGAGGTGATCCAGGCATAAATAAGTTAGATCAGGCCTGTAAAGAACACGATATAGCATATTCCACATTTAGCGATACAAAAAATAGATCAATAGCTGATAAAAAGCTCGCGGATATAGCTTGGCAACGAGTAAAGTCTAGTGACGCTAGTATTGCAGAAAAAGCAGCAGCTTTAGCGGTAACAGCAGGTATGAAGGCTAAAACAGCAGTAGGAGGTGGAAAAAGGAGGAGAAGAGTGAAAAGGAGATCGGCAAAGACAAAACATGGAGGGAATATTAGAAGAAAACGACGTTCCACCAGAAAGGGTAGCAAAAAACCAACAGTATGGTCAATGGTAAAAAACGGAGCAGGTCTATACCTAAGACCGTATCGTGCATATTAAATAAAAGAAATCAATTAGTAATACCACATAAAGCGTTAACAAACATCGAATTATTTAAATACATTTCATGTTTAAAAATACCTTTTTTTCGCGGTGTCTTTATGAAAGATGCTTTACCAGTTAAAATGTGGAAAAACGAAACCGGTATTGTAAATTTAGACAATTCTGAAGGTCCTGGCACTCATTGGGTTTGTTATAAGAAATTAGGTGATAATATTTATTACTTTGATAGTTTTGGCAATTTACCACCACCTAAAGAACTGGAGCATTACTTTAAATCTGCTAAAAACATATATTACAACTATAAAAGAGAACAACCTGATAACACATTAATATGCTTCCATTTATGTTTGGAATTCCTAGCTAAAAGTATCAGTCGCCATTGACATGTCTTCCTATACGGTATCATTAACAGGAAAATCGTCCACTTTACGAAGTATCCTTTTTCCAGCGTTACGCTTGCAAAAAGGAAGATTTTGGGAAGCGGCACTGTTGGATTTTACAACTTACAACTCTATTCCCAATGTTACGGAAGGTAAAAATAACTTATTGCATTATTATGAAGGAAAAGATGCCAGTGGGAAGTTTACAGACTTAGAAGTTTGCACTCTACCCACAGGTTCTTATGAAATTGATCATATTAACGAATTTTTGCAAAATAAAGTGGGAAAAGACAATATAACACTAAAAGGTAATAACAATACAATGAAAGCTGAAATTAACTCTAAATATTATATAGATTTTACTCAGGAAAACTCAATTGGTGAATTGTTAGGATTTTCCAAAGATGGGCCAATTTTAGAACCAAATCAAACACATTCCGGTAAACAAACTGTAACTATACTAAAAGTTAATAGTATAGATATAACTTGTAACATTATACAGGGGGCTTACAGAGATGGAGCAAATACTCATATAATACATACTTTTTACCCGAGTGTACCTCCAGGATTTAAAATTGTTGAAAAACCACAAAACCTAGTATATCTGCCGTTGAACACCACTTTCATTTCAGACATCGTGTTGAACGTATTGGATCAAGACGGTAACTTGATAGATTTCCGAGAAGAGCCAATTACAGTTAGATTACATTTAAAATCGACACTTTAATACAAAAATCATGGGTTTATCATTTAAAAGTGGACAACCTACGGGGAATCGCATTAGTAGCTCTTCAGCTGTGGAGGAGTTAACACGCGAGAACATTCGTTTCTTAGAAAAGATTGGTTTAAAATTAACCGATTATGGATATACTGGATATAGCGCAGGGTCCGACATTCGACGAAACCCTATGGGAAAAAGAATATCACACCCACAACCCTTACACTTCATCAAAATTGAACAATAATGACGAAATTCGTATTCCTATACAACATCAAGACATTTATACACTACCATGTGAAAGTTACTTGTATATCGAAGGAAAAGTAACAAAAAAGGACAATAGTGTAGGTACAAAAGTTCCATTTATAAATAACGCGATGGCTTTCCTGTTTGATGAAATCAGATATGAAATATCAGGTGTTACAGTAGATTCCACTAAAAAAGTAGGTATTGCAACAACTTTAAAAGGATTAACATCTATATCACCTAATGATACTAATTTATTAAAACCCGCCGGATGGGTTGAACCTACAATTGATACAATCAGTCCAAATTCAAAGGGAATATTTGATTTCTACATTCCATTACGTTTATTGCTCGGTTTTGCTGAAGATTACAGAAAAATAATATTAAATGTTAAACAAGAATTGGTTTTATTAAGATCTTCAAACGATAAAGATATTATTAAAGCTGCGGGTGGTACAACTGATGCGACTTTAGAATGGAAATTAACTTTGGACAAAATCGTATGGAGAGTTCCACATGTTAAATTAGCTGACGAGCATAGGATGCTGCTATTAAGAAAATTAAAAGCCGATCGTGATATTGTAATTCCATTTAGAAGTTGGGAATTCCATGAACATCCCAGTTTACCTACTACAGATCGACACACTTGGACTGTTAAAACATCAAATTATGTGGAACGGGCCAGATATATTATATTTGGTTTACAAACGGCTAGAAGAGACGATATTACTAAACATGCGGGCCAATTTGATCATTGTGACTTGAAAAATATTAAAGTTTATTTAAATTCACAGTTTTTCCCATACGACAATTTAAATGTATCGTTTGCAGATAAAAAATTCAGTATACTATACGATATGTATGCGAGATTTCAAAATTCATATTACGGTAAAACAAATACGCCTTTGCTTTCACCAGAAAAATATTTAGATAACTACCCAATAGTAGTAATCGATTGTTCTAAACAAAATGAATCGGTAAAGTCATCAAGTGTGGATATAAAAATAGAAATGGAATTTGCCAAAGCCATACCAGCAAATACTACCGCATATTGTTTAATTTTACACGATAAAATTGTCACTTACACACCTTTGACAGGAATTGTTAAAAATGTTTTATAAAAACTCGTTTTTGTAAAATTTCAATCACGGGCGCGATTATAAAAGGGGAGCGCGCAGGTCGCTCCTGATCAGTTTGTTGCCTGACATCGTATGGGTAGCATCATCTTCAATATGGCTTCTACAAGTGGTACAACCGAATGCGATATAGAAAAAGAAATTTCAGAATTTTTGGACATGAATGGACAGGAACACGGTGCAGATCAAGAAGAAGAAGAAAAAGGTAAAAAGAAAAAATATTTGTCCAAGAGGAAAAGAAATGTGGAAGAAAATATTTCACCAAATATTTTGATGGAAGTATTTTTAAGAATTTTTTATCCAATCTCTTCAAGTTTGGATAAAAGTGTTTTAATTGGAGTAATGAAATCAACCGACTATTCACCTACAGTAATTTTAACTCACGGAACAAAAATGATTTTGTTTACGGCCAATGCTTGGGAATCTTTTATGAAACACCTCCATTTATTGGAATGTTACTTTAATAGCAACATGTTTGGCAGAAAAACAAAAGTAGGACTATTGGATTCAGACTTGGAAATTGATATTATTAAACACCGAGGTGAACATCAAATGAGATTCAGAGATACAACCAAACATGACATAAAAATTCAACTTAACAGAGAAGAATTTTTTATTTTGACATGTGCAACGGAATCCATAACAAGATATTTAAGACAACTAGTATTTTCCAGTTCAATTATTAAAGATTATTTAACAGACACTTTGGACAAACAACCGGACGCACCAATTTTGTATGGACCTGTGGACACTTCAATATTCAACAGAATTCCTCATGAAGTTCAAATGTGGAGACAATTGGAACAATATGTGCAAGAAAAAAATAATTTTGTAAAATCGGATGAAGAAACACATTTCAGTGATGAAAAGGATCAAAGTGATGAGAATGACTACAACAAGAATGACCAGATGGAAAGTTAAATAAAATTTTAAATTTTTTCACAACATTTTACACTTGAATTGGCAAATTTTTAATAAAAAATTCAAAATTTTGTGGGTGTAGGCCTACCGGGGATGGTGCCCACGTTAAATATACACCAACGCGCCTTCAACTGTACGGCCTGGCATAAATACGTGCCTACCGTGGTGTGGAAAACAGTTGACCTTCCGACACTGTGATGGATAGACGGGTGACCTTTCAAATGGACATGGAAGAAGAAATCAAGTCCAAACCGGGTATTATTGAATTTCAGGCGTTTCGTGGTAACGATGATCGGTTCATTATTAAAGAACTAGTATTTTATGATATAGATAAAAATATTCCTTATACATTTTTATTCAAACCACCATGCTCTTTTTCTTCACTAACCACCAAAGCCGCAACAACAAACCGATGGACTTGGAAATATTTTCATCACATCGATTGGTATGACGGTTTTACCAGTTATTCAGACTTGTATCATATTATGCATCAATTTTCAAATAAATTTACTAATATTTACACAAAGGGACTTGAAAAGAAAAGATGGATAGAACAATATACATCAAATCCAGTTAAAGACGTGCAAATTGATAAAAATTTTAAATTTATTTCTGAAAACGTTTGTATTTGCACACAAAGCGTAGAACATGAAAGGGATAGGCACTGCGCATTAAAAAACGCTTTAAAATTAGCTACTTACCTACAAGATGGAGAAATCGGTGGTGGTGGTGGTGGGGGTAACGTCGATTATAAAAGCGAGGAGCAGACCGAGACTTGGCACGAGTATTACTCGAGACTCCGAGACGACAACATCTCAGAGCTAGAAGACAGCGAGGACCTCTAGAACAACCATGGCTTCCAATCAGTTTCTGCAGTCTTTGGTGGAACAATTCAACGCCCACTCCAAGTCTACAATTTTGCCGGTAAAAAAATGTTCAGAGCTGAAAGATGAAAAACATTACATCATACATGCTATGAAGAAGATGGAAACTACAGTCGGCGAGGCAATCTGCTGCAGCTTGAGCGAAGCACCATATACACCGGGGGATGAAGCTAAATTTCAAATTTATTTGCCAAAAAGATTCGTCCATCTGCTACAAAATGAAGACCTGCGCTCCATTCAACCGGGATGCCTCTACTTGGTGTCCCACGGATCCAGCGGCAGCAACTCCACCGAGCTGACCATCCACATGGCCGAGAAGCAGCAGTGTTAAATAAAAATTAAAATTTTTCTTATATCTGTTTGTATTCGCTATATAATTGTTGTCATGTAATCTTGTTTGTACTGTATTAAATAAACATTACAAAAAATAAAAAAAAACAAAAACAATATAAAAAAACAAAAAAAGGCAATATATCAATATGTGAAATAAATAAAAAAAAATTTCACATATTGATATATTGCCTTTTTTTTAAAAGCTCTGGGGTGACCTTGACCTTTGACCTTTGCATAAATTAAACAAAATAAAAATATTTTTCAAACAGCAATGTGTGTGTGTGTGTGTGTGTGTGTGTGTGTGTGTGTGTGTGTGTGTGTGTGTGTGTGTGTGTGTGTGTGTGTGTGTGTGTGTGTGTGTGTGTGTGTGTGTGTGTTTTCCCCCCACCATTTTGGGTTACCAGCATACAGACTGCAAAGAAGTCCAGTTTAATTGCAACTGTCAAACCATGAGCACCCTATTTGAGCTTTGTGTAAGAAAAATTATTGAAGATCAACAGCTATTTAGTCACACTTTACGATCCAACGCCCCGCAGAAAATAAAAATTTTTATCAAACAGTACAAACTAGACAACAGAGGTTACAACACTTTTGGTTGGTACAAGTTTGGTGATGGTACAAAATTTTGTCGTAGTTGTGGAAGGGCTGCTGTCACTAACCCGGCACAATTCCTACAAGATGATGGATGTTTACAATATGGCCATGTAGCTCCAGTTTTAAGTTACGAAACACCTAAAGAACTTTGCGCCATTTGTTCAATCAATATGTTTAGTTGGAAAAAATTTAACCACCTCCCATCAGACAGCGTATAAAGTCCTTCCCCCACCACTATTTCATACTACCTTCAAACAACCATGCTAATATTCATTCTGCCTTTGGACATCACACGGAAAACATCAAGATGGCTCTCACTGTAAAATGCGCAAATTATGAAGAAGTATTTGTAAGAAACATGCAAGAATTAAACGAAATTGTTCAAGAATTTAAATCACTAATCGAACAGGGATACCGACTAAACATGCAAATTTTTGCATGCAACACAAAGTGCACCCATGGCTTCAGGGATGACGAGCCGCCAAGGTCACCATCATCATCAACTTCCTCGGCCTACTCCTCCAGATCGTCCATGAAGACTCAAGCCAGTCCAAACTTGGAATATTTCTCCTGACTAATATTTATATTTTGTATCCTTACTTTACTTCAATATGCATATTATTGTATTGTAATTAAAGAATAAAAAAAATTAAAAAAACTATCTTGCTACAGTTTTGTAGCAAGATAGGATTTTTTAAAACACAAATTGGATGACCTTGAACAGGTTCTAACATGTACAGGTGTAAACGTAACCACAAATTTAAAAAATATTTTTATTTCCTAATGGTTAACCTGGAATCTTCTCCCACCATTTTTCCTCTTGGAGACCTGAGAAACAACACCAATGTGTTTCATTACATCTTGATCTTTCAAGCTGCAAACATGGATGTCCCACCACCAATATATGAGGCTGATGTAGCAGGAGGACAGAGAAGGAGATGCCAGCATTTGGATCTAGTGGAGTTGATGGAAAGGAGAATTGAAGAAAGGCAGATCAGGAAGGATACCATCCTAACACAAAAAATTTTAAAATTAGATCTTGTCATGCTTCTGGCCTTACTCATTGCAGTCTTTGTCTACTTGGTCTACGCAGTCATATACTGTCTAAGGTGCACGGAGTGTGCTGACAAGGGAGCCAACTTGCCAGTTTTCAACGCTACTTTTTAAATAAAATTTTCTTTTTTAAAACTCCAAATGGTTGACCTTGAACATGTCTCAACCTGTCTGGTTGTATCATGAAACAGAATTAATTTTCCTCTAAGAAACCAAACCCCCCACCACCGCCACAATTCCAAAAGAGCAATCCTACATGCAAGTCTGACTTCATTTCCAGCTCAGCTACGCTAGCGGTTACACGATACAATGAAGTGGGAATTACTTGTTGACAACCTTGAACACCTCAAAGACATTTATCAAAAACTGCACATGTTATTACTTCAACATCCAGGGATGGTAATTAAAATGGATTTGGAATACGACTGTCCAACCATCGACAGTATGGATATACCCGAAGGAGTGGTCCACAATACAGAAGAAGAAACTTGTTGCTGTGAAAGTAGCACTTCAACAACAACAAGCACAAGTCCATCCAGCGCATATGAGGATGAAGGCGGATTTTTGTAAATAAAAATTTAATTTTTTTTAAAAACTTCAAATGGTTGACCTTGAACAGGTTTCAACATGTTGAAGAATGTGGATAAAAAATAAAAAAAATTTTCTTCAATCTGATCACTTAACCCCCACCACATAACTGGGTACCTAGGATGCACGGAGTGACTTGGTCAGTCGCTATTCAACTCTTGCAGTGTGCACATCACACTTTTTCCACTCAATTTTCATAACTGGAGTTCTAAATAAAATATTTAGCTAAAACTTACATATTTCACAAGTTTTAAGCTAAACAAAAAATCACAAAAAAATTAATTTTTTTTTATTTTCATATGGTTCAAAATTTTACAAGTCCCAAGGTCACCTAAGAAAACAATTAGAAAAAAAAAAAATTTTTTATTTTTTTCATATAGCTCAAAATTTCACAAGTCCCAAGTTCATCTGAGAAAAAAATAATATTATTTTTTTTTTTCATAATGTTTCCAACAAGTACAAACTCGGATGAGTTGTTGGAAAAAATAATAATTTTTTTTATTTTTTGCATCTGACCACTACCCCCACCACGCGGTCTAGTACCCGAACGGCACGGTGCTGAACGGTCAGTCGGCGTCCGGCTCCCGCGCGGTGATGACACCACCACCATCGGCTGTTCGCAATTTTGTTTCCAGTTGGGCTTCGGGTTTCTCCAGTGGGTAAGTGGAAATAAAAATTATTTATTTTTTTAGTTTTAAGAGTGGGGTTGCTGGGGTTCAGGTCAATGGCCTCTGAGGAATGCCTTACGTCACTTTTGGTAGGTTTTTCGGTCTGGTCGCTGGAAAAATAAATTTGTCTTTGCACTTTTGTGGTTCTTCGTGGATTTTCGCTCCGCAGCCGGATACGAGGAACCACAAGAGTGCAAAGAAAAATTTTTTTGTCTTTCCACGTGACCTTGACCTTAATTACGTCAATGACGTCATTATGGTGACGTCAGCGGTAATGACGTCGTCATGACGTCATTTCTATTACGTCATACCTATGACGTCATAGAAATGACGTCATTGATGACGTCACCGATGACGTCATTCGTGACGTCAGTGACCTTGGTGACGTCAGCATTCCTCAGGGGTCATTGACCTGAGCCAGCAGCCCTACTTTGCCACTACTCCTATAGACTCCGAAACCGCTAGACAGATTGTAATGAAACTTTCAGGCATTATTAAGCATTATTCAAGGATGGTTTGTGTGAAGTTTGGTGCAGATCTGTCCAAAGGGCTCTGACCCAGAGGGCATGCAATGGTGCAGTGTCAGGTTTTAGAAATTTAGTGTTTACAAAATGAACTGCTGTAATTAAATAATTTTAAAGTTTCATTCAAGCAGATGCTTATAATCATAGAAGTAACCAGGTGTGAGGTATAATGTTGATGTTTGTCTTTATGGCTCCGCCCTACGGAAGCTCACAATTACACTAAAAGCCTACAGGTGGTGAAATTTGACATGGACGATTCTTTCTGTCCATAGGTGCACCATACGTCCATAGGTTTTGCAAATATAGTTTTTTTAATCTCTTTAGGGCTCCACCCCTCTGGACTTCAAAATTACTTTAGGGCCACCGGGGTTGAAATTTGATGGACCCTTTAACCATAGTTACACACGAAGAAACGATTTTGCAAATATAGTTTTTTAAGCACTTTAGGGCTCCGCCTCACTGGACATTGAAATTACTTTAGGACCTCCGGAGCTGAAATTTGACATGGACGATTCTCTTTGCTCATAGGTAATCACTAGGAAACGGTTTTGCAAATATACTTTTTTAAGCTTTTTAGGGCTCCACACCACTGGACTTCAAAATTACTTTATGGTCACCGGGGTTGAAATTTTATGGACGATGTTCTTTACCCATAGGTACTCACTAAGAAACAATTTTGCAAATATAGTTTTTTAAGCTCTTTAGGGCTCCACCCCACTGGACTTCAAAATTACTTTAGGGCCACCGGGAGTAGTTAGATTTGGTCACTTCTGGCACAGGTCAGCTGCCCCGGAAGCCACGTGCCGGGGCACACAGCTTCCGGTCGTATATTAAATGAGGGGTGAGGAGGTGGGGTGAGCGTTTGAAGTAGATTTGCGCATAAATTAAAAGTTAGTTCAAGACTGAAATTCAACAATTTGGGAGTGAACTAAATGCGCGCATAAATTAACCGGGTTCAACTAAAACATCGCATAAATTAAAAGTTAGTTCAAAACTGAAATTCAACAGTTGAACAAAAGTAGAAGTTAGTTGAAAAGGGAGAGGGGATAATTGCTTCAAGGTCATCCGGAGGAAGTTTTAAAAAAAACTGAACTTCTAAGAGTTCAGTTTAACATCGATCGTCGTACAGGTCAGTCGAAACCGACGAGCGACCGAAGAATAGCTTCAAGATCATTCCTCGCCGTCGAAGATACATCCGAAACTTGGACGGGGTTCTGTGGATTCGGTGAAGGCGAAGTTCTTGGAGGATTCTCTCTCGGGTGGGTAGTAGACGATATTTCGTGAACTTGTACTTGTTCTTGGTTTGTATCCATCTTCTTGTAGTGTGTAATTTAGAGCGGAGTAGTTGTCGGTCGAAGAGCGTATAGAAGAATGAAACAGGAATTGTCGTGAGCGCACTTATATAAAGAAGGGTGGGGGTAAAATATGAAAACCTGCTGAACACAGTCGATAGGTGTAACAAGTTCGAAGTTGTGGAAACGTAACATCGAACGCAAAATGTTGTGAATAACATTATCATCAACGTGAACCTGCGAAGTTCTAACAGAGTATAACGGGTTAAAACTTAATCCCCATCTAATTACCACACTTCACATCCCATGCCAGCCATGAACTACTATTGTTTGAATGAAACAGAATTAAACATGGCAGCCACCATGGAAAATTCTAACCTCAAACCTTGGTTTTACGTCACTGCGCATGCGCCGCTCCCACTCCTTCGTTTCATTTTTATTCTGCTGTAACTTGTACTGGAGTGAGCCAACTTCACGCTACGGCGCCTAGTCATGTATTACTCACTTTAGCGCTACTGCGAATGCGCCTAGTCTGTATTACTCACTTTAGCGCTGCTGCGAATGCAACGAGTTCTCCGGATCGGAATCACTCCTCTCTATTGCGCATGCGCCGAGTCCTGTATTACTCAATTTAGCTCTACTGTGCACGGAAAGTTCTAACCTCAAACCTTGGATTTTACGTCGCTGCGCATGCGCCACCCCCACTCCTTCGTTTCATTTTTACACTGCTGCGAACTGGAGTGGATTGAAGACCGTACTGGAGTGAAACAATTTCCCCACCACTGCATTAATTACCCCCACCACTCGAAAACCCGAGGAGCGATACGAGCCCGATTTTCGCGTCAGTCGTCAACGAGTTTTCATAGCGAAAAGTCGTTGGCGACTCGGTAAGAGGTTCAAATATATAGTAGGCCTATATATATTTGAACTTCTTATACTACGTTGCGTTCTTTAATGCAATGTGGTATGTGTGTGTGTGTGTGTGTGTGTGTGTGTAAATATTAGTTGTAAGTTGCACTTAATTTAAGAATTAATTTGCGCATTGCGATGTTAGTTATAAGTTGTGTTTAGCGTTAAAGGTGTATTAATTTTAAGAATAATGATGGTATTTGGTTGTGTTGAATTATTTGATATTTAATAATGATGTGTTGTTAGTTTTAAGTGTTGGTATTTATAATTAATGTTGTTGTTTTGCCTTTCAGCTAGATGATAGGGGGTAGATTAACTGTAAATTCAGAAGTTCCGTTGAACTTCACTTAGAAGGGGTGGGACATCCGCAAATTGCGGACTAGGTTTTTGCATTTTGTTTAGGAATATGATGGGTGGGATTAGTTGGGTGGGTGTTAGAGTTGCGTTTCTGCATTAGCTGTTCCAGTTTCCCTTCGAATTCACGGTTACGGATGGACCCGGACCGGCCCGTTACGGATGGACCCGGACGGGCCAAACAAAATTGCGTCGATGTCCCTCGCAGAACGTAACTAGTGGGTTGGGAGTGGGAACCGTTAGGCAAACAGGGTGGTGGGAACAGTTACTACTGTTCCCATCACCTTGGTTCTTTATAAGTCTTAAATGACCTTGACCCACTTTCGGAAGGGTCAATGACCGACCCCCCCCCCCGTGTTCACTCAAGCGGAACCCCCCCCCCCGTGTTCACTCAAGCGGAACCCCCCCCCGGAAAAATTAAAATGCCTATAACTTGATAATGGATAAACGGATTAGGACAAGCGATACATCATTGAAAAGGTCTATGTAAGACGAACATTTTAGTCAAAGAAGAATTTAGTTATCTTATTTTAGTCAAAAGTTATGCGAATTATTTGAAATAAATACCCCCTCTCTTTCCTTCTCTCCCACCTTCCCCCACCTAACGGTTGTTAACCCTTCTCATTAGCATACCGTTATAAAAGACGCATCGACCACGGCTAACGTTTCATTCTGATTCCAGACGTTAAGCTGCGAACTGCGAACAGAACTACCACGATGTCATCCCTGCCGACTACAACTTCCACTACAGCCTGCTCTTCTATTACAAGTTCAACTTCTACTTCTACTACGGCTTCAACTCCAGTCAAGAAAACTCTTCGCTTGAAAAATGCTCCCGATTGGTATAAGAAGCAACTAGACTCGAAACCTTCAACTTCTGGAGCTCCTCTTCCCCCGGCCAACAATACCATACGTCGCAGCATATTTTCACCGCCTTCGTCTTCAAATGACTCCACACCGCCTTCAACTAACATGCCACCACCGCAGAAGCCAGCTCCTCGTCCTAATACCCCTTCATTTGAAACCTTGCTTCATTGTCTTAGTACACCTGTCATTCCACTGTCACCATTGCCTCCTACCCCACCACTTACTATTCCTAAAGATCACGCCTATCCTAAAAATAAATCTCCTAAGTCTGCTCCTTCAGAGCGTTTCCAATTATTAAAAGAAGAGCGTCGTAGGGCATTTAGCCGTCCCACTACTTGCCCTGAAGTGCTCGCTAGGGGAATTAAGAAAGGATCAGCTTGTGGTAGGAAATGTGTTAAGAACGAACATTTCTGCCGTGTACATATCGTAAAACATCTTTCCGAACCACAACTGACAGAAATCCCCACTGTTGAAGACGATCCTGAAATAATATCCGTCAGAGGAGAGAGGCTTAAGAAAGGTTTGAGATATTTTTTTCTAAGTGTTGTTGACCACCAACACATATTGGCAAAATGTAACGGCAATAAATATAAAATTAAAGTTCCTGACAATTTGTGTAAAGAGAAGAGACTTAACAATTTAAGTTCTCAAGACTTTCTCCTCAGGGATAAAAAGGATCGTATTACAAGGTGGGGACGTAAACAGTAAATTCACATAGATTTTCCAAATTTTGCTAAAAAATAATGGGGGAGAAACACAATGCGTTATAGCGTTGTGTTTCTCCCCCATTATTTTTTAACACTCTAAGTCTCGTGACCTACTTTTCAGAGGTTGTTGTACAGTTATATGACCGCTCTGACTTGCATAGCCAGTGTAGCTTCATATAGCGTGCAAAGAATGGTTCCTAATGAAATCTCATCAGCATTCAAAGACAGAGACTGTTGTTTTGCAAGTTAATTAGTCTTGAAATAATGAAGTAGGAAACGTATATATAATGAGTAGGAAAGATATGAACACGGCAAATGCGAGTTAATTAGTGGTCGCGGCACGATGAACATTTGTCTTCATTATCACACGACTATCTCGTGAGAAGATCAGTTCCGCATGAGCACCCAAGCGGACCCCCCCCCCCCCCGTGTTCACTCAAGCGGAACCCCCCCCCTTCCCCCCCATAAAAAATGGAGATTAAATCCCCCCCCCCCGAAAATTCAAATGGCTATAACTCGATAATGGTTTGATCGATTACGACAAGCGATACATCATTGAAAAGGTCTATGTAAGACGAACATTTTAGTAAAAGAAGAATTTGGTTATCTTATTTTAGTCAAAAGTTATGCAAATTATTTAAAATAAATATCCCCTCTCCTTCCTTTTTCCCCACCTCCCGGGTCACCTCTTACCCCTCTCATTAGCATATCGTTATAAAAGCGAAGCAAGCATTGTTCACTCCTTCATTCTGCTTTCACGCGCCACACTTGTTGTTTCGTCTCTGCCGTTATTATTTGCTTTAAAATGCTTCCTCACCATAGTGAAAACTTCAATCCTTCCGAAATTGCTGATGTTTTCCAACAGCCTGAAGAAGATGTGATAGATTATTATGATAGTAGCAGTGACAATGAAAATGATAGTAGCAGTGACAGTGAAGATGAAGATGTAATTAAACTTGATGAACAAATGAGACCAATCTACATCGATGAACAATTTCCTTTTGATACAATAGAAAGATTTATTACGGAAGCACACAAATGGGTAAATTTAGGATTCAATGTTATAATTGGTTCAGCTATTGTGTATAATGACAGTAGGTTCTTCTGTGTAACACTAAATACTAGAGAACGTATGTTGACTTGGCAGGATGATGTTATGAAGTGTTATGAGCTCGAAGTTAGCATTGGTGGCTACTTTGTCGCACAAGTGGTCTAATAACCACATTACCCTTCCCTCACCCCCACCCTATCCCCTCCCAATCCTTATTCCTTCCCCTTCCCCATTTTTAAAACTAATAAAAGGCGGACTATGAACCTCCAGGTTTTTAGTCTGTACTTGCACCGTCAAGATGAGTACTAGACTTGATGGTTTTATAGCCAATGATATTAATATATGGAGTTTGATAACAAACTTGCGTATTAAAATTGAAGAAACAATTATGGCAAACAATGGGATAGGAGTTATTGTTATTGTTTCATTACTAAGACATATTGATTTTTTGTATGATATAAAAGTAACAATCAACAATATTAATGAACTATTTCCCTGGACAATATTTATTCGTGATGAAGTTGAAAAGCAGAAAATTATAGTAGATGTGCTAGCAATGAAATATAACCTAGATAGAGAAGAATAGCTACAAAATCCTCTCCCCACCTTCCTTCACGTTGTGCAAAAAAAGTGGGGGTAGAAGTATATAAGACTAAGTAAGCGATACATAGTTTGTTATTCGAGGTAAAAGAAGTGGTGAACAAATATGTTGTCTAAAGATACTCCATTTGTTAATTATTTTGAAGTTAAAAATGTTTATATTAATACAAATGAAATGGAAGAAGACAATATAGAGGAAAATTATAACGAAACTGATAATGATTCCACGATGGAAGAAGAAATGGTACAGTTTGAACAAGAACTTTTTGAAGAAATGATAAACGATAGTGACGAAGATATAGTTAAGGAAGCTATTGATACATTTATATTAGATTCATCGTTGGATTCACCCATATCACCTTTATTGTCTTCTGAATCCGAATCCGAATTGGACTAAGGTAGTTCCCCCACTTTATTATTCAAACAAGTCTTATAAATTGAGAGTTTTGTCATTAGTAAGTCAGCATTTGTTTGGAGCTACATGTATGGTTAATAATGTCTCCTAGAGATAATTCTTTTATACAATTAATTGAAATTGTGAGACAACGAAATATTACGTTAGTTCAAGAAGAAGATGAAGTTGAAACAACCGACACAATACAAAATCCTGTAGAAGAAGCGATGGAAGTAACAGAAATTGATCAAGAACCTTCAATGATGGAAATGGTTGAAACACAAAATGAATCTCAAGATGTGGAAGAAACTGTTTCATATTCAGTTTTTTGGGAATTTGCGTCAAATATATTTGTTGTAATTCAAATTGAAGCTATTAATTCTGAAGAAGTGGTGGGGGAAAATTCTCCCCACCACTAGCTTAAAGTTGGTGGGGGAATGTTCATAAATGTGTTGGTTATTTGCGTAGAAGCTTATTCGTCAGGAAACTGTCGACTAAAAATGTTCAATCCTAACGCACCTACAGAACCTTCTTCGAGTAACTGTCTAGTAAAAACGTTTCGTGCTGTACCTTTTGAACCTTCGTACTATAAAATGATAGGTATTCATGAGATTGCAATCAATGATCAAAAACTGTTCAAAATATTCTGTTCTCGACTTGATAGAACCTTACGTTTACCACCAAATACGTTCACCTACAGGCTACCTCTGATAGACAAAGATGATGTAAGCAAAATACCAATGATTCAAGTGAAATTTCTGGAAGATGGAATTCTTGTTAATTTAAGAGAAGTATATCATAATGACTATTCGAAAAGAATAGCTTTCAACTTTCTTAAGGAAAATATAGGACGTGAAATATACCAGTATCCAGAACCATTTTACAGATACCTTTTTGAAAATGGAGCAAGTGTAACGGTGGAAATAAGTATTAAATTAATGTAATTCTCCCCACCACTAGCCTAAAGTTGGAGGGGGGAGTGCATAAATGTGTTGGTTTTCTGCGTAGAAGCTTATTCTTCGAGATATCGTTGACCAAAATGTTTCGTCATATTCCTTGTGATCCAACTTCTTTGTTAAGGGAGAATCAAAGATTGAAAAGACTAGAAAAGGAAAAACAAGACCGACAAGATATGAACATGGAGTTCAATCGACTACAATTTCAAATACCTGGAATTGCAATGGGAGCACCAAAATTGAAAACCCTACACTGGGCTGGAAGTTACATCAAGTATTTAAAACTACAAATCGAAGCAAGAGATTTAAAATTGAAGAAAGTGGAAATGGAAAATCGAGAAATGAAGAAACTAATATCACACATGTCTGGTAATACTACAGTTCAAAAAGGTGAAGAAGAAGGAAAAGAAATATTAGGAATCTAAATTATCAACAATCTTCTTAGAGAATGGGGAATAGATCACTTTGTGGTAATGGAATAACATGCCACTTAGTGATCTATTCCCAGTTCTCGCTTGATATACAATGACCTTGACCTATATAAAAGTGGTGGGGGGAAAATCATATAAGAAAGAGGTTTTAGATGTAACTATCAGTATAAGTCTAACACGATGGATAGGTTGTTGGTTCTGTGTTTACAAGAAATTATCAATAATGGGTTTCTTTACCATTATATTATGAGATCAAATGAGTGTCAAATACCTAAAGCAATTCGTGAAATGCTCATTGAATTTAAAAGAGACAATTATGGATTTGCTATCTATCTTGCTTATACTTTTAAAGATGGTACAAAAATGTGTCATGATTGTGGAAAAGCGTCTGTTTTAGATTTTGAACAATTCCAAAATGATGGAGGTAGGTTAGTTCATCTTTTAAAAGGTCAAATAATGAAATTCGAAACATGTAATAACACCTGCGACATTTGTGCACAGTGTTTGTTTGAATTTATTAAGTATCGTGCATTCAAACCATAATACCCCTTCCACATATAAAGGAGAGGGAGAAAAGAGTGGGGGGTTATAACTAGGTGGGGGAACGTGTATAAATGCAGGTTGTTTGAAGAGAGTTTTATTATTGTTGCGGCATTGTAAGAAACATCATGGAATTCGAAGTGCGTCATTTCAAGATTAAATATGAAGAGTGGACCTCTGTTGCAAATTTCATATCATCGAAAGAAGAAGAAAACAAGTTAATGCAAGTTTATTGTTACATAGAAAATGAGGAAAGCCATCACAAGGTGATGAGCTATCTAAACAGACCGAATGTATCGTCGAGGAGTCCTGAATTTGTCAAATACTTGAAAGAGGAAGACGCAGATGTCACATTGGAAGTATGGTATAAAATTTGAAATGTGGAAAAAACAAGTATAAATAATTATGGTGGGGGGAAGAATTTATAAGTCGGTGGTGGGGGAAATGTGATAAAAGAAGTAAAACTTAAAAAAAAGAGTTCACTCTGTACGACAACAGTGAAAGATGACTGATCCTTCTGCAACACCAGTACTTTCAACTACAGATTGCCACCAAAACTTAGAACCGAAGATGTATTGCAATACTCCAACAACAAATTATTATCAAGCTCAACGGCCGCAAGTATCTCATTGTACTTCAACATCAGTGTTAAAAATGTCAAAACCATATCCAGATTGTATGTACGAGCCTATAACACCATCTTCGGCAAGACTAAGGAAAAACCTAAAAATGAGAGAAAGGTGCAAGAAAGAAAAGATAGAATTTGCAAAATTGCAACTAATAGTGCCTTCCATTCAAGTTGGATGTAGCAGACTGAAAACTTTAGAAAAAACTAACGCATATTTGTTACAATTGTTGGAAACTATTGAAGATTTGAAGAAGAAAAATGGACATTCTACCAAGTAATATTCAAACACTCATTCCCCCAGAAAAACCAAAAAAAAAGATAAAAATAACAAAAACCCAAAAAAATTAGATGTAGAATAGAGAGCGAGGAATAGATCACTTTGTGGTAATGGACTAACATGCCACTTAGTGCTCTATTCCTCGTTCTCGCGTTAATACCATATGACCTTGACATATATTAGTAGGGTGGGGGAAATTGAAAGTGGTGGGGGAAATTGTATAAAAGACGAGTGTACTATAGTCGAATTATTCTGAAAGCGAACTTGTCACGAGTATGGACTTGACTACAAGTAAAGACAATAAGAAACAAAGGCTTCGGGAAATGGCTAAGGCAAGAGAGTCTAGAATAAAGTTTAAGTTTTACAGACTACAGAGATTGATTCCTGGTGTTATGTTAGGTGAAATACGAACAAGAACGGTGGATAAAGCAGCTGATTACATTAATGAGTTACATACAGAACTAATGATAAAACAAGCAAAAATAGAAGAATTGGAACAAATAATAAGACGACACATTGAAATTTCAAACAGTCAACCAATAAACTATGTAACAAAAGATTCAAATTAAACAAAAAAAAAGGAAATGGATTTGGACTTTGGTTATTGATTGAACACTTCTTAGAGAATGGGGAATAGATCACTTTGTGGTAATGAAATAACATGCCGCTTAGTGATCTATTCCCAGTTCTCGCTTAATCTAAAATGACCTTGACATACTTATCAAAATATCATATAAGCCGAATCACAAAGAGTTATTCCTCATTTACTTGAAATGGCTCCTGTGGACAACACCGATTATCCAAGGAAACCTCTTATTGAAATATTGTATAAAATTCAACTAGACGATTTTAATATGGAAGAAGATGATAATAACAGTGAAACATCAGAAGTAGAAAGTGTAAATGATATGGATGTAGATCTAACAACATCAGAAGTAGGAAGTGTAAATGATGTGGAGAATGAAAATTTGGATATGGATGTAGTAATGTCAGAATCTTCATCATCGTTTGAATATGAAGAAGTACATACTGAAACCCCAACTGGAATAGAGAACACAAATGAACAATCAGTTAGTAGAAGATTAATGTTTCGTCCAAGACGTTTGTTTTCCTCGGATAGTGAAGAAGAAGAAGAGGATGATGATGAAATAGTGGTGGGGGAACCATTATAAAAGCAGGACCGTCAGAGCCCATTTCATTTCTCGGCGAAATTTCGAAGAGTAAACATCGTCAACATGTATCATTGCGATAAATGTTCGGAATCGTTTCACGATGAAATTCTACTAGATATACATAAAGAACTAATTCACAACAACACAGAAGAAGATCAAGAACAACAAGAAGAACAAGAAGAACAAGAAGAAATAACAGCAACATCTTCAACTACTTTACCGAATCTACACGTATTTGCTTTACCCGGTAAGGTAGTAATGCATCATAAGATTCAAAATGAAAACTTGAACTTAGAAGAATTTATTAGAGAAGCAAAACCAATCGTAAGTAAAACTTTAAAAGAAGAATTGAAAAGATTGAACTTTCTTAAATTTGGTTTACTACTAGAAGCTATGTTTATAAATGCACAAGAAGAATTATCACCAAGAGGATTCATAACAAAAAACCGAACCATCATGGAAAGTTCAAATATTGATTCAATAGTCGAGAATTGTATAGAAGAAATATTAACTAAACTTCAGGAACACGAAGGAAGAGGATCCGGATGGAGTCTTACAAGTATTGAAGTATTAGATATAAGAGTTCACAAACACGGATATGGACTAATGGGGTCTAGTTACATTCCTTTGCCAAAAATAATTGAAAATACAAAATCTTGTATTAATGTTCAAAATGAAGATAATGAATGTTTTCGCTATGCTATGACGTCAAAGTTTGTATTAATAAATCCACAAAGACCCAACCAAGAATATGAAGATGCAAGACACAGGTACAATTTTCAAGGAATAACATATCCCGTTTCTACAAAAGATATATCAAAATTTGAAAAGAAAAATCCCGGCACGTCTATTAATGTTTTTGCTTTAGATAGTTCAAACAAAGTGTATCCTTTACGAATTGCAAAAGAAGAGCTACCAGATCATACGGATTTACTACTACTAACGCGAGGAGATGTGTCTCACTATGTGTACATAAAGCAATTCGATCGTCTTGTTAACAAGCAACTTTCTAAAGCTCGACACAGAAAGATAATTTGCAAGAGATGTTTTAATTTTCAACGAGAAGGAAGACAAGGAAGAGAATGGTTACAAGAGCACAAAAGATTATGTAACAATAATTATGAAGCAAAGATTAATTTACCTTCGGAAAACAGAGCATTCGTTACATTTGAAAAGGTTCATCATCAATACCGTATCCCTTTAGTTGTGTATGCGGATTTTGAATCAACACTTGTTCCAGTTGAAGATGAAAATTGTGAAGCAAGAAAAAGTGTAAAGTATCAAATGCACAAACCAAACAGTTTTTGTTTAATGGTCAAATCAACATTATCAGAAGAACATTTAAACAGATATGGATTAACTTCAGAACCTCTAGTATATCGTGGTGAAAATGCGGAAAAAATATTTCTTGATCACCTATATTCAATAGCTGGAAATACACAAAGATTATATACAAATATTGTACCAATGAAACCGATGGACGAGGAAGAAGAAATTCAACATGAAAATGCGACTCACTGTTTCTTGTGCAAAAATGATTTTACTATTGAGAATTATAAAGTTAAAGATCACGACCACCTTACAGGTTATTACAGGGGTGCTGCTTGTAATAAATGCAACTTGAGCTATCGTTTACCACTATTTATCCCTGTGGTTCTGCATAATCTCAGTGGGTACGACGCTCATTTTATAATACCTGAATTAGGAAGAGACGACGGTAAAATCGATGTGTTAGCTGAAACTTCAGAGAAGTTTATAAGTTTTTCCAAAGAAGTTGGAAACGTCAAACTAAGATTCTTGGACTCCTACCGATTTTTGCCGTCGAGTTTGTCCAAACTTTCTGAAAATCTAAGGAAACAAGATTTAATCGAAACGAAGAAGATTGTAAACAGCGACAAACTGGATCTGGTACTTCGAAAAGGTGTTTTCCCATATGATTACATAGACAGTTTAGAAAGATTTAAAGAAACATCACTACCTCCAAAAGAAGAATTTAAAAGTAAACTGTACGACATGGATATATCTCAAGATGATTATGATCATGCATGCAAAGTATGGAACGAATTAGGATTTAGAACATTGGGGGAATATTCAGATTTCTATGTCAAATTAGATGTGACTTTATTATGTGATGTGATGGAAGAATTTAGAAATACGTGTTTTGCGTCATATGGATTAGACCCTCTTCATTCGTACACTTCGCCTGGACTAGCGTGGCAAGCCATGTTAAAAGAAACAAATTGTAAAATACAACTTCTTACAGATATAGATATGGTGTTGATGTTAGAATCAGGAGTTCGAGGAGGATTGACGCAAAGTGTAACACGTCATGTCAAGGCGAACAATAAATATTTGCCCGATTATGATGCATCAAAACCAACAACATTTCTGGGTTATTTTGATGCAAATAACTTGTACGGATGGGCAATGTCGAATCCCCTTCCATATGATAATTTCAAATGGATAGACCCAGAATCAATTGGAAACATAATGGATATACCGAAATATGGAGAAACTGGTTACATATTCGACGTCGATTTTGAATATCCCGAACATCTTCACGACGAACATTATGATTTACCACTTCTTCCGAAGACTGAAATTTCTCCAACTGGAAGATGGCCAAAATTATTGATGACTTTAACTAACAAGTCTCGGTATGTTGGACACTACTGGATGATACAACAGGCCTTAGACTTGGGATTGAGAATTACAAAAATTAATCGAGTACTACAATTCTCTCAATCTTGTTGGTTAAAACCGTACATTGACAACAACACAAGAAGAAGAGCCGCCGCTACATCAAGTTTTCAAAAAGATTTCTTCAAACTAATGAACAACGCAATATTTGGCAAGACTTTGGAAAACAAAAGGAAACATAAGGACATCAAATTGGTAACTGATCCAGTAAAACTACAGAAATTAGTGCAACAACCAAACTTTGGTTCATCTGTAATTATTAATGAAAATCTAGTTGTTATTTCCATGAACAAGAAGTCAGTTCTAATGGATCGTCCTTTGTATCTAGGAATGTCAATCTTGGATATTTCCAAAACACACATGTACGAGTTTCATTATAAGAAGATGGTTAACTATTATGGAAGAGAGAACATTGGTATTGCATATATGGATACGGATGCTCTAATTTACTGGATTAAAACAAATGACATGTACGAAGATCTACGCACTTTTATGTATAAAGATGATTTCGACTTTTCCGATTATCCCAAGGACCATCCAAATTACGACTACGACAGAAACAAGAAAGTATTGGGAAAATTTAAAGATGAAACAAATGGTGTGCCGATGATGGAAATTGTAGCATTAATGTCCAAACTATATTCATTTCAACTGTACATAAGCGAAAGGAACGAATATCAAGTCACGAAGAAAGCCAAAGGAATAAAAACCTCTTTCCTGAAGAAGAACGTACAGTTTGAACATTATAAAAGATGTTTGTTTGAAAATGTTGAAACAACTGCAACATTTAACACCATAAGAAGCTTCAACCATCGTCTCTTCAGTGTGAAGCAAACCAAATCGGCATTGAGCTATAAGGATGACAAGAGATACATCCTTGAAGACAACATAAGAACTCTGCCATTTGGACATTACTCTCTAAACCCTATCGACCAGTAAACCTATTCTTCGTCCTCTACCTTCTTCCTTTTTTCCTTTCCGTAAAGAAGAGGGGACATGGCAAGCCCAATGCCATGTTCCCTCTTTTTTACACTAATATGAAATGGCCTTGACCTATATTCAAACTATATAAAAGAGAATGTAACTGTTGTACGGATCAGTATTTTTACAAGCGATGTGCAAGCAACACCTGAAGATGGAAAGTGTAAAGGACAAGATTGTAAATGAACTACATAAACCAGCAAGAAGACGATTTCCAAGAAGAAGTACAATTATAAAGGGAATGAATGATCTGTATCAAGCTGATCTCATTGAAATGATACCGCACAGTAAATTAAACAAAGGTTTCAAATATATTTTAACAATTATAGACTGTTTTACTAAAATAGCTGACGCTTTACCATTGAAGGATAAGACTGGTAAAAGTGTTACAAAAGCTATGGAAACAACGATACAAAGAAATAAATTCAAAATCAAACATCTACAGACCGATGATGGAAAAGAATATTTTAATAAAGACTTTGGAGCTTTAATGAAGAAATATCAAATAAATCATTATTCTACAAATTCTGAAGTTAAAGCTTCAATAATTGAAAGATTTAATAGAACATTGAAAGGAGCGATGTACAAACAATTTTCAAAACGAGGATCATACGTGTGGTATGACATATTACCACAACTTATAAAAGAGTATAACAACAAATATCATCGTACCATCGGAATGAAACCTATCCAAGTAAACAGCGCAAATGCTAAGGTTGTATTACAACGCATCAGAAATAATACAACACCTAAATTGGAAAAGTTGCAACCAAAAAAGTTTAAAGTCAACGATAAAGTTCGTATAAGCAAATACAAAGGTGTATTTAGTAAAAGATATCTACCAAATTGGACTAATGAAGTATTTACAGTTTATAAAGTGCAACCAACTATACCTGAAACTTACTTATTAAAGGATAACAAGGGTGAATTACTTCAAGGTGGATTCTACGGACATGAATTGTTGAAATCAACAGTCGGTGATGTATATCTTGTTGAAAAGGTATTACAAAGGAAAAAGGATATGGTTAAAGTCCGGTGGTTAGGATTCGATAAAAGTGAAGATTCTTGGATTCCTTCAAAAGACTTGGTATAGTAATTTAATAGCTCATTGTGTGTTTAACCTTGACACAAGATGTAGATTGTACAACAAAAAGATCGATTTAATATCAATAATATTGATGAATTGACGGTTGACAATGATAAGTTAAATCATGGTAAACATGGTGAACTACTACCAAATACGATAAGATGTTTAATAACTGGTCCTTCAAATTGTGGAGAAACAAATGTTGTTTTTAACCTTATAACTAATCCTAAAGGATTGCGCTTTAACAATATATACATTTTTTCAAAATCATTGCAACAACCAAAATATCAATTATTGGATAAAGTACTTGCAAGTGTACCTGAAGTGAATTTCTACAAGTTTAATGCCAGTGAAACAATTATGCAACCAAATGAAGCAAAACCATTTTCTATTTTTATTTTTGACGATGTGTCTTGTGAAAATCACGACACTATAAGGAATTACTTCGCTATGGGAAGACATCATAATATCGATAGCATTTATATTGGTCAAACATACAGTAAGATTCCAAAACAACTCATAAGAGACAATGCAAATATGTTGATCATCTTCAAGCAAGATGAAACAAATTTAAAACATATATATAATGATCATGTAAATGCGGATATGGCATTTGAGAAATTTAAAGAGATGTGTGGCAAAGCATGGAATGAGAAATATGGCTTTCTCGTTATTATGAAGGAAGAAGATATTAAAAATGGTAGATATCGTATAGGGTTGGATAAATTTGTATTTATGCGTTGAACTACCGATGCTACATCTAGTTACACGTTGAACTTCACAGTGTAAACATGGTGAATCAAGAAAAACTATTGAAAGAAATAAAATCACTCAGTGATTCTATTAGGATGAAGAATCGTGCATTGAGGATGGGTTTAAGTGAAAGAGAAGAATTTCTAGAGACTACATTTAAACCTATTACGGAACCTTTAAAACAGATATCAGAAACTATTGGTAAACCTCGTTATGAAGGAGATGTTTTACTACCAGTTTCTAAACAAGAAGTACAAGCATTAAAAAAAGAAGAAGATGATGATTCATATACAAGTGCTAGTGAGCAAGAAGAAACAAAAGAAGAAGAAGAACCAATTGTTGAAAAGGAAGAAGAACAGCCAATACCTGAAGCTGAACAATCTATTCCAAATTTAACTCAATTGAGTAGCGATATATTACAACATGGACCTCTTGGAAGAAAATATATAATGAAAATGCTACATGACATGAAATCAAACCCGAATTTGAGTAGATCACACGTATATGGAGCGAGAATTGATGGGAATGAATTAAAGATCGGCGATTCAAAGCTTGAAATAACACAAGACGATTACATCATTATTGGTGAGCATAAATATAAAGGAACAAAAGGATTATATGAATTAATTTTTAAAAACATACCACTAAGATATTCATCCAAAGATTTAAGTGTTTTTAAGGAGATTCTCCAAAATACTAACGCTCATAAAAGAAACTACGTAAAGGATGCAATGATTAATCGTTCACGTGCAACAAAATATAACATCGTTATAAAAAAGTTGTTTCCTCCACGAAAATTGCCAACATTACGTACTGCACCAGCGGTGAGACAACCACTGAAAAGAAAATCTTTATCACTTATGGATTTATCACTTCTTGAACAACATGGTAAAAAGAGTAAAGGAGATACTTCAACATCTGGTAAAGGATTGATGAAAAATCTATACAATACGAATGTGATTTACTACAACGATATCAATAAATTGGTTGATAGAATGAGACTATTGCATGAAGCCATGGAAGCCGGTCATACAGGTTTGAATAATGAATGGGTGGCTCTAGTTGATGAACTTAGGAATCGCGGTATAGTCGTATAATTGTCCGTGGATATAAAAGAGGTGCAAGCATAAGACGTATCAGTTCTAACATGAGCGTCGACAAGTTCGGACGGTACTCCGCTTTAGGAGTGCAAGTTGGAGAAGACAGAAAAAGAAGTGGATTACCGCAAACACCTGAAGGTGACTATAGCATAAGTAATAAACGTTTAAAACTAGTTAAAGATCCAGAAGAAGACACTGATGGAGCAAATTTGAAGACAGTAAAAGAAGCTACTTCAACATCATTAAAATTACATAAGAATACTTACGATGTTAAATCACATAGATTAATTAATGTTGGTAAACCAACTGAAGGTTCTGATGCAATTACTAAAGAGTACTTATCATCTGAACTTTTAAATACTTTAAAATTGCAATGGGGTAATAACTTAAAAGATGGACAAACGTATAATGCTGGAAATTATAGAATAACCAACGTGGGAAATCCCAAAAATGATAAAGATTCAGTTAATAAAGAATATTTACATTCTATAATACCTGAAAAAACTGAACATGGATTTTCTTTTTATAAATTTATTATAAATGACATTGGATACCCAAAAGAAGACGGTGATGCTGTAAACCTAAAATACATCAAGGACAACTGTATTTTACAAGATGCTGATGGAATCGATTGTCATGGAAAAACATTGACAAATGTAAAGTTTGGTTCTCAACCAAAAGATGCTGTTACTATGGAGCAATTATCCAAAGAATTAAAAAAGGAAACATCAAATTTTGTAAAACATGAAGATGCCGTGTTAAAGCGGGGAGATAAATTTATACATGGAAATAAAAAGTTTGATTTAATGCAAGGAAATAATGATGAATGGGATGCAGGACATAAAACAATAACAAATGGAAGATTTGGTATAAAAGATTCAGATGTACCTCTTATGGTGCAAACATTAATTGCAAGTGGTGGTAGATTAGATACATACGATGGTCGTAATAGAAGAATAAAAAATATTTATCCTGGTTATGGAGATGATGATTGTGTTACATTGAGACAAACAATAACTTGGGATAAACACTTTGGGACCAAATATGATGCAAAGATGAAGAAAATAATTAATATTTTACCAGGTGAAGATTCAAATGATGCTGCTACTATTGGACAAGTCATAACAACATCAAAAAGTGATTTAACCGCTTACACGTGTAATGATTAACGTATTATGCAGTTACAAGATCCTCAACATCCGAAAGATGCTGTAACTTTAGATTGTTTAATAAGAATAGTGGGTAATTTACTTATTGATACCCACAATCATATAGCTAGTACAACGAATCATGTGGTGATTCAACCCGATGAACGAGAAGCTTGGATTAAAAATAGAATCATAAATCAGTATATAATTAATTTGAATAACTAAGTCTTTAAATATAAAAGATTTTGCACAAGTTATTCATTTATGTAAAGTATCTCGTGGAGTAAACACACCAGTTATATAAGACAACATAATGAAGACCGTATCGCTCAGTCATCGTCAAGACAGCGGCAAGAGAGGACGTGGTATAACATCAGCTGCATTATCCCTGCTCAGACGGATTCCAGTTGGTGCTGTTGTAAATCGAACGATAGACGCTTTACCATACGAATTACATCTGCCCGGAGGTTATCAATATTGTGGACCTGGAACTAAGTTGTCAAAACGTTTAGCAAGAGGAGATCCTGGAATTAATAAATTAGATCAAGCTTGCAAAGAACACGATATAGCATATTCAAAGTATAAAGATTCAACAAATAGATCAATAGCGGATAAAATTCTAGCGGAAAGAGCTTGGCAAAGAGTAAAATCAAGTGACGCAAGTATTGCAGAAAAAGCAGCGGCTTGGGCAGTAACTACAGCCATGAAGACGAAAGCTAAATTTGGTGCTGGAAGACGACGTCGCAGAGGAAGACCTGCAAAGAGAAGAGCTCCCAAAAGAGGTGGAAACATTAAGAAGAGACGTCGTAGAACTCGTAAAGCAACAGTAAAGAAAGCTTCTATTTGGTCAATGGTAAAAAACGGAGCAGGTTTATACCTAAGACCGTACCGTGTGTACTAAATAAGAAGAATCAATTGATAATTCCAAATAAAGCCTTAACAAATCATCAGTTAAATGATTATGTAAAATGTTTGAAAATACCATTTTTTCGAGGAGTTTTTATGAAAGATGCATTACCAACTAAAATATGGGAAAATGAAACTGGAATAGTAAATTTGGATTCCACCTATGGTCCAGGCACTCATTGGGTATGCTATAAAAAGCTCGGACAAACCGTTTACTACTTTGACAGTTTTGGCAATCTACCACCGCCGAAAGAACTGCAACATTATTTTCGAAACTCCAAAAACATTTTTTACAATTACAAAAGAGAACAACCTAACAATACTGAAATATGTGGGCATTTATGTTTGGAGTTTCTAGCGAAGAGTGTCAGTCAGCTTTAAGATGTCATCGTATACAGTGTCACTGAGTGGAAATTCATCCACATTGAAAAGTACGCTGTTCCCAGCATTGCGTCTATCCAAGGAAAGATTATGGGAAGCGGCATTACTTGATTTAACTACCTACAACTCAATTCCCAATGTTACGGAAGGAAAGAACAATTTACTACATTATTATGAAACTAAGGATGCTTCAGGAAAATACTCAGAATTGAAAATAATTACATTTCCTACTGGAGCTTATGAAATCGATGATATAAACCAATTACTACAAAAACAACTCGGAGAAGAAAATATCACCGTTAAAGGAAACAATAATACTTTAAAAGCAGAAATAACTTCAAAATATTATATCGATGTCAGCTTGAAAAACTCCATTGGCAGTTTACTTGGATTTACAGATACAAAAAAGAATATATTAACTCCTGGAACTACTCATTCAGGTGATACAACTGTTACAATATTGAAAGTCAATAGTATCGATGTAACGTGTAATATTATACACGGATCGTATAGAGAAGGAGTGAATCAGCATATTTTACATACATTTTATCCAACAGTGGCTCCTGGTTTTAAAATTGTTGAGAAGCCACAAAACTTGATATACCTACCGTTAAACACCAGTTTCATTTCAGACATCGTACTGAACATATTGGATCAAGACGGTGTTAGTGTTGACTTTAGAGGAGAAACGATAACTATACGGATACACATCAGAGCGGCAACATAAAGGTCAACATGGGATTATCATTTAAACCGCAACGGAAGAGTCGGGAGCTCAGTAGCTCCTCGACATTGGAAGAGTTAACATCGGACAACATTCGTTTTCTACAGAAGATTGGATTGAAACTTAACAACGATGGATATCCTGGATATATCTCAAGGACCGACATTCGACGAAACACTATGGGAGAAGGAATATCACACGCACAACCCTTACACTTCATCAAAATTAAACAATAACGATGAAATAAGGATTCCCATTCAACAACAAGATATTTACACATTACCGTGTGAAAGTTATTTGTACATTGAAGGACGGGTATTAAAATTGGATGGAAAAACTGCTTCAACAGTTCCTTTTATAAATAACCCGATGGCATATCTTTTTGATGAAATAAGATATGAGATATCAGGGGTGACAGTTGATTCGACAAAAAAGGTTGGTATAACAACGACATTGAAAGGATTAACATCATTAACACCGCATGAGAAGAATTCAATAGTCACCGCCGGATGGGTTGCCCCTGATAAAGACACTATAACACTGGATTCCAACGGTCACTTTGATTTTCATGTACCCTTACGATTGCTTTTGGGATTCGCTGAAGATTACAAACGAATAATAATAAATGTCAAACAAGAATTGGTATTACTCAGATCTTCAACTAACAAGGACTTGATACTTGCAGACCCTGCAACTACGGAAGATAAACTGGAATGGCAACTACAATTGGATAAAGTTGTTTGGAGAGTACCTCATGTAAGATTGGCCGATGAACATAGAATCGTATTATTGAGAAAGTTAAAGTCTGACCGTGATATTGTGATGCCATTCCGAAGTTGGGAATTCCATGAATATCCTACACTACCTCAGACAGAACGACAAACATGGACCGTCAAGACATCAACTTATTTGGAACGGGCAAGGTACATAATACTTGGTTTTCAAACTAAGCGAAAAGATGTTATCACTGCAAATGCCGGTCAATTTGATCACTGTAAAATAAAGAATTGTAAAGTTTTCTTAAACTCTCAATTCTTTCCGTATGACAATTTGAATGTCATGTTCAGCAAAAAACGTTTTTCCATTTTATACGATATGTATGCAAGATTTCAATCGTCATATTATGGAAAGACTAATACACCACTATTATCGCCTGACCAGTATTATTCCAAGGCTCCGATAATTGTAATCGATTGTTCAAAACAAAATGAATCGGTAAAATCATCAAGTGTGGATATAAAAATTGAAATGGAATTTGAACAACCAGTAGCGGATGGAACTTCAGCATACTGTCTAATTCTACATGATAAAATAGTTACTTACACACCGCTGACCGGAATTGTGAAGAATGTACTTTAAAAAGAATTAGTACAACGACTGCAGATTTTTGAGGTTAGAATTATCTGCTTCACTTTTTGAGGTTAGAATTTCGTTTGTGAAAAACAAGTTGAAAACAAACATTTATGTGATTGTATAAATTTCAAGGATTTCACGAAAAACATAAAAGCGAGAAAATCATCAGTGGAAAGTTCATTTTATATTCGACCGTCGTATGGGAAACATCGTTCGCAAGATGAGTTCTACTAACGGAGAAGAAAATACACCTCTAATGGATGAGAATAGTTCAGATATAGAAAAACAAGTTGAACGAGAAATGGACGAGTTCCTCAAGTTTAACAAACATAAGAAGAGAGAAGAAGAAAAAGAAGAAGGAGAAGCTGAAAAAGAAGTAAAAAGAAAAAAGGTTGAAGTTAACATTACAACTAATATTTTAACAGAAGTATTTCTTCGGATTTTCTACCCCATTTCTTCATGCATGACGAAAAGTATTTCAGTTGGAATTTTAAAATCATTGGATTATTCACCGATTGTTATTTTAAATCATGGAAATAAAATGGTTACATTCACTGAAACTTCTTGGGAATCATTTATGAAACATTTACATCTTTTGGAATGCTATTTGAGTAACAACACATTTGGAAGAAGAACAAGATTAAGTTTATTGGAATCAAATATTGAAGTTGATATAGTGAAACATCGTGGAGGACAAATGGTTCGCTTCAGAGATTTAACTAGACATGATGTAAAATTACATTTGACTAAAGAAGAATTTTACACTTTAAGTTGTACTACCGGTCCCGTCACTAGATATTTGAAACAACTAATATTTTCAAGTGCAATAATCAAAGACTATCTAATCGATACATTGGACAGACAACCTTTCGTTCCAATTTTATACGGTCCCGTGGATACTTCTATTTTTAATCGAATACCTCAAGAAGTGGATATGTGGAGACAATTGAACAACTATCACACGAACTTTAATATCGACGAAGAAGCGCAAGAAGTTAAAGAAGAACAATCGTGTTTGTAATACAAGTCAGTTGCTGACGAGACTTCATCATGAACAAACGGGTTTCGTTTTCTAATGCGCCACATATAATGGAAGTTAAAAGAGGTATAATTGAATTTCAAGCTTTTCGAGGAAATGATGGAAATTTTATTATAAAAGAATTAGTAATTTTGGATATGAACACATCTGTAGTTTATCATTACTTATTCAAACCTCCATTACCATTCAATAGACTAACAACTAAAGCGAAAGTTACAAACAAATGGTTGTACAAACATTTTCACAACTTAAGATGGGATGAAGGTTTTATTAATTATAACATGATGCCGCACATTATGAATCATTACTGCAAAGAGTTCAAAACTATCTACACAAGAGGATTGGAAAAAGCTAATTGGATACAATCATTTACAAGTAACGAAGTGATAAATGCAATAATAGATAGAGATTTCCAATGCTACTTCAATGAACTTTGTATTTCATCAAAGAGTTTTAAACATCGAAGGTCACAATGCGCTTTGAAGAATGCCTACCGCTTGAATAATTTCCTTCAACAGAATGGTGGGGGTAATGTCGGTAATAAAAGTGAGAGCGCTACCATGACGCAGCATGAGTATTACTCGAACCTTTGAAGAGACAACATCTCCGACGGACATTATTATTAACAAGAAGATTAACAAGAAGATTAACAATAACATCAAGATGGCATCGCAGAACTTTCTTCAAAATTTGGTTGATCAATTCAACGCTCATTCAAAATCAACAATCTTACCGACGAAGAGATGTTCTGAACTAAAAGAAGAAAAACATTACATCATACATACAATCAAGAAGATGGACACTTCAGTTGGTGATGCTATTAATTGCACATTGAGCGAGGCGCCGTATACAGTTGGTGACGAACCGAAGTTTCAGATATTCCTACCGAAACGATTTGTACAACTTCTACAGAATGAAGATCTTCGTGTTATTCAACCCGGCGCACTCTATTTGGTTTCACACGGACCGAGTGGAAACAACTCAACTGAACTAACTATTCATGTAACACCTTCTACTAACTAGTTTGTACATAGCATTGTAAATATACGTGTTTGTAATGGTTTCTCAATAAAGATGATATAAAACAAAAAAAATAAAAGAAGCAACATATTGTTATGTCTTTGTACATAGCAATATGTTGCTTTTTTTAAAAATTCCACGGGATGACCTTGTCCCAATTTTGTGTGATAATAAAAGTGAAAATCAACTTGTGAAATTCATCAGTCTACGACTACCTTTCGTACCGTACACATCTCGCTCTCTATAACTAAATACAAAACTTCAACATGTCCCTAAAGGTCAAGTGTGCATCTTACGATACCAACACCATTACGAGTTTTGAACAACTTGAAGATTTAACCAACGAAATGCGAGTTTTACTTACCGGTGGTTATCACTTAACTGTTGATGTTAGTGCTACTAATGTAAGGATGTTTACTAAAACAAAATACTGTGATGATGAAGTATTTCTTTCAACACAACCTACAACATCTTCATCACCGACTGGTCAACATAACATCAAGTTCCACAAGTATTACCAATGTTAAATAACTTTTAACAAATAAAACTAAGGAATCACGTGATCAATGTCAAGTTGATAAAAAGGGAATGATACTTGTATAACTAATCATTCGCTTCCCGACTCTCGCTGCGTCAACACCTAATTTTAAAGATGTTATACAGAATGATGATCGAACTTGATGGAAAAATCTATGGAAAAGATTACAACACCGTTGAACAAATGACTGAAGATTTAAATATATTAACTAAAGAAGGATATCAAGCTAAATTAATTTTAAAATTTCCTGAAGTACATCCACTATCGACTGAAGAACTTATCGCTATGGCTAAAGCGGAGAGAGAGAAAAAGGCTGAAGAAAACAAACAGAAACAGACAAAGTCTGAAGAAGATAAACAGAAATAAACTTCTTAAGTATAAACATTCCTTACATTAGTAAGGTATAATTTTTTAAAACTTCGTTTGGATGACCTTGAAATTACCCCCACCACTTTTTGTAGTACATAAAACTGACTATTCAACACTATCTATATATTAATACGCAAGCATGTTTCATTTCCTCCTTTTTTCTCAGCTCGTGTGCATCGTAGGATAAATCCGCGCATACCGTTAGAAAGGTATAGTCCTGTAGATGAGCAGAATCACATTCTAATTCACATCGGACTCCAGGGCTACGCCCCACAGGCCTTCAAAGTTCCAATGTTAATCTTATGGAGAAAGGAGAATTGAATGAATCATTGACAGCTGTTGTAAAAACAACTGCTAGAAAATTAGGAGGAACAGATGTTTTAGTTCTAAAATGTTTTTAAGTTTCTTGGGTCCAGATCAACTGAACTTTTGATCGAATTTCGATCAGGAGGCGATCTCTAGTACACTCTTATTCTTTCACTGGACTCAGCAGCGTCAACATGGAAGAACAAAAGTACAAGTACGAACCTCGTTACTGTTGTGAACAACAATGTACAGATTTAGGACCAATGATGGTGGACGGGTTAGCTTGCACTAAATGTGAATTTTTTGGATCTTGTTACTGCAAGTGCAAAACAAAACAACTACCGCCGCCGGAATTGCGAACTTTCAAATTTTACAAATCAAGATATTTCCATACATGCTGTCCTCAAAGATGTTTCAAATTTCATCCTCTCGATCTAGCTCATTGTCAACGCACCAAGTCTCATCAAGATGATTTTTGTACACATATGATAAAAAGATGTAAATACAGGTCAGATTGGTATTCCGATCCTGTAGAACAATCGAATGTGTAATTTCAGTTTTACACTCTTTTTTAAAACTTCAATTGGATGACCTTGAGATTTTCCCCACCATTGGTTTTTAGACTTCCCCCCACCATTAATTTAAGTTTTGTATCTTATTGAATCCGCTTTTGTATTATTTCACTTCCAACACTCTAACTAACAACATGGGATCGCCTTTCGTCAAGTTTCAACATATAATAACTGACAGAGAAGAATTGGAGGAAATATTTCAAAATTTGCTCTCTGTCATGGATAGATATCCTATGAGATGGATCAGACTTGATGTTCACTATTTACGTCCTCGTGATTCTTCATCATCTAGTGAAGACGAAACAACGACTACTACTTCAGCTAGGATATTTCAATTTTCTTCATCATCGAGTGAAGACGAAATAACGCCTACTACTTCAGCTAAAATATTTGAATTGAAAGACGAAGAAGAGGAACTTGGCTATTTATTTAATAACAAGCTCATGCTCACCGACAAATAAGCCTCCTTCCTAAGCACCGATCTTCATTCAATCACCGACTCTCGCACGATGAACAACTCTCCGTTGGCACGAATGAATTCTAGTTTCGAAGTAAATTCTAAAGAAGATTTGCAAGAAATATTTAATACTTTACACGAAATTGTTAGTAAATTTAACACTGTTAAAATGAATCTGGAAATAACTTACGCCTGTCCTATTTGTGATAAGGTTGACAGTTCTGATGAAGATAGTTTGCTTAATCTTACTCCACTTACACCTCTACAATCAGACACGACAACAACAAGTACGGAAGCAACTGGTGAGCAACCTCCTTCCCCCACCACTTCTTTGTGATTCAACTTCCCCCACCACTTCTTTGTAATTCAACCTCCCCCCACCACTTATTCGTTTAACTAACGTTCCTCGCTTTTATTTCTCATTCCGTCTCCAACATTTGAACTATCAACATCACTTGTTTCAAAATTTCAAACACCAAAAAACAACACTAATGATGGATGAAGTTTCCTTCGTCACAAGAATGGAAGAGGAAAAGATGAAAGAAGAAAAATTGAAATTGGAAATTAAACGTTTGCAATTAGAACGGGAAAACCAACTCGAGATATTACGTTTCTTCAAACTTGTCAAATACGTCATCTGGGGACTCTGCCTTTACCTCATCCTCGTCGTCGGCGTTTGCTTTTACAACTCCGTATTTCATCACAAAAATTCAACTTGTATTGCACATTGATTGTATTTGTTTTTGCACATTGATTGTATTTGTTTTTACGAATAAAGTTCAAAACTTAAATCTACCTATCCCGCTATCACCGGGTAGTTCAACTCTCAGAACTATTTCCTGTGCTAGCGGGATAGGCTTTTTTAAAACTTACTCGGGATGACCTTGACATACTTTCCGTAACCCAATTATCAAGTTGAATTTCAGTTTTGAACTAACTTTTAATTTATGCGATGTTTTAGTTGAACCCGGTTAATTTATGCGCGCATTTAGTTCACTCCCAAATTGTTGAATTTCAGTTTTGAACTAACTTTTAATTTTTGCGCAGATCTACTTCAAACGCTCACCCCACCTCCTCGCCTCTCATTTAATATACGACCGGAAGCTATGTGCCCCGGCACGTGGCTTCCGGGGCAGCTGACCTGTGCCAGAAGTGACCAAATCTAACTACTACCGGGGTTGAAATTTGATGGACGATGCTCTTTACCCATAGGTATTCATCAAGAAACAGTTTTGCAAATATAGTTTTTGAAGTTCTTTAGAGCTCCGCCCCACTGGGCTTCGAAATTACTTTAGGGCCACCGGGGTTGAAATTTGACAGACTTTTACTCTAAGTTAATTAATTACTCTAATTTTAATTTGACTCTTTTTACTCTTATGTGCTTACTAAGAAACAGTTTTGCAAATATAGTTTTTTAAGATCTTTAGAGCTCCGCTCCACTGGACTTTAAAATCACTTTAGGGCCACCGGGGTTGAAATTATATAATGATTCTTTTTGTTCATAGGTGCTCACTAAGAAACGGTTTTGCACATATCGTTTTTAAGCAATTTAGGGCTCCGCCCCACTGGACTTTAAATTACTTTAGGGTCACCGGGGTTGAAATTTTATGGACGATGTTCTTTACCCATAGGTACTCACTAATAAACAATTTTGCAAATATAGTTTTTTAAGCTCTTTAGGGCTCCACCCCATTGGACTTCAAAATTACTTTAGGGCCACCGGGGTTGAAATTTGATGGACGATGCTCTTTACCCATAGGTATTCATCAAGAAACAGTTTTGCAAATATAGTTTTTGAAGTTCTTTAGAGCTCCGCCCCACTGGGCTTCGAAATTACTTTAGGGCCACCGGGGTTGAAATTTGACAGACTTTTACTCTAAGTTAATTAATTACTCTAATTTTAATTTGACTCTTTTTACTCTTATGTGCTTACTAAGAAACAGTTTTGCAAATATAGTTTTTTAAGATCTTTAGAGCTCCGCTCCACTGGACTTTAAAATCACTTTAGGGCCACCGGGGTTGAAATTATATAATGATTCTTTTTGTTCATAGGTGCTCACTAAGAAACGGTTTTGCACATATCGTTTTTAAGCAATTTAGGGCTCCGCCCCACTGGACTTTAAATTACTTTAGGGCCACCGGGGTTGAAATTTGATGTACGATTCTTTTTGTTCATAGCTACTCACTAGGAAACGGTTTTGCAAATATAATTTTTAAGCTCTTTAGGGCTCCGCCCCACTGGAATTTTAATTACTTTAGGGCCACCATGCTTGAAATTTTACTTGGACATGCCTCTTTGCTCATAGGTACTCACCAAGAATGGTTTTGCAAATATATTTTTTAGTAGGGCTGTGCTCCACTGGACTTTAAAATTAATTTAGGGCCTCCGGGGTTGAAATTTGACATGGACGTGCCTCTTTGCTCATATAGGTGCTCTTGCGTTTGCAATTAAGATCAATAAGATACAAGGCAAACTTTGACTATTCTGGGTTTAAATTTGCAAAATGCCTCTTTATCCTTTGGCCTTACAGTAATATTAATATATTTACTGCAACTGACTTTTTTGTTATATTAAAAAACTTAAATCTTAACTTATCTTTTTTTGTTATATTAAAATAGCTTTATTTATGTAAACCGCTTAATTTGAGCGCAGCAACGCGCGCCGGGTAACTGCTAGTTAGATATATTTGAAAACTTTTGCTATATAACAGATGTATTTTTCAATTGGGTATGTTTTGAGAAAAATTGATACAAACCAAAAGAAAGTCTCAGATTATGTTTGAAGTTAAGTTTGCGATTCAGAAGTCTCACTAAGACATTATTAATTTATCGAAAGGGTTCAAATCAAACCACTTTTACACTTGTGTTTCTATTTCGAAAGCAAAGGATTCTTTCCAACTTCGCAAAACAATTTTATTATTTTATTGTATTTTATTGTATTTATACTATTTCTTAGAACTTTTCAATCTAATCATAGATTCTTTATAACAGTGTTTTAGATCCAAATCAACAATGATATTCCCATACAAATCGTTATCATTTGTCAACTTCATTAATCGTATTTAAAAATATATATTTTTTAAGTTTTTTAACATCTATTTGACTTTGGGTTTTTAAATAGCCTATAGCCATTCTACTTTTTTACTTTAGTGATGAAAGAGAGATTATTTGGGCATATATTGACCACAGTTCTTCTATATTACCTATTAGGCCTAATCATTAAAAAGACCTATTAAGATTAATCATTAATCATTAAATGTGAGATTTAATTGTTTATTTGAGAGACACCCTGGTACATCCAACTCCTGGACTTTCTGGTAGAATTCTAGCTGCTATCTTGCTGCCCTCCATGGATCGTCCTTGTACTGCAGCAGTGCGGTGTCAGGAAGTGACGTCCATCCCGCGTCACCAACTCAACCACTCGTGCATGGAACATGAGAAACAAACATTTGAAACAATAAATGCAATTTTATTCCTGAATTTCCGAAAAGCAATTTCAGTTTTTTCCGGTTGGCAGCAGTGCCGGTTGCGACTGCGTCATCACGCGTTTTGTTTAATAGGTTTCACATTACTCCGTATTTGTTCCAATTGACAGCACAGCAACATTTATTTCGATATGAGTGAAAGGTCTCTGTTAATACATTAATATTAGAATAACACATAAGATAACAAATAAAACAGTAAAGATTAGTTTTTTATAGAATTTCAGTGCAATTTAAATTCTTTTTAATATAATATTCGTCAGATGTTTTAGCACCATTATAAAGGTTCCCGAACTTTTAACTATCATGACAACATTAAATAAAGTCCGCACGCAGTATGTTCTCATTGTATGTGAATGATGTGAATGATAAAAGAATTCCACTCTCTGGCAGGCCGACTAGTTTTAGGACTAGTGCCTCAAAGTTCAATTAATTAACATGGCTTAATATTTCCACGCATCATTTTTCACCGTGTTTTCAATGTTCGGTGTGTTATTTTTCATATAAAATCAAGATTATAACAGCCAAATTGGTCTTAATAATAAAAACATATTAATAAACCTTTTCTCATGAACGCCATGTTGTGAAGATCGAACAATAAGAATTCCTATATAAACCCAATTTTCAATTGTTTATAATGATTATTTGCAGAATTGTTACATTTAGAAACAACCCCTCTGTAACCAATAGCGTTTTAATCTTTGAATAACAAGATGAGTTACTATATTTCATACTAAAATAACTTTAAACGCAATCCAATAAATTATTGATAAAAATATTAGAGATGATAATACTGGAGATGATAATACTGGATGATAATACTGGAGATGATAATACTGGAGATGATAATACTGTAATTGTGAACACAAGTCACTCACCTGCCGTCCTCGATTCATGTTTTGGGTATGGACTGTGCGTCTGATCTTCGGATAAATAATTCAATTTCCTCCCCAAGGAATTTTCAGGGATTTTAATTCCTCTCGGATTTGAATCAATGTCTTCAAAAATTCATTGATGCTAACATCACAAATTAATAAAGCATTCGATGTTTTGGTTTAAATCTGTATCTATGGAAACTTATTATTTGTAGCTTAATTTTGCTACTTTCTTTTAATCCAATACAGCATATGCTGTGACATCCTTTACAAGACTAATGGGTATAGGTAAAATAATAAATAAAAAATAAATGAATAAATAAATTTAAAAAATAGTGTGTTAAGTTTGGTTAAATTTTGAATTTGAACTTATACACAGGTTTAAGGGGTAGGGGGAGGTTCTCTGGCATGGACAGCGCCTGAGGCACAGAAACCTCCACCTCTTGCCTCATACTGGTGTCGCACCACAATCAAACTATTCGCGTTTGGCGTGAATGACTTAATGTATGAGGGGTTGTACATTTCTAAATCTGTGCAAATGCCTCATGCATCCGCCAACGTTGTGATTGTCGTTTGACGCTATTTCCAATTTTTCTTCTTTTTCTGAGATTTGTGTAAGATTTCAAAACTCGCTTTAAGATACACTCCTTAAGTCTTCTTCATCTTTGGCCTAGTGCACAGTCAATTTTTAAACCGCTTACCTAAACCGTACTAATGTAAACCATACGGCTTCCAAGCAAAACATAGTATTGCTGGTATTGCATTCGCCTGTTTCTGACGCCGTTTTTCAATAGATTTTATTGAAACGTGGTAATAATGGAAATGTGGAATAAGTTGCATTGTAGTTATCGTACCTTAACAGTTTGAAAATGAGAAATGTTGTCAGTGTTCCGATATGAAAAACAACTCAATTTTCCTTACTATATTTATTCTTACTGATATAATTATTTATTTTCATCGTTATATCGTCAGTTATGAGGGAACTCCAACATTTATCCACAAGAAGAAAGGAGTGCTGAGGCATGCGTTTATTGTTTAGTAAAAGTTTAGTGTGATAAAGCATTTGCAAACATTTCAGAAAATCACTTACGAGTAGTAGTGCCAAAGCCCCAAGAGTTTGGCCACACTTTGTGATACGAGAAGTTGTGATTAACTATAGTGATTAACTATAGTTGGATTAACTATATTTCTTCGACCGCCAACTACCGTATACCTGATAGCTCGGGCTTCGCGCAGTTGATGTATTTTTTGGGATCATTTTAGAGTTTCACGCAGTTGAGGTAAATCGAAGGAATTTTGGGCGCAGTTGTTGTGCGACCAGGAAACCAAATCTATGTAATTTTTTACTTATCTGCTCCACCCCTACACTTCCTTCACCCCCATTTCTATTTGTCCTCGGCCAGGTACCGTTCGCCAGCCACAGCACCTGCAACCCTTACAGAGGCTGTAACGGGGCATCTGTCCCATCCGGACCCGGTTTTTGCCTGTTTGGAGTTTTGAGCAGGAAAACAGCTGTGGGGTAAATGCAGCTTTGGAGCAAGGTGTTCCACACTCCACAGTTCCTTCCTTGTGAAGGGTGGGTCCAGATGGAACGACGGAACACGGAACGTGCCGCAGATGTTCCCAATAATTGGACAGAGAGGAACGGATGGAAGAAAAGTAGCAAAAAATGTCGAGTGCCTATTGGGGGAACGCTTTGCAAACAAGAAAGGACGCATGGGACAAGAATCTGATTGTGAAATTTGGCAGTAAAATCAGTCAAATCGTAGGCTATACTTAACTTCTTGTGTTTCCCATTTATGAAGATCAAATTGTTTATTAGCTGGCTTCTATTATGAGCGCAGTAAATAAGTGACTCATGAAACACACCTATATTCCTCACATGGCATAAACTTTGTTGACTTTTTAAAACCAATACATATTGAAGACACTTTTATTGGACTTAACTACAAACATTATACTTTGTTACAGGGGAAAATCTCAATTTATTCACGTGTCACTCCAAATCAATGGAAAATACATATTTGACGTTAGAAAAATATTTCACACACATAAAGTTCTCAACTAGGACTCAACTAACATAAAATTTGATCACTTTAAGACGCCGACTCTACCAGGGTGTATTTTAGGGCGAATATGAATGAAGGATTAGTGTAGAATGGGTGCGATGCCTTTTGTAGCTTTGTTAATGTCTAAGACCAGCTGATTCTTTTGATAGTGTCATGAATTTCTTTGATAGTGCCAAACTGCCAGCAGAGTACAGTTCCGAACCATTATAAAAAAGCGTTAAAAAGCTAATAACTTTTCTCAGATTCAAAGGCGAACGCCATTTATAACCACTCAGCTACCCAAACAGTTTATAAACTATTCCTTATTTTTTATTGCCTTATGACCTATATAAAGTTGATAACCCATAACTGATTGGACGGAAAATTTTCAAGAAATTGATAAGTATATATAATATTTTTCTTCTGTAACATCATTGAGATTGCTTTGGAAGATTTTAAATGTTTTATGCCAACACCCTTTACATGACCAAATCATAACTGCGCTTTTACATCCCTTATACAATGTCGCGGTTTATGCACTAAAAAGCGACCTCAAGATCCCTCAATTTCATCCCTTTTGTAATCGCCTAATGAAAGGGAAGGGCCCGTGAGTCGCTGGCCGCCACCTGTGCCGTGTCTTTTGTGGCACTTTCGCTCCGTTATTGCCCCTTTGTCCGGGGCGGCCGCGACCCCTGCCGCTTCTTCGGGGAAGACGCCCCATTGGTCACGTGACCTACTTACCTGGTGCCCTCCTGGCCCGCGGGTGTCCAACTCAAAATGTGGAACGAAAACGGGCATGAAGTGCCTTGAAAGCGGCGCCATTTCTCAAAATAAAACTGTGAACCATTTTACAATCTGAGAAGAACGTCTGAAGAAAAGGAGGGGCCTTGTTGTAAATGTTTTAATAATTTATATCTAATTTGTTTCGTGATCTCTTCTATCAATTCAGAAAAGTGAGAGCTCAATCCAGTGGCACGGTCGTGTCACGTCGCCAAGTCCCACCCAACCAAACAGACGACGCGTGCCTATATAGACACGAAGCAGAAAACGGCCAATTTTCACTTCTCAAAAAGGCACAAAAAGGACGCAATTAACCCTTTTTCGTTTTCCATCCATTTAACTGGGTCAATGAACACTAAAAATCACCAAGCTTACTTTAAAAACCATCAATGACGTAAAATAAACGCGTTCAAAAGTAGCCTAAAAAAAGTCAGAAATGTGGTTTCCTACGCACAACAAACTTTTTAAAATTTTAAGCAAAGCTACAGCCTTTATGACTGAAGGGAATCACACGAAACTTTGTAGGAATCTTCCTATTTGTATGTAGTACAAACCTTTGTGCACACAGATAAAGTTCATTCACTTTAAATATCACAAAATAAAACAAATATGAGATTATTAAATCATTTTGTTTACATTTCGTAAATTTAAAAAGGTAAACAAAGCAAACATTTGACATTTTAATATTTTAATTCGTTGTAGAAACCAAGCCAAAACATCTGCTATCATGTTCATTGATTTGATCAGCTGGCACTTATAGATTGTGTTGTACAGATCAAGGTAGGGTTCTAATTTACTTGGTACAGATAATGGTTTTACTTGAAATTGTGTTGACTTTCGTCCAAGCCAGTAAATTGATTTGAATTATCTGTATAACTGTATTAAAAAATAAAATATCGTTATCTTTAGAACTGGAGAATTGTTACTATTCTCTCTGTTGTAACTTTGATGTTACAACAGTGTAATTTTTCTTTGGTTAAGTTACAACCCGAAAATTAACAACAAACTCAATAAAACGCACAAAACTAAACCAACCAGGAAAACTTTAGCTTCAAAACACCGTTTTAAGAGAAATTTGTCTTTGTAAATATTGTAAACTCTGGAATGCATAAAAGAAGCAAATAAATGACTACATAACATATTGATCCAAAACAATGAAGAAGTGACTACACGGTGCAATATAAGATTATTCATCCTCCTCCACCTATACGTGCGTGCATTAGTTGCTATGTTAACTTCTCAGTGACAACTGAACCGATCTTCAAGATTGATGTGTCAAAAAAGGAATGATGTTATATTTGCCAATTCTTCATCAAATTAAAAGGCACCATTTCTCATCGAGCTATGCTCTATTATGCTTGGAATGTTTGGTTGGACCCACTCATTTATTGGGCAGGAAAAAATTCCCGTAGGCCGCCCCCCTTACGACAGAAAACTGATAGCCTCATAAAAATGTTATTTTTTCGGCAGTGTTGATGTACCAAGCTTTGTTGCTAGTATTCAGAAAATGCATGGCAAGCCTTCTTATTGTACTTTCTGAAAAATTCTGCTAGCGAAATATTTGAACTAGAAACTGTTGGCGTTTCATAAATTGCAATGTACAGACGTTGCTGCAATGAGCAATTAAAAAAATCCCAATATGCTATAATTCTAATTTAATTGAATATTTGGAGATTGACTGATGTTTATATCATGGACCAATCTTTAAAACAGATAATATTTTTGCACTGATACGATAAAATTGTATCCGTAGCAATATTGCTTCATAAATTATTTTAATCAGGTGCAATATTAAATATTATAGTTTAACTTCCTTTTTAACGCTTCACATACAGAACACAAAACGGCTATGGAACAGACCTGTAGTAGAAAGCAGTTAATTTTATAGGTTGTCTTTACTCAAAGATAGTTCTATGTAGTCTGAAAATTATACTTGCAGTTATTCAGGGAGTAAAAGTACCGTACATTTTCTTAACACTGCAGATGAAGCAATAAAATTTGGTACATTAACACGACACAAACTTATGCATTTAACAATCTTTGTTTTATAACTCGATCGTAAAGATGAATTCGCGGAGAAAGGGGTGACCAAGATTAAAGATATACCTTCAAATTAATACCTCCTGTCACTTCCCTTACAAATCACGTGTATTCAGCATGGGCCCATACATTAGTATTTTAATCTCTTAATGCAGCTAAATAGCTAAAGTCTACCCTATAAACGACAGCAGTGTTCCTCTGTATAAATTCCAGACAAACGAATACAAACATAGTGTTCCGTTTAACTTTAATGCTCTTAATTAAATCTGTTTTCATACCGTACTTAAAGATTTTACTCTCAAAACTCAAATGGCCTAATATGATAAAAAATAATGATATCATAAACAAAAACACAAAGTGTTGTTTGGTTGCCAAGTCCTAAAAAGATATGATATCAAAATATGTTACAAGTCAATGACTTTGATTTTAGAATAGCTACTCGACAAATTGATTCGATCTTTTGATGCTTGGTAAACATTTTGTAAAACAATATTGTTTTATTTCGGAACCGTACTTGGCCAGCAGATTTATTAGTAAAGTTAGGCCTATTTACTAATGGGGATATATTACGATGAATAATGAAGAAGTTCTGAATACGTACAATAGAATTAAAAAATTAAAAAAACCGTGCATCCGCTGGCCAAGTACGGTTGCTAAATAAAACAATATTGTTTTACAGAATGTTTACCAAGCATTAAAATATCGAACAATTTGTCGAGTAGCTATTCTAAAATCAAAGTCTTTGACTTGGAACATATTTTGATATCATATCTTTTTAGGACTTGGCAACCAAACAACACTTTGTGTTTTTGTTTATGATAGTAATTCAATCTCTTTGAGCCTCCACTCATATCTAAAAACATGTTATTTTCTCCATATGATAACGTTTATTCCTTTTATTCATTGATTAATACTATCTATCTTCTTATTTCTATAAGGGTTTCGTCTGTTACGTCCCTTTTTCTCTCGACCTACTGAACCGATTTTTAAGATTGAGGTTTCATTTTAAAGCTTAGGATATACCGCAGTGACGAATCGTAATTAAAAAGGTCATATCGTTTCGGGCTTCGCCCCCCTCGCCTTTGATTTATTTATAGATGGCGCTTTAAAATGTTGACCAACTTTTATTGAATTTTCTTTAATGTGAATTGTAATTTAACAGCTGATTACCTTCACATGAATTTTAAAGCCAGATAGTAAACAAACATAGATCTCTGTCATTTAATAACCAACATACATGTACTTTAGGTTAGTTTATCTCATACAGAATCATAAAATGCGCAATTTGCGCACGGGCCCCCCTAGTTTTTGATATTTTTAAACATCTTAGGTCACTATATATTAACAATTGGTAAAAAACTACATGCATATACACAAAACAAAGGAAACTTAAAAATATATGCAGAGTAACTCTTATTTCGATTAATGCTGGTATTAAACCGAAATAAAGTTGTGAAGATCATGAATAAAGATGCCCAAAACACTGTTTTAGTACAGCATCTTACATGACTTTTGAAGCTCACTGGTTTATGGAGAGGTAAGCTTAAGAATATACAATACGACTACGAATATTGCAATATAAAATTCAGTACGATATAATACAGGCAGTGTTAGGGCCTATATGCGGTATGGTACGATACAATACAATACAATATAGAATACTAATTTTGCATACGACTGGTTCCTGAATCACATGAGCAGACAAATTTATCGATCCACTATATGCATGTTCTGTGTCTTCCTAATACAGGTACAGTAGCTGAAATTTGTTGCATTTTGCAAACTATTCTTCGGGCGAGGCTCAAAAGTCTTGCCTTTAAACAACTAATAAAAAACAGTAATTGTGAAATTAATTACATATTTAATTTTATCAAGTTTTGCAGACGGAAATTGCTAACACGGCAATTCAGTAATTAATTAAAGTTATTACTTACGTTATTGCCAAAGGTATCAAAATAATTCTAAAATCAATGGATTGTCGGACATGTTTCGTGGGCATACTACCCCTCATCCTCAGCGGCAAATCTATCACACAGTCCTTTGTCAGTGTGCATGTACCGACGTCGGTTGGTTCGTATTTTTTCGTGTGAAATGTGTCCGTTTGTTTTATGTGATTTCATGTTTTTTATATATTTGACAACCACTGAAATGTGGTCTTTTTATGATTGATTTGCCGCTGAGGATGAGGGGTAGTGCCCTCGAAACATGTCCGGCAATCCATTGATTTGAGGATTATTTTGATACCTTAGGCAATTACGTAAGTAATAACTTTAATTAATTTCATAAAAAGGTATCAAGGCTGTAAGAATAACAATTCAGTAAAGTATGAGTCAGGATTCCACTGGTTCAAAAAGTCTATTATTCAGTTATTTTTTGCAGATTATCATGAAAATTGTGTATTCATTGTTTTTGTATTATAAAAACTTGTACTTTTAAAACCAGGGGCGGACCCAGGGGGGGATAAAGGGGATATATCCCCCCCCGAAATGTTGGCGAATTAAAAAAATATGTTCAAAAATAAAAATAATCTATGACAAATGGTTAAAATATTATTTTCATATGCCAGATATTTATAAACAGATATAAAGGCAAACTTATATAAAAAATAAAAGGGGTTTTAATTGCACAATGCAAAAAGATAAAACAGTAATATTACAACCAAAACAGGTAATTAATTTTAGTCTTTGAAATTGAATTAATTATTTATTGCGCGTTGGCATTACTGACGGGTTCATACAAACGTCGGCACTGTCTAGTTCTTGCAATTTGCACGAAGCGAGCTCTAATTCACTTGTAGTGCTGCCACCCTTGACTTATTAGTTATTTTGTGGTTTTGCCGTTTAGTTAGTACAAACGTCTGTGTATCTTAGAGATAAAGATAACTCATATATTGTACGATTTTTAAGTAATGTATTTATTTTGGTATTTTCTATAGACTGTAGACTATCATTTACCGTATTTCATTTGAATTTTGACAACTTGATTCTATTTTTTAAGTAGACACGATATATTTTGCCTTGATATATGCACTGTTAAAATAATATAATAGTTACAATTGTACAATTTGTAGTTATTGTTATCTTATACTTTAATATGAGCAATGTCTAAAGGGATGTGTGTTCCACGATCTCGAAATCTAGCGGTTAGATTTAGCTTAAACTTTGCATTTAAGAGTGTTTTGGCCCAAAAATAAGTTTAGAAACAGCCTCAATCTCAGAAAAAATCGAATATGGTCTCAATTTAAGTTTTAAAATCGTAATTTTTAACATTGGTCTTACGGGTTGCTATTTTGGTGACGAAATAACAACTAAAAGTAAACAAAAATAAAGAAACATTAATTTTAAGCAGTTTTTTTAACAGCTGTTACCTGTAAAGAGTCTGGTAAATTTAATAGCATGACACTATAACAAAAGAGAATTAAAACCAACGAGCAAGGCTCGGTTGAACTGGTACTTAGTTATTATGTTATCTTTATAATATAAATAACTCTGATGCTGCATTCTGTGTCTTATACAGGGTGTCTCGGAACTCTTTACCGACCTTTTCAGATATTATCATTAGACCAAAGACAAGCCAAAATATCATATTTAAAATTTCCAAAACTCATAGTTATCCGTACAGCCGCCATTTTGTATTTTTTAAAGAATAATTTTTAATTTAAGAACGGCTTGATGTAATAACTTTAAATTCGGTACACATATTTTTTAAGTAGACCTAAGTGGAAAAAATAATCAACTTTTTATCCTTCATACTTTCAAAATGGTCCCTGTTTAAAATGTTTAACCTTAAATTGCATAAAAACTACGTAAGGTAGTTTATGTTAGTATGTGTTTTTTGAAAAATTTAATTTAAAATCTAACGATGTAAAAACTGTGAAAATTGGTTCATAAATAAGCGAGATAGAGCGATTTTACTGATTCTAGTCACGGTCGTACCGCTTCTTTGGGATAGGTTTTGGTAGGAAATTATTGACCTGGCGCCGCGACCGCGTTTTTCGAGCGGCACCTCGCTCTAGTGCGTAATTATTTGAATTAAAATCGCTCTATCTCGCTTATTTATGAACCGATTTTCACAGTATTTACATCGTTGGATTTCAAATTAAATTTTCCAAAAAAACACATAAGGACATACATTTTTTTACCTTATGTAGTTTTTATGCAATTTAGGGTTGAAGATTTTATACAGTCGCCATTTTGAAAATATGAAGGATGAAAACTTGATTATTTTTTCAGCTATTTCATTACTTAAACAAGCTGTGTACAGAATTTTAAATTATTACGTCAAGCCATTCTTAAACTAAAAATGTTAACCATTTAGCTTAAAAATTCCAAAATTTTCCGGGGGAGGCCCCCGGACCCACCGTACCCTTCGGCAAAAAATATCCCCCCCCCCCCCCCGAAATTGAATCCTGGGTTCGACCCTGTTTAAAACCAATCCAAGATTTACGCGCTTAATCTCCCACATTATTTCATTTTCAACAAGATTTAGGACGGACGGAAAATTTTGACCCAATATTGACTTTCGGTGGTAAAATTTAACCCAGATTTATCACACGTTGTTTAGCTTAAATAACGATTACCCAGTGGAAGTTACAAGGAACCCATCTTCAACTTCAAACATGATAAAGACGAGGGAGACATAATTGATGTTTAACTGGCGTCACAATCTTTCGTAAGTCCAACAAATGGTAACTCTGGGCCAAAGAAGTGACCTAGAACAAATACAAATATTTATTTTGTAAGAATTACTGTGACAAACAACCCGACGACAAAGTTATGACTTCTGGTCGTGTCATGTCTTTGGAGGAAAAAGGGAAAATTTTAATATATGTAATTAAATATTGATACTAGTTTGGAGAAAGGTTTTATACAATTATATTATGAGATGTTAAGTTAGTTAGGATTCAATTTTCAATGTTAAATGGTACTTTTATCGAAGACGGGAGATCTAGAATTAGACTGACATTTATACTAATCTTTAAATATTTTATTCGCGTACTCTTATTTATTGAAACGTCTAACTAATCTAAAGCAATAATAATGTCCCTGAAATATATTATTTGAACCAACTACTTATCTTTTTATCATTTTTGCAAAAGAAATTAGAGAACATACTAATATACTACAATTTAAGAGACCGATGGAAATGTTAACCCAAATGACTCTATAAACCGATAGCATGTCATTTTGTATCGTCTCAAAATTAGACAAACTTCCTTATGTTACCATATTCTGTACCCTGTGGCCTTGAGTTTTGCGATGTGATTATTGACTCGTTGGGGCGAATTAAGAGAGAGCCAGTGATCCCAATTGTTTATCGGCAACGAATATGTAGAGGAGGGTCTCCCTAATCTCAGGGAGAGAATCATAAAGTCTTAAAGATTTCCATAAGTACTTTGGAATCTTTAAGCGTTATCAATGATTCAGTATGCGATGCCCATATAAATATTGTTCTATGTTACCACTTTAAAATTGTTTTGCTAGGCATAAGTTATTTACAATATTCAGTATTAAATTCAATAATCAATTTTAGTATTTGATTATTTATCACAAGATATAAGGGTGAAATCATACCCAATAAACATTGACTTCAATCATGACTTCTTCCCCAAGGGAATTCAATTATTTACAAAAAAGCCAAATATGCTGGAAAGTACATGTTTTAAAGTGCTACCTAAGTTAATTAAGAATGAGGACCTATTACCTAAAGTTAAAAGAAAATTGAAGAGCTTTGGTTGATAAAGCTTTGTAGACCATTGTTGGATATTTTCAATTGTTTCGTAAATATTCACGAAAAATTGCGGCTTTACGAAAATGCCGCCCATGGGTCCAAAACATTTCCGCCCCCCCCTCCGCCACACACATCCATGAAATAATGTGTTAAACTCATTATTCCTTGTACTATAGACTCGCGCCTTCAGTTACCTATAAATTGGATGCCGCTCCTTCTCAGTGACGCTGAGGGATCTGATAAATTATCTGTTTAAAAAAGCTCATTGAATTTTTGTAAAGTTTTACTCATTGTAGAATCATGAGTGAAGCCGAATAATCTGCATGGACCGCTCTTGATATTTTGGAATGGTCGTTCATCATTTGCGCACTTTTTAATCCTTCTGTAAAATATTTCGAAGGGTCGCCTAATCCCCTTGCATCATTTGCGCACTCTCCCGTCCATGTAGCCTCAGCCTGCCGACAACAATTCGCAAACAGTCGTCCCCCACACATACCACTGGACGGCAACACATGTGTATCGCAAATTCATGAATAATTTAAGTTTGTAATGTATAAACCTTTTTGTAATACATTGAGTGTTTACTTATTTTACTTTCAATGGTTGGTGAGGATTGTATTACTGCATTTGCTCAGGCTGAAATGTTTTGTACGAATTGATTCTATAGCAATTTGCCTTTATTCTAACTGTAGATAGCAGCCTCTCCTTTACTAACTCCTCAGAATAAAACTACTCATGAAATTTAATGTTGCAATAGAAACAAACTACAAATGGTAAACATGAAATCCAAGTGTTAATGTACGAGTCAAGGCTGTATTTTGTCCGATTATTTGCCATTATTTCTGTTCTGTTGAATATTGTTTTGCTAATTTTGAAACTTATATGTCTTACGCCAAACACGTTTAATCATTCAAAAGACTATTTGAACACGGACATGAGTTTTCAATAACTTTGTAAATAAAAATAATGCCGCTTCCACCACCCTGCAATGCGCAAACGATGCATATAACTGAGAGCCCCCTGGAGCTCGATGCGCAAAACAAGCATCCCTTCTACCTGGCTCTCCGCATGATGCCCAAATGATGCACGCCCTTTGGAATAAAACCCTACTGCTGCCGCCTCTGAAAATTTGCCGCCTTGGGCCCGGACCCATGCGGTCCATACCCGTGCTCTCCGCATGGCAGTATCTATATACAGTCTATAGACACGATGATAAACCATCTCCCCTATGAAAGACTTTTCGATGAGATTGAATAGAATACTGTATCTATGATTGACAAGTTATATAAATTCTACCCTCATAAGTGTTTGGTGATGAAAAGTATACTGTTGCAATGGTTTTTAAAAACTGGCTTGCAGGAAAGTTCATACGATTTAATTCTTCATATTTCGTCCCTCATTGAGGACGATGATCCCATGCACTTCCGATTATCATTTTTCATCAGAAAGAACCAATTTGATGGGAGATCTCGTGATGGTCGGATGTGGAGGTCCGGGACCACTGGGCGGCGGTAAACAGGAGGTCGTTGACGTCACGGCTCAAGTTGTTTATTTTCACGCAAACTCCAGTTCTTGACCTCGGCCACGGCGGCGGCCGCGGGGTGGCTTCTGCCGCGAGGGCGACGACACCGCCCGCGTCTAGCCGCCTCCGCCGCGCGATCTGCGCATTCCTGGCGACCTTTCCGTTGTCGACTGCGTTTCAAATTTGCTAAATGCAAATTTCGCAGCTAGTGCTTGTTGCAGAATTTTTCTCCTTAAAAGGGCAAATGAGTCATTGATCACCAAAACACTTTGGTATATCTCTTGTTATACGCAAATGCTGCTCTTTTCCAATGCTAAGTGATTGTTAGATGTTTTGACGCTTTTTGAAAGGAATTCAGAAAAAAATATGTCCATGTGAAAAAATATATAGCATACTTTATTTACAATTTAATATCCTTATAGAAATTATCGGCTTATTAAATCTTTTTTATTATTATTATTTTGTGTAAATATTAAAATAATTGTAACAAATTAATACCTTTAATACCTTTAATACCTTTATTGAAATGGCGACCTAACTCAATAGGTAGTTTAAAGCCAAGTATGAATGAAGGATGAGTGTAGGATGATTGTGGCGCGATCTTGTAGTCTTGTTACTGACTAAGGCCGACATTCTCCTTAGACAGGACTGTTAATTCATATCCCAACAGCCAATGGTATCTAGGGACCTACAGTTTAACGTGGGATCCGAACCACAATTTCAACCTCTCATATACGAATTGGTCTAATTATGAGGATGGTACTTATGGATGAACTAGTATTCACTAGTGCGGACGTTAATCCCCACCAGGGAATATCGCATCCACAAGCCATCGCTCATAACTATCCACAATTCGTGACCTCCAAGTAGCTGGATTACAGGACGTCGCCACCGTCAACATTAAAAAATTACGTTAATAGTGTCAAAATTAAAAAAGATGAAAATCTTAACAAGACCAATAATTGCAATTTCAAAGTACGTTTATATACCAGAGGTTCACAACCAAAAGTTGTCAACTTAAACCATATTGATACAAAAGTGAAAAGTCAACAACTTTTGGCTGTCAACCTCTGGTGTATAAACGCACCTTACAGTATGACTTTTTTAAAGTTTAAGTATGGAAACCCATACTTAAACATGCGAAGGGTTTTTTGTTAGATCGTCTCCTACAATTTTCAAAAAATTTTCAAGTTTTTGGTGTCGTTGGATAGTGCTTGGTCTGTAGTTGTTTCTGCATAAAAATTATGAGAATTGGTCTAAAAAAGGCACTTTCCATAATGAAATTTGAAATTTTCATATTAGAAAAACATTGCGATTGCATTTAACATTTTAAACATCTGTTAATGTACTGCTGTAAATCAGTGTTTTGGGCACAGTAACTATAATATTATAGTTAGTTGTTGTTTTTGTTGATATCAACTACCTTTATGTCCATTTTCTTAAACTTGATCCTTTCGTGGGAGGGACCAGAAAGTGGTTAAGGGTTTGTTTATTCTTGCTAATATTCAATTGGCTGAAACTTTCTGGTTTTTATGTTGTTTTTGTTTTATTTCACTGTTGTATACCAGCTGGTATTTTACATCACAACATATTGTGAATCGGTTTTGTAACCTATCTATCTATAGGCCTACTTATTTAATACGCTAAGGCTTTTTTTTAAGAGAACTCCTAAACAATTCTAAACAGATTTTCAAGATTTTGGTGTCGTTGGAAAGGGCTTGGTCTGTAGTTGTTTTTGCCAAGAATTGCTGAGGATTGAACTTAAAATAAAGGCTCTATCCACAAATTAAATTTGAAAATTTCCCATAGAATAACATTAGGATTGGGTTGAGCATTTTAAACACCTGTTAATGTACAGCTGCAAATAGTTTTTGGTGATTGATTAGGCCCTACTGACATTCACAATATTGGATTGGTCGGATATCATTGATTGTAAATGTAACTGTTGTATTTTATTAAATAATAAATTTCTTGATTTCGAGCAAGAAGCACACTAGAACTTACTTAATAGGCCTACTAGTTCTCTTAATTTTTTAAGAGAACTCCTCCTACAATTTTCAACCGTTTTCCAAGTTTCGGCGTCGTTGGATAGGGCTTAGTTTGTTTTCCCAAAAAAAGATGAGAATCAGACGTTAAATCAGGGCGCTATCCATTATAAAAATTTATAAAAATCCCATTAGAATAACATTTGTCTTGGGTTTAGTTTTTTTAAACATTGTTAATGTAAAACTGTAAATAAGTGTATTTTTGGCGATTAGGTACTAATAATCACAATATCGAATTAATAAGGTGTTATTGGTTTAAAACTAGGCCCAAATGTAACATTTTTAGCAATTACATGGGATAGCCCAGATTAAATTGCTCAATTTCGAGCAACACGTCTACTGAAAGACAGAATAAGTTATTAAAGACGTTATTTAATAAAATCTGTATTCATTAGATTTTAATAAATATAAAGTGTAATTAAGAGATATATACAAATTAACAGTATTAAAAATAATTATCAATTGCAATTGACTGGTCTTAAAATAAAATTTAAATAAAACACGGACACAAGTGTAGTCCCCTGAGGTACACCACTTCATGATAGGCGATGACGTCATGGAGGTAGACGGCCGAGTGGGAGGCGGGTGCAGTTTTGGCGGGAACTCCACGGCGGCGGCGGCGCGGCGTGGCGGGAAGGGTCAGCGGCCGGATGGTGAACGGCCTTGTGGGGTCACCACCCCCCTCCCTCCCCCTCCAACAACTCCCACTCACTTTCGTCTTCTGTCCCACTTACATACGGTCTCCTCTCATCTCCCCTCACACTCACGCTACCTTGCAATTAGCAATTGAATTTAGTTTAGCCTATATAAGAATTAACGTGTTTTATCGTAGTGATAAAATTACAAAAATAATAAATAAGCGCCAGATCATATTTACTTATAAATCCTATACTGTACTATAATACGAGCACTGTCTGAAGCGATGTATGTTCCACGATCTCGAAATCTAGCGGGTAGATTTTGCTTAAACTTTGCATTTGAGAGTGTTTTGCCTCAAAAATAAGTTTAGAAACAGCCCCAATGCCTAGGAAAATCAAATTTGGTCTAAAATTAAATTTGAAAGTCGTTATTTTTAACATTGGTCTTATGGGTTGCTATTTCGGTAACGAAACAACAAAATGTAAACAAAAAAAAAGTAACATTAATGTTAAGCAGACTTGTTGAATCATCTGTTAAATGTGAAGAGGTAGTTGGTTGTGGGAAATTTAATAGCTTTTTTACCATGACACTATAACAAGAGTGAATTAAAACCAACGAGCAATGCTCGGTTAACCTGGTACTAAGGACCTACAAGTTAGAATTAGAATTAAAAAAAAAATTATTATTTTTCAAAATCTTCAAAAATATTTTGCTCGTATAGGAATTGTTATGTTACGGAATCCATGGGAGTTGAGTTTTCCCCTAATTGTTTATTTAGTAACCCCTCACAAAAGGTAGGCATTTTTATCGAGTTTCGAAAACGCAGACTGAGCTTTTTTCTCTAACAAACACTAGGTAAACCTTTCTCCCCTATTAGAACACCTTTGAGAAAACCTATGAAAAAATTATAAGGCTACACTAAAAATTTCGTTTTCACTTAGCATCGTTGTCAGGACTGTGTAAGAGAATATATCAAGCATTATTTTCAACAACATTATCAAGTTCCATTTTTCAGCCAATGGATGTCACATCCAGACGGTCGTCGACCCGATGAAGTCTCAATATTCAAAATTTGTCTGGCGCTCCAAATACATGGCGAACCTGTAATTCAAAAAGGGCAATGTACCTGAACCAAACCTTATCATTCATTATCATAATAATACCGTTAGGAAATGCTGCAAAGTATGAATAGAACGTTCAACTGCCTGTCTTTGTGAATGATTCGATCAAGTAGCCCATACCACACAGTTGGGACTACCGTGCTATATATTTTTGAATGATTTATTTATAACCCGCATTTTATTATAGTATACGTAAAAGGTGTTTAAAATTAGCTCGAGTGTAAATGAACATGAAAAATATGTCAACTCTGGAGCATACACCGACGCAACTTGTCTTGCCTTGTCTTTAAAATAAAATGTGCAATCTACAGCAGAACAAAAATTTATTTCCAAAATTTAAAAAATGTCAGTAGATAATTTAAATTTACTGTACCGTACTATATGTCTACCTCAAACGCTTTTGTCTTGGAGAGAATGTCGAATTTTAATTTTTGACAAAAATGGGGAATATGAATCACAAATTTAAGTACGATCCTAATAGGGTCCGGTAAAACCTTTGTCAATTACGTAGTGTATAACATACCTTAAAGAATACGATGGTTATTTTTAGGCATGCCAATCAGACAAACTTGAACAATATGTGTGTTAAATCTCATAAGGGAAAAGACAGATTACATGTTTATTGAAAGAACATCAAGCACAAATTATAAGACGACAAAAAGCTTTGAGAAATTCCCTTGGAAGGAAAAATCAGAAAGCACTGGAACTACGAGTAGTTACGAAGCTTGAAGAGTAACATTGACCAGAATCGAACATTGATTCCCTCCAAGAATAGTTCAGCCGGATGAAAAAATGGAAACGATGACCCGTCTCTTTTGGGGAAACCCTTAACACCTAAGTAACATGGGTGTCTACAGAAGTGCCCAGAGGAAGCTAACATAAAAGCAAGCGTAGAATGTCGCTATGTAAGCGAAATGGCATTAAACAATTTTCTACATGAATATTACAACAAAATATGTCCTGGGTGAACTTGACAACGGTGTCTCTAAGATCTCTGTACAATTTCAGTTGGTTGTAACAAATTACTAATACTACAAAGAACTAGTAATGCATTGGACTTTACCAATTAAATTTCAATCGTACTTTGCTGCCTGTGTTACATTTGATCTAACTAAATAATGAAGGAGTACGACATCTCAAAAAAGATTGTTGACGTACCGTAATGACAATTGCATGGGATCAAATCAATAGTGTCACCAAAGAACTTATACTGAATTTCTTCCGATTTTTACAATTTGAAAACATGATCAAATATGAAAATGGGGGACTGAAAACGGCCGAAGTCCGCGGACCGGTGCTGTGGGTGAGTGACCCTCCGCCAAGGTCAGTGGGTCTGCCAGGTGCATGGACGTTGCACCGCGTTGCATCATGGACCGTTGACCCGCATCGTGATGTCGATACCTCGATGCGATACGATTACGAATCCACTCTTGTATCCGATAGTTGCATCATGGACCGTTGACCCGTATCGCGATATCGATACCTCGATGCGATACGATTACGAATCCTCTCTTTAATCCGATAGTTGCATCATGCACCGTTGACCCGCATCGCGATATCGATACCTCGATGCGATACGAATACGAATCCTCTCTTTAATCCGATAGTTGCATCATGGACCGTTGACCCGAATCGCGATATCGATACCTCGATGCGATACGAATACGAATCCTCTCTTTAATCCGATAGTTGCATCATGGACCGTTGACCCGCATCGCGATGTCGATACCTCGATGCGATACGATTACGAATCCTCTACTGTATCCGATAGTTGCATCATAGACCGTTGACCCGCATCGCGATGTCGATACATCGATGCGATACGATTACGAATCCTCTCTTTAATCCGATAGTTGCATCATGGGTCGTTGACCCGCATCGCTATGTCGATACCTCGATGCGATACGATTACGAATCCTCTCTTTAATCCGATAGTTTCATCATGGACCGTTGACCCGCATCGTGATGTCGATACCTCGATGCGATACGATTACGAATCCTCTACTGTATCCGATAGTTGCATCATAGACCGTTGACCCGCATCGCGGTGTCGATACCTCGATGCAATACGATTACGAATCCTCTCTTGTATCCGATAGTTGCATCATGGATCGTTGACCCGCATCGCTATGTCGATACCTCGATGCGATACGATTACGAATCCTCTCTTGTAGTCGATAGTTGCATCATAGAACGTTGACCCGCTTCGCGATGTCGATACCTCTATGCGATACGATTACGAATCGTCTCTTGTATCCGATAGTTGCATCATGGACCGTTGACCCGTATCGCGATATCGATACCTCGATGCGATACGATTACGAATCCTCTCTTTAATCCGATAGTTGCATCATGGACCGTTGACCCGCATCGCGATGTCGATACCTCGATGCGATACGATAACGAATCCTCTCTTGTATCCGATAGTTGCATCATGGACCGTTGACCCGCATCGCGATGTCGATACCTCGATGCGATACGATTACGAATCCTCTCTTGTATCCGATAGTTGCATCATGGACCGTTGACCCGCATCGCGATGTCGATACCTCGATGCGATACGATAACGAATCCTCTCTTGTATCCGATAGTTGCATCATAGACCGTTGACCCGCATCGCGAGGTCGATACCTCGATGCTATTTGATTATCAAATCCCGTATTGTATCCGATAGTTGCATCATAGACCGATGACCAGCATCAAAAAGTCGATACCTCCATACGATACGACTATCAAATACTGTAGGCCTACCCTCTTGTACCCGATAGTTCATGGACCGTTCATGGATAGTCGATGACCCGCATAGCGATGTCGATGCCTCTATGCGAAACGATTATCGAATCCCGTCTTGTATCCGATAGTTGTTTCATAGACCGTTCACCCGCATTGCGAAGTCGTTACCTCGATGCGATACTATTACGAATCCTCTCTTTGATTCGATAGTTGCATCATGGATCGTTGACCCGCATCGCGATGTAGATACCTTAATACGATTCGACAATCGAATTCCCTTTTGTATCCAATAGTTGCATCATAGACCGTTGACCCGCATTGTGATGTCGATACCTCGATGCGATAATACTATCGAATCCCGTATTGTATCGATAGTTGCATAATGGATCGTTGACCCGCATTGTGATCTATATACAGTAGCTCAATGCGATTCGACAATCGAATCCGCTTTTGTGCCCAATGGTTGTTTCACAGTATGTTGACCTGCATTGTGATATCGATACCTCGATGCGATAAGATGATCGAATCCCGTCTTGTATCCAATAGTTGCATTATGTACCGTTGGTCCACATCGCGATGTAGATACTTTGATACGATACGATGATAGAACCCCTTTCGGTGTCTGATAGTTGTTATCAAAGCCCGTTGACCCAAATCGAGATGTCAATATTTTGATGCGATATATGATGACTCGTATCCTTTTGAATCGGATAGTTGCATCATAGACCATTGATACGCTTCCTGATCGATACCTAGATGCTACACGATGATCGAATCTCCTCTTTTCCCGATATAGTTGCATCATTGAACGTCGACCGGCTGGCGATATCAATTCTTTTAATGCGATACGATAATCGAACCCCCTTTTTATCCCTTTGTATCTTAGACATAGCTCATTGATTCGCCTTCCGATGTCGATTCCTCGATTCGACACGATGATCGAATCCTTGAATCGAGTGATTTCACATGGGCTCGATTTAGGTTTTGATATCTGGGGTTGCGTACTCTCAAGTATAAGAAATTTAAATACCAAAATTAGTCACCTTGTATTCCAAATTCAATTATTCTTTGTTATACCTAAAAAATGTAGCATGTTCCTTCAATCTAAGATATTAAAACTTTCATATTTTCGTTACAGCTTATTACAAATGTTAAACGTGCCAGACAATTTAATTTGTACAATAACTTCATTTACTAAACGTAAATATTTTTTTATTTACTCTTGTTTACTCTCTGGAATGATGAAAGACTACAATAGATTACAGTACAACCGTATTTAATAAAAACATTCTAGTAAATAACTATAGTTTTGGATTTTAATGGCACTTGTCCTTGATCGACCTCAAGCGTGTATATCGGCATGAAATGTTTCAAGTTTTGCACGTATAAAATTCTATAGTTTTATTGGTATAGTCGTTCAGTTGTGTTCGTAGAATACCCCCGTCGCAGCAGACCTGCGTACTTAGCGAATTTCCAATGGCTGTTGAACCTCATCATGCCGGAATTAAGATTAAAGGTAAAGAAATAAGGGTTTTCTTGGCATTGAGGCCTGTATTTATATTATTTTTATCCTAGAAGTAAGTTATTTAAAAAGTTTGAAGAAAACTGTCAGTATTATTTAGTTGACAATTGAGTATATGGGGTATGTATTTAATCAACAAATTATTTGGTTTTATAAGTGCGTTATGGTAAACTGAAGTTATGTGAAAATACTTTAAATTATTATATAAAGCACCAGGTTAACCGAGCCTTGCTCGTGGTTTTAATTCACTATAGTCACTATAAGCATAAAAATTGCAGATATTTTTGAAACATGTTTATTTGTAGTTTGTTTTTAAATTAATTTTATTTGATGGTCTGTGAACAGGCTATTGAAGTTGGTTACCATACAAACGTCGGATAGGATAGGTGTGGGTAAAATGGTAAATAAATGGTAGGAAAGTGTAAGCAAAGGACTATGGTTACCAAGCAAACGGCGGGAATCGTAAAATGGCGCAACTCAACAGGGGAGAATTTCCCTATCTTTGTACCGTAGCACACTTAAAAATGTTATTGGATTGGCCTTATGGAGTTAAAAATCAAAACAAAGAAATAAAGAAAAACAGCTGACCTAACCAACGAGGATACACAGATTTAGAATTTTAATTAAAGATTTTAAGGAAATAAATATTTTTCCTGTTATAGAGACCTGTATTTATATTATTTTTATTCCAAAACTAAGTTATTTGCAAAGTTAAAAAAAAACGTTCCAGCAGTTTTTTTAGATCCGTGTGCAAACATACATGCATACAAATATACTTTACTGGTATTAGAGTATAATCACAATAATTACAGTTATCATTACTTTTAAGAACAGTAAAAAATTTGCATAGTAAGTGCTATAATTCACAAACAATTACCTGTTTATAAATCTGTTTATAAAAGATAAGTCTGTTTATTTTCACTTATATAGACTCACTTAGAATACCTCTATAGGTTCAAAAAATTAATTTAATTAACCTAACACCCAAATCAATAAGGTAAAGGGTAAAAACAAAATACCCTGTTGTTTATTGAGATGGTAGTTTTCTAGATATATTATTTTATAAAATCTTTAAAACATATCAAAAAAATTATTGCTGTGGTCAAAGTGCCGTATAGTGAGAAATAAAATGACAATGAAAATTTGTATATTTTTATCAATGTAAACAAGTTTCGTTGTTATTTCGTTACCAAAATAGCAACCCACAAGACCAATGTTTAAAATTACGATTTTTAAACTTAGATTTAGACCAAATTCGATTTTTCCTGGGATTAAGGCGGTTTTAAAATTTATTTTTGGGCCAAAACACTCTTGAATGCAAAGTTTAAGCAAAATCTACCCGCTAGATTTCGAGATCGTGGAACACACATCCCTTCAGACATTGCTCGTATTATGGTATAGGATTTGAGGTCTTCTAGGGACCTCAAAACGAACAAATAACATGGTCCCAGGCTTTGGTCTAACCATGAGTACTATCTTAATAGCGTATTCTTTATAGGGAAATTCGCTAAAACGTGATCGAAACAAACCCATTAGCCTATAGTTTAAACAGGTGCAAACGCCATTTCATGCAAGCACTTTAATCGCTGGAGATCACTATCAGAGTCGAATTGTGTCATTTGAGCTGGTCTTTTCATCATGTTCACACTCAGTTGGGTGAGTATACCTGTAAATTAGCCTGTTATCAAAATGTTAAGTGATAACCAATATGATAAGGCTGCATGGTATAATATGGCTAAATAAGACAATCTCATATTCTAAGCAATATCTACGGCTAGTACTTAATTAAAAATATTGTAGTCTGGTGGTTAAAAAGTAGTCCAGTTAATAACAATAATAATTTACTTCCGTCGTTACATTATTTTACACTCTCTACAGTCCTGGAGCTGCTATATCCCGCGTGCTTCGCAACGAAAGTTTGAGTTAGAAAAATTTTATATCTTAAATAATAATATTAGGACAAGATCGTTTGCTTCTCCCATTCGCCCATACATTCAGAAAACCATGAAAACCTGTTCTACGTAATGAAAAGTTAATATTTATAAAAACCCGTTTTGAGTGCTGCACGCGGCTGTATAATTGTTGAATTATTGAAAACTATGATATAACAATCTATTTCGACGACATTAATTCTTACATCAGCTAAATAAATATCCTATCAACCAAATTAAATATGTTTATCACCGTGAGTCGATGGACGAAATAGTATAAGTTATTCCGTTACAAGGGCAAAAATGGCGTTTTGCCGTTCTTGCGACCGAGTTTCAAGTTAAAGACGATGTCAAGAACTTGAAACAATCGAGAGTAGACAAAACGTTTTTTACGGAGTTATGAACGGTATTTTTCCTCACACTGCACTATGCACTATACATTTTAAACAAATTAAAAACTATTGTATGTATTTGTCCATAATTAACAAAACATTACCTTAACCAACCTAGAGCGATGCACTGCTTGTTTTCCGGGTGCTAGGCATCAGCTTGGATTCCAGTAGGAAGTTGTAGGGCCGAAAATAGTCCTCAAAGGATGAACTTTGTTGTTAGAAGTGAGGGTCAAAAACAGGTGATACTGATGTAGTGTGATGAAAAGGAACGCCGTAGAAAACTGAGTGATATATAGACCAACAACAATTCCTGTTCAAATTATAATGCAGACTAATTGAAAAAGTAAATTGCCGTTCAAAGTAAACTCTTTATTTGAAGAGAAAAATATAAATAGCAGAAAACTGTAAGAGTTTCATTAATTTGATTAGCATTGAAATTTTAATATGAAAAATGTAGCATTAGGTTGAAAATCAGTAGCCTAGTTTGCGGACAAGCTTTAAAGAAAATAGTCCGAACTTTAACTTTGTATTCTCATTTTATTTCGTTTCCCATACCTTTTCAACTTCAACTATGTTTTAATTTGAGTTCGGGTTGGCGCGACGGGTTAGCTGGGTGCTGGGTTGCACCTAGTCTGCTATAGGTTCACTGCGGAGCACTCAACTGATGGATTGTTATTGTTGTGCCTTGTCAACTTCCATTTACTTATATAATCTTATTAGGAGAAAACTTAAGAGAAAACATACCATTAATAATATGGTTGTTTATAGGACTTACATTATTTGAATTAGCGGTAGCGTTTATTCAATCATACGTTATTAAAACACTGACAACAATATACTCAACAACCAGTTTACAAGTTTCTCGAACATAATCATTACATTTTGGCATGTTTCAGCTTGTAATCGCTGTTGTGATGGCTTCAATGGATTTTGTAGCTTGTGCTAATCGTAATGAGGATATAATCCGTGCTTACGTCAAAGAGAGTACACAAATTACTAATCAACAGAAAAATCAAGTGACTCAATCTCTGGACAATATGAATAGTTGCCAGTGAAGGTGGACCGAATATCCTAAACTGTTCAACATTTTGGCAGTCACACACTCCTCTAGGGGAGCCAATCGGGCCAACGAAGCTCTGTTGGAGTAAGAGTTAAAGGGCGTGCATCATTTGCGCATTATGCGGAGAGCCAGGTAGAAGGGATGCTTGTTTTGCGCATCGAGCTCCAGGGGGCTCTCAGTCATATGCATCGTTTGCGCACCGCAGAGTGGTGAAAGCGGCATTATTTTTATTTACAAAGGTATTAAAAACTCAGGCTGCTATCTACAGTTAGAATAAAGGCAAACTTGCCATAGAAACAATTCGTACAAAACATTTCAGCCTGAGCAATTACAGTAATACAATCCTCACCAACCATTGAAAGTAAAATAAGTAAACACTCGATGTATTACAAAATAGGTTTATACATTAAAAACTTAAATTATTCATGAATTTGCGATACGCATGTGTTGCCGTCCAGTGGTATGTGTGGGGGACGACTGTTTGCGAATTGTTGTCGACAGGCTGAGGCTACCTGGACGGGAGAGTGCGCAAATGATGCAAGGGGATTAGGCGACCCTTCGAAATATTTTACAGAAGGATTAAAAAGTGCGCAAATGATGAACTACCGAGTTAAATGTTTTTCATCTATTTTGCACATTTAAGAAGAAAGATATAATTAAGGCAAATAAGTTTCAAGGATCATTATTTGTATACATACACAGGGTGAGTTTTAAGTCCCTTCCCCCTATTTATTTTCTATACGGTATAAGTTATAAGATTCAAACTCCGCACATCTATGTTACACCTAAATATCTTGTTTTTCTTGGCTTCATTGACTCTCTATGTCGAAAAGGGACTGCCCACGAGGAGTAAGCCGAGATTCTTAAATGTAGGCTAAGTATAGGTTGATATGTACATCAAATTAAAGGTCTCTCTATTAGTACAACGCAATGCCGAAACCCGACCTCAAAAAATGACCGAGTAAAAAATGGCAGGTGATCAAGATTTGCATTAAAATCATAGTGATCAAAACAAAAATGCAATAATTCCCAATATACCGGTACTCGACTTTTTAAGGTCGTTTGACTTTTTTTAGGATCATTTGACTTAGGCCAACGATGTTTCTTTCAATACTTCCTTTAGACAATGGACAATAATTCTTTATTTACATTATTCATTGAGAACAGTAAATGTGTCACTAAAACTAATACAGTATAAAAGATAGGAAAAGTCTGTAGTTTTAAAAATGCCTCCAGTTTTGAAACTCGTCCAATGTGTAGAAAGGGCGCTGATGTAGCCATGCTATGATGTTGTTTCTTAACTTCTTGCAGTGGACATTTTCCACCTCTTCTGGCAGGATATTGAAGAATTTTGCTCCCAGATATGTCGGTTGTTTTTCGTAGAGTGTGAGACGATGGATCGGAAGTACTAAGTTGTTGGCTCTTCTAGTGTTGTAACTGTGTAAGTCAGTTCCTCTCTGCACGTTCTGTCTTTTAGCATGTAAGGCAGTTTCTAGGATGAAGAGGTTCACTACAGTTAGCAAATTTAGTTGTTTAAAAGCAGTACTGCATGATTCTCTAGGTCCAAGGCCAGCTAGAATGCGAACTGCCTTTTTCAGAACTAGGACCCTCTTTGTGGTTTGTTATAGAGGAAATACCCCATACCGCTTTCCCATATCGGACATGTGCCCCAAACATAGCAAAGTACGCTGTTTTTGTAGTTTCATCACTAGATATGTGTTTTAGGCTTCGTAGCACATATAGAGCTGAGCTGAGTTTACTGCACAACTTGTCTAGGTAGTCTGACCAGGTAAGTTTATCATCTATCTCTACACCTAAATATCTTACTTGTGACACTTGCATCACATCTGGCAGTCCTGTAACTTCCTCTCTTTTCTTCCCAATGATTAGCTGTTGGCTTTTCTTCTCATTCAGTAATAGACTGTTAGCATGACAATAATATTGTTGAGCCATTCCCAAAGTAATAAAATATTTTATTTCTAGATCAGTGGCCTTTCTTTTTTTATTAACAGAGCGGTATCATCTGCATACATTATTGTACTACAGTAGTCTCTATGGTAGTTAGGAAGGTCGCTTGTGAAGATTATGTACAAGACAGGGCCCAAAACTGAGCCTTGGGAAACCCCTGATTTGATTTTTGCTGGTTTGGATGTTCTACAAAAACATTTCTTTTTAGGTTCTTGACCTCTACTGCTTGGGATCTGTTTGTTAAGTAGCTTTTGAACCATTCGCCTTAATTACCCCTTACTACCATGTTCATTAGTTTTTTTAAGAAGCAAGTCATGATTGATAGCATAATCAAGGAAAACTGCGGTGGTTGTGTCTCCTTCTTCAATGAATTTTATGAGGTTTTCTATAATAGTTATGATGGCGGTATATGTTGATGGCCTATTCGCTGTGAAGCCATGCTGTTCTTCTGTCAGTAGCTGATGTCGTGAGAGATGCTGCAGTAGCTTTCCCAGAACTATCTTTTCAATTATTTTTGAGAAGGTAGAGAGGAGTGATATTGTTCTATAGTTTTGTGTTTCAGTTGGGTCACCTTGTTTTAATTTTGGATACACTTTGGCGGTTTTGAGATTATTTGGAAATTTTCCCTGTGCAAATGACTTGTTAATAATGTTTGTTAGAGGTTGTATCAACTCGCTTTCACAGTACTTAACAACCTTAGATGTAACGACATCAAAGCCACTTGAGTTTTTTATTTGAGTGACTTGATGGTTTTGCTTACTTTACATGGAGTTGTTGGCCAGAGTACTAGATCTTCTCGTACGTCATGTCTGGCTTCTGCACTGTTTGTTTACGATTGAGTATCTGAGCTAAGATGTTGGTTGCAGCATTGATGTAGTAGCAGTTTAAATCATCAGCCACTTTTTGAAGATCGCTTGTAACTTTGTTTTTTATCTTCAGCTGAATAGGCTCATACTTTGGATGTTTAATTTTTTTCAGAGTTTATGACATCCCATTCCCAAGTGGCTTTTGTTGTCGGCTTTATTTATAAAGTTAAAATTTTGTGATTTTCTAATATTTTTAAGAAATAATATTTTTATTGACGCCCATAGTGGAAGTCGTCAGGGAAACTGCATTAGCCTACAGCCTATGATAGATCATTTTAAAGAGTTTTTCATTCTGAGCAGTTTGCCTCAAACCAGACCATGAAAGGTCGAGTATATCGGGAGTTATTGCATTTTTTGTTTGTTTTTTTTATCATTATGATTTTAATGCAAAGTTTGATTCGGTCATCCTTTTGAAGCATGGTTTCTGACATTGTATTTTACTAACAGAAACCTTTAATTTGATGTAACCTACATATCAACCTATGGATGAATCTTGGCTTAGTGGACCGTCCCCAATTCGAGGTGGAGAGCCAATGATCCTACGAAAAACAAGATATTTAGATCTAACGTGAGGAGTTTAAACCTTCTAACTTATATACCGCATACAAAATAAATAGGGGATAGAGACTTCAAACTCACCCTAATAGTTTAGGATAAAACACTATTAATAACGAGAAATGAAAAACAAACATCTACAACACTCAAAAATATATTCACACTTACTGCAAAGAAATAGACGGTAAATATATGAAAAGATGGACAAAGGCAATCGATTTAGAGGATTCTCTCTTGGGCCTGATGATGATCGGTGTATCCGGTCGAAATCGATTGCCATTATCCATCTTTTCATATATGCCGTCTGTTTCTTTACAGTATAAATGTAAATATATTTTTGAGTGTTGTAGACGTTTGTTTTTCATTCCTGATTACTAACAACACGTATCATGCTAATAAAAAAGGGTTTTCATAATCACCGGAACATAAAAGACTAACTATGCTGCCTGAAATAGAAGCCTCACATTCGGCAGTTGGTACAGAGTAATTAGATACTAATGCAAATAGTAATTTAAAAAGCCGCGGTTGTTTAATTGATGGTGATATTTTTAAACTTTTCTCACTAATATATAACAGAGTCATGATAAAACATGTATATCCACCATAAAACATTTTGTTTACCAAAGCCGCGTCCGTACTGGTCGCGGACATGTTTGCCGAACAAAGTTATACCGACCTTTACATAGTTACTCACAAAGTTATACCGAACTTTACATAGTTACTTACAAAGTTATACCGAACTTTACATAGTTACTTACAAAGTTATACCGAACTTTACATAGTTACTTACAAAGTTATACCGAACTTTATATAGTTACTTACAAAGTTATACCGAACTTTTATAGTTCGTTCGTTGATAACCTTTTAGAACGTAAACCTTATGGCTGGTAATCGTTCGTTCGTTAGGTATGTTTGTAATTTTTTTTGTTCCCCGAACAAAATCACTCGGCCAGTGCGGACACGGCTTAAACTAACTATAATTTTAACTATAATAAACTATAATTTTGTTCAAACATAAATGTCAGACAAAACATAAATGTTTTGTGATAAATGTCAGAGTTAGGCTACTTCTTTGCAATATACAGTTTTGGTTTTTTTCGTGAATTAAGCTGTAGCCATAAAACAGTCTTCTATTGTTAGGTACTTTTGTAAAATGTTTAAAATACGTCTATACAAAATCCACAACTTGGTATACAATTAGTATATTTTATGCTACGCCTATAACTAGTTTGGTTTGGTAGTAAATTACGTTTTTATACAACATAGACGTATCAATATCAATGTCTTTGTTCATAGCTACGCTGAGAGAGAGAGAGAGAGAGAGAGAGAGAGAGAGAGAGAGAGAGAGAGAGAGAGAGAGAGAGAGAGAGAGAGAGAGAGAGAGAGAGAGAGAGAGAGAGAGAGAGAGAGAGAGAAACTTTGATATTCCCTGACCTGAATCGGACCATAGGTCCGCTCTTCCTTCAGGACAGGCATAACATTTACAACACAATTACAATAGGAGTTGCGGCTTTTAAACACACATTTTTATAAAACTAAACATTAAAACTAAAAATAAAAGATTAACAATACTGAAAATATCACAAACGATATTATTTAATCACACAACAAATGGGTGTACTAATTATATCTATTTATTAACTTTTCTTTAAGTCTTTTCTTAAACGTTGTTTCACTTGGGGCTTCTTTAATTTCTTTTTCTAGGGTATTCATTAATCTAATAGATCTAACATGGAACGAATTTGTGTAAAATACTGTCCGGTGTATTGGATATTGTAGTTGGGTATTACCATGTCTAGTTTGTCTTGAATGAACGTTATGCATAGTGACATATTTATCAAATAAATACTCGGGCTTTTGCTTATTTAAAAGTTTATACACTAATGACAAAACACTGTACTCTATTCTCTCTTTTATTTTTAACCAACCTAACATTTTATAGTAAGGTGTAACGTGATCATCAAATTTTAAATTAAAAATATAACGTATACAAGCATTTTGTGCTCGTTGCAATTTATTAATAAGGGTGACAGATAAATCGCACATTGCCGCACAGGCATAATCAAAAATAGGGAAAACCAATGTCGAAATTAATTGTTTTTTAATATCTAGTGAAGGCTTGAAGCACATTCTTTTAAACTGATAAATACATTGGTAAACTCTTCTAACAATATAATCTGTCTGATCCGTCCACATAAAATTATTACTTATTCTTAACCCTAAGTTAACAACACTATTTTCATACTTAAGTGGTTCATTATTAATTTTTACAGACATAATATTATCAAAACTTAAATTGTTTAAAAGACGAGAATATCCGATAACTATAGGTTTACACTTGGAAATATTTAAATTTAAACCATGATCTCTACACCATAAATACACAGTGGATAAGTCAGTGTTTATTTGTTCTAGGAGTGTTTATAGTTATAGTTTGTAGTTATAGTGTTTATAGTTTGTTCTAGTCAGTGTTTATTTGTTATAGCATTATTAATATTGTCCACATTAGTATGAATGTATAACTGCATGTCATCCGCATACAGCATAGTCTTGCAAAACATAACTGAATCACAAATTCTGTTGATATAAATAGAGAACAACATTGCTGATAATGTAGATCCTTGCGGCACTCCTACAGTATTAAGTCTCCAGTCAGAAAAATTACCATCAGCTGTTTTAACCCTTTGATATCTATTACTCAAATAAGCCTCAAACCATCTAACACCTTCTAAACTAAAATTATATGATTCTAAAATTGACAGCAACAATGTATGATTAACAGTATCAAATGCCCTTGTAAAATCCAATAACATTAATACAGTTAATTGCCTTTTATCCATAGCTCCTCTTACATCGTCAGTAACCCTAATTAAGGCAGTTTGTGTGCTGTAAGCAGCTCTATATCCAGACTGAAATTTATATAAAATGTCATTATTATTTAAAAATATACAAACTTGTTGGTAAACTAACTTGTCTAATAACTTTCCTAGGACACATAAAATATTTATTGGTCTATGATCCTTGTTTTTTGCTGGATGTTTAATTTTAGGTAAAGGTAAAACCAGAGAACGTTTCCATTGACTAGGATACACATAATTTAAAAGCGAATAATTAAATATATGACATAATACATTTTTTACACTATCAAAAATTAACTTCAGAAACTTAACTTGAATACCATCATTTAACTTGAATACCATCTTGAGAGAGAGAGAGAGAGAGAGATAAATATCTTTACACTAAAAAATAAACCTGTTATTTTTTCAAACTGGTTACTAACACTCACTATATTACTACAGAATTATGAAAAATGACGTGATTATAGCTAAGAAAAATGTTCAAAATAAAAAGGAACGTAAATACAAAGCAGAAAAAAAGAAAGGACAACTTCTTTTGGACTCTTCTACGTTAAATGCTCCCTTGGATCATCTTATGGAGTGTTTAAAAGCCATTGAGAACTACTCAAACAAACTAGATCACAAGACGTTACAGAAAAACTTAGTAGAAGCTAAAGACTATTGCCACCAGTTAGACATTTGTTGCACAAAATGAATCTTTTACAATGCATTATTATTCATAGATTATGCATAAATTATTCAATAAGTGAGTTTATTTGGTTCGTTATTATAATACTCTTCTTAAATTAAAATCGTGTGAAACAGAACAGCATTTTTTTATCAAACCCTATCCAATTAAATGAAAAATTTATGTATTGTCTTCTACAGAAGTTCGTAGAATTTAAATCATCTTGTGAAATCAAAATGTCTCCTGTTATATAATTTTGTACCTCACAGCCTAGCATACTGATAATAGAAACCCTAGAAAGAAGTCGCAATGATGACGAAATATTAAAAGAACATATTAAGAAGCCTACACGAAAACAGTTTTTGACAAAATAGTTTTTCGAAAGCACTAGCCCAAATTATACTCAATGCAGTTTCGCCATTTTTTCTATTATGTTTCCAATCTTATGCTTACATGGATGTAAATAATCTACCATGCATTTCAGTGTGTTGACCCCTCGTACACACAGCAGGAATCTTACGCCAGGGGGCAAAGCCCCGTCACCCGAGCACCGCGTCAGCACTGCGTAGCGCGTACGGTCGTGTGTCGTACGCATGCGCCGCGCCAGTCGGGTGCAAAAATTGGTAGTTACTCGTATTCGTGCCGACCTGGGTAAAATATTTTGGTAATCCCACAGAGTACCAAAGTTAAGGGAGGACAATTTCCTCAAATTTAAAATCTGTATAAAAATGCCAAGCCAACATTTTTTATTACAATAGCTAACATTAGTTCGGATAGTAGTGTTTAGTTCGGGGTAGACATAAAAAATTTGGAAGTGGTATGGTTATACAAAGTAACGCAGCGGGAGGTTCCCATATTAAATTGTTATACTTGTGTAAACAAAAGTTTGAACAAGGGAGAATAAACTACTACATTAGTATTTTTCGTCACAAGGACCAAAAATGGGATTTTGGCGGGCTAGAGTTAGTGATTCGATAGTGTTCAAGACGCCGAAGTGGAGATGAACTTAAAATGATGGAGGGTAATCAAAACGTTTTCGGCCCATTTAAAAACGATAATTTTCATCACACAGCACAATGCGATAAATTCTACTCAAAACATATTTGCACATAACGAACAAAACAACACCTAATTATCCTAGCAGGGTGCATTGTGTTTCCGGTTGCTAGGCAACCACATTTCAGCTAACAATAAAAAACTCATTGTTTTGTTAATTTAATGTAATCTGTTAAAACAGATCAAGTAGGGTCTAGGGTCGAAAATGTTCGGTCCTAAACCTAAAAAGTTATTCCCTATGGGAAATTCGCTAAAAGCATGATTTTCGTTGTTAAAAGTTAGGGTCGAAAACAGGCTATATTGATGTAGTGGGATGAATCTATCCATCTTCTATATATTAATAGGCAAGCATGTTTCTTTTCCTCCTTTTTTCTCAGCTCGTGTGCATCGTAGGAGAAATCCGCGCACACCGTAGAAAGGTATAGTCCTGTAGATAAGCAGAATCCCATTCTAATTCTCATTGGACTCCAGGGATACGCCCCACAGACTTTCAAAGTTCCAATGTTAATCTTATGGAGGATTGATAATTGATTGACTGATAGACAGCTGTTGTAAAAACAACTTCTAGAAAAACAGGGAAAACAGATGTTTTAGTTATAAAATGTTTTTAAAGTTAAATTTTGATCGAATTTCGATCAGGAGGCGATTTCTAGTACTTATTTAATACGCTAAGAGCTTTTTGTGTTGAGAACTAATCCTACAATTCTCAACCGATTTTCAAATTTTTGGTGTCGTTGGATGGGACTTGGTCTGTAGTTGTTTCCGCCAAAAATTGATGAGAATCGCACTTAAAAGGGCACTATCCACAAATTAAACTTTAAATTTTCCCATGAGAACAACATTAAGATTGGTTTGAGCATTTTAAACGTCTGTTTTAAACGTACAGCTGTAGTTTTTGGTGATCACTGATATTCACAATATTGGATTGGTAAGATGTCATTGCTTTAGGACTAAATATGTAACTTTTGTATTACATCAAAATGAATTGCTCGATGTAGAGCAACACGTGCACTAGTACATATTTATTACGCGACACAGTTTTTTGTACAAGGAACTCCTCATCCAGCTTTCAACCAATTTTTATGATTTTAGTGTCATTGAATAGGGCTCGACGAGAAGTTTTTCCCAAAGTAAATTGGTAAATATCTATCCAAACGGAAGGGCTCTATAAGCTTCTAAATTTCCCCATTTGATTAACATTGATGAGGAAATTTAAAATATTTTCAAGTTAACAGCTGTAACTTGTTTTAACAGAGTAAACACAGTATTTATACACCACTGAGAACATCTGTCTATTCACTCCAAAGAGTTTATGATTTAAACCTTGGAGGATGCACTGGTTAACGAACTGATTAAAAAGCACAAACAACAAAAATAACCCCAACTAAATTGCTCGATATCGAGCAAAAATTACACTACTGCAATTTTAATGTGCTTCAGAGATGTAGCCTATACGTATAAGTGAGAAATAAACAAATAAAAAATAATGCAATTGTAAAAAATGAAGACCGGTCGTCATAAAACTGCTTTACAAAAATCATGGCTACATACAAAATTTATATATTTTCTTATATAACTAGATTTCTTTTTCGCGTTTTCATCCATATTTGATAACCCTGCTACAAGTGGCATGTAAAATGAAACCATTATGAAACACGTCAACCACTGATGGTTTATTTTCTAACATTACGTTTCCAAACTATCTGGTGCGGAACGAGCGCGGATCAGCTGATAAAATGCGTGTTCTCAGCCGATACATTTGCGATAAATTATTTGAACCGTAAAAAATAATAGTCAGGAAATGCGTAACTGATCTGTGGTGCGTATTATTTTTTTGGCTCACTTGATAAAACCGCGCCTCCGTCATTGAGATATCTGTTACCCGGTTTTGCTATCCATGAAATCACGTGTTTTGTGAAAATCGAAAGAAAAATATGCTTGTTTTTATATTTTAATTCAAATAAATTTGTTTTTCCTCCACCTACTATCTAAAGCCGTATTTTACTCCTTGGAATAGAGTAGTAAAGTACTAATTTCTATCCCATGTGACTTGAATACTTAATCTTTCTACCTAGGGAAAAGTCGACTTTTTTCGTACCACGGGGCTAAAGTTAGTTACATAAGAATAACATTAAAAGAGAGATTAAAAAGAACATGAGCCACAGTCAGCTGTATTTGTTTCGTTACTCATTGTTGACTAATAGCAGCTGTAGCTGCTGCTCACCTGCTGACCATTCAGTCAGCAGTGGGTGAGCAGCATCTCTAGTACTAGAGATGGCCGTGGCAGTGTAGGTGTTTGTTTACATTTTGCTTGGGTAGGCTATTAACCTAAGAAGTCCAAAACATAAGTGTAAAACTTTTGACTAGGCTTAAATTATATTTTGTTTTTTTTTTGTGTTCTTTAAAATTGATATGGCCTACCTTGTGTGTTTTTTATGTTGATGTGGATGTGACAGATCCAGCTTGACGGAGCAAGGGATCATATGAAGGTAAAGTTAAATTATCTACGGTAGGCCTATTAGGCCCAAATTTTATTCGTGTAGGTGGAGGAAAAATGTTGTGTGCATCAAGGGACTAAAGTACTTTTCTCCCTCAGGGAAATTGTCGCCCTCGGCTTCGCCTTCGGGCGACAACACTTTCCCTTCAGGGAGAAAAAATTGTACTTTAGCCCCTAGAAGCACAAATAACTATTAAACGTAGTTTTTGCGATTGATACAGGTTTTTGTTACTAGAGGTGTAGTGTGATTTATAAAGTATTTTTCGAAGTTGCCGTTGAAGGTTTTGGTAAATTGTAACAGGAAATGTCGCTAACACAGTTCCGTTACCTTTAATAAAATATGTACAAAACAACTCACTGGCATTTTTTAAACTAAATTTTCAAATTGATTTTATTTTAAATAATAAGAATCTACTAAAGCTGTCTTTGTGTTTGTGTTGACTATGATAATATATGGCATGTTAATAATTTTTCAAGTTAGTCATCCAACCTATAACTGACTTGTTTCTACACTGAATACTATATATGAATATGAAACTTTACACGCCCATTGGGTTTTAATTTCTACCTTTATGGCTAACATAATGATTTTAGTCCCTCTAAAAACAATGCACATGGTAACGTTCGGAATGTTGGTTTCATGTTTTCCAAGAATGGACGCAAGTTAGGGTACTATTAACTTCACTATCAGTTCTATTAACAAATAATAAAACCAAATTTTAAGGCTAATTTTTTACAATTATAGCCACTACACAGATTGTACTGCAACATGAAAAATCAAGCTATAGGTACTCTTATCGGTTGAAAATAACCGTTACTGATTGTGTCCACCATCAGTGATTGTTACTGAAACAATGTTTTCCAAATCTTTCGTCCAATCACTAAATATTGATCTTCTACCCAACACGAAATGAGGTTCACTATAGTTTGTAGCTAAGCTAGGCCAACCACAGTAGGGTATTATGTATGTTCGTTAAATACACTGTACCACACATAACCTATGGGTCATATGTGAGTATCTAGGCCTACATGTTGCCTTAGATATTTGTAGATAAATAGTTATAATTTTGTAACTTTATGTTACTACATACAGAGTTATCAACTCAAGGGGTGCCTCCATTTGGAAAACTAGAATATTGTAGTTGTAGAAAACTTATAAATGGTGGGCATAACCTGCTTTTTATAGACTACTCATCAAAAATATGACTTCTGATTTTTTTAATTTGGCTCCCATTTTCCAAAATGTCGACAAACTTATATCATCTTCAATTAGGTACACATTAAAACCGTTACCTTGTGCTTATTAGTAGACAGTAACTATTTATATCAGACACTAAAAACACAGTATCAACCGAAGATTAAACAATTCGAGTGCATTTTAAAAGGGCCGACGTTTATAGTTCATAGAAACAGTTTTAATAAAAAATATTTCTACCCCGATGCAATTAATTTGTCTCTAAAATTTTACTCGAGAACATTTATACATTAAAATATAAGATTTTAAGGAGGCGACGCACTAGCGGACTGTACATCGACCGAGCATCGTACCGAACATTACACCTACAGGGACTTAAATTTACTCTGAACATTTCGCCAAACAAGACTTCCGACCTAGCAACGTACCAAACAAATCCACCGAGCGAGGTGAAGGAAGTTTAGAGAGAGAGAGAGAGAGAGAGAGAGAGAGAGAGAGAGAGAGTGAGAGAGAGAGCGAGGGGGAGAGCGTGAGTGAGGGCGCTTCCCATTACGAGCGTTAGGGGTGACGCTCGGTACGGCATTCGGAGCAAAATTGACCCTGACACACCACCGTACATCGGACCGATCTTTTCTTTGATGTTTCGCCAGAAAACCGCATCCAGAGGGCTTGGTACGATGCTCGGTCAGGTGCTCGTTCCGATGTATGAAGCCCTGACACACTACCAGACTTGCTGTTTTTGGTCGGTACGATGCTAGGTCCGGTGAAAAGTCCGGGATTGTGTCGCCGCCTTTAACTCGTTCCCCTCAGTTGAATGCCCCAGTAAACTAAGACGCAGTTGGGATCGGATGCGCGAATCTCGATGGCATCTTCATGTCCGTTTCCGGCAGCGTCAGGTTCCTCAGCTTCCCGCTGAGTCCGCTGCTGCTGATACCCCGCCCGGTGTCGGAAGTCCTCAGCGTTTGCTGCGTCAGCACGTGGACTCAGCGAGGAGTTACTCACTGCTCCTGCTCATCGCTCACCTTCTGATTCAGACAAGTTGATCATAAACATTAGTCATTATGAGGAATTTGCGTGAATTAACACAAATGTGGGATTTCTTTATCTTTATATGAATTGAGGAACCTAATACTGAATGTTTAGGATAATATAACTTTCTTACACTAATAACATAAAGAACGTGCAGGTAAAAGTTGCAAAACCCTGATTGTATTTCACAAGAGTGGAGAGGGAAGACGAGTGCCAAAACATTAAGGCAAAAAGGGTAAAACATCTTTTACCGGTAACTGATTCAATACAAATAAAACACTTTTATGCTGTTTTACGCCATTAAAAAGGGCCACGGTTAAAAGAAAAAAATATTCATATGTTTACCATAATCATCTTTAAAAATAGGTGTTAAATATGGTTTACGCGACTAAAACATCTAGTATTACATTTTTAAGCGACACGATGAATCATTTATTTGGAATGCAGCTACGAGAATGCAGTTAAATATGTTGACATTTTAACTGTATGAAGTATCTTTAATGATTGCATCATGAATCAAAAAATAATGTACAACCAGCAAACATTATATTTATTAATAATATCAATGGAGACCGATCCATTGAATTGAACATCTTGAGCTAATATCTGTGCATGAATATGTTTGGCTAAAATGTCTGTACGAATATTAAATATTATACTGCACTTCGAACACGCTTGAAAGGTATTATCGTGCTATTAATTTGATTCCTTCGTTTGAACACTTAATATTCATGCAGATTTTAGGAATAAAAAAACTATTTCCTATTCGTCGACCACAAAAAAAAAACAAAAAAAAACAAAAAAACAGCTAATAAAGGATTACAGTACACAAAAGAGTTAGTCAGTTGCTGCAGTGTCACATTGAAAACAACACCAACTAAAATGACTTACAGTCTACACAATAGTCAATTAATTGAAGTAGTTTAAAAGTAAATTTAGTTTTGACGTTTAAATTTTCACAAGACACGCAACAGATTCCCGGAGAACTGGACAGTTAGGTAATGTTGATTAAAAACTCGAAAAAATTTATTTTACAACAATATTGTTTAAGAATGCAAACCCAAGTAGCTCATTATAATTAACAATAAAATTGTAATTAAGTATCACAGACCTTAATCATGTATGAAAACAAATTACACACGAATATCATTATATTAACCTGCTGCTGCCGCTTAGATAATATCACTATATCAATAGATCCCTGTCTAAATATAAACTTGTAATCTTGTGCAATTGGAGTTTTGTACACAACAATTGTCTCAGGGGCAAGGTTCGAGTCAATAACCTCTGAAGTGGAAGAGTAAAATGTTTAACTGTCAGTCAGAGACTCGTCTCCTAAGTACTTGAAAGTCACACCAATGGAAGTGGATTAATTCTAATAAACCATGCTTAGACTTTGGTAATAACTTAGAATTTCTTTACTTTTAAGTTGGCTGATTAACCATTTTTTCTCTGTTTCAAGATTCAGCTTAAAAATATTTTTTGAATCACTGTCCTCTTCACACTTTGTCCAACATCACATTGAGAGTCTATGAAGGAAGTTATCTCAAGAATTTGACGTTGTTTTTACTAACTTTTCACTTATTATAGTTGTCAATAGTTCCTCTTGGTTACTAATTCATATTATTGAGCTATACTAGTCCTGAAAAGCACACAAAACCATATTTCTTTTTTAAACTTCCGATTACAGTAATTTGAAAACTTTTAAATTTTGATCTAACAATTAATAAACTACCATCACGTCAATAAACTTCAAGTTGATCAGTTAATTCACATTGGTCGAAGTTTTCCTCGTGTGTCCGCACGTACATCAATCTATCTTTTATCTTCAGCCCACAATCCTTGGCCAGATTAAAACACCTATTCAAAAAGATCCCAAAACGAGAGTTTGTTTTGGGCCCAACCAAGGTCAACGCTCCGTACCTTGAGGGTCCCCATTTTCATGACCTGGCACGGGGGGTGAATCCTGTTATATAAACACCAGTTTGGGCCCATTGTTCTGGGTGATAGAGACTCAGCATTGACATACATATCATCAGCTGATCGCAATAAGGTCATCAGCTGATGATGGGACAGCGGCAAGTGTAAACAGATGATCGGTGGCCGAATAACCGAGTTTTAATTGCCGATTTTATCACATAGAGCAAACATTGGATTCTAAACAACGTTGAAAATGCTTAAATTGGCTCCCAAGAAGTGTCCTAATGTTGCTGCATCAGGGAAATAAATGTTGCTTGCGATCGTTTTTGCAAACCTTAAACTGTGTTTGTATAAGGAAAACGCTGGGCTATTTATCCATGTTTACTAATGCTATGAAACTGGAAAGAAATACTTTTTAGTAGTATAAAACGTAAAACAAAAGAACGATATTTAAAGTACAAGTCATTTAAGAGTAGAGTCAATCTTTAATAGTCTACCCGATTTATCTTGATAGACGCGGAAGATCATAATGAAACACGCGCGACTTCCACGTGCTGATTTGATAAGAAGGGAAACAATGATAACAGAGATTACAACCGATAAAAGGTCAACTCCAAGGTCGTTCAAGATTATCCCTTCCGTAAAGTTCCCTGCTAAAACTGGTCATTACTAACCTCTCATTTAGGTCGTTTACGATCGTCAAAAGTTGTTATTTATGGAATGTGCATGATGTTTACATAAAAATCCATAGCATTCAATGGTGATAATAAATTATTAGCAATTCATAAAAATTATTGAACTCTTTGGTCTACCACTGCATCAGCTAATACACCAAATAACCGCTAATAACCGAATAAGTAGGGACATCCCATGTTAAAAAATTTTAGTTTTGCCCCCGAAACCCAGAGGAAAGTAAAGCGCTGATGCGTTCGAAATAAACATCCCTATGATTATTTCTCATTACTGTCAAAATGTCTCCTTACTATCCTTACTGTCTACCTCTCAAATGTCAAAGTTAGCATATTTGTTTACAAAAATCAAAACAATAACAAACCTCTGTAAAATTATTATAGTCATCTGTTTCCATTCAACCAATCAGCATAATCTTTACCATCTTGGTGGTGCTATCTGTGTTTCAGGGGCGGCGTTCTCACTACCCCATAAGGATGTCCCTACTTATTCGGTTCTGTATACATTGGCTAATATCTTCGTAATATTCATTATTTAAGCCAAATAAATAAAGAAATAAAAATGCCATTATTCATGTAGTTTATTTTCAGGAGAGCTAAAAAATTTGCTTTACAGAATATCTTAAGTCAAATGTTTTAAACTACAGTATGAATAACTCAAATACAATATCAATTCGGATTTGCATTAAAATAGAAAGTCTGTAAGGTTACCCAACAGCAAAGAAAGATTTTCTTTTACAAGCTGGGAGCTCTACAAATTTAAGATCACAGGGGAGGTTTTTTACAATTTTTGGACCGAAATAAGGAGAGCTTTTCCTATCGACCTCCAGCGGGTTCAATCAAACTTTTGGAAAAATGCAAGCGGTTATCCTGACTAGAAGGCCTACTGTGCAGAGCATTTCGAAAATTCGTTATGGTTCCTGCTGAACCAATACCCGGTGGACAAGTTTGCATTCTGAAACAACGGCTGGTGGCAGAAGACCAGCAGCGTTCATCATTTGCGAAAAATTGCATGGAGGAAATGTAGGCCTATAACTGGGTTAGGAAATAATATGATTTTTTTGTGGACTGTAGATTTAAGACACATAGGCAGAATGGCACCTTAAGTAGGTCTATGGAAAATAAGATAAGGATCTTAAATTGCTATACTGTTAACACAAAACAAAGAAATTTCCTATTCTCGAAACATCAACGACAATCAACCAATCAATTATAATTGTTAATTGAAAATACGAAAGTCAAGTTATAATTTAAGGAGAACTATAACTGAAATATGAACATTGGTAATGACAGCTATTATCGTGATAATTAAAGGTGCTAATTACACAAATAAACGTGTCAATATCTGCAGCTGAGACCGCGGATGAAAGTTTACACTTTCTCTCTGAAGTTCGTTGACCTTTGCGACAGAGTTCACCGACCTCTCTGTGTCAACAAGGCTGCTGTTTCAAAGGAGTGCATTTTTCCTTTCAGAAAAAAATATTCTTAATTTTCAATAAACTCAAAAAATAAATGTTTAAGCATTACTAAGGGCTGACCTACAAATCAACCTTACTTTTTCCACCTATTAAGAAATCATTTATAAACATTGCGTTGAGAATCTAAACTATATACTTCTAAATTATATACTCCCGAATGTGTAACTCACTCATCGGGGTATCAGAAATTCGTCAAGTGTCGGTAAAGTAGATCTCCTATATATTACTTACTACAGAGTGATTCCCAAGCGAGAACTAAACTTACCGACCTGTATTATTGAGGAAATTGCCTAACATACTGGGAGTCGCGGATTACCGAAACACTCTTTTTAAGAAATTTTATAACATTAACCAATTGTGCCTTTATAGGTAAAGCGTTCTATCCACCGAGAGTAATTTCAATGTACAGGGTGTATCTGAAATTACCTCTCCAGACTGGAAGTCACTGATGTCAAATACAAACTCTCACTTTAAATAATTTTTTTTAGTTTTACACGGTTTTTAAGAAAACTTTACAATTTGATCTTGTACGCGTAATTTTAGCAATTTATTGAATATTTGAGGTTGAAATTTAGATTTTCCTCATTCTTCTATGAGCATTTTAGGTTAAGCAAAAATGTCTCGGCACAAAAATGTCTTAGACTCTTCTAAATACGTTTCCAACAAAAATTGTCAGTTTGGTCCAAAAAGTTTTTTTATTAAATTTACAACATGACGGAGATTAATGAACATGTATTTAAAGGTTTAGTAAAACTAATCACGTGATAATTGATGTTTTATGATGGTATATTATTTTAAATGAGGTTCTTAGACATTTACATGTTTGGTAAGTTCTGTTATATGTAAAATGTTCAGACATAATATATGTTAAATTTTCCCCAGTTAAAAAAAAAAAAAATAATGTCATGCTATTTATTATTCTAAATCAGTATGATTAGGGTTTAAAATATTAAATTTTAAAGTTGCTTCAAAATTAGGTCTGGTCCCCTCTGTATTGAAATCAGTGTCAATCAAAAGAGCAAAATGTGTTTACCTACAACGGCACATTTTTTTTTTTTGTACAATTTTAAAAGAGGTGCAAGGTTGGTATGGGACACCCGGTAAGACAGTATCATATTTGCACGATAGTCCTCCCAAAAATTGGTTCTTTATTTGGGATGGCACTTAATTTCTAACGAACTCATTAAGCCGCGTCAGCACTGGCCGAACATTCGTGGCGAACTTGTTCGGCGAACACAAAAATCAACAAACATTATTAACGAACAATTAACCGGCCATATGATTTACATACTAAACGGTTAGCAACAAACAAACTAAAGTTCGGAAGAACTTTGTGCGGCGAACATGTTCGACCAATGCGGACGCGGCTTTAGGAAGTACATCATTGACTTTACCTGATAGCATGCTAATTTAATTTTTACAATTAAAAAAAATTTTAACTAAAATAGCAGATTACACAATTGATTTATGTTTTAGTGCGTAATAAATTAATGTTTAATTTAAAAAGGTGGCAGTACAGTATTTTCATTTAAAATAAAAAAGCTTTTTTATTTCCTGCCCCAGAAAACTATCTGATTTCAAAATTTAGCGACCAAATATTTTTTCCCAAAATAAATATGACATTATTTTTTTCTACTCTAGCGGCCAAATTATAGCATTTGAGGCAATCCTCGTTTACATCTTTCAAGTTACTACAAGTTTGGTTCTATGAATTTTTGCCCCTCAGTCCTCACAATTAAACATAATTAAATGTTTATTTATTTTTGCCGGGAATTTTATCCCATGTAGACGTAATTTTACAACTACTATAATATTTTACTCAGAACCTCAACTTTGCACATAGACATATCTTGCACAGTACCAATATCAATTAAATTATCAAACTTAAAAATTATCATGATGATTTTCAATATCACGTATTCTTCTATTGAAAGTGAGTCGGAACGAATTGCTATATCAAGCAACTGATTGTTTTACTTTAATTGTTATTTACTGACCTGGTCCTACGGCTAAAACATACGTCCTTTGATGTGTATGGTAACTTTAATATTTTAACCATTATTTAACATTCTTTTGTTAGTAACTACTGTATTATTGTATTTAGAAACTTGAAGTTTTTTTATTTGCCTTGACAGTAATTTTTTAGGAAATTAGGTAAATTTAAAGTTTTACATCATTAAAAAATGAAATGAAGGAATTGTATAATGAATGCCAATATTACATTATGTATTTATCATTGTATGTTCAATATTACTGGATCGTTATGTTATTCCCTGGAATTTCAACACAACTAAGTGAAGGATAGTAACTGAATAGTATTTTTGTAAATAAAAGGGGGTTTTGTTAAGTTTTATCCACTTTGTTAAGATTTTCAATTATTTTGTTTTAATGGAATTTTTCATTGTTTTCGATGATCTACTGCACATTTTTATGCAGTTTATCCATTTAATTTTTTCATATATTTATTTATATGAATTTTAAAATTTTAAGTAAATACTTATACAATACCTACATACAAAATTTATTCACAACTCCATTAACCTTTATAGAATTCGGGGGAATTAGGGAAGGAGGTTTGGGGAAAGAGTCTCTGAAAACGAGCCGTAGGCGTATATATTTTCATTCCTTACATTGAGTTAGTTGCACAAGTTCAAATTTAGGTTATTTCTGCAGTCATGGGAGTTAATTTATGTTATAAATAAACTTACAAACTCATTTATTTTGCTATTTTGCTCATTTACAAACTCTTATATTCATATGTAATCTGTTCATTATATGCGACTTAAACAACAATTAACGAATTTCTGGGCAAAATCCTGAGGGGGCATGGGGGCGGAGCCCCCATCGAGCCGCAGGCGAGTCTATATCTATATACTTATTCAGCGCGCTAAGATGATTTTGATATTGGATATTCCTCCTACAATTTTCAACCGATTTTTAATTTTGTAGTGTTGTTAGATAGGGCTTGGTGTGAAGTTGTTTCTACTAAAAATCTATGAGAATCAGGCTTAAAACAATGGCGTTATTCATAATTTAAATTTTCGCATTATTGGGATTGGGTTGATATTTTAAACTTATCTTAATTTACAGCTGTAAATTAGTGTATTTTGAGTGTTTATTCTGCTGATAATCACATTATTGGATGGCTAGGTATAATTGCTTAAGAACAAAACATAACATTTTTAGCAATGACATGTGATACTACAAATTAAGTGCTTGATTTTGAGCAACAAGTAGGCCTATACCATGGTAAACCGGGAATATCAGGGAACAGGGACTGATAACAATCTTGAAATGGTTTTATCCAGTCCATTACGAAAGTGCGTTTGCATTTCAAACCAGCCAGCATTGGTCCCCGATCTAGGTTGCTCTGTTGTAGGCAGGTTTCCCGGGACGTGTCTCCGCATTATCCTCTGGTTCGTTCACGTGAGACGGGAATCCTCCTTCCTCAACACTCATATCCAGTTAAAACCCAAATTCAACACTTTGTAATAGCTTCAGAGTTGGAAAAATCCATTTCTACGACAAAATATTCCACTTTTACAATATACAGTGTTGAGTTTATATAAAAGAACGAGCATGGCATCTTTAACTGTAACATAGTTTTATTTATTCTTTCCCCCTTCCCCTTCTTCTCTAATTTCCTCCACCGTTTCCACAGGCCGTTGCTCCAAAGCCGACCCCGCCACGAAGAGTCATTTTCCTAGCGAATTTGATAGCGTAAAATTTCGTCGGTTGTGCGTAATTGTACTACGGCAGTTCGTCGCCCCAGCGGCCACTGCGTCATCAGCTGCCAACTGTCGAGGGCCGGGGGTGTCGGGTGGACCATGGGCGGGCGTCGACCTGAGGCTCGGCGACGACGTCCTGGCGATCCAGCAGGAAGCGCTCTGGACTCCAGGGACATTCTAACCTAAATAGAAGTTCTGGAAGTCCCATTCCAACCCAGTTTAACCGCATAAGACATTTATTTGTAAAAGTTTTATACTCCAAGCATCCATCAGAGATATGCTGCCCAAACTCTTATGCACTTGACCGATGCCCATCGATATCATTAAACCATCTGACCATATTTTTTACAAATCAAGCACATCTGAACCCCTATAAGACGTATTCTGGACAATCTGTTGATATATCGCCCGCCGGTGACATAATTGTGACATAATTGACTCTATAAAAAGATTTCCTGCAATACTTTTAGTCGATATTAATAAATGCCAAAACTGGTTGGTATATTTTACCATATTGGGACATGCTAAACTTTTAAGATCCTACTAGTATAGTCTACGTGTTGCTCGAAATCGAGCAATTTATTTTAATACAATACAAATGTTACTTATAGCTCTAAATCAATGACATCCGACCAATCCAATATTGTAAATATCTTTAATCACCAAAACTACACTTATTTACAGCCGATTATTAACAGATGTTTAAAATGCTTTATTTAATCCCAATGTTATTTAAATGGGAAATTTTGAGATTTCAATGGTGGATAGCGCCTTTATTTTCAGTCAGATTCTCATCAGTTTTTGGCGGAAACAACTACAGACCAAGCACTATCCAACGACACCAAAAACTTGAAAATTGGTTGAGAATTGTAGGAGGAGTTCTCAAGACAAAAAAACCCTTAGCGTATTAAATAAGTATAGATCCGAGTTATGATCTGGGTTCATCCTAGATCCTGAGATGATCCTCGGAGACACTAGATTAAAATGATTTGAGTACTCTAGACCCCGGGGGCACCACCTAGACCCTAGGGGGAGAGCACCTAGACAACACGGGTGTTAACTATGCTATGATTTTGCGATACCCTAACAAACTCATCATAAGTATTGGGAGTTAATCGTAAAATATGTCAATCAACAACTAAAATAATTCGGAATTTTGATAATTTATACCGGATGACAATCTGGGAAACTCTTTGTTAACTTTTCATCCACAAAACAAATAAAGTTCTCTATTATTACTAGTGACAATTAGTTCACGATCTTATGAACCATTTGAGAGGCAACCTAAACAAAATTATCAATAGAAAATATTAAGTATATGGATTGGGTGTATGGTGTAGGTTTAAGAGGGCGTTGGAGTGCCGCCATGTTGGATTTATTTCCCATAAGAGCAATGCTAAACTTGTCCCCGGCATTTGTCATATAATTTCTTTATTTTTTGTCCGATTGGTTCAGAATAAATAATGTTTGATCACAATTAAATTCCCCGTTCCTTTTGCGAGATCGATTCTTTGTAAATAATTTATAAAATTCTGTAGAAAATGTTTTAAAAGTAGTTAAAAACTTGATTTGTTATTTCAACTTATTAAAAAACACTAATTTTTATAAAAAAATTCCTCTCGCAAACCAAATCCGCCTTGATGAACCCTTTATTTAGAGCTATAAACCATTATTTTCTGGTTATAAATAAAAGAGTTATTTGACATCCCGTTTAACATTGCTCTTATGGGGGAAAGACGGAATTTGGATTGACTCCAACGCCCTCTTAAGTACACCGCATTAAAGATCTCGCTTGGTAGGGTGAAACACCACTATTCCAATTTTAAATTAATAAACGAGAAAGTCATTACAATCGAAAAAGATCTTGAGACTCTCTATTTACGTCCCTAATGGTGAAGTCATGGAGAAGGCTTCATTTGTCTATGTCATATTGTACACAGTTTGTGGGTTTTAAAATATGAGCAATTTGCCAGTAACATCACATAAGGCCCAATTTATTAGTTTGTTATTAAGGTAATTATTCCATGATAAAATATCGATAATATGATTAGAGTTTTTGTATAGGATATGTTGCCACCATTTCACCATTAAACGTTAAACGATATGGTATTTTACAAAGGGCATTATAGTACTTATTTCACAAAGTATTTAAAGTATCTGTTTAATCGACAGTTAATGAGACCTCGAGAATCAATTTGAGTCCAAGACGTGGTAACCGTTCAGCTTAGCTTAGTTTATCAAATGTAAATATTATGACCTAAAATGATACTTTACGAGTAATTAGTTTCCAAACTTGATTTGGAGCCCTGCTCACAACAAGCGGAACCCAGACATTAACCTAACACACCAGACTTCCCGTTTCTCCTCCCCTTCTCCAAAACACTTACCCCGTAATGTTACGCGGAACAGATAACGCCCATTACGGAGTGTCGGAAGGGCTGTCAGGTCATCGCCCAGGATCGCGACGGGGTGACTATGGAAATGCGGGGTCGGTGACACAGGGTGCGGCGGCAGGGGCTGCGGCGGCCACTGACCCTCCTCTGGACCCGCCGGAAGTGGCGGCTCCTAGGGGCGGCACGCACCCCTAATAAAAGAGAGAGCGGATTGAAGAAAGCGCGACGTGCGTTTGGGAAGGTACTTGCCATTAGCATAGTGCAACGACCCGCCACCCATAAAGTGTCGTGCTAAACACGCTTTTGTCATGCAGAATAAAAATTTTATATGCACCCTAATAATCGTCATTTGTTGCATTTTTTCGTTTGTGGGCTCTTATAAATAACTTTAAGTTGATTATTTATCCGTCCCGTCAGTAATAAACTGTCGACAGTCTCCTGGAATCGTCACAGTCACAGGAATCGTGTCCTTTGACAATTAAAAATGTTTGCAGGACAATAATATTTTTCATGTTATATAGTTTTAAAGTATCTCGTTAACTAGGATAACTTGACATAGACCGTTAAACTCGTTATTTGAACTTCGCGTTGTACATTAGAGCTATAGGTTAAATATAGATATAATATAAATTTCTTACTCATATTGTGGGTCCAAAATAAATTATGTTATTTATAGGACAACCAGCATTATTTAATACTGTAACTAATTTATATTTTCTATGATAATCAGTTTTATATGTTTGATTCCAGACTGATTGGCATAAATTCAAAATGATTTTTTCATGTAGAGCTAGAAATATTTACCTCACATCAGTTTTTTTAAAAGCTTTAGTTCCTTTCGTGCTTATTTTGCTTGTCAACCAAACGAAAATTACTAATTACACTGGATGTGCCTGATGCATCTTTCGAGATTTCTTTATCGCATGCTAAAAATAAGATTGCCTGTTTTACATTAACCACTAAGGTTGGCGCTAAATCCTCCCCAGCCCCTTGAGAGGCTGATGGGTACTAGATCATGTGAGCGGGAGTCCCTTGGCTTATTGCCTATGGCCGACTTATGTTTCCTCCGCACATCTTGTCTCATCCAGAAAGTCCTGGAAGAGGGGAGACCTGAATACCTCTGAGAAAGGCTGAAACCCCGCTCTGAGGTACGTTCCCACTACACTAGGCAGGACACCATGCTTGAGTTGCCTCGTGTGCGCTGTGAAGGGGATAGGAGAGGGCTTTCTTATTTTGGCCCAAAAACTTTAAACATTCTGTTGTCCAGGTTGGGGAGTGGCCTGAGTACAATTGAATTTAAGAGGGCACTTCTTGACTTGTTGTACAAAGAGGCACTTATTATAAAAATTAACTTTGTTTTCACCTGAAACTGTACTTTATTTTATTTATTATAAGTTTGTATTTATTGCACATTATGTTTAGCTATTAATTTTAATTTATGTACAAATACGACTCGAGTTGTTTTGAAAACCGTGTTACATGAAAAACGCTCTAAATGAAAGACAATTTTATTTATTTATTTATTTATTTACTACTATACTGTATTTTTACGGAAATTTATACAAATTGCTCCTGAAAAGCTAAAGATTTTAAGCTATTTATGAACTACTTAAAGAGGTTTTATGATTATGCTGTTAAAATTTAACTGGAAACTGTAGAAAATGCTCAAACTTATTGTAAGCTTCCTCAGAATATATAACTACTGTACAAAGTAAAGGAATATGAAACTTGATATTGTATGAAGTCCCCCTCAACATCGTGTTCTTAGTTCAAAATTCTTCTTCCTGCTTCCTTGTGTCTGGTTTAATTAAACCAAAATATTTTAAAACTAAAATACATTAACCTTCCAATAAATATTCATGACCAGGTGAGGGATTCCCATATCCACCCACTTCCGACCTACCTCAACATCCTCCCCTTAATACACCTCGGCCAATATAATCTCAAAACCCATCACCCAGGTAATTTCCAGAGGCAGATGGTCCAAGACATCCCCCGGTTCGGCATTGCCTTTACAACTCAAAGCCACGTTTCCGAAGGGCGGCTGGCGCGGCGTACACCTGCGACCCGTCTCGTCTACCTGGGGGTTGATGACCCCGGGACCGTTAGTTCATCCCCCCAGTCGCATCTTCGTTTCGCGTCTGGGCCGTTTGGGTTTTTTGTCCCGAAGATAAATAGGTCTGGAACGGACGAGGGTTTCGAATTTAATTGATTGCTTATCTTTACATCCTGTGGCTTTATTTTCTAGAAGATTGCTCTCTGGATGTAAGGTACGCTTTAGAAATCTGTAAGTCCTAAAATTAAAGGCCACAGAATCTTGATCCGCATTTGTTAACATGAAGGAAAGTTTTTGCAGGGTAACGGCCCGGTTCACACGAGCGTTTACGTGTGTACTGCTCCATTTGAGTACATGCACTGCTCAAACGCCGCTACATAATAAAGCTGCGTCAAGGCAAAAGCAAGACGCTCGTGTGCAACGGGCCTAAACAATTTCTTCAGCTGACGCTGAGTGCGTCCAAACATTTCGAGAGCGGCGATAACTATAAAACATAACCTCAAACTAAAAAAGAAGCAATTACTAAACGACAACAATGACCAACAATTTAGATACTTTATTTGAAACACCGACGCACTATGTGGTGCGTATTTTAAGGTGATTTGAGAAGTAGTGGCAAAACACCGGTTCTGGCTCATGACGTCATCACGATGACGTCAGCAGTGATGACGTCATCAATGACGTCACGAATGACGTCACTAATGACGTCATATGACGTCACATGACGTCACACCTATGACGTCATGGTGACGTCATTACCGCTGACGTTATCATGATGACGTCACTGACGTTAATTAGGTCAAGGTCACGCAAGAGTACAAAAAAAATTTTTTTGCACTTTTGCGATTCCTCAAATTTTGCTGAGAAATTGAAATTTCTCGAGGAATCACAAAAGTGCAAAAAAAAAAATTTTTTATTCCCTAGCGATCAGATTCTAGACCTAATATATCCGCCAGAGGTCATTGACCTTACCCCAGAACCGGTAAATAGAAAAAATATTTTTTATATTTGACTTACCCATAGAGAGACTGAGAGCCGAAGAATAATTTCTTTGAACACCCGACAGTGCGACAAACGACACGCGATCCGAACAGCACCGCGTCCGAAGACTTACTGACTTGTACACAGACGGTATCCCAGGTACCCGGCCCAGTGGTGGGGATAAGGAGGTGGTGGGGGTAAAGTGGTCAGAAGGAAGAAAAATTTAATTTTTTGCAAACAACTCGTCCCAGTTGGTCCTTTACCGGACATCTGTAACTCGGATTGGAAATATTTCCTGAGAAATATTTATTTTTTATTCTTTCTCAGGTGATCTTGGAACTTGGTCGGGAATTGGAGTCACCAACCAAAAAAAATACCAATAATGCAGGAGAATTTAACTTCAACATCTCAAAAAATGTTTGAGAAAGGGCGGATTAATTTATTGAGAAAAAATATTGAAAATATTGAATAAAAATGTGAAACATCAATTTTACGAAATTTACAAGTCTGGTTCAAAATTGAAATGTTCGAAGGACCAGGTACTATGTACCAGAGAATAACAAATGCCTACAACAATATTTAAACACAGTCAAAAGAAATGTTTAAACTCACTCACAAGAAAATCCGTATGGCGGAGCTGGAAGGGCGCCAAGATGGCCGAAGGGACGCCAACACAGCCAGGGCACGAGGGAACTGCTGGGCCAGGAAAGTCTCTCCGAGGTCCAGGGAATCTTCTCTCTTGCTGCGAATTCGCACGCACGCACAATTGAATAATGAATTGAGCTCTCGTCCAGTCCAATGTTCATATACGCGGGAGACCGAGTGTTGCCCGACACGCACTTACACACACTAGGTTCACTGCAATCTATGTTAGTGAACAGAGAAAATAGTTAATGAACAAAATAATACCACTTTGTAAAATATTAAAATAAATCAAAAGGGGGAGCCACCATGGGCGAGACTACGGTCACGTTTAGAAGTTATAACGTGCCTGGGGAAAGAAAAGCCGAAAAGCACTTGAGCACTAATCGGTCGAAAGACGAACAGAACCAGAATCAGAATGGCGAGCCTCATGGGAGGTGAAGGGAACTGCTGACCCGCAAGAAACGGAACAGAAGTGGTTTATGAGTCATCGGCCAATCAGAGGCCTGCGAGATTCAGAGCGATAGGCGGGCAAGGGTCATCGGCCAATCAAAGGCCAGGGATCGGTAAATTTCCGTTTTGAACGTGTTCACCAGTTCTCTCGGCTATCTCTCTCTCTCTCGCTCTGCCTACCGCCAATATTTGAAATGATAATTCTGCTTGTCTGTTATAACTTAAAATCAGTACTTAACATACCGGCGGCTTTGAATTACTTGTGATTCAACAAAACAATATTCAAACCCAGAAAAATGAAAATCAAAACAATTCTTATGCTAATATGTACAAGAGGTTACCATTGGAATGATTAGGCAGGTTGCGCCCAGAAAGGTAACAAAAACACTTTGACTGCAGGACGAGTAAAGGTACCATGCTGAGTCTTGAGTTCAACAATTCTGACAACATTGTCTTTGCTAGGAGTAACTTTTGTGATCCTTGCCAAGGGCCACTGGAGAGATGGGGTGTCTTGATGAACCAGCACTAAGTCGCCAACTTGAAGATTCCTCGTAGGTGTGGACCATTTCAGGCGTTGCTGCAATGTGTGGAGATACTCCTTGCTCCAGCGCTTCCAGATGCGTTGCATGAATGCTTGCATAATCTGCCATTGTGAGAGCCTATTGTCAGGCGTGTTGACAAAGTTGGGTTCTGGAAGTGAGGCTAGGGGGGCTCCAATCAAAAAGTGACCTGGCGTCAGGGCCTGAAGATCGTTAGCATCACTGGACAAAGCAGTGAGAGGCCGGGAATTGAGCATCGCCTCTATTTGGCATGTTAGTGTGGTGAACTCAAGGAGGGTGGGCACGTGAGTCCCGAGGGTGCGCTTCAAATGATATTTAGTGCTCTTGATGGCACTTTCCCACAAACCGCCTTGGTGAGGTGCAGCGGGGGGATTAAAATGGAACTTGATGCGGTGCTCAAGCGCACATCGCTCAATTGGTTGCTGAGCAGAAGAAAGGAATTCATGAAAGGCATTTCTTGCGCCCACAAAGTTGGTTCCACAATCACTGTAGATGTCGGAGCATATTCCTCTGCGAGCTACAAAGCGCCTCAACGCAGCGATGAATGATTCAGTGGACAAGTCAGTTGCAACTTCGATGTGCACTGCCTTGGTGACGAGGCAAACAAAAAGGCAGATGTAGGCCTTAATATGGCGGATTGAGCGAAGGTTGTGGATCTTGACCGTGAATGGACCGCCATAGTCAATGCCCGTAGACAAGAAGGGTCGAGCAGGAGTCACTCTCGCCTTTGGTAAGTCACCCATCAGAGGGAAGGTGTTTTTCGGTTTTTGTTTAAAACACACCAGGCATTTGAAAATTCTGTTTCGTACTGCACTTCTCGCAGAAAGGATCCATACATGTTGGGACAGTAGAGACATAGTCAATTGTACCCCAGAGTGCAAATGTTTGCGATGGATGTAGTCGATGTAGATGTTGACTACGTGATGCCTTTTTGGTAGAAGGTAGGGATGTCGTATGTTGTCCGCCAGATCGGCGTTTTGAAGTCTGCCACCAACCCGTAGTAGACCATCTTGATCGATGAAGGGAGAGAGTCGCTGAAGACGCGAAGAGCAGATCTTGTTGTCTTGAAGAGCAGCAATGTCATTGGAGAAGGCCTCTTGTTGCACCAGTCGGAAGATACGCAGTTCGGCAGCTTGTATTTCGTCCACAGAGAGAGGACCTAGACGAGGATCCTGCCGGCGGCTGTTTTGGATGAAGCGCAGGACGTAGGCCATGACATGAAGTAGCTTCGTCCAGGAGGAGAACTGGGAGAGAAGATCCCACGACGACTGCTGTGTAGAGATGAGCACGGTCAATGGGGTTGACTTCACTTCGTCTTCGAGAGACTGTAAGCGTTGTTCTGCAATAGGCTTGGAACTGCCCAGAGTTGCAGGAGCTTGTTCAGAAGAGGACGGTAAGCGTACCGTATATTGACCTGAGTGGTCATGAGAATGCGTGGTCTCTAAAATCGTATCACACGCAATTTCTTCAACGGATTTCTTGGGGTAAGAAGGCACTTCTTCTTGATTCCAAAAACTTTGCTGTGAAGAATGATCTATGTCCACAGTGGACAGGAGAGAAATGGATAGGCATGAATTCGTTGGACAAGAAATGGAGCATGGAGCGGTTCCAACGATGACATATCCAAAAATTGTGCCAATTGCGTAAGGCATGTGAGCGCCCAGAGAGTGGCATTCATTCGTCAGAACTTTGGGGAAGAGAGCACATCCGATGAGGACATCAATAGGACCAGGCTTGTGAAATGTTGGGTCCGCCAAAACAAAGGGTTTGACCTTCTGGAGAACTTGTTGAGTGATTGTCACTCGAGGCAGGTCAAGCAAGATTTTTTCCAAAATGTGGAAAGAGTGTTTTTGGGCAACAAATTGTCCCGAGAGTGACTCAACATCCAAGTTGAGTGAGCCATTTGTGTGTGTGAGAGCCTGGGATAGTCCTGAGACAGGGAGGTGAGACTGCTGTCGTCGAGTGCCCAAAAGTTGAGCGGCTCTCTCAGAGATGAAATCTGACATGCTGCCAGAATCTAGCAATGCTCTAAATACATAAGAGCGACCATTAACGGCAGTGAGCTTCACTAAAGCCGTGCTGAGAAGGACAGTACTGTTATGAGGAACAGTCTGTTGTTGAACAGAGCAAGTCAACGCAGTATCAGCGCCTTGCGGAGGTGAAGACGAGGGAAGGGGGGCAGTCGAGCGCTGCGAGTTATCCTGAGCATTGTTGAAATGCAGGAGAGAATGGTGCTTCTTGTGACAAGTGGTGCAAGAAGCCTTCGAATTACATTCCTTCAGAGAATGGGTTCCGAGACAGGAAATGCATCTTTGATTTTCTTTAACGACCTTGTACCGCTCGTTAGGAGATTTGCCTTTGAAAACCTGACACTGGTAGATTTTGTGGCCAGGCTTGTGGCAGCAAAAGCACGTTGCAGATTTCGCATTCGTGGGCTTGGCATCAGTAGCCACCATGGCGAGACTGCCAGAGGAATAATGAGTCCTTTTATCAGTTTTGGGCTTGCTTGAATGAGCAGGGGTAGATTTAAAATCCGTGGTTGCATGCAGACTCGCATCTTCAATGTGGGAGCATTCCAAGTTCAAGAAGTTGATTATTTCCATGACCTTGGGAAGTGTGTGTGCCTCGGTGTCATCATCTGCTTTAGTGTCACGGTATTGTTCCAATTGTTGGACCAATTTAGTATCAAGTTTTCGCAATAAATGCGCAGCAAGTAACGGATTATTTTCGGTTACATCACAGTTCAATGCTTTCAAAGATTCCGAGTGCTCATAGAAGGTGGTTATGAATGATCTCAATGCTTTGAGATTGCTTCGGGAGATGCATGGCAAATCCAACAAATGGTTGAGGTGGAGAGTTGTCAGACGACGAATATTGTGATATCTATCACGCAGAAGTTGATAAGCGATCAAATAATTTGACGCTGTGAGGTTCAGAGATTTGACCAAGTTCAATGGTTCACCTGTTAAAACACTAAGCAGGTATTGAAATTTGGCCACATTTGAAAGAGAAGTACTTTTATGTACAGTGGTGTCAAATAAATTGATGAAAGAAATCTATTTTAAAGGAGTACCATCAAAAGTCTGCAAGCTCAATTTAGGTAGTTTAACTCCTGTCACAACTGCAGAGGGAAAATGAACAGGAGCTTCAGAGTGTGAAGAGTGTGGACTTGTAGGCTCCACAGCAGTGTGCACTTCAATTACACTAGAGATTCGGACATACAAGTCATTGACCTCATCAACGTCTGAGGACAAAACTGTTTCAATGTCATCATCAGTGTCTGTTTCAATGAGACGTTGCAAGTTCAACTCAAAGTCGGCACGTTTTTTCTTCAGCTCGGCAAAGATTGTGTTCAATTGTCGAATCTGCACGGGGGTGAGGGGGGGTGTGCTGATTAACTTGCTGACCGCTTCCTCGAGTTTGGCGAAACGAGTTTTGATTAAGTCCGTAGACTTGCGATAAGTCTCATATTTAAATTCCTTTGCAGGCATTGTTTTCGGTTTGAGTGAAACAGTACACTAAAATGACTTAAAGTACAGAAAACAAAGTACAGAAAATTGTGAAACACAATATAATGAACAATCAGAGAAATTGAGTTTAATACTCGGCACTTGAACGCCAGTTGTGAAATTGTTAAGTTAGGCCTACTTAAAATATCTTACAAATAAGTTTCAGCCTTGAATTAACACAACTGCAGAACGCACACAAATTCAATGTGAATATGTAGGCTTAGGCTTATTTGAATGAAAAACTGTATTGAATAACAGTAATAAGCCTCAGAATGAGGGAAAATATTCAACAATTATCAAAGACAAATTGTCAGAGTTTGCTATTTACAATAACAATGTTGCTTCAAAGACAATGATTCAAGAAATTCGAAAGTAATTATTATTTCAACACAAGAAATATTATTTTCTTAATTGAAAATAAAATCCATTTAAATACATCAGCATAAATCACCAGTCAATTGAAAACACAATATATATTGCATACAAATGGCCAACAATAGTTCAATTGATATTGTCAAGTGTTGTAGACAACATCAGCAGAGCAGAGATATTATGTGAATGGCTATACACGCCCATTCATGGCGAGAGACGAGAGAGAGCTCAACAAGGGACAATGTTCCCAGGCGGGAAGATTGATTTAGTAATGTTCCCAGGCGGGAAGATTGAGTATAAGAATGTTCCCAGGCGGGAAGATTGTTCAAAATAATGTTCCCAGACGGGAAGATTGGTCTTAATAATGTTCCCAGGCGGGAAGATTGTTGCGAGTAAAGTTCCCAGGCGGGAAGATTGTTGCGAGTGATGTTCCCAGGCGGGAAGATTGAATATTATAATGTTCCCAGGCGGGAAGATTGGTCTTAATAATGTTCCCAGGCGGGAAGATTGTTGCGAGTAATGTTCTTAGGCGGGAAGATTGAATATGATAATGTTCCCAGGCGGGAAGATTGGTCAAGAATGAGAGTCTTGCACTGGACAATATTCCAAAGGACAGAATCACTTATAGATCCGGCTCGAAGGACCAAAAAATGTTTGAGAAAGGGCGGATTAATTTATTGAGAAAAAATATTGAAAATATTGAATAAAAATGTGAAACATCAATTTTACGAAATTTACAAGTCTGGTTCAAAATTGAAATGTTCGAAGGACCAGGTACTATGTACCAGAGAATAACAAATGCCTACAACAATATTTAAACACAGTCAAAAGAAATGTTTAAACTCACTCACAAGAAAATCCGTATGGCGGAGCTGGAAGGGCGCCAAGATGGCCGAAGGGACGCCAACACAGCCAGGGCACGAGGGAACTGCTGGGCCAGGAAAGTCTCTCCGAGGTCCAGGGAATCTTCTCTCTTGCTGCGAATTCGCACGCACGCACAATTGAATAATGAATTGAGCTCTCGTCCAGTCCAATGTTCATATACGCGGGAGACCGAGTGTTGCCCGACACGCACTTACACACACTAGGTTCACTGCAATCTATGTTAGTGAACAGAGAAAATAGTTAATGAACAAAATAATACCACTTTGTAAAATATTAAAATAAATCAAAAGGGGGAGCCACCATGGGCGAGACTACGGTCACGTTTAGAAGTTATAACGTGCCTGGGGAAAGAAAAGCCGAAAAGCACTTGAGCACTAATCGGTCGAAAGACGAACAGAACCAGAATCAGAATGGCGAGCCTCATGGGAGGTGAAGGGAACTGCTGACCCGCAAGAAACGGAACAGAAGTGGTTTATGAGTCATCGGCCAATCAGAGGCCTGCGAGATTCAGAGCGATAGGCGGGCAAGGGTCATCGGCCAATCAAAGGCCAGGGATCGGTAAATTTCCGTTTTGAACGTGTTCACCAGTTCTCTCGGCTATCTCTCTCTCTCTCGCTCTGCCTACCGCCAATATTTGAAATGATAATTCTGCTTGTCTGTTATAACTTAAAATCAGTACTTAACAGTAACCTTACTGGCAAAAGTTAGCTCGTCTAAAAGTTTCTGAAACATTTTATCATCCATAGTGATATTTGTGTCCCTTGAGTAAAATTTTGGATTATTTTTGAAGCAACGTTTCATTTTTGTTAAAGTGGAAGTCTTGGACACCTTAACAGAATTATTTTGCTTGGCCAGCAAAAATTTTACTCTTAATAATTTTTCTCGCAAAGTTTCAGCCATAGATGTGTCTCACAGTAAGGTTTGGATAAAACTGAAACACTTAGTCCAGTGTTGTACCTTAGCTGGAAGTAGTGGGGGGAACAGGGCTATAGTGGGGGAATGAGTAGTGGAGGGGGTAATGCGGACTGTTGTTGACAAGTGTAGAAACAGTTTGCTGGGAACTGTCCAAGGAGTAACACGTACTGTGCAGAAAAATTAACCGAGAGACTTGTGTAAAATTTAACTCCAAGAAATATTTAATGTAAGACTGAAAGAGGTAGAGCCAAATGAAAAATAATTTTGTAGGAGACGGGTATGGATCAGTTTTGTAGTAAAGTTGAAAATCCACTTGTGTGGAATAAAATTAAATTGTGAGCGAAAAATATTTAGCCACACCTGCAAAATACAAGTGTAGGAAAATATTAGGAGATCTGTATAGCTAAATAAAAATTAATTTTGTATCAAACAGTCTTTCAACATTTCAGTTTCTAAGTCTTAGCAAGTAAGGAATAAAATATTAAATAATGAGTGGAAAATAATTTGTTAAGTAAACGTAATTGTAGCAGTGTAACAAAAATTAATTTTGTGCAAAACAGGCTAGGTTCTGTTTTGCTAAGTTTAATAAGAAGGAAAAATAAAAATTTACTCACAGAAAAGTCTCGCGGCGGCGAGGTGTGGCGTGTTTGTTGGCTTGCAATAAACTGATTTACCTTCTGTTGAGCTACAGTTGGCAAGCTGGCCAATAAACCAGTCTGTTATATAAGCATTACGTAACCGTCTCTGCCGGCTGTGCTGAGTTTGGCAAGCTAAAATATAATTCTATACTACAACTGTTCTGGACCAAAAATATTCTAAGTCCCAAGACCCCTCCCCCTCCCCCCCCACGGCTCCGGACGAGAAGTGAGCCCCCCCCCCCGGGGAGGAGGAGGTGGCATAGCCCGAGGCGTTACCATACCTTGACACGTGTTGTATAATGAGATCCGGTTAGTAATGTATTCAGGTGTGGCTCTTGGAGATTGTCCAATGCCGCAAACAAGTACGTGTCGAGGTCTGGCTGTTTATGTAACCAGATTCGGTTCCCCCACTCCTGACCGGCTCAGCTTCGGTTCTCTGAGGCTTTGCTTCCTCGCAGTTGGTTTCAAACACTTCAGCTGAGTGGTTGAAGCTCTGCCCTACAGGATTCGCAATGTAATGTTGGCGCCGCATTATATTGGGAATTCTTTTAGTCTAAGGCATGGCATGTGTAGTGTTAAGAAATATTTTATTTTGTGCTTGCTGCTTCTGCTAGGTCTTGGTGTTGGATTTATTTAGTCTAAGTGTTGTGTGTTGAAAAATATTATTTTGTACTAATCTTCACAGGTTGTCCCCAAGTAGAAATTTTTCTAAATTCGCATCTTGGAGATACTCCTCCGTAAATTGGCAGCTTAAGTGTTAGGCTTTTTGAGACTTTACAGTCTCTGTAAAATAAAAACTTTTTGAGGTTTAGAACCTCAAGAATTATTTGTTACCAACAATAGCATGGCGCCTAACGAGCCCGGGGGTAGGCCCCTGGGGATCCACCCTTAGGCCTCTTTCGGTCAGGGGCGCTACTGGACCTCATCACTCTAGATGGGTGGTTGGCATCCTTTAGCACGAGGCGTCGGATCCTGACACTGACCGGTGTGCTAGGCAAAAGTCAGTACCTACGGGTTAAGACGGGATCCTCGGTCATGGTTAGCATGGCCTTTTCCAAATTATTGTAGCATGTTTCCCTTAAGGAAACTCAAAATTAAATAAATAATTTTTTATTTAATCACCTCCCCTTAAATGTTGAGATCCCCCCGATGCCTCTGGCCGCCGGCGGTCTTAGGCATCGGGGGGATTTCTTTTTTAATTCTTGAACGACCTTGACCCATATTCATGTGTGAATAAAATAAAATATTTTTGTTCCACATGTTATGTAGGTCAGTCATGACTTAGGCGGATTTTTGCCTGAGTTCTGGGACTGCTCAGGACTTAGAGCGAAATGCGGCTAAGTGTTGGCTGTCCAAACTGTGGTTCAACCAAATTTTATTTTATATTTACACATGAGTAAGGGTAGCAGGTATCCAAGAGTTAAAGTCCTAAGGGTAGGTGACCCCCCCCCCGGCGCCAGACGAGAAGTGAGCCCCCCCCGAAAATTTTTGTTGAAAAATTTTTTGACCTTGACCAAAAATTTTTTGCTCCGGACGAAAACTGCCCCCCCCCCGAATTTTTTTTTTTTGGATTTTGACCTTGACCAAAAATTTTTTGCTCCGGACGAAAACTGCGCCCGGGGGGGGGGAGGGGGAGGTGCCAAGCCAGTAGTGTGAAATTGTTACTTCCAGTACAAGTTAAAATAGTAGTGGTAAATTGTTACCACAAACACAAATTTGTGTCTTTAAACTTCTAATGTAACTTAACCCATTTAAATGTAGGTGCCAAGCCAGTAGTGTGAAATTGTTACTCCCAGTACAAAAAATAGTAGTGGCAAATTTTTACCACAAACACAAATTGGTGTCTTCAAACTTGTAATTTAACTTAACCCATTTAAATGTAGGTGCCAAGCCAGTAGTGTGAAATTGTTACTTCCAGTACAAGTTAAAATAGTAGTGGTAAATTGTTACCACAAACACAAATTTGTGTCTTCAAACTTCTAATTTAACTTAACCCATTTAAATGTTGCTACTTAAAGGTAGCACCGTTTTGGTGCTACCTTTAATGTACTATTTTCTACATGTCCAATTTTGCTTTATGTTTTTAAACAGCACTTTTAATTTCCGGTTTAATGTAAAACTATAAAATATGTTTATATATATGAATTATTAACAAAACCTTAGTTTTAACATTAAATGTTATTAGGAAACTTCTAATTGAGATTAAGCCATTTAAATGTTGCTACTTTTAGGTAGCACCGTTTTGGTGCTACCTATGGTGTACTATTTTTACATGCCCAATTTTTGCTTTAGGCTTTTAAACAACACTTTTAACTACTGCTACCAGTCTACCACTGAGGTATCTATGAAGCGAGTTTGGTTCATCTTTTTTTCACTCTAGTTGCTAAGGTGTTTAGGAATGAAAGGTTAGAATTACTTTTAAGGTTAAAAAAAAGCATATGGTGCGAACAGAAAGTTCACTATTGTTTTAACATTAATGGTCATTAGAAAACTTCTAATTGAGCTTAACCCATTTAAATGTTGCTACTTTAAGGTAGCACCGTTTTGGTGCTACCTTTGGTGTACTATTTTTACATGCCACAAAATATATGGGTCTCTGCTTGACCCCGAGACAGGTACTTGGCCCCCGTTTCTACCCATCATTAAGTGTACTGAGACTTTAGGTTTTTAAACGACACTTTTAATTACTGGTTTAATGTAAAACTACGAAATATGTTTATATACATGAAATCTTAACAAAACCTTAGTTTTAAAATTGAAGGTAATTCGGAAACTTCTAATTGGGGTTAAACCATTTAAATGTTGCGAATTAAAGGTAGCACCGTTTTGGTGCTACCTTTGGTGTACTATTTTTACATGTCCAACTTTGCTTTAGGTTTTTAAACATCACTTTTAACTACCGGTTTAATGTAAAACTACGAAATATGTTTATATATATATATATATATATATATATATATATATATGAATTCTTAACCAAACCTTAGTTTTAACATTAAACCGTATTAGGAAAACTTCTAATTGCTGACTCAGAGACAAGTACTTGGCCCCGTTACTGTCCATCATTAAGTGTACTTAGGCTTTACGTTTTTAAACAAGACTTTTAACTACTGGTTTAATGTAAAACTACAAAATATGTTTATATACATGATAACTTAACAAAACCTTAGTTTTTAACATTAAAGGTAATTTGGAAACTTCCAATTGGGCTTAACCTATTTAAATGTTGCTACTTAAAGGTAGCACCGTTTTGGTGCTACCTTTGGTGTACTATTTCTTCCTTGTCAATTTTGCTTAAAGTTTTTAAATAACACTTTTAACTACGGGTTTAATGTTAAAGTACAAAACAACACTTTTAACTACAGGTTTAATGTTAAAGTACAAAATATGTTTACATATGAGCCTCTGCTGACTCAGAGACAAGTACTTGGCACCGTTCCTGTCCATCATTAAGTGTATTGAGGCTTTACGTTTTTAAACAAGACTTTTAACTACTGGTTTAATGTAAAACTATGAAATATGTTTATATATGAGCCTATGCCTGACGCAGAGACAGGTATTTGGTCTTGTTCCTGTCCCTAATTAAGTGTACTGAGGCTGTAGGTTTTTAAAAAACACTTTTAACTTCTGGTTTAATGTAAAAAACTACGAAATATGTTTATATATACATGATAACTTAACAAAACCTTAGTTTTAACATTAAAGGTAATTTGGAAACCTCCAATTGAGCTTAACCCATTTAAATGTTGCTAATTTTTAATGTAGCAACCGGTAGCACCGTTTTGGTGCTATCTTTGGTGTACTATTTTTTTTACATGTAAAATTTTGCTTTAGGTTTTTAAACAAAAATTTAAGTATTACGTTAAGGTCAAACTACCAAACATGTTTGTTATCTACATGAATTATTAACAAACTTTTAGTTTTAACTATAATGATGATATAGGAATTTCTATTTATGTGTAAAGTTTAACATAATTAGTTTTGTATTTGATTTTATTATTGTTTGGAACACTTGTTATGTGTTGTAGTCAAGCAAGTCTTATTTTGGCATAAAAAATAATAATCTTTAGCACATGTATGTAAAGCTAATTTTTTAAGTTCAATTTATTAAATGAAAATGAATGTGGCATTAATGTAAAATATATTAAAAATCAGTTTTAAAAAATCTACAGGAAATTGTCAACAAATTTAAAATGTATCATATTACTGTTAAATGTGCAGTATTTCCCCTTCATTTTGCATGCCCAGTTGCGCTTCATCATTTATGAAAGTGGTTTTGTTGAGTATGCCCTTATTATTGACATCCGTAAAAAAAAATGTTTAAATTTAACATACAATTGTGTATGCGCAGTAGTACTTGTCTACTGCGCATGCGCAGAAGGTTTCCACCACTCTTTGTCGGGTATATAAGCAGGTGGGTTAACCATGCATTTCATTGTTTGGCGAACTTTTGCCAAGTGAACATCTTATTGACAACTTCGGTTATTCCGGATATTTAAAAGGTGTATGCTATTTTTGTTACATTTGACTTGAATATGTCTGAACTGCAGTGTTACATGTTTGATAGTAAACCTGTAGCTGTATTATTTGATCGTGAAAACAATCCATGGTTTAAGGCTAAAAAATGTATCAGAAATTCTAGAATATAAAAGACCGCGAAAAGCAATAAATGATCTAGTTAAGGAAAAATATAAAAAGTTATGTAAAGATATTGATGGAAACAGTTTAGTGCTACCCTCTAACTTTCAAAAAAGTACCGTATTCATCAATGAACCAGGTTTATATTCCTTAATTTTATCGTCCAAGATGAAATTAGCTAAGCGCTTTCAAGATTGGGTGTTTGAAGAAATACTACCATCAATTCGCAAGTATGGAGAGTATAAACTAAAAAGAGAAAACCTTAAGTTGACTCACTCCTTACGTAAAGCATTGTCAAATAATCAAAAACTAATTGAAACGTTAATTGATCAAATACCTAAAGTTGCTGTTATACCTGATGATATGGATTTAAAACATATCTTTTGTGTATTGGAAAAGGACACATACTATGAAAAGTATGGAGTAATGGAGTACAAGTGCATTCGTACAGAGAGGAGACGATATAAAAGAGCACTGAAAAGAGCAAAGGAAGATGGTTTTGTACCAAGTTTTACAAGATATCCTGTACCAAACAGTATAAATATCTTTAATAAAGTTAAGGAGGTTATGAATACTTATGGTATGCATTACGAATGTTCTTTGAATAACATACTGACCCCCCATAATTTTGTAAATATTGTAAAAATTATTCTTAATGAATAAACTGTATGAATGTATGTATGAATGTGGGACTTATTAGATTGAGAAGTTAAGGTATTAACTTTAGCTACTCATTTGAAAAGTCTGGTGTGAATGAAGGTCACTGGCGCGGTTGACTAAAAGACCCGTAAACCGTGTGAATGTGTGTGTATGTGTGTGTGTGTGTGTGTGTGTGTGTGTGTGTGTGTGTGTGTGTGTGTGTGTGTGTGTGTGTGTGTGTGTGTGTGTGTGTGTGTGTGTGTGTGTGTGTGTGTGTGTGTGTGTGTGTGTGTGTGAATGTGTGTGTGAATGTGTGGAAAACGACGTACACCCACCTCCTCGCGGTGTTTTCTGGGTAACGCTAAGAGGTGTACAACAAATGTCTTGTAAACCACATGAATTAATCTATTTGTATTTTTTTAATATAAATTCATAGGTATATATATATATATACAATAATAACATTTATTTAAATTAAACAAATTTAAAAGCATTTTAAATGCATACAATTTATAATTGTTGTCGCAAAAACACCTCGTGCTTTACTAATAATAGATGAAAACGATATAATGTATGTATTAAATATGAGTTTTTTAATTAATGGAGCTAGAAAAAATAAAGATAGCATTAAATTAGTGTTACCATAAAATTTGTTTATAGAACAATAAGTTGTTTCTTCATAATTATAGGTTAATATATAAAAATATTTCGAACCTGATTCCCTTATACAAATAATGAATAACAATCGCAATAAACACTTATCTTTAAGATACAAATGTGGGTAGCACTGAATCAGTGGTACCTTTAAATAATGTGAAAAGCCTTATATTTGGAAAAAAATATACATTTGCCTAAATAATACAATTTACATGTTTTCCTTCAAACTAACTTTTTAACACACCGATTTTGAACCATAAAAATGTTTTATATACTGGTTTTTAAGATCTATATTTAGGTAGCACTAAATTAGAGCTACCATTAAGTTAATAAAATAGCTACATACATTTATAATTATATTTTATTATTAAATCATTAAATATATTTAATTTATTCAATATTTATTTGACTGACTTTTTTACAGCACAAAAAAAGTATAAAAACACAAAATCTGAAACAAATCAGTCATTTTAATTTTAATGTAAAATAATAAAAGCTCAAAACTTAATACTTTAAAAAAAAAATAAACAAAACTAGCAACAAAATATCGGTGTTATCTTGAAATATTTATAGAAATTATAATATAGTATGGTTTTATTAATTTAAACTAAATTGAATTCATCCTTATTCTACACATAACGGTAAAACCATTCATTCTGAACCTTAATGCTTAGAACTCTGACATATTGTCTTTATTTCAAGATAAAGCTCAACATTTCATTATAAATCTTGTTAATTTTTTTAATTTATCTTCTTATTTCTATAAGGGTTTTGTCTGTCACGTCCCTTTTTCTCTCGACCTACTGAACCGATTTTTAAGATTGAGGTGTCATTTTAAAGCTTAGGATATACCGCAGTGACGAATTGTAATTAAAAAGGTCATATTGTTTCAGGCTTCGACCCCCCTGGCCTTTGACTTATTTCTAGAGGGCGCTTTAAAATGTTGACCAACTTTTATTGCAAGTTCTTTAATGTGAATTGTAATTTAACAGCTGATTACCTTCAGATGAATTTTAAAAGCATGAATTTTTTAATTAGTAAACAAAAATAGATCTCCGTCACTTCATAATCAGCATTTACGTACTGTAGGTGAGATTTACTCATACAGAATCATAAAACGCGCAATTTGCGCACGGGCCACCTCGTAATATAATAAAAATATAAAACACATTACCTTTAAACTAATTTACCAATAGGGAATATGCTATTACGGTATTAGTCATGATAAGACCTAAGCCCGGGACCATGATACTTTTTCATTTTGAGATCTCTAAAAGCCAAAAACACCGTTTGTTCAATTTGATATATATATGTATGTGTCCATAAATACGATAACTTTTGAATGGAACCTCTGATTTTGATGAAATTTGGTACAGGGGTGTAAGCTTGTATCTACTTAATTGAATTTGCGAAACATAATGATCGGATTATGGGAACGAGGTTTATGGGGTTTCTAAAGGGTTAAAATTGGGTTTTTGGCATTTTTTGAACCTCAATTTTTAAAATTCATGAATTTTAACTAAAACCATTCAAAAGAGCTTAAAACAACAAACCATTTAGTATTTTGAATTTTTACCTAACTTAAATGGTTATTCAGAAAATCCAAACACTATGTTTTACATGTTATTCTTATGGGAAATGAACAAAACCTTCTATCTTGCTTATTTATTGAAATATCTTGATAAACTTGGTATGTACATTAATTAGAGAGCGTTTAACTTATATCTACTTATAAAACGCATATGGCGGCAAACCTACGTACTCACCTCTATGGGTTTTATGGAAAAATTAAAAAACACCATAACCTGATAAAATTTGGTATGTACATTCACTAGGTAGGGTTTAACTTATATTCATCAACGAAACCCATATGGAGGCAAACCTACATACTTTAAACCCCCCATGGATTTTATGAGAAAATAGAAAATAGAAAATGTATCGCTTGTCCTAATCCGTCAATCCATTATTGAGTTATAGGCATTTGACTAAATTCCTATAACTATAACTATAAATATAGAAATTTTAGCTTTTCTCATCTTATATTTACAATTGGAGAGTTAAATTGTATGTTCGGAATAATGATTCAAGTTCCAAAACTATATCATTTAAGTTCCAGAAATCTTTCCAGTATCTTTTCTGCTTTATAAGTAGAATAAAAAGGACTACATTTAATTTAAACAAAGAAAAGTGAATGATAAAAGCACAAATTTGTTTGTAAAAAGAAGAGTTTCCACTTTAAATTTAAAATGAAAATTTAAAGGGGAAACGATTAAGGGGTAAGCCGGGTTTACAGAATAAAGACTATATCCCATGATTATATGCATTCATTTTCCAAAAATTGGTGTCTCAATTCCCACATGTAGACTAAATTTAATGTAAATACACAATAAAACAATAAGATAATTGAATTAATATATTTTATGTAAAGGTGGCATCAAAATAATGCTACCTTAATGTAACCATAAATATAATACCCCCATCGCAGCAGACCTGCTTACTCAGCAAGTTTCCAATGGAATTTTGGTATATTTTCTATTTTCTCATAAAATCCATGGGGGGTTTAAAGTATGTAGGTTTGCCTCCATATGGGTTTCGTTGATGAATATAAGTTAAACCCTACCTAGTGAATGTACATACCAAATTTTATCAGGTTATGGTGTTTTTTAATTTTTCCATAAAACCCATAGAGGTGAGTACGTAGGTTTGCCGCCATATGCGTTTTATAAGTAGATATAAGTTAAACGCTCTCTAATTAATGTACATACCAAGTTTATCAAGATATTTCAATAAATAAGCAAGATAGAAGGTTTTGTTCATTTCCCATAAGAATAACATGTAAAACATAGTGTTTGGATTTTCTGAATAACCATTTAAGTTAGGTAAAAATTCAAAATACTAAATGGTTTGTTGTTTTAAGCTCTTTTGAATGGTTTTAGTTAAAATTCATAAATTTTAAAAATTGAGGTTCAAAAAATGCCAAAAACCCAATTTTAACCCTTTAGAAACCCCATAAACCTCGTTCCCATAATCCGATCATTATGTTTCGCAAACTCAATTAAGTAGATACAGGCTTACACCCCTGTACCAAATTTCATCAAAATCAGAGGTTCCATTCAAAAGTTATCGTATTTATGGACACATACATATATATATCAAATTGAACAAACGGTGTTTTTGGCTTTTAGAGATCTCAAAATGAAAAAGTATCATGGTCCCGGGCTTAGGTCTTATCATGACTAATACCGTAATAGCATATTCCCTATTGGTAAATTAGTTTAAAGGTAATGTGTTTTATATTTTTATTATATTACGAGGTGGCCCGTGCGCAAATTGCGCGTTTTATGATTCTGTATGAGTAAATCTCACCTACAGTACGTAAATGCTGATTATGAAGTGACGGAGATCTATTTTTGTTTACTAATTAAAAAATTCATGCTTTTAAAATTCATCTGAAGGTAATCAGCTGTTAAATTACAATTCACATTAAAGAACTTGCAATAAAAGTTGGTCAACATTTTAAAGCGCCCTCTAGAAATAAGTCAAAGGCCAGGGGGGTCGAAGCCTGAAACAATATGACCTTTTTAATTACAATTCGTCACTGCGGTATATCCTAAGCTTTAAAATGACACCTCAATCTTAAAAATCGGTTCAGTAGGTCGAGAGAAAAAGGGACGTGACAGACAAAAACCCTTATAGAAATAAGAAGATAGATTTAAAAAATTAACAAGATTTATAATGAAATGTTGAGCTTTATCTTGAAATAAAGACAATATGTCAGAGTTCTAAGCATTAAGGTTCAGAATGAATGGTTTTACCGTTATGTGTAGAATAAGGATGAATTCAATTTAGTTTAAATTAATAAAACCATACTATATTATAATTTCTATAAATATTTCAAGATAACACCGATATTTTGTTGCTAGTTTTGTTTATTTTTTTTTTTTAAGTATTAAGTTTTGAGCTTTTATTATTTTACATTAAAATTAAAAATGACTGATTTGTTTCAGATTTTGTGTTTTTATACTTATTTGTGCTGTAAAAAAGTCAGTCAAATAAATATTGAATAAATTAAATATATTTTAATGATTTAATAATAAAATATAATTATAAATGTATGTAGCTATTTTATTAACTTAATGGTAGCTCTAATTTAGTGCTACCTAAATATAGATCTTAAAAACCAGTATATAAAACATTTTTATGGTTCAAAAATCGGTGTGTTAAAAAAGTTAGTTTGAAGGAAAACATGTAAATTGTATTATTTAGGCAAATGTATAATTTTTTTCCAAATATAAGGCTTTTCACATTATTTAAAGGTACCACTGATTCAGTGCTACCCACATTTGTATCTTAAAGATAAGTGTTTATTGCGATTGTTATTCATTATTTGTATAAGGGAATCAGGTTCGAAATATTTTTATATATTAACCTATAATTATGAAGAAACAACTTATTGTTCTATAAACAAATTTTATGGTAACACTAATTTAATGCTATCTTTATTTTTTCTAGCTCCATTAATTAAAAAACTCATATTTAATACATACATTATATCGTTTTCATCTATTATTAGTAAAGCACGAGGTGTTTTTGCGACAACAATTATAAATTGTATGCATTTAAAATGCTTTTAAATTTGTTTAATTTAAATAAATGTTATTATTGTATATATATATACCTATGAATGTATATTAAAAAAATACAAATAGATTAATTCATGTGGTTTACAAGACATTTGTTGTACACCTCTTAGCGTTACCCAGAAAACACCGCGAGGAGGTGGGTGTACGTCGTTTTCCACACATTCACACACACATTCACACACACATACACACACACACACACACACACACACACACACACACACACACACACACACACACACACACACACACACACACACACACACACACACACACACACACACACACACACACACACACACACACACACATTCACACGGTTTACGGGTCTTTTAGTCAACCGCGCCAGTGACCTTCATTCACACCAGACTTTTCAAATGAGTAGCTAAAGTTAATACCTTAACTTCTCAATCTAATAAGTCCCACATTCATACATACATTCATACAGTTTATTCATTAAGAATATTTTTTACAATATTTACAAAATTATGGGGGGTCAGTATGTTATTCAAAGAACATTCGTAATGCATACCATAAGTATTCATAACCTCCTTAGCTTTATTAAAGATATTTATACTGTTTGGTACAGGATATCTTGTGAAACTTGGTACAAAACCATCTTCCTTTGCTCTTTTCAGTGCTCTTTTATATCGTCTCCTCTCTGTACGAATGCACTTGTACTCCATTACTCCATACTTTTCATAGTATGTGTCCTTTTCCAATACACAAAAGATATGTTTTAAATCCATATCATCAGGTATAACAGCAACTTTAGGTATTTGATCAATTAACGTTTCAATTAGTTTTTGATTATTTGACAATGCTTTACGTAAGGAGTGAGTCAACTTAAGGTTTTCTCTTTTTAGTTTATACTCTCCATACTTGCGCATTGATGGTAGTATTTCTTCAAACACCCAATCTTGAAAGCGCTTAGCTAATTTCATCTTGGACGATAAAATTAAGGAATATAAACCTGGTTCATTGATGAATACGGTACTTTTTTGAAAGTTAGAGGGTAGCACTAAACTGTTTCCATCAATATCTTTACATAACTTTTTATATTTTTCCTTAACTAGATCATTTATTGCTTTTCGCGGTCTTTTATATTCTAGAATTTCTGATACATCATTAGCCTTAAACCATGGATTGTTTTCACGATCAAATAATACAGCTACAGGTTTACTATCAAACATGTAACACTGCAGTTCAGACATATTCAAGTCAAATGTAACAAAAATAGCATACACCTTTTAAATATCCGGAATAACCGAAGTTGTCAATAAGATGTTCACTTGGCAAAAGTTCGCCAAACAATGAAATGCATGGTTAACCCACCTGCTTATATACCCGACAAAGAGTGGTGGAAACCTTCTGCGCATGCGCAGTAGACAAGTACTACTGCGCATACACAATTGTATGTTAAATTTAAACAATTTTTTTTTTACGGATGTCAATAATAAGGGCATACTCAACAAAACCACTTTCATAAATGATGAAGCGCAACTGGGCATGCAAAATGAAGGGGAAATACTGCACATTTAACAGTAATATGATACATTTTAAATTTGTTGACAATTTCCTGTAGATTTTTTAAAACTGATTTTTAATATATTTTACATTAATGCCACATTCATTTTCATTTAATAAATTGAACTTAAAAAATTAGCTTTACATACATGTGCTAAAGATTATTATTTTTTATGCCAAAATAAGACTTGCTTGACTACAACACATAACAAGTGTTCCAAACAATAATAAAATCAAATACAAAACTAATTATGTTAAACTTTACACATAAATAGAAATTCCTATATCATCATTATAGTTAAAACTAAAAGTTTGTTAATAATTCATGTAGATAACAAACATGTTTGGTAGTTTGACCTTAACGTAATACTTAAATTTTTGTTTAAAAACCTAAAGCAAAATTTTACATGTAAAAAAAATAGTACACCAAAGATAGCACCAAAACGGTGCTACCTTTAAGTAGCAACATTTAAATGGGTTAAGTTAAATTAGAAGTTTGAAGACACAAATTTGTGTTTGTGGTAACAATTTACCACTACTATTTTAACTTGTACTGGAAGTAACAATTTCACACTACTGGCTTGGCACCTACATTTAAATGGGTTAAGTTAAATTACAAGTTTGAAGACACCAATTTGTGTTTGTGGTAAAAATTTACCACTACTATTTTTTGTACTGGGAGTAACAATTTCACACTAATGGCTTGGCACCTACATTTAAATGGGTTAAGTTACATTAGAAGTTTAAAGACACAAATTTGTGTTTGTGGTAACAATTTACCACTACTATTTTAACTTGTACTGGAAGTAACAATTTCACACTACTGGCTTGGCACCTCCCCCTCCCCCCCCCGGGCGCAGTTTTCGTCCGGAGCAAAACATTTTTGGTCAAGGTCAAAATCCAAAAAAAAAAAAAATCGGGGGGGGGCTCACTTCTCGTCTGGCGCCGGGGGGGGGGTCACCTACCCTTAGGACTTTAACTCTTGGATACCTGCTACCCTTACTCATGTGTAAATATAAAATAAAATTTGGTTGAACCACAGTTTGGACAGCCAACACTTAGCCGCATCTCGCTCTAAGTCCTGAGCAGTCCCAGAACTCAGGCAAAAATCCGCCTAAGTCATGACTGACCTACATAACATGTGGAACAAAAATATTTTATTTTATTCACACATGAATATGGGTCAAGGTCGTTCAAGAATTAAAAAAGAAATCCCCCCGATGCCTAAGACCGCCGGCGGCCAGAGGCATCGGGGGGATCTCAACATTTAAGGGGAGGTGATTAAATAAAAAATTATTTATTTAATTTTGAGTTTCCTTAAGGGAAACATGCTACAATAATTTGGAAAAGGCCATGCTAACCATGACCGAGGATCCCGTCTTAACCCGTAGGTACTGACTTTTGCCTAGCACACCGGTCAGTGTCAGGATCCGACGCCTCGTGCTAAAGGATGCCAACCACCCATCTAGAGTGATGAGGTCCAGTAGCGCCCCTGACCGAAAGAGGCCTAAGGGTGGATCCCCAGGGGCCTACCCCCGGGCTCGTTAGGCGCCATGCTATTGTTGGTAACAAATAATTCTTGAGGTTCTAAACCTCAAAAAGTTTTTATTTTACAGAGACTGTAAAGTCTCAAAAAGCCTAACACTTAAGCTGCCAATTTACGGAGGAGTACCTCCAAGATGCGAATTTAGAAAAATTTCTACTTGGGGACAACCTGTGAAGATTAGTACAAAATAATATTTTTCAACACACAACACTTAGACTAAATAAATCCAACACCAAGACCTAGCAGAAGCAGCAAGCACAAAATAAAATATTTCTTAACACTACACATGCCATGCCTTAGACTAAAAGAATTCCCAATATAATGCGGCGCCAACATTACATTGCGAATCCTGTAGGGCAGAGCTTCAACCACTCAGCTGAAGTGTTTGAAACCAACTGCGAGGAAGCAAAGCCTCAGAGAACCGAAGCTGAGCCGGTCAGGAGTGGGGGAACCGAATCTGGTTACATAAACAGCCAGACCTCGACACGTACTTGTTTGCGGCATTGGACAATCTCCAAGAGCCACACCTGAATACATTACTAACCGGATCTCATTATACAACACGTGTCAAGGTATGGTAACGCCTCGGGCTATGCCACCTCCTCCTCCCCGGGGGGGGGCTCACTTCTCGTCCGGAGCCGAGGGGGGGGGAGGGGGAGGGGTCTTGGGACTTAGAATATTTTTGGTCCAGAACAGTTGTAGTATAGAATTATATTTTAGCTTGCCAAACTCAGCACAGCCGGCAGAGACGGTTACGTAATGCTTATATAACAGACTGGTTTATTGGCCAGCTTGCCAACTGTAGCTCAACAGAAGGTAAATCAGTTTATTGCAAGCCAACAAACACGCCACACCTCGCCGCCGCGAGACTTTTCTGTGAGTAAATTTTTATTTTTCCTTCTTATTAAACTTAGCAAAACAGAACCTAGCCTGTTTTGCACAAAATTAATTTTTGTTACACTGCTACAATTACGTTTACTTAACAAATTATTTTCCACTCATTATTTAATATTTTATTCCTTACTTGCTAAGACTTAGAAACTGAAATGTTGAAAGACTGTTTGATACAAAATTAATTTTTATTTAGCTATACAGATCTCCTAATATTTTCCTACACTTGTATTTTGCAGGTGTGGCTAAATATTTTTCGCTCACAATTTAATTTTATTCCACACAAGTGGATTTTCAACTTTACTACAAAACTGATCCATACCCGTCTCCTACAAAATTATTTTTCATTTGGCTCTACCTCTTTCAGTCTTACATTAAATATTTCTTGGAGTTAAATTTTACACAAGTCTCTCGGTTAATTTTTCTGCACAGTACGTGTTACTCCTTGGACAGTTCCCAGCAAACTGTTTCTACACTTGTCAACAACAGTCCGCATTACCCCCTCCACTACTCATTCCCCCACTATAGCCCTGTTCCCCCCACTACTTCCAGCTAAGGTACAACACTGGACTAAGTGTTTCAGTTTTATCCAAACCTTACTGTGAGACACATCTATGGCTGAAACTTTGCGAGAAAATTATTAAGAGTAAAATTTTTGCTGGCCAAGCAAAATAATTCTGTTAAGGTGTCCAAGACTTCCACTTTAACAAAAATGAAACGTTGCTTCAAAAATAATCCAAAATTTTACTCAAGGGACACAAATATCACTATGGATGATAAAATGTTTCAGAAACTTTTAGACGAGCTAACTTTTGCCAGTAAGGTTACGTTGGTGACTCCAATTCCCGACCAAGTTCCAAGATCACCTGAGAAAGAATAAAAAATAAATATTTCTCAGGAAATATTTCCAATCCGAGTTACAGATGTCCGGTAAAGGACCAACTGGGACGAGTTGTTTGCAAAAAATTAAATTTTTCTTCCTTCTGACCACTCTACCCCCACCACCTCCTTATCCCCACCACTGGGCCGGGTACCTGGGATACCGTCTGTGTACAAGTCAGTAAGTCTTCGGACGCGGTGCTGTTCGGATCGCGTGTCGTTTGTCGCACTGTCGGGTGTTCAAAGAAATTATTCTTCGGCTCTCAGTCTCTCTATGGGTAAGTCAAATATAAAAAATATTTTTTTTTATTTACCGGTTCTGGGGTAAGGTCAATGACCTCTGGCGGATATATTAGGTCTAGAATCTGATCGCTAGGGAATAAAAAAAATTTTTTTGCACTTTTGTGATTCCTCGAGAAATTTCAATTTCTCAGCAAAATTTGAGGAATCGCAAAAGTGCAAAAAAAATTTTTTTGTACTCTTGCGTGACCTTGACCTAATTAACGTCAGTGACGTCATCATGATAACGTCAGCGGTAATGACGTCACCATGACGTCATAGGTGTGACGTCATGTGACGTCATATGACGTCATTAGTGACGTCATTCGTGACGTCATTGATGACGTCATCACTGCTGACGTCATCGTGATGACGTCATGAGCCATAACCGGTGTTTTGCCACTACTTTGAGACACGTAATAAAACCGTGTCATTGTTTGTAATAACTGCTGAGTAGTGTCAAATTGTTGGTGCTGGCTCAGTTCAAGGTCACCTGAGGGATGACGTCATCGAGGTCAATGACCTCACCGATGACGTCATCGATGACGTCATCGATTGCGTCATCGATGACGTCATCACTAATGACGTCATTTCTATGACGTCACACCCATGACGTCACAGAAATGACGTGCTGATGACGTCATCACCCCTTACGTCATCAAAATGACGTCACCGACGCCACTGAGGTCAAGGTCACGCCGAAACTTAAAATTTTTTGGCACTTTTGCCGTTTCTCGCACTAAGCTCCGAGTTTCAGTCAGAGTCCCCGTGACCTTGACCACTTGGAGCGAATTTTCGACGAGAAACGGCAAAAGTGCCAAGTTAAACTCGAGTTTCTGACATGACTCTGCCTAAATGGGCAATCGGTTATTCCTCAGGTGACCTTGAACCAGCACAACACCAACAATTTGATATTACTGTGACCTTGAAAACCTAACAACGGAGCGCCGACACCGATGCGCACCCCACGACAGCCACCGAGTGACTGACTGTCAGGCTCTGTGTATGCTAGGTATATCGGCTTGAGAGACTAAGACTCTAAACTGTCAGGAATGGGAGTAACTAACTGAATTTTGCAAGGAAAAGTCATTTCATCCAATATTTTAAACAAATCCTCATCAGTAAAACTGACATTAGTCTGTTTTGTATAAAACTTAGGGTGTCCGCGCAACAGTTTGCGCCACTTAGCTAAAGTTGAAACTCTCTTAACTTTGAGTGGTGGACAGTGAGCAACTAATAAAGTCTTTACACGGCTAAGTTTCTTACCTAAAGTGTCCTGCGACATGGCTTCACCTCACAAAAGTCCGCACAATACTGAGAGACTGCTTGTAGCGCATGAGTCAAGGGAAAAGAGGTGGGGGAAACAGCAGGAGTGGGGGAAGGTCACAGTGGCGGGGGAAGGTGAGGTGGTACGCTGGAGTATCGCATCACTTCACCATGAGCTGTCCTACAGTCAACACACTGTTCTCTTGGCCGGAGTTGGCACTAGAAGAAACATTCCTGTACAGCTTAGGCTGTGAGAGCCGTGGAAGCAAAGTCAAAGTGGAAATTGTGTTAAACTCCAAGATGAAGAGTCTCCTAAATAAACTAATTGTATCCTTGCAATCTCCTATAACTTTAGAGAAATACCACTTTATTAAGCGACACCTTATACTTTGGCAAAACGAAGCGGAAATGGAAAAGATTACAGTAAAATTAATTTAACTTAAAACCTGGACTGGACACTCATGGCGACACCACGTGGCGTGCAAACGCCACCCTAAACATTACAAGTTAGGTTATTGAACACCTCTGGTACGATAACTGATGTGCTAGAGTTAAAGTGTGATGACCTTGAGTCAAAACAATGAAATACTACAAGTCGATATCGTCCCAGAGTTAAAGTGTAGTGACCTACATTCAGAACTTGTAAAATTACTTACATATAGAGAGCTAGAGAACAGCGAGACGCACCACATGGAAGCCGGAGACATACTGGCGAAGCGGTGTTGTGCAGCCTAGGGACCCAGTTGTGGTGGGGGTATAGCCAACACTTAGAGTACAAGTGTTGTGGGTGACCTTGACCCACTAAACTTACCTGACCCCCCCCCCCCACAAAAAGTGCGAACCCCCCCCCCCCGGAAAAAGTGTGAACCCCCCCCCCCCGACAAAAAGTGCGAACCCCCCCCCCCCCGACAAAAAGTGCGAGCCCCCCCCCCCCCCCCGACAAAAAGTGCGAACCCCCCCCCCCCCCGACAAAAAGTGCGAACCCCCCCCCCCCCCCGCCGACAAAAAGTGCGAACCCCCCCCCCTTCCACCCCCACCCCCACCCCCTCCCCCACCCCTGATATCCTGGGCGTGGCAGCCCCGGTGGGGATATAAGGGGGTCCGGCCGGAGCCGGCTCGCAGTCCGCTCCCGCGCGTTGAACGTGAACGACCGGGACGGACCGCCATAGGCATCACTAAACATTGAATGGCGCCTTCAGTGTTTAGCGAAGTCTACTCTAACTTTAAGACTTGTATTAGTTGTAAGATATTGCGCTTGCGTTTGGTTTATATGAGAGTGTTTTACTTGTACCCTATGTCTCCTGTGTCTTTTATCCTTTGTGTCTTGTTTGTTATATGTGTTTAATGTGTATGTGCTTGTTCCAGCATTGACTACGTTGAGCTCAATTATGTGTTGTAAGTGTGTTATATGTTTCTAAAGTGTATACGCTTGTTTTAGCAATCCCCCCTTGAGCTTTTTCAATGCTCAAAGTAAATTGTAAAGTCAGGGAACGGGAGTAGGCCCCCGTGTAAAGCCACTTTTAATAATTGGTAGGCTCCTTGCCAGGCATGCAAAAGGTTGCGGATGGCATTTGGGGAGCATGTCCGTTTGTAAGCTGGCAAGCAAAAGGTTGTGGCGGCCTCTGCACTCGGACCGAGGACGTAAGCCATTAGGGTGTCCTCAGTATGTTTCCCTTCTGGAAACTCAAAATTATGTAAATGAATCTTTGTTAGCTATTTGTGTTTTTTAGTCCCCAAGGCCCCCGAACATTCGTGGTTCGCCATGGATGTACGGGGGCCGAAATTTTTTAATGTCCGTGTGGCCTTGACCTACAAAGACTTGTAAAAATTCAATGCATTTTAAATGAAAAATATTAAAGATAGGTTACGGGAGTAGGCCCCCGTGTAAAGCCTATTTTAATTATCGGTAGGCTCCTGCCAGGCATGCAAAAGGTTGCGGATGGCATTTGGGAGCATGTCCGTTTGTACGCTGGCATGCAAAAGGTTGCGGCGGCCTCTGCACTCGGACGAGGACGTAAGCCACTAGGGTGTCCTCAGTTTGTTTCCTTCTGGAAACACAAAATTATGCAAATGAATCTTTGTTAACTACTGAAAAGACAATGCAGTAAATGTTTACAAGTCTTGCGTGGCGAAGGGTACACGACATTGGATGTTGCCTTGTTGTCATAGTTGGGTCTCTTCGGAGGCTACAGCGATGACAACCCAAGTGCCTCACACCCCCAAAGGGGGGTGTGGGGCTTAATTTTTTTAAAGTTTTTTTGTGACCTTGACCTAAATATGTAAAATCTTTCAAAGTGTTTAACAGTCAGGTCTTATTAACACAGTTAATACATTAATGTCTGTTAAAAAATATAACAGTTAGGTATTTGTAACCCACAAGTTTGGAGTTGTTAATAGTTGGGTCCCTTGGGAGGCTTCAGCTATGGTAACATAAATGCCTCAAGTGGGGCTTATTTTTTTTAAAAAGTGCGACCCCCCCCCCCCCCGACAAAAAGTGCGAACCCCCCCCCCCCAAAAGTGCGAACCCCCCCCCCGCAAAAAGTGCGACCCCCCCCCCACCCCCCACCCCCACCCCTAATATCCTGGGCGTGGCAGCCCCGGTGGGGATATAAGGCGGCCGGGCTGCACGCACTTCTCATTCCGGTCCAAGCTCCCATACGGACAGGTACTCTCTCTCGCTCTTGAGACTTTTGTTTTACACGTTCACTTCTTTCTTTACATCTATTCTTTTCATTTATTACAATGGGTAAAATGGGTCTGAAGCTAAAAAACTACCCATCAACTTCAACTTCGACCGACGCGTCTCGACCCTCATCATCCTCGACTTCGATCCTGGAATACCTGATGACTGCGAACATCCTGAGCTGCCTGACGATGCCGCCACCGCCGCCGCCGCCACCACAGCCCGCCTCAATGCCCAGCCTGTCGCCATTGCCGGCGACAGTGGAAGAGGCTGGTGCACAGCCATCGTCAGGAGAACTCGTCAAGTCGTCAGGTCGAGTCCCGGTAGCCTCTCCAGCACTCTCGCTGCTATCGGACTCAGGATCGGAGTCTGCGGCTTTTGAAGAGACGTCTAGGTCGAGGATCACCCCATACAGCAGAACCCGGAAAATCCTCTCATACACTACATCCCAATGTCCCTCACCTATATCCCCCATGCCACCTACACCAACCAAACCACCCCGTAAATCCATCTTCTCCCCTGATCTTCCCACCATAGACCTAACACGCTCTCCTACCCCGCCCAAAATTGTTTGCTCCATCCCGCTTGAACAATCTTTGCCCCTTCTACCTCCTTCCAACCCCATCCCTTCTAGCCAGCCTAATTCAGAGAAGCTCCAAGACACTCCGCTAAAGAGTCCAACACAGAAACGTAAACGCGTTAAAGCCCCTGCTGGCAAGGGTAAGAAATGCGATTACGCTTGGATGTCTAGTAAGTTTGGGGTTTTGTGTTGCCAGAAACTTGCTTGTGCAGAAGGGGATCGCTGCCAACGACACCTCAAAAGTACAGTCAAATTTCGGCAATTCAAACCCTATACTTTGTACATTAAGCCTAAAACGTTCAAGTTCAGACATCCCCACGGTCCGCAACCGCGGGATATTAGAAGGCTAAAGGTTGATGAAAAATACTATTTCATTGGTCAGACATATGGAGCAGGTAATAAGAAAGTAGAAATCGTTGTAAAAGGTGAAGGCCGCCTTTGTACAATGCAAGTACCACCTCGTATGGTACAAAGAGAATTTTTCATACCTAAAGCCTATCTAATACGAAGGAAAGGATGTGAAACCGTGTGGGAAATGGACTAGGACATGGGCCCACCAAAAAAAAAAAACAAAATTGTTAGGCTGTGTTGGACAATATTTAAAAAGTCTTTTTCCAAATTATTTTTCCAAATTTAGTCTTAACCCTCTTAAAGTAAGGGAGAGGGGTATTATACAAGTCAACTAATAAAAAAAAAATACTTGACTTGTATAATACTTTAACCTGGCGGTGATGTAAAGTCACTGGGACAATCTCAAACCGTGTCCTTGAGGGTGAAGACTAAGTTACAAATAAATCATTAACAAATAAAAACTTACCTCCAAACACTTGTAGCTTGCTACAAGTGTTTGGAGGTAAAAATTTTTCAAAGTTTGAATGACCTTGACCCATATAAATTACTTACAACTAATGTTGTGTATCACGTGATACCCCCACTCTAACGCTCTTACTAAGCTTGTATGAGCCGTTCATTTGCTTCAGTCTGTTTCTGTGCTCCGTGGTAAACATGTCACGGTACAATTACAAAGGTGGTGACTTCTTGATAGATCAACACAATGCTTGGGAAGTGCTAAACCAGCATAGAATGGAAGTTGAGTATTGTATAAGACAAGACGGGTCTACATTTTATCTATGTATTATAAACAACCAAACTCATAAGTATGAACACTGGACAAAAATTAATTATAACAACATAGATGAGCTGTTTGCTTGGGTGTTTGAGGTGTGTAAAGTTATTGAAGAAACCAAAATAATGGGTGTGCTAAAGGTATGTAAAACTGATGACCGGGAAGACTAAGCAAAATTTCTTTTAACCCCCCCCCCAGTGTTATCCCCACCACTAAAAATGGGTATATATAGGAGTGGTGATCAACCGTCCTCTCATTCTGCTTTACACCGTTAAGCTGAACACCACCATGTCTGCTATGAACGTCCCAGCCTCTACCTCTGGCCCGGTCGCCTCCAACTCCAGCCCGAGCATTGGACCAATCCGATCGGGGCCTTCGTCAAGAAGTCGTGTCCGATTCTCCGGCTTTGGTCCTGTGAGGAAGGAGTTGCGGAGCAGCGGAGCGTCTCAACCAACCACGACGGATGCATCAACCCAGACTCCACCAAACATCATCGAGTGGTACGACGAAGTGATAGAGCAAAGGGACAGAATGCTAGAGAATACTCGCAGGGAGCTACTTTATGTCAGGAGTAAATGGGAAAAACTGATTAAGAAGTGTGAAAGCCTGTTGGACAGTGATGATAGTGAGGATGAGAGTGGATAGGTGTGTGGGTAAAGACTTGGACTGGGACTTGTGTGTATGTATGAATGTGTGCGTGAATGTGAAATACAGAGCGGGGGATAGATCACTCTGTGGCAATGGACTAACATGCCACTTAGTGATCTATCCCCCGTTCTGGTAATGTTTTTGGATGGCCTTGACCCACTTTACCAAGGCTAGCTAGTACCCCCACCACTGATAAGTGTATATATATACGGGTATTGATGTGCAGTTTGGTTATTCTGCTTTGTATCGCTTAGCTGAATACCTCACTTCAACATGGCTTCCAACTGCAAAACTTCTCAGGCTTCCTCTTCTTCTTCAAGAAGGCGTGCTGCCAACGTCCTGCCTGCTACTCGTGGACCTGCTCGACCATTCCACAGCATAACTGTTGCTCGGGCAAACGCCTGCAAAGCTCCAATGCTACGGACCTTGCTGGAGGTGAGCCAAGACGGGCAAGGCTTGCTCAGTCCTGGTCAACGGCAGGAGCAAGAAAGGCGTATGGCGTACTACAGGCTGCAGGGTGTAGTTCCCAGCTTGAAGTTAGGCGATCCGAGAGTAGCAAGCATCAACGAGGCAGCGGACTACATATCACACCTTCACAGTGTTTTAGAAGTAAAGGACCAACAAATTGAAAACTTAAAAGAACAATTGAAACAATTTAACTTTAATCCTGTGGAGTTTGTGGAAGCAGTGATGAGTGATAGTGATGATGAAGGAACTGAATATATATTGGGTATGTAATGAAAGACTTGGACAGGGACATGTGTGTGTGTGTGTGTGTGTAGAATACAGAGCGGGGGATAGACTACTTTGCGGCAATGGACTAGCATGCTGCTTAGTGGTCTATCCCCCGCTCAAAGGGTAGCATTGGATGACCTTGACCCACTTTACAGCAAGGACAACCGGTTAACTGGTATAAAAGAGGGGGGTCTGTACATCCCGACTTCATTCTGCTTTGAACCTTCCAGTGGAACGCTAGAAAATGAGTGGATCACTGATCATTGGTAAGGAGTGGGAGTATGTAACCATAAACTATTTAAACTGTAAAGGGATGTTGAAGAAGGTGTATGATAATGTTAAAAGAATGGTTGTTGAAGAAGGTAGGGTAGTGATTGTAGCGTGGAAGAAGAAGCAGTATACAGGACAACAAGTGAGAGCAAGTGACTTTGGGGGGAATAGTGTGTTTCAAATTGGACGAGCGAACTTGGTTAATTTGGACATTGTGTTTTGGGACTTGGAAAGGTTAATTGAAAATAGTGGCAAACATGGGGAACTCTTAATTGGCAGGGAGGACAGAGTATATGAGTAAGTGTAAAAGACTGGGGGCTTATGTGTGTGTGTGTAAAGACTAGGACTTGTGTGGAATACAGAGCGGGGGATAGATCACTTTGCGGCAATGGACTAGCATGCTGCTTAGTGGTCTATCCCCCGCTCAAAGGGTATTATTGGATGGCCTTGACCCATATAAAGGTAGAGGGGGAATGGGTAATAGGAGGGGGAAATTGGTATATATGTAGGACTGATGAATAAAGCATTTAGTCAAGCATTTGTCTAGACACTATCAACAACAATGGAGAGCTTCAGTGTTGAGTTCATCCTCTTGGAAGAAGACATCAACGAAGTGGTGGAACTTATAGAGGAGAAGACCAGCCAGGGCACATTGGAACTTGTGAATTGCGAACCGTTGGACAATGCCGCAATCGATAAGATTGCATATTTCATGATGCATTTGTATAACGAACAAACAACCAATATGGAGTTTGTGCAGTACCTTTATCAAAACCAAGTAAATGTGCGAGTGACAATTACTTGGTGGCAGTAATAATAAAGTGTAACATATGGATGTGGACTTGGATGTGGACTTGGACTTGAGTGTGGTCTGCGGAATAGAGCGGGGGATAGATCACTTTGCGGCAATGGACTAGCATGCTGCTTAGTGGTCTATCCCCCGCTCAAAGGGTATCTTTACGTGACCTTGACCCACATAAATTGTATAGTTGGTGGGGGTATAAAAAGGGTAAGCAAATTGGATGGATACAACACTTCCATACCATGGCTCCACTTGACAACACCGTGTTCCATCGCAACAGAATTGTCTCTATTCTGGAGGTAATACCTCTAGAAATTATAGAAGTAGAGGACCAACTACCTGCGGTTGATCAAGAAGAGGAGGAGGAAGAGATAATGGATATTGAAACGGACTCTGACGAAGCTGGTTCAACGGACAATGAGGTGGACTTGCATGCCTACGAAACATTAGAGTCGTCATCTGAGTCGGAAATGGAATTCCAATTGGAAATCGAAGAAGAAGAAGAACAAGAACAAGACACTCCCCATCGTCCAATGGATAGGATGTTAGTTGCCAGAAGAATTATGTATTGTCATCGCTGCCTATTCCGTGATGAGGATGATTCCGACTCTGATGGTGATGTTTCACCCTTGTAAAAAGTTTAAACAAAAAGTTAAAAAAGAATGTGAGCGGGGGATAGAGCACTTTGTAGTAAATGATGCTGCTTAGTGCTCTATCCCCCGCTCAAAATAATAATTCCAAATGACCTTGACCTACATAAACTTGCTCAAACAGACATCTTTGAAAAAACTTGTACAAATTATTGAATCTAGACCAAATATCATCAATTTATCAAGCCTACTGATAAATGTATTACAAACGGTTGTGTAAAGGCTAAATTTAGCACATGAGTGATAACCTGTTTCCATATGACGTCACTTTCCCCACCTATCTGCCTCGGATATAAAGGGTCCCGGTGGAGTGCGCTGCTCATTATTGCGTGGACATTCACAGAGTACATTCACAGAGTGTGCATTCAAAGCCAAACTGTTTGAAATGGCTCTTTGCGACATTTGTGGGGAAATCTTTCAAGACGAAGATCTTTTCACCATACACAGAGAATTACATGAAGACGAAGATAGAAAAGAAGATATTACCATGGATGAAATAGACTTAGACTCAATTGACCGGTTTTTGGAAGAGCACCAGAAGCAGACGGACTACTGGGACAGCTATCTACAGCAAATGCAAAGAAGAAGACCTAGTGTGATCCAATTTGCTGGTGCTGGACCATCTACTGCTACAAGACCTATTGAAGAAGAGGACACCGAAGAAGAGGACACCGAAGAAGAGGATATGGAAGAAGAAGAACTGGAAGATGTAAGACAACTGCGCACCACAGCCTTGCCAGGACGAGTTGTAACACATTTCAAAATTAATAACGTTCAATTGGAATTGGAAACATTCATAACCCAGGCTAAGGAACTTGTTGGTCAAACGTTGAGGGAAGAATTACAAAGGCTAAATTTTATTAAATTTGGAATGGTGTTAGAGGCTATGTTTAACAATACTGATGGTGAAACAGCATTGAGAGCATTCATTACCAAAAACCGAACCCTTACCTTCACCTCCGACATTGATGATATTATTGAAGAATGCTTGGAGGAACTTATAACCAAACTCCAAGAACATGAAGGAAGAGGATCTGGATGGACTTTGTCATCAATCGAAGGTATGGATGTTAGGGTTCATAAACATGGATATGGTTTAAGAGGTAGTAGTTTTATCCCTCTACCAAAGAAAATCCAAAACACTAACTCGTGTAGAAATGTTCAAAATGAGGGTAATGAATGTTTCAAGTATGCAATGTTAACCAAGTATGTTAAAAACAATCCTTGTAGAGTTGGTAGAGAATACTACGAAAATGAACACCGCTACAACTTTCAAGGTCTTACTTACCCAGTTACTTTAAAAGATATTGACAAATTTGAAAAGAAAAATCCTGGCGTTTCAGTCAATGTTTTTGGTCTGGATGATTCCAACAACGTTTATCCTTTGCGGGTAGTAAAGGTTGAGCAAAGAAACCATACGGATTTGCTATTGATAACCAAGGGTGAAATTTCCCATTATGTATGGATAAAAGACTTTGAAGCGTTAGTTGTAAAACAATTGACCAAAAGAGTAAATAGGATTACAGTTTGCAAGAGATGTTTCTGCTTTTCTTGGAAAGATTCAAGACGTGGAGGATTGGACTGGTTATTGGAACATAAAAGACTTTGCAACGAGAACTATGAAGTAAAGATAAGTCTTCCACCGCCTACCCGAGCTTCAATACAATTTAACAAGACAGTTCACCAATACCGAATTCCAATAGTGGTCTATGCAGATTTTGAATCAACGTTAGTACCACAGGAGCTGCCGGACGGCGAAGTGACTAGAAGAACAAAATATCAGTTGCATCAGCCCAACAGTTTTTGTTTACTAGTTAAATCAACCTTGTCTGAAAACCAATTGCAAGACTATGGTTTAACATCCACTCCAATACTCTACCGTGGTGAAGAAGCCGCTAAGTATTTTGTAGACCAACTGTACGATATTGCTGGAAAGGTTCAACGCTTGTTCGGTAATATTGTACCTATGGAACCTTTAAACCAAAATCAACAAGAAGAATACAACTTAGCGACAAGATGCTATTTATGCAAGAAGATGTTCAGTGAAGAAAATCCAAAAGTAAGAGATCACGATCACCTGACAGGGTTATACAGAGGAGCTGCTTGTAATTCATGCAATATAAATTACAAACTGCCAAACTTTATTCCTGTCGTTTTACACAATCTTAGCGGCTACGACTCCCACTTTATTATCCCGGAGTTAGGAAGAGATGACGGTAAAATTGATGTTCTTGCTACAACATTGGAAAAGTACATCAGCTTTTCAAAAACAGTAGGTAAAATTAAACTTCGCTTCGTAGACTCTTACAGATTTATGGCATCTAGTTTAGCCAAATTGTCAGAGAACCTAAGAAGAGAAGACCTAAAAGAAACCAGAAAAATTGTACCTGAAGATAAATTAGACCTAGTATTACGGAAAGGAGTGTTCCCCTACGATTACATAACTTCTACAGAAAAATTTGAAGAAACCAGTCTACCGCCGATTGAAGCCTTCAACAGCAAATTAAACGAAAGTGAAATCTCCGTTGAAGACTACAATCATGCATGTAATGTTTGGAACCAACTAAACATTCAAACCTTAGGGGAATATTCTGACTTTTATATAAAATTGGACGTAACTCTGCTGTGCGATGTGATGGAAGAATTCAGAAACACCTGCTTCTCCGCCTATGGACTGGACCCTCTACACTCGTACACATCTCCAGGATTAGCATGGCAAGCTATGCTAAAGTCAACCAACTGTCGACTGGAACTTCTAACGGATATTGATATGGTGCTCATGATGGAATCTGGTGTACGGGGCGGTTTGACACAAGCTGTAACACGTCATGTCAAAGCCAACAACAAGTACATCCCCGGCTTCGACGAGCAACAACCATCGGTCTACCTTGGCTATTTTGATGCAAACAACCTTTATGGTTGGGCAATGTCAAATCCGCTTCCCTACGCTGACTTCAAGTGGATCGACCCGGCCACCATCGGAGACATCTCACAGATTCCAAAGGATGGTCCAAAAGGCTATATTTTGGACTGTGATTTTGAATACCCGGAGCACCTTCATGACCATCACTACGACTTGCCTCTCCTAGCCAAGACTGAAGTTTCACCGACAGGAAGATGGCCAAAATTGATGATGACCTTGGAGAATAAGGATCGCTATGTGGCTCACTACTGGGTAGTTCAACAGGCTCTTGAATTGGGTCTACGTATAGTGAGAATTCATAGAGCAATTGAATTCACCCAGTCTTGTTGGTTGAAACCATATATTGATTCCAACACTGCAAGAAGAGCTGCAGCGACAACAGCATTTGAAAAGGACTTCTATAAATTAATGAACAATGCCATCTTTGGGAAGACCTTGGAGAACAAAAGAAAACACAAAAATGTAAAATTAGTGAGTGATCCTAGGAAATTGGAAAAATTAGTGCAAAAACCAAATTTCGGAACATCCATGATTATAAACGAAAATCTAGTCGCTGTCAGTATGAAGAAAACAACAATAGTCATGGACCGTCCGTTATACATAGGTATGTCGATTTTGGATATAAGTAAAACCCTGATGTATGATTTCCATTATAACAAAATGGTTAAACATTACGGAAGGGAAAACATTGGAGTCGCATACATGGATACGGACGCGTTTATCTACTGGATAAAGACTTTGGACATGTATGAAGACCTAAGGACTTTTCCATACAAAGAAGATTTCGATTTTTCTGACTATCCGAGAAACCATCCAAATTTTAATGAAAAATATAAAAAAGTAATTGGAAAATTCAAAGATGAAGCAAATGGAATGCCTTTAGAAGAAATAGTGGCGCTGATGGCGAAATTGTATTCATTTAAGATGTACCACGAGAACAACACACCGACAGTGAAGAAAGCAAAAGGAGTGAAGACATCTTATTTGAAAAAACACGTGACATTTGACCACTACAAGACTTGTTTGTTTGAAGATACTACGATATCAGCAACATTCAACAATATCCGAAGCTTCAAGCATCAAGTCTACAGTGTCACCGAAATTAAAAAAGCGTTGTCAGCTCGGGATGATAAAAGATACATTATGCCCGACAAAATCCACACTCTTCCTTTTGGCCACTACTCTCTAAACCCTATCAACTAGTAACCTATTCTTCGTCCTTCTACAACTACGACCTTATTCCTTTCTCCTTCCGTAAAAAAATGGGGAACACGGCAAGTCCAACGCCGTGTTCCCCATTTTTTTACACAAGTTTGGATGACCTTGACCCATATAAATGATGTGAATATTTAAAACAACATTCATTGTGATTATACATGTGATACAACAAACATTGAAACCTGCAATATGAAGGACTTAAAGCAACAAATTGTCAACGAACTTCATAAACCTGCAAGAAGAAAGTTTCCACGAAGAAATACGGTGATAAAAGGAATTAATGATTTATATCAAGCAGATTTAATCGAAATGATTCCTTATAGCAAACAAAATAAAGGATATAAATACATATTGACTGTTATTAACTGTTTTTCAAAAATGGCAGATGCTTTACCACTAAAAGATAAAAGTGGCAAAAGTGTTACAAAAGCAATGGAAACAGCTATACAAAGAGACAAACATACTATTAAACATTTACAAACAGATGATGGAAAAGAATATTTTAATAAGGAAATTGCAAATTTAATGAAAAAACACAATATAAACCATTATTCAACCAATTCAGAAGTAAAAGCCTCAATAATCGAAAGATTCAACAGAACTTTAAAAAGTGCAATGTATAAAATGTTTTCCAACAGAGGATCGCACATATGGATTGATATGTTACCAAAACTTATAAACGATTACAATAACAAATTTCATAGGACTATCGGGATGAAACCAAACCAAGTAACTAGTAAAAATGAAAACCTTGTATTAAAACGTATAAAAACGAATACTAAACCAAAAGTTGAAAAACTAAAGCCTAAAAAATTTAATGTGGGTGATAAAGTGCGAATAAGTAAATATAAAGGTGTATTCAGTAAAAGATACCTGCCAAATTGGACCAATGAGGTTTTTACTGTATTCAAAGTACAACCTACAGTACCTGAGACATATATTTTAAAAGATAATAAAGGACAATTGCTTGAAGGAGGGTTTTATGGACATGAAATGTTAAAATCAACAGTAGGCGATGTATATTTAGTTGAAAAGGTGTTGCAACGGAAAAAAGATAAGGTCAAAGTACGATGGTTAGGATTTAATAAGACGGAAGATTCTTGGATACCTAAAAAGGATTTGATATAACGATAGAGAATCATTTTAGGTTGAACCATTACAAAGGATGGAGATAGTACCACAAAAAGAGAGTTTTACTATTAATAATATAGATGAACTCACAGTGGATAATTCAGAATTCAATAGTGGGAAGCATGGCAATTTGTTACCAAACACCGTTCGTTGTCTGGTTACCGGACCTTCCAACTGTGGAAAAACTAATGTAGTATTCAATTTGATTACAAACCCTAAAGGATTACGATTTAACAATCTATATGTATTTTCAAAATCACTACAACAACCAAAGTATCAATTATTGGAAAAAATACTGACTAATGTGCCTGAAGTTAAATATTTAAAGTTTAATGCAAGCGAGAGTGTCATGCAGCCACAAGAAGCTAAACCATTCTCCGTGTTTATATTCGACGATGTATCTTGTGAAAACCAAAACACAATAAGGAATTACTTCGCTATGGGTCGACATAACAACATAGATAGCATTTATATTGGCCAAACTTACAGCAAAATACCTAAACAACTCATTAGAGACAATGCAAACATGTTAATTGTATTTAAACAGGACGAAACCAACCTAAAACATATATATTTTGATCATGTAAATGCGGATATGACATTTGAACGATTTAAAGAGTTGTGTGGAAAGGCTTGGGCTGAAAAGTATGGGTTCCTAACAATTATGAAGGAACAACCGCTAAACAATGGTCGATACAGGATAGGATTTGATAAATTTATATTAATACATTAAACGTGGTATAACACATTCATTGTTGTACAACACGTCTTGCTACAAACATGGTTAACCAAGAAAAATTAGTAAAAGAAATAAAATCACTTAGTGATTCTATTCGGGCTAAAAACAGAGCATTGAAACTAGGTATTAGCGAGAGGGAGAAATTCCTTGAATCTACTTTTAAACCTATTACTGAACCCTTGAAACAATTAAACAAAAAATTTGCTAAACCTGTATTGGAAGGAGATGCGATTGCACCTATTACGAAGTTTGAAAGAGAAAATGTAAAATCAGAAGATTTTAGTGATGAAGACCTGGAATCCTCTACGTATAGTGGTTTTACCGGTGGAGAACCCGAAAGAGAGCTAGAATCACCGGACTATAGTGGAATAAAAGAATTATATGAAGTAAAAGCCAAAAGAGGACATGAAGTTGTATCAACTGCTAGTGAAGAGGAAAAAGAAGAAGAGACAAGGGAAGGTCCGTCAAACATAAGCTTATTGGGTGAAAACATCCATAACAAAGGACCTTTAGGAAGGAAATACATGGTAAAAATGTTACTCGGAACAATTCCTAATAAGAATTACCATAGTTATGGAGCGAGATTAACAGAAGACGGTTTAATGATAGGTAATAGCCCGTTAAACGTTGACGAACATGATAATATTGTCATTGGTGATCAAAGGTATAAGGGCACAAAAGGATTATTTGAATTATTATTTGAAAATAAGCCTTCAGTATCGGTAGTGAAAGAAAAAGACATGGAAGCATATAAAAATATTTTGGAACAGACAAATGCATATAGGAGAAAGTATTTACCTGACCAGCCTCCTTTTAGATCTAAGTCTTTAAAATATAAAGAATTTGTATCCAAGTTAATACCAACTAGAAGACAAACAATGCCGTTAACACAAAGAAAACCTGTAAAACGAAGATTTATGGCATCCACTTTGGATGTAAGTGCTCAGGAACGAAGAAAAAGAAGTAAGTCCGTTACGGGTACAGGTTTAATGAAGAAACTATATAACACAAATGTGATTTATTACAATAATATCAATAAATTGGTGGATAGAATGAAACTAATACATGAAGCTAAAGAAGCGGGTCATACTGGATTGGAAAACGAATGGGTGGCTTTAGTGGATGAACTCCGAAACCGTGGGGTAATCTCATAAAAATGCGTTACTCCCTAGAATACTATTCAGTTGCACCATGAGTGTCGACAAGTTCGGACGTTACTCCTCGGATGGGTTATATTATGCCAATAGTTTAAAAAGAAGTGCTGGTTTACCACAAACACCTGATGGAGATTATGATATGAGTAATAAAAGGTTAAAAAACATAAAAGATCCTACAGATGAAAACGATGCAATAAATCTAAAAATATTAAAGGAAAAGATATCGCCAACATTAAGACTACAAAATAACACATATGACGCAGAAGATCATAGAATCATCAACGTTGGTAAACCAAATCAAAACGGTGATGCAATAAACAAAGGTTATTTGTCATCTGAATTAAAAAATACGTTAAAATTCAATGGGAAAACGTATAGTGCCAACAATAAACGTATATCCAACGTAGATGACCCTAAAGATGCAAAAGACAGCGTAAATAGACGCTATTTACATTCTTTGATACCTGAAAAGACAAAAGATGGATTTTCTTTTTATAAATTTGTTATTAACGATATAGGTTATCCAAAAAATGAAAATGATGCTGTAAATCTCAAATATATAAAAGATCATTGTGTCATACGTGATGTGGGAGTTATCGATTGTCTTGGCAATTGTTTGGCGAATGTAAAAGATGGTTCAGCACCATCTGATGGTGCAACAGTGGGTCAAATGAAAGAGACTTTAAAACAAGAAACAACTGGATTTGCAAAACGAGATGAAGTATTATCAAAGCAAGGGGATGACTTTATTCAAGGTAATGAAAAATTTCATTTATTGACATACAAAAACGCTTATTGGGATTGCAGGCATGGAAGGTTATCAAATGTGTCATGGGGTCATGCAGATAGAGACGCGGCTGCCTTAGGACAAACAGTACATCTAGATCCAAATAATTACCATGCGTTTTTTATATGTAGTAATAAAAAATTAACAAACATGGCGCAAGGAAGAGAAGCAAATGATGCTGCAACTGTAGGACAGGCTATCACATTATCACAAATGGATAGCAAAGTGTATACTTGTAATAATAAACGTATAACAGAGCTTAAAGACCCTGATCATGCAGATCATGCTGTAACTGTTAATTTCCTTGTAAAAGTAATAGGTAATTTATTATTTGATATGCACAATTATATTGCAGATAAAACATATACTTCGCTTGATGAAAACTTGAGAGGAAGATGGATAAAACAGGAAATTGTTAATAAATACTTTTATAACCCTAAAACTATAAAATTTAGAACTTCTAACATTGCTAATTGGGGTACTTTTGATATATAACTTGAATATCTTAACAAACAACTTCATTTATGTTTAACTCCTCATAGAGGAAACACATATGTTGCGAATTGCAATTATAAAAGACATTAATGACATTTCGGTATATCAGTCCAAATCGGGACATTGCGAGGAAAGGAAGTGGGATCACATCTACAGCGGTTTCTCTGTTAAGTAAAGCTTTAAAACGAATTCCAGTAGGATCCATAGTAAATAGAGCAATAGACGCATTACCATACGAATTTCATATACCGGGAGGTTATCAGTATTGCGGACCAGGAACTAAATTGAAAAAACGACTGGAAAGAGGCGATCCTGGCATAAATAAGTTAGATCAGGCTTGTAAAGAACACGATATCGCATATTCCACGTTTGCCGATTCAAAAAATAGATCAAGAGCTGACAAAAAGCTTGCGGACATAGCTTGGCAACGAGTAAAATCAAGTGACGCTAGCATAGCAGAAAAAGCAGCAGCTTTAGCAGTAACAGCAGGTATGAAGGCTAAAACAGCAGTAGGAGGTGGAAGAAGGAGGAGAAGGAGAGTAAAAAGGAGGTCAACCACAAGAAAACATGGAGGAAATATAAAAAGAAGACGACGATCTACAAGAAAAGGCAGGAAGAAGCCCACCGTGTGGTCAATGGTAAAAAACGGGGCAGGTCTTTACCTAAGACCTTATCGTGCATATTAAATGAAAGAAATCAATTGGTCATACCACATAAAGCATTAACCAATATTGAATTATTTAAATATATTTCCTGTTTAAAAATACCATTTTTCCGCGGTGTGTTTATGAAAGACAGTTTACCAAAGAAAATGTGGCAAAATGAGACTGGAATTGTAAATTTGGATAATACTGAAGGGCCTGGCACCCATTGGGTTTGTTATAAGAAACTAAATAACAATGTATATTATTTTGATAGTTTCGGTAATTTGCCACCACCAAAAGAACTTCAAAATTACTTTAAATCTGCTAAAAACATATATTATAACTATAAAAGAGAACAACCTGATAATACTTCAATATGCGGCCATTTATGTTTGGAATTTCTAGCTAAAAGTATCAGTCACTATTGAGATGTCTTCCTATACGGTATCATTAACAGGAAAATCGTCCACTTTACGAAGTATCCTTTTTCCAGCGTTACGCTTGCAAAAAGGAAGGTTTTGGGAGGCGGCACTATTGGATTTTACAACTTACAACTCTATCCCCAATGTTACGGAAGGTAAAAATAACGTATTGCATTATTATAAGGGAAAGGATGCCAGTGGAAAATTTACAGACTTACAAGAGTGCAGGTTACCCACAGGTTCTTATGAAATTGATCATATAAATGAATTTTTGCAAACTAAAATGGGAAAAGACAATATAACATTAAAAGGTAATAATAATACGATGAAAGCTGAAATTACTTCCAAATATTATATAGATTTCACTCAACCAAACTCAATTGGTGATTTATTAGGATTTTCCAACGATGAGCCTGTTTTAGAACCAGATGTAACACATTCCGGTAAGAAAACAGTAACAATATTAAAAGTCAATAGTATAGACATAATTTGTAACATTATACAAGGTGCTTACAGGGATGGGGCTAACACCCACATCATACATACTTTTTACCCAAGTGTACCACCTGGATTTAAAATTGTTGAAAAGCCACAAAATCTGGTATATCTACCGTTGAACACCACTTTCATTTCAGACATCGTGTTGAGCGTATTGGATCAAGACGGTAACTTGGTAGACTTCAGAGAAGAGCCTATTACGATTAGATTACATTTAAAATCGACACTTTAATACAAAACCATGGGTTTAACATTTAAAAGCGAACAACCTACGGGAAACCGCATTAGTAGCTCTTCAGCTGTGGAGGAGTTAACACGCGAGAACATTCGTTTCTTAGAGAGAATTGGATTAAAATTAACCGAGTATGGATATACTGGATATAGCGCAGGGTCCAACATTCGACGAAACCCTATGGGAAAAAGAATATCACACCCACAACCCTTACACTTCATCGAAATTAAACAATAACGATGAAATTCGTATTCCCATACAAAATCAAGACATTTACACACTACCATGTGAAAGTTACTTGTATATTGAAGGACAAGTTACTAAAAAGGACGGTACTACTGTTGGTACAACAGTTCCATTTATAAATAATCCTATGGCTTTCCTATTTGATGAAATTAGATATGAAATATCAGGTGTAACAGTTGATTCCACTAAAAAAGTAGGTATTACGACAACTTTAAAAGGCTTAACATCTATAACACCCAATGAAACCAATTTACTTAAACCTGCCGGATGGGTATTACCTACGATTGACACGATCACTCCAAATCCAAATGGATATTTTGATTTTCATATTCCATTACGTTTGCTGCTTGGTTTTGCTGAAGATTATAGGAAAATAATATTAAACGTTAAACAAGAATTAGTTTTGTTGAGATCTTCTAACGATAAAGACATTATTAAAGCTGCAGATGCTACTACAGATGCGACTTTAGAATGGAAATTAAAATTAGACAAAATTGTATGGAGAGTTCCACATGTTAAATTGGCTGACGAGCATAGAATGCTACTTTTAAGAAAATTAAAAGCCGATCGTGATATTGTTATTCCATTTAGAAGTTGGGAATTTCATGAGCATCCCAGTTTACCTACTACGGATCGACACACTTGGACTGTTAAAACATCGAATTATGTAGAACGAGCCAGGTATATTATATTTGGTTTACAAACAGGTAGAAGAGACGCCATTACTAAACATGCAGGACAATTTGATCATTGTGACTTGAAAAATATTAAAGTTTATTTAAATTCACAATTCTTTCCATACGACAATTTAAATGTGTCATTCACTAAGAAGAAATACAGTATATTGTACGATATGTACGCGAGATTCCAAAGTTCATATTACGGTAAAACAAATACACCTTTATTACCACCTGACAAATATTTCGATGCCTACCCAATAGTTGTAATCGATTGTTCTAAACAAAATGAATCAGTAAAGTCTTCAAGTGTGGATATAAAAATAGAAATGGAATTCAACGATGCTATACCGGCTAATACAACTGCATACTGTTTAATTCTACATGATAAAATCGTAACATACACACCTTTAACTGGAATTGTTAAAAATGTATTGTAAGAACCGGTTTTGTTTCATTCCGCGAGTATAAAAGCAGAGCGTACAGACCGCTCCTCATCAGTTTGTTGCCTACTGTTGTATGGGTAGCATCGTATTCAATATGGCTTCTCCTAGTGGTACACCTGAAAATGTGGTAGATATTGAGAAGGAGATATCTGAGTTTTTAGATCCTCAAGGTCACCAGGAAGGAGGTGAACAAAACGTTTGCGGACAACTTTACGCCAGTAATAATGTTGAAGAAAAAGGTAAAAGAAGAAAGACTATACAAAAGAGAAAAAGGGATATTGAAGATAATATTTCTCCAAACATATTGAGTGAGGTATTTTTGCGAATATTTTACCCAATCTCTTCCAGTTTGGATAAAAGTGTTTTAATCGGTGTTATGAAATCTACAGATTATTCCCCTACTGTAATTTTAACTCATGGACCCAAAATGATTTTGTTTACGGACAGTGCTTGGGAATCGTTTATGAAACATTTGCATCTACTAGAATGCTATTTAAGTAGTAACATGTTTGGAAGAAAGACAAGAGTAGGACTTTTGGATTCAAATGTGGAAATTGATATCATTAAACAACGTGGTGATCATCAGCTACGGTTTAGAGACACAACAAGACATGATAACAAAATTCAACTTAATCGAGAGGAGTTTTTCATTTTAACTTGTGCTACTGAACCTATAACAAGATACTTGAGACAACTGGTGTTTTCAAGTTCGATTATTAAAGATTATCTGGAAGACACTTTGGACAAACAACCGGACGCACCTATATTATACGGACCTGTGGATACTTCTATATTTAATAGAGTTCCTCATGAAGTACAGATGTGGAGACAATTGGAAAAGTACGCTCAACTACATAAGAAATCAGTAAAACAGGAAGAAGAGGAAGATGGAGGAGAAGAATCAAGTGTTAGTGATGAAAATAAGGAAAATATAAAGATGGAAACTTAAATGACAATGGTTAGTTTTTAAAACAATAACCAACATTTTGTGGGGTTAGGCCTATTGGGGACGGTGCCCACGTTAAATATACACCAACGCGCCAACAACTGTACGGCCTGGTATAAAAGTAGTACCTACCGTGGTGTGGAAATCAGTTGACCTCCTGACTTCGTAATGAGCAGACGTGTGACCTTCAAAATGGACAAGGGAGAAGAACAACAAGTAAAGTCCAAGCCTGGTATTATTGAGTTTCAAGCGTTTCGTGGTAATGATGATAGATTCGTTATAAAAGAACTTGTGTTTTTGGACATGAATACAAGTGTTCCTTATTCGTTTTTATTTAAACCACCATGTTCTTATTCGTCTTTAACTAGTAAAGCCGCTACTACCAACAGATGGATTTCAAAACACTTCCATCATATCGATTAATATGATGGTTTTACAAGTTACACGGACTTGTATCACATTATGCATCACTTTTCAGACAAGTTTACCAATATTTACACAAAGGGGCTGGAAAAGAAAAGATGGATCGAAGGATTTACTCATGTTCCGGTTAATGATGTGGAATTGGATAAGAATTATCAATACATGCTGGAAACCATATGTATTTGTACAAAAAGCCCAGAACATGATAAAGATAGACATTGCGCTTTGAAAAATGCCTATAAACTCGCCTCTTACCTTCAAAGTGGGGAATTGGGGAGTGGTGGGGGTAACGGAGAGTATATAAGTGGGGAGCAGACAGGGACCTGGCATGAGTATTACTCGAGATTCCGAGACGACAACATCTCCGAGCAAGAAGACGATCTGTAACCTGACCATGGCATCTCACCAGTTCCTTCAGACTTTGGTCGAGCAGTTCAATGCTCACTCCAAGTCAACAATATTACCTGTAAAGAAGTGCTCGGAACTAAAAGACGAGAAGCACTACATAATCCATGCTATGAAGAAGATGGAGACTACAGTTGGGGAGGCCATCTGCTGCAGTCTCAGCGAGGCACCGTTTACTCCGGGGGATGAACCAAAGTTCCAAGTGTACCTGCCCAAGAGATTCGTCCATCTTCTACAAAACGAGGATCTTCGCTCTATTCAACCCGGGTGTCTATACCTGGTGTCCCACGGCTGCACGGGTAGCAATTCTACAGAGTTGACCATCCACATCGCTGACAAGCAGCAGTGTTAGATTTAAGTTTTAATGTTGTACATATGTTGTTGTTGTAATGTTTTATAAATAAACGAATCATAAAAGACAAAAAAAAATAAAAAAAACAAAAAATGCAACATATCAATATGTGACAGACTTCACGTATTGATATGTTGCATTTTTTTTTAAACTTCGCGGGTGACCTTGACCTTTGACCTTTGCATTTCACAATTACCCCCACTACTGTAATTACCCCCACTACCGCACTAGGATTCAAACCTGCTTGGATGCGAAAAACGGTCAGTCTGTTGCCAACTAGCAAACGATGAGCACCTTGTACGAGCTTTGCTTACAACGAGTTATAACTGACGCATCTTTATTCCAGATGGCTTTACGAGATAATATCCCTATAACAGTAAAGCAGGATATCGAGGAGTACAAGAAAGATAATAGAGGGTATTCGGGATACTCCTGGTATAAATTCCAAGACGGGGAAAAGTTTTGTAGGCCTTGTGGCAATGCTGCCGTCAGAGACCTTCGACGGTTCGTACAGGAAGGTGGTAGAAAACAGTTTGGATTTCTAGCACCAATGTTTAGATTTGAAAACTACAAGGACACCTGTGCTATTTGTTCCATCCCTTTGTATCGATGGAAAAAGTTTAGAAGTGTTTAATTGCATCTTCCATACCCCCACCACCATCACCCCCACCACTTTTCCATGTACCTCCAAACGCTGTGCCTCGGCTTCATTTCTACTCCAGCAGCCAACCTAGCAACATCAGGATGTCTCTCAACGTCAGTTGCGCAAGTTACGAGGAGGTGAGCATCAAGACTCAGCAGGAGCTAAACGACTTATACAAGGAGTTGCAGCTGATGGTGGCACGAGGCTACCGTATAAATGTGCAAGTTTACGCTTGCAATATACGGAACACCCGGCAGTCAAAGGAAGAGCCTGGACACTCCTCGACGGCTTCCTCACCAGCGTCCATGAAGACCGAGCCAGACAACTTGGACTACTTCAGCTGACTAGCAGTTGTATTTCTTGTCCTAACCATTGTAGAATATGTATATTTTTTCATTATATTAAAGAAGTAAAAGAGCAAAAACACCTATCTTGTTACTGACATATAAGCTCAGTAACAAGATAGGTTTTTTTAAAACACAATTTGGATGACCTTGAAACTTCCCCCTCCACTGCTTCGTTACCCCCACCACTTGACTATTGGTGTACATGGCACATCGCAATTGGAAACCTCATTCCATCTTCAACAGCCACACCGACAACATCAACAATGGCAAACCTACCAACAGATGAAAGATGTCCTCACGCATGTTGTGACTTCGTCCACGAGTTGGAGAAGAGGATGCAGGAGAGGGCGATAAGAAGAAAACAGATCCACTCAGAAAATATCATGATAGTCAACGGCTATCTTTTATTGTTCGGCCTTATTATGGTTGTACTTTTCATACTGTACGGCATAGTCACATGTGTCGGCAAGGTTGCAGAAGAAAACGCTCGCCACCATCAATTGGAAAGTTTCAATGTTACTTTGTAAGTTTTCCTTTTTTTTAAAACTCCGTTTGGATGACCTTGAAAATTCCCCCACTACTCCACCACACCCCCCACCACTTCACCATGTTCCTGCATGAGCATCACATCAACCGTCATTCCTTGTCCGACAAGCAACCATGGCAGACAACAACACCATCAGCCAAGCTGACTCCACTACTGATGTCGGTACAAGTACGGGTTGGACACTGTCGATCGATAGTGTACACTATTTGGAGTCAATTTGCGAACGTATGAAGGAAATACTGCGGGACAACCCTGGGATCATAATACAAATGAATTTAAATTATGATTGGTCCCAAGTTAGAATGCAAGGGGACGACAACAACGGTCAACAATCTCCACAATATTCGCCCATGTCCCCGATCTATCCTTACGGCGAGTCTGACGTCGATGAAGATGAGGCTGATGAAGATGCAGGGGACAACGAGGCTGAAGAGGAGTAAGCTTCATTCCTTTTTTTTTAAACCTAAATTGGATGACCTTGAGAATTCCCCCTCCACTATTTCCTTTTTTTAAAACCCAAATTAAATGACCTTGAAAATACCCCCTCCACGTACTTTTGGTTTACCCCCTCTACTTTTCAATACTGTTACCAAAGTCTGTAGCTCACATCATTCCTTGCTTAGCTATCATGGCGGACAGCACTCTTTCTCGAGTTGACTCCACTACGGATGAAGAATGGCCATTTTCCTGGAATGTTCATCTGCAAGACTCGGCAGAAGTGGATATGTTGCATGAGAAATTGGTGTATGTATTAAACGAAAACCCCAACATTGAATGTAGAATGACTATGGATTTCGATGCGACAGGGGTCCACACTCAACCTTCCACTTCCAGCCAGCCTGAACCTCAGCTACAGCCAAAGAACTTTACACATCTTTACACTCCAATACGGCCGGAGGATGTGGTTATCAGCGAGGCAGACTCTACTACAAGTTATATTGAACCAACGAATTGGAAGCTTGTTGTTGACACCTTACACAAGGTCGACTTAGTATGTGACAAATTAAAGGAATTGATGATGCAAGATCCTGGTCTTCGTTTTAAAATTGATTTGTTTTTCATCTGGGGAGCACCTGCACGGGGCTCTTCGTCTGACAGCTCTCTAAGTACAACGGATGAGGAGGAGGAGGAGGACGACTAGTTATCTTTTTTAAAACTCCGTTTGGATGGCCTTGACCTTTCCCCCTCCACTGAGTTTATTTAAGGTGCACTCTCAATGACTGCAGCATCATTTCATCGCGCACCTTCACCACAGCAACATGGAGAGTCAACTCAACTACTGTTGCGAACGGAAATGTTTTTCATGGCCGAATGACATTGATGTTGCGGATGGCCTGGCGTGTAGAAAATGTGAAGCTTTTGGTCAATGCATGTGTAAGTGCAAGTCTTGGAAGAAGCCGAAACCGGAGTTGAAGACATTCCATGTGTACCAGATGAGAGGGCATAAGTACACTTGTTGCCCTGAACGTTGCATTGAATTCACATTAAAACAGCTAACTGGCTGCAAATTGTGCAACAATCATTTTGCAGGTTTTTGCAAACATTATTTAGGAGCCTGTCAGTACAGATCAACTTGGCATACAGAAGCACTCACTATCAATGAAATCGCTATAGATACACAAGAGTAGTCTTTCTACTCTTTTCTTTTTTAAAACTCCATTTGGATGACCTTGACCTTTCCCCCTCCACTCACCTTAGTTTATATAAACCCCATTCCCACTGACCACAGCATCACTTCATCGTGCTCCCTCGTCAAAGCAACATCAACTATGGAAAGTAAGCGCATCTCATGTTGCGAGCATAGGTGTTTGGAGATACAAGGCGTCACATATTGTGCAAAGAAGCGTTGGGAGGAAGAGACGGGGACAACCTATTGCTGTGAGGATAAGTGTTTCCTCTTACCAAAGTGGCAAGTGGATGGGCTGGCCTGCCGGCAATGTGAATGCTTCGGATGTTGCAGGTGTAGATGCAAGAACCAACAGCTGCCACCGCCGGTACTACAAACTTTCAAAATCTACAAATCCAAATACTTTTATACTTGTTGTCCGCAGCGGTGTATTAAATTTCACTTCTCCAATCTTACCAATTGTCGGAAATGCTACGGACAACCTGATGGGTGGTGCACCTGTTTTCTGGACTCCTGCCGCTACAGATCGGATTGGTTTACAGATCCATTAGAGATTGATGAGGTCGCCCAGGAAGCACAAGAGTAGTCTTTCTACTCTTCAACTTTTTTAAAACTCCATTTGGATGACCTTGAGATTTCCCCCTCCACTTCCCCATATACCTAGAGTACACAGAGCCTGACAGTCAGTCACTCGGTGGCTGTCGTGGGGTGCGCATCGGTGTCGGCGCTCCGTTGTTAGGTTTTCAAGGTCACAGTAATATCAAATTGTTGGTGTTGTGCTGGTTCAAGGTCACCTGAGGGATAACCGATTGCCCATTTAGGCAGGGTCATGTCAGAAACTCGAGTTTAACTTGGCACTTTTGCCGTTTCTCGTCGAAAATTCGCTCCAAGTGGTCAAGGTCACGGGGACTCTGACTGAAACTCGGAGCGTAGTGCGAGAAACGGCAAAAGTGCCAAAAAATTTTAAGTTTCGGCGTGACCTTGACCTCAGTGGCGTCGGTGACGTCATTTTGATGACGTAAGGGGTGATGACGTCATCAGCACGTCATTTCTGTGACGTCATGGGTGTGACGTCATAGAAATGACGTCATTAGTGATGACGTCATCGATGACGCAATCGATGACGTCATCGATGACGTCATCGATGACGCAATCGATGACGTCATCGGTGAGGTCATTGACCTCGATGACGTCATCCCTCAGGTGACCTTGAACTGAGCCAGCACCAACAATTTGACACTACTCTGCTGACTTTGAATTGCTGTTTGACTTATCGTGCGGCAAAGAACATTGCCGCTCTATAGTGGAAAAGAAACTGAAGCCGGAAATGAACTGTTTTGCTTAGGGTTTAGAAGTGTGGCAATGTAATTATTTCCAAGCAGTGCATGGTAGGAGAATTAAATTTTACATGATAATAGGCCTAGATTAAGTTGTGTTCATGAGTTTTTCCTCTCAAATTTTTTATCAAAAGATGTAAAGCAAGTTATGATCTAAAAAATGCTGACGTAAAATTTTCGATACATTGTAAGTTTTAGTCACAAAAGAGGATAGACCATAAAAATTACACGAAAATCTTTAATACCGCAATATACGCCTCAAATGGACTGGTGCCCATCCAGAAACGACTGCCAAATTAATGACAATTGAACTAACAAATTCAAAATAAAAAACATATTCAACCTATACAGATTGGGGTTGGAGCATTTTGCTTTAAATTCAAATGCCTTTATAATATAAACAGTAGCCTCCAAGGTTTCCACTAAGCGGCTTCCTCATGTTGTCCCACCCTGCAAAAGTGGTAACATTGCGTTTTCCTCATAATGAAATGCCCCAAACTGTCTCAAACTATATCAAAAGTAAAACTAGACTTTCAGTGCTTCCTACACATTTGTAGTTCATGAACTACTGTATAACCAACATTTTTAATAATGGAATATTTCCCCAATTTGTTGAAATGTGTAGGAAAACAATCCTTTGAAACATAATGTAGTCAGCACACAATATTTATATTTATATAAAAAGGAGAGATTTCAAACGACTAAAATATGCTGAAGTCCCGTGTGACCAGTGGATATTTATAATTGTGTACCTAAATGAAATATTACTACACGTTAATTTATTGAATTAAAAAGGAGAGGTTTCATTATACAAATAGACACTAGAAAATTATAAGTCATGATTCTAAAGGTATGGGACCAATTCAACACTGCCTCCGAACTGACCATGGGCCCAATTCAACAGTCCTTTTTACAACCCTAGCTGACCGCGTGGCCAATGCGACATCACCTGTAGTCAGGGTTCTACCACTATACTCAGACTAGATCGCAGCAAATGGGAGGGCGACCCTCGGACTAAGTATAACTGGACCGCTCATTCAATGGGCGAAAATCGTGGACGTCTCAGGACCATTGGGTGGCAAAAAGCGGCAGAGCCGAGCGACGGAAACCAAAACAGCGCTTCAATAAACCTGTATACTGAGTCCGAGGGGCGACCACGTTCATGTATTTATCAGTGTTTGCAGTGAACGCGGCAAAATATTTTCACACGATAAGAACTGACCGAAGCGGCGGCGGCGTCCTTGACTACTAGCGCCGGGGGACCGCAGCGGACGACCGCGGAACTACACAAGTAAACAAACCGCGCCACGGAGCGGCGGCGCTCCGGGAGCGCCAGTCGGCCTGTGGACTTGGAGTGGGGATCTACACAACCGTTCTCTGCGATGGCGCGATGTTTTGGAGAAATAAACTGAATTTATACCCTTCACCCTGCAACAAAACGATTTATATGTACTCTCTAGTTGGGGTTTAAAATGGAAAATTAATTACCTGCATGATGGGTATTTCACAAATTATATTTTATAGCACCTCAGAGTGGATGTTATAATATGTAGAGCTTCTATTCCAATACACTTAATTTGTGCGGTTGTCACATTGAAAAACATAACTTATACAGTATTACAATTCCAAATGCTTACAGATACAATATCACGATAGGAATAGTTGAACAATTAATTTTATAATAAAATTTATCTTGATGCTCGTTGAACTGAAATTATGAAAGCTTTTTTTTAAATTTTCTTCTACTTAATTACAAAAATATATAAAATAATATTACTATGCAATAATGGCTTCATGAATGTGAAAGGCTTTGAAATCCTCAATTTTACCCACCCTATGTTTATATAGAAAATTTACTCATGTGTTTGGACTATAAAAGTATAGAGGTAGGCCAACACATTGAATCCAAAGGTTATATAGAGTCTATTCGTGCTTAAAGACTAATGAGCTTGTCTTTCATTCATGCTTTAAACTACATGAGTAGGCATTATTTTTCTGTTTCATATAAACAAACACTTGGTACCTAGGGAAATTTAATTTTATTATAATTCAAAGTGCTCTTTAAGAAAATCGATAGTTTATTTTTTATACTATCTTGAATTATTTTAGTAACCAATACTTCTGTTAATAGTCGCAAAGAGGATAAACGATTTATTAAAAATGAGAGTAAGGCGATATCACATACACAAATCTTACTGGTAATATAGCATTCATTAAATAGACAAATAAAATAACACAATGGTAGATTTTTCAATTGTTTTGCCACACCAATATACACAAATAATGCTTTTGTAAAATTAATACCCTTTAGTTAAAGTTTTGCAGAACTATCCTTTATGTTTTGTTTATTTGAATACAATATTCCTGAACATACTACTGAACTACTACTGTATTTGTTCCGAGATAAAAAAATATTGAAAGTTTATTAGTAGGCTACTAGTACACATAAAGTTGTAGTATTTAAATAATACACATTCAATTCACTTCACAAAAAATGTCAATTCTTGTTTTTTATATTAAAAACTAGTATGATTACATCAAAGTAATAGTTGTTAAAGAATAACACAAAACATAATAGGTTCAAAAAACAATGGACAGTGGAATGAACCTTAAAATATTTAGGAGGGAGATTTTAGAAGGAAATATCAAATTTATGTTCTATATTATATTTAAATTTAATTAATAACATTCTTGGACGCACATTTTCATGATAAATTCATTTTAAATATGTGTATAACTCAGCCATCAATATTTAATTTACTAGTCAATACTTAATTTAAATTATTGAAAAATAACTCGAAATTAACCATCACCAAACTGAAAATCCCCCCAAACCAAACCATCCCTTAAACATCGCCGGCACACCAGCCAATGAGCGGCCGGCGTTGAGGGAGGGGTAGGGGGAGGGGCAACAATGGTCGACAACAATGCGCCCCTCCCCTCTCACCGCTATAAGAGCGGCGGCCGGCGCGGTCTCTGTTATTTGTCACGATGCTTGTGACCCGCGTAGGATCTCTGTGCCTGGCGCACGCGCGTGTGTACGCGTCCGACCTGGTCACCCTCAGTGTGTTCGTGTTCGCCCTCGTCCTGGGCAGAGTCCTCACCAGGCTATGGCGCACCAGGAAGCTGCCCCCGGGTCCCAGGGGACTCCCCATCCTAGGATATCTCCCGTTTTTCCGCGGCGACACGCACCTTCACTATCTGGAGTTGGCGAAAAAGTTCGGTTCAGTTTTTAGCATCAAGCTCGGCAATCAGTATGTGGTTGTGCTCAGCGACTACAAGCTCATCCGGGAGGCGTTCAGGAAGGAGGAGTTCACCGGGAGGCCGCAGAGCGAGTTCAGCGACATTCTGGGAGGTTATGGTGAGTACAGTGCCAATGTTTTGTAAACTACAAGTTTAAAAGCTTAAAAATGTTATCTAAGTGCATGTTAAAAAAATTAGCACAGTACACGAAATCAAGTACTGTACAGTGATTTTATTTGTAGAATGTAAAAAATTATGAACTGTCCAAAATTGCTATTAAAGTTCTAAGCAAAAATTAAAATAATCCTCTCAATACTAAAATTGTCCCCGTGTAGCTAACTAGTAGCCTATTCCAAATAATTTATTTAAAAACGTATCGACGTTTTATGCCAAATAAAATTGTCCTGTTGATTAGAAATATAAACAAGACATTTTGCGATTAAATTTCACTTATGAGGTAGTAAATTACTGGTTACTTAGCTTTGACATTTTATAAATTTGAATGGAGGCATTACTGGTTTCAATGCATTTTTCAAATTTAGTTTCATGGAATGCAATTGAAGTAGGGCGTTTTAAAGGATAACGCCTGTGATGTCCAAACGCAATTCTGGTACTTGCTCCTCGCAAGCTGGCTTTTTCGAATGGGCATTTAGGCCACAGCGAAATCTCGCTCGTGCTTTTAAGTGGTTTTATTTACCTTAAAATTTAATTTAGGCCTAAATTCAGCTACTCCTGAACATCTTTACCAGTTCATTTTTACTGAAAACTTTCACAAAATAAATAAATATCACAGCTAACTTTCGTTCACAGTAAATACTCTATTCTCAAACGAAGAAAGAAATAGAGTAGGTAGTAGGTAAACTTAAAACTTAAAATTATTTTGAAAAATAACTGTCATTAACTTTCAAGTATTTATTTTTTCAACCAATAAATTGTCTTGTAGTTCGCACGTTATTTGGCAACTCCAATTAAATAATATTTGAATAATTTGTTTATACAATACATTGTAGAGTACAAATAATTGTTACTGGCTAATGATTAAGTTTTTTATAATTCCCCTTATAATTATCGTTAATACATGATTAGCACATTGCAACGCATATTAAAGATTAATTTCATACAAAAGTTGATCTAATATTATGTTATGTTACCATAACAAAATAAATATATACTCGTTTTATCGTGTTTTACATAACGTTTCGATGTTAACATTTAACAAGTTTGCTTTAAATTCAAAACCGCCGAGTCCGCGCTAGCCGGTATAGCCGGTATATTGGGAGTAGGCTTTTGCGCCTTAGAGACTTCAACCAAAGTCCTTGGCTCCTATACTACACTCTCGCATTATAATAAGAGTGTCGAAACCCCCTTTATGTAACTAAGGATCTATTATTTCGAAACGGCGTTATTATGGTTTTTGAATGGGCTTGCCAATTGTGTTTGGAATTATACATGGAGTGAAGGATAATTGCTAATAATCCAATTTCGGTTGGGAGGCCGAAAAGTAATTTACAATTTGAAAAATTTCTCAAACAATAAACTCATTAAAGATAATTTAGCATTTATTTCATAGGGTACTTTTTTGTTCATTGTTGTCACTGACAGTTAATTATATCTTTAATTTAGTTTAATGTGTAAGTAATTTATTTTTAAAAGTTGAACAGCATTGAAAAGCTTGATAAAAATTTTAATATTTTTAAATCCTCTAATTTTTATAATTTCTCAACAAGGATAATTGTTCTGCTATAAACCATGGAATAACAATTAATAAAAATGTTAATTACTACTCAGTTATTCCTGACAAGCGTAACAATTAACAAGTTATTGAAAGCACACTGTTTTCAAACGAAAACCCGCTAGTAGTAGGAGTAAGTTAGTTATACAAACGTGTATTTCCAGGAGTGATCAACATCGACGGCAACTTGTGGAAGGATCAGAGGAGATTTTTGCACGAGAAACTGCGAAAATTCGGCATGACCATCACGGACAGCGGCCGCACCAACATGGAGTCCAGGATCATGGTGAGCTGAACCTTTAGAATTTGATGTGAAATTCCCGTTTTTGGAGTTGAATAGGCAAAACAGACTTTTGTTTGGATAAATTAAAATTAAATCAAACTGACGATAAAATTTTCACTTGTTAAATATTGTATTGATACAGAATATTTTAGTTTAACACAATAAAAGGGGTTAATTCAGACAAATCCAAAATCTTTTCCGTTTAAAATCAAAGCAATTTAGTGTTTAGGCATTTTTAGTGAACTACTATAAATATAAATGTGGCATTCTCTATACCCTACTTATTTAATACGCTGAGGGTTTTTTGTGTTAAAAACTCCTCCTACAATTTTCAACCGATTTTCAAGTATTGGTGTTGTTGGATAGGGCTTAGTCTGTAGGTGTTTCCGCCAAAAATCGATTGAGAATCTGATTGAAAATAAAGGCGCCATCCACCATTGAAAAGCTCAAAATTTGGGTTGAATAAAGCCCTTTAAACATCTTTTAATGTACAACTGTAAATATGTATAATTTTTTTTTTATTACATATATTTACAAGGTGGATTGGTCGGATGTCATTGGTTTAGAGCTAAAAGTAACATTTGCATAGTATTAAAATAAATTGCTCGATTTAGAGCAACACATATAGGCCTACTAGTATCCTTAGATCGTGGAAACCGCACAAACATTTTTCCATGTGAACTGAGCTGTTCAATCTCAAAACTCCAGGAATTTCTTTCCATTTATTTTACCTTCCCGCCAACACCATCGTGGGTAACGGTCCAACCCCTAACTCCCCGTGTTGTGTCCACAGCGCGAGGTGCACCTGTTCCTCCGCAGCCTGGTGGACTCCCGCAGCCGCCCCACCGACCTCAACCCCGTGCTGGCCACCTCCATCTCCAACGTCATCTGCTCCGTCATCATGTCCGTGCGGTTCTCCCTCGAGGACCCCAGGTTCAAGAAGTTCATGGGCCTGATCGCCGAGGGGTTCAAACTGTTCGCGAGGATGAGCTACGTCAACTTCATCCCCGTCATGCGGTACCTGCCGGGGCTGCAGGCCACCAGGGCGAAGATCGCGCAGGTCAGTTGATCCGGAGGAGAAGTCATCATCAGACATATTTTTGTTGTTGTTTTTTTGATAATATTTATTACTGTTGGATTTTTTCAATATATTTTATCTCTCTGTCTCTAGTCAAGCATATTAAGTGTAAATTCTGCCCTCATCAATGCCAAAGTCTTGCAATAAGTCTCTCTGACAATTTTTGACATGTTAAAATTCTTGAAGCTTGTATTTATTATCTTGGTATTTTTGCTGCTATTATTGTATTGTTATGTTTGGATTAATTTCACTCAAGAAATATGTCTTCACTTGTTCATAATAATATTCTGCATGTAATTTCTTTGAAAGTAAATTTTCTTCTTATATGCCATCTTGAATGCTGAAATGTATTAATGTAAGTTATTGTTCAAATGTGTTATTGATAAATTGTATTGTATCATTTAACTGTAATTTTTTTTGTATACTGGCGTATGCCGTTCATTGCCAATAAATAAATAAATAAATACCGTAGGGACATCTGTAGTGGTCTTTGAATTAAATTTATAATGGATCTTCTAAAAACAGCAGCCCTAATACCGAGTGTCATAGTTAAATCTTAATATTTATTGCAACTTCCAAAAATAAAATAAAAATCAAGCATTTTACTCAAATTTGATTATTTTTACTTGGTTTACTAAAAAATTCCTACTTCTTCTGAAAATAAAAATTTAATATTTTCTATGTTTTGGATAAGTTATTAATTAATGGGTGTATCTTGTTGAATTTAATTAAAATTTACCAGGCGTAATTTAAATCGGGCCCAAACTTACTTAAAAGTTAAGATTGATTAAATGGAAAATAAATGTTTCAAAAAACATCTAACTAACAATGTGGTCATGCCAAACACTAGCAGAATAATCAATTAAAAAACAATTACTAAACATATTAAAAACTGGTTATTAATTTTTTTTTATACAGTTAGTCGTTACCTGAATGGTTTCCTTCTGTTTTCAATACTAACCTTAACAATTCCCCCACAGAACCGCAACGAGATGGCCCAGTTCTTCCAAGAGACCGTGGACCACCACCGGAAGACCTTCGATGCGTCCAACCTCCGCGACATTGTGGACACCTACATCCTGGAGATCCAGGAGTCGACGGCGCAGGGACGCCAGATGTTCGGGGGCCGTGACCCAGACCGCCAGATCCAGCAGGTAAGGAACTGTTACTGCAGTCACAGATACTCAGAAATCACTGTTAGAACTGTTACTGACCTGTAGTACCAAACTGTAGTTTTTGGTAAATAGTGACTAAATAATATTCAGCAATTCAGCCCAACTACAGCGTATGTTTGGAGGTAGTTCAGTGATGTTTAAGCTTTTAGTGCTGTTTTACCACCATATCCCTAGACCCATTTATGTAACTAAATATTATTGGGTTTTATTCTAATTATTTAGCAAAAAAAGTCACAGTTGAAAATGGTAAAGTTATTTACAATTAATTATTGAATGAATTAAACAATGAAAGCACTCAATAATTATTTTACTTAAATAAACCATTTTATCACGGCGGTTTTATTTAAAAAATAGTCTTTTGTAATAAAATTAAAATTTAAATCTATTTTTCAAAATGTTGTGGTGGGCAACTTCCCCCCCCCCCCCCCTCCTATTGCATCGAAATCATTGAAAACCGTTTTGAGTCACTGATATCTGAAGTAGCAGTTTAAGCAACAGATGTTCCTGTTACAGGTGATCGGTGACCTGTTCACCGCGGGGATGGAGACGATCAAGACCACTCTGCAGTGGAGCGTGGTGTACATGCTGCATCACCCGGAGGTGGCGCGCGCCGTGCAGGAGGAGCTGGACCAGGTGGTGGGCCGCAGCAGGCTGCCGACGCTGCGTGACAGAGAGTTCCTGCCATACACGGAGTGTGTCATCCTGGAGGTGCTCAGAATCAGCAGTGTCGTGCCGCTGGGGTCGACGCACGCCGTCACCAAGTGAGTACAAAAACACGCTTAGTAGATGGTAATGCTGAATTCCCACTTCCAATGAGTGTGATTCCCACTTCCAATAAGTGTGATTCCCACTTCCAATGAGTGTGGGAAGGGGTTTACCCTTCAAACACTAAAGTGAGCAGACTTCTCATAAAATACATCAGTTCGGAATTTTCATTCAGAAGTCACCAGGAATAAAGCATATCAGAGTCACTACTAAAATAAGTATATCGGTAACAGTAAATAGAAAGTTTCACTTTACAGAACTTTTAAACTTATCAAGACATACATAATAACAATCCTTAATTATCAAAGACTTCCATAAGCCTTGAATAATGTTTTCTATCATCCCTTTCTATGTCTCTTAGGAGAAGTCTATTCACATAGTGCTTAATGCTTTTAGTCAAAGACTAGTATACGTATTGGTCGAAATCGAGCAATTTATTTAAATACAGTACAAATGTTATTTTTAGCTATAAATTAATGACATCCGACCAATCCAATAATGTGAATATCTTCAATCGCCAATAACTACACGTTACAGCTGATTATTAACAGATGTTTCAAATGCTTTATTCAGTCCCAATGTTATTTAAATGGGAAATTTTGAGATTGCAATGGTGGATAGCGCCTTTATTTTCAGTCCGATTCTCATCAATTTTTGGCGGAAACAACCACAGATAAAGCCCTATCCAACGACATCAAAAACTTGAAAATCGGTTGAAAATTGTAGGAGGAGTTCTCAAGACAAAAAAACCCTTAGCGTATTAAATAAGTATAGATACTAGTTATTTTAAAATGCAAAGGTCCATCCTTGCCAAATATATAAAAAAAGATTTAGACATTTTTTTTGTTCTACACTAAAAGCTCAAAATGTTCCTTTGGAAAAGGGTGTTCACCTCAAAACTCATTCCACCTAGAAACTCAATTTCATTGACCCTAGTTGAAGGTTGCACTTAGAAACACTGAGATTATTATTAGCCTCATGGGGGCAACAACCCAAAATATAAACATATGAGTTGAGACAATGAACCCAGTTAACTGGTCAGTGGCCATCCTTGGTCAAGACCAATGGGGTAATGCACCTCCATTAACTGTCGATGCAAGTGCTTCATGTCAATGAACATTTATCACAAATTAATTGTTATTCCCATGTTAACTAACATAAGATAATTTTCTTTGAAAACATGTTATTTAGATACCATTGAATGTAGTGGTTTATCTTTAGGTTTGAATGCCATAAACATTTCTAACAATTCTTTTCTCTTTCCCAGGGATGTCCAGCTGGGAGGCTACACCATCCCACAAGGAGTCCAAGTTGTGCCTCACATCCACGCAGTCCATATGGACCCAACCCTGTGGGACCGTCCGGAACAGTTCCGTCCTGAGAGATTCCTCAATGCTGAGGGAAAAGTCCAGAAGCCAGACTACTTCATTCCTTTCGGAGTTGGTGAGTATTTTTTGTTATGACTGTTGAGCAATCCTTAGTAAAAAATTTTTATTGGTTATTTGTCCATATTATCCGTCTATATTTAACCCCCTGTTTTATTATTATAATTTTTTTTATCATAGTGAAATCTGAACAGTTAAGCTTTTTAAATTGTAAATTGTCTTTTATTTCAATTTGTCTTCGGATCTCCAGTAAATTAAACTCTTATTGGCATACTGTTTGATTTAAAATTTTGCATTAGGAGTTTTCAGCCATCCTAAGCGCACAAATTATCAAAGTATCACTGTATTTTTTTTGCGTTATTCAATAATAAAATTTTAAATTAGTAAATACAGTTTCAAAAATGTTTTAATGATGCATTGCTGTTTTATTAATTCAACCTAAGGTAATTTATCCAAAATGTTTTGTTAATTTGTTAATTTGACATTACTTTTTGCATTATTTTGATCTCTATCAGTTTCTCTAATCCCTCTCGCTCCCCCGCAGGTCGCCGCATGTGCCTGGGAGACGTGCTCGCCCGCATGGAGCTGTTCCTCTTCTTCTCTTCGTTCCTCCACTGCTTCCACGTGTCTGTACCGGAGGACCATCCGCTGCCGTCGCTGCAGTACGTGCCTGGTATTACCCTCACGCCCCAGAGCTTCCAGGTAGCGCTCACCCAGAGGGCGCTGCACGACTGCGACCTCGACTTCCTCTGCGACCATCACACGAGCCGCAACGTCGGCTCCCACTGACTGAGTGACGGACTTGAACAGATTTGGAACTGCGGAAGGGCGACAAGCTAATTTGTGCTGTTAGTGATAATTTAGGAAAAGACATTAGTTGTGAAAAGTCAGATAGTTGTTTTATAACGATGAAATGCAAGGGCATTTTTTTGATACTCAGATAATGTATTTGTCAGTCAAAATGTAGTATACAGAGTTGTTGTTGTGTTTTAAATTAATTTTTAATTTTTTAACTGTCAAATTTTTTATTTGTCCAGTTTGATTTAACCGGTGACCTATATCTAACAAACTGTACAAAATTTGAATCAGTACAAAACCTTAATAATATTGCTGACAAGTTTAATTAAAAATGAATATACATAGGACGCTAACAGAAGACATAGAATTACGTTTTAGTAATTTTACACGGTTGGAAGGTTCCTGATCTCGTAGGATCTCAGATGGTCCGAGTTTGTTCATTCCATGTTGTAATTTATCTTGTATGTATTAGTGAGTACGACAGCATCACAGCTGTACATAGCCAGTCAGATGTACATAAATGTGTTCATTCACCCATTGTGTTCATTCCATCAACTCATTAACTGTATTCTAGTCACTCGGTTGTGCTGGCTCGGCTACGCCCAGTTTTGTACATTTTTTGTATTTATTTTAGTTAGTCTAGGTTAGTTTACTTCGGTTTACGAGTTCCTTGCAAGAGGTCGGGCAGTGTTTGTTATTTAGAATCGTGTATTATAATCGTCCAGTATTGTAGTGCCCGCCTGGTTGCTCCGGTTGCATTTAGTGACTCGGAATCTGATTGTTTTTTATTTCAACTCACAATTTTGATTTTTATTTAAACTGTACTACTACCTCAGTAAAGTAAAAAGTGTATTTAGTCTGAAAACCATATTAAATTGATTTTTGTACAAACATTTTTATTTTTTTTTTTTTTAATTTTATTCTGGGTATTTTTGCATATTATATTATTGTTTACATTCAATATTCATTAGGAAAAATATCTTTGTAATTAGTTTGGCTATTAATTCATAAAATAATGTTGAATTTTGTCCAACTGTAATGCTTCTGAAACGCAATTGTGCCTTGATATAATAAATGATGTTAATTATTCTTATATTTTATTTTTCTCTTGCCCCCGCACCCAAAGTACCCGATGTACCCGGGTAGATCTTCGCTTCTGCCGCTTCGGTCCTTTCAATGTCCATTGCCCCCGGTTATGTAACCGGCCTAGTTGAGGATCAGCAGTTTTTGCTGGACTCAAGAATGTGCCAGTTTTGGACTTATCTCGACCTAGATGTTGCAACTGTTGGCCATAGAAGTCACACGACAAGTCACATGGGAAGATATCAGATTTTAAAATTGTATCAAGAGATAACAAAGAATAAATCACGAGTGTTAGGAATCAAAAAGTTGTGGATTTTCCAAATGGCAGGAAAATTGTGATTAACAAGTTCATGTTTCAAGGAGTGCATTGGTTTCTGGACAATGTACTCTTTAACAGACCAGTTCTGGCAGGTGATTTTCAAGCAAGTCCTAATTATTTTTGTATTATAATATTTACAGTTCACAAAATGAAAATGTTAACCTGACATTAACTTTTTTTTATTTTATTTTATTTTATTTTATTTTTTTTTTAATTCAATTAACAGAAGAAAAACTATTATATTTTACATTTGTATATAATGTAATGGAGCAGGGAGAAATATTTTACAAATTGAATTGTAAAATTCATCATCTTTTGAATTACAAATTTTTTATTTGATCTTTATGAGTATTTCTGGATAAATAATCAAGTTTTTCATGTGACTAGCTGTAGAGAACTACAAAATTCCATTAGGAAAAAATTATCCAAAAAAATAATGAATAAAACTACTTCTTAAAAAGGCCAGAACCTCCTTTTTATCTTAGAAAAAATTATACAAACCCAACTGTGGGTTAGTGAGTTAAGGTAATATTTTTATTAAAATAAACTAATAATGTCATTGGAAGAAGTCCACTAATCGCTGTTATACTGTGCATTAAAAATGAGATTAATTTTCTCCCAGTATTTTCATATTAGTACCAATGAATTACAATGATTAAATTTAAGTATGATGAAAAAGATGGTGAATAAGAAAAATTTACATTGAGTCTTAATCAAATATTAGATTTTTTGATAGAGTCCTTTCTTTATTGCTAGTTGCCTAAAGAGGGAGGGCCTACCAGGAGTCTTGTATGATATAAGTGGGCATTTACATCAAATTAAAGGTATCAATGAAAGTAGAACTATATTAAACCAGCCTCAAATAGATAATCGAGCCGGAAATGACAGACCATCAAATTTGGAATTAAAAACACATTGGAATGAAATAAAAAATGCAATAACTGTTGACACATTCAACCTTTTGAAGTTGGGTTGGTTTTTTAAAACAACAATTATGAGCCTTGTTCTTGATTTAATAGAGAAAATTTTAATATCAATCTTTATGCTAAATTTGGTTAATTGACCATTACTACTTCATTGGTATCAAAGTAGTTATGATTTCAGTAGCTTTTGATGTACTGTCACATAAAAAACTAGACACAAACATGTATTAATTGAATTTTTTCATAAAAAGTTGTAGTAATACACACATTAACAATAACAAAATTAGATAAGGAAAAACAGCATATCTCGCCTTGAGTAAATGAGTTTAAGTGATAAATTTTCACATTTATAGACCCACAACCGAAAAATTTATCTTCAAGGCTATTCGGGTTTATGCTACTCTAAATCGGCTGATTCATTATTCACTACAGTACTCAATCTGATTCTAGTAATTGACATTATAATATCCTTATAGTCTTTAAAATTACCTTGTACAATCAATGGTTGTCTGAAGACAACCAGTGACAAGGTAATTTTATCTCATCATTAATATATTCCAGTCCAGGGTCACAATGAATACTATACTACCATTAGTAATGTTTAGAGGTTAATTGAAAACTCTTATATAATTAATCTCTTGTTTTGGTTTTGGCATTTAATTTTTAAATCATCTATCAAAACTGACCTAAATGCATTGATCAGTTTCAGAAATAGCATCAAATTAGTGTCAGAGGAAGACGCAACTAGATAACTGTTCTCCCTTCATACAACCTCTACAGAAATAATCAGTTCACTTCTATATTTAGAAAAATTATAGTCTGACAGATGTAAACAACTAACTCGTCTTATAAGTAAAATGCAGTAAGGGCCGGTTTCTCAAAGTAAGTTTAAACCTATACTCAAGTTTAAACTTAAATTGTCTTTATGTTTAACATTGAATTAAACTGAGTTTAAGTTAAACGTGTGGCCCTAAGAGATATTGTCACTGAAACACTGCAACAGCTGACAACGTTTGATGAATACATCCACTTCAAGAGTGATTCTGCACCTGTTGAAAATACGGAGAGAGGTGTAGTGTAAAAGACACAGGTCAACCCCAGGTACTGCTGTAAATGTCATTAATAAATAATAAAAATGAATTTGCCCAAGGACCGATCCTTGTGGCACGCCTTTTCAACAAATTTCATTGCCAATTAATTTTTTAATAGTTTAAACGTTTAAAACAACACGTAGTGTTGGGGGCATAGTATAACATAGTTTAATCCCCAAGTAATTTTATCCCCGTTTGATTATTCTAAATTCACATAGCCTTTTAACAAGCAAACATTATTTATATCTTAACCAAAATATTATATTTTATTAAGTGATACCCAACTTTATTTGAATATTTTTTAAGCAAGTACTGTGTGATTATTTTAACTATTGTACTTTTGTCTTAGATATTTTGATGAAAAAAACCGAATATACATAAATGGAAATTATAAAAATATTTATGGCAGAGTAAGTGTAGGTCATCAGTGGTTATTAAATTGACACTCATAATTTCCTTATCTCCTAATACGATACGTTCCGCAGTAATTCAATTGAATAATTTGATGTATTTTTTGTCAAGTACTCAAAGTGTTTACGCAAATAATTAAATTAATAAAAAATAAGGCAGTATTTAAGATAACAGGACACATTTTTTTATATCAAGCCCAATGGATAAAAAATTTGTCTAAAGCCAATATAATTATTCAGTAGTGAAAGTTATTATGAATGGAAAGTCTTTTGCCTTTTTATATTTTACACAAAATATCGCAGATCTAAAATTGAGAGTCCATCCGTAGCTGTCCACGCGGTAGGAGAGTGCATCTCACAATACCCGCATTGCCTCATTGCCACCGCGGCGCGTGTTTCAGTTTGCGATGCAATGTTTACTTCTGCGATCACAGAGGACCTTTGGCTCCACTATCGTCTATTGTAGCTAAGCGCCGTCTCTGGTCTTATCTACCATTCATCACGGGCAGTTTAATGCCCCGTGATTGTTCCCGATTATTACATTTTCCCACTGGTTATTGTTTTGTTTATCTTTGTTTTCAAACATGACGCAAATTTACAAGGACGTCGTTCAAGGTTCTTCCGTCCGGACGAATTTTAGGATTGATTTTCATGTTTACTGACTTACTTTTTTGGCTTTTGACTACATTTTTTAATGTGGCTCTGTTGTTGATCTTATTTCGGATTACAATTGTGATAGATAAAAACACAATTACAATGAAAATATGTTAAAATTGTAGGGATAAAATTTTTTGACAAATGATTTGTAATATCGTTTTGCGAATTATTTAGAACGAATTCTTGAATATAGAATTTTTGGTGTTAGGAGATTTTCCCTTTCCCTAGAGAAAAATTGTACTGATTTTGAGCGTTTTCTTGTTTCTAAAAGATTTTCTCTCAAGACTAATTTTGATTCATAGACGTTCTCTCTCTTCTGAAGTAGTACTGGTAAGTTGTTGTATGGCTGGTTTTAAAAGGTAAAAAAAATAAATAAAAATAAAAAACGGTAGGTCAATGTTTGTTGTTGTTCAGAGCAAACATTTAAAATATCAGAGTCCCAAAAAATCGATCGTTATTTTCCTTTTTAGGCTTCAGTTTGCTGTGTTTCCTTCATATTTTCCTTCTCCTTAGAACAATCCACAACTTCATATAATTTAAAAGTACCAGGTTAACCGAGCCTTGCTCGTTGGTTTTTATTCACTTTTGTTATAGTGTCAAGGTAAAAAAGCAATTGAATTTCCACCGACAACCAACTATACCTCTTCACAGTTAATAGCTGTTTCAAAAAGTCTGCTTAACATTAATGTTTCTTTCTATTTGTTTACATTTCGTTGTTATTTCGTTACCAAAATAGCAACCCATAAGACTAATGTTAAAAATTACAATTTTAAAACTTAATTTTAGACCAAATTCGATTATTCCTGGGGTTGAGGCTGTTTCCAAACTTATTTTTGAGCCAAAACACTCTTTAATGCAAACTTTAAGCAAAATCTAACAGCTAGATTTCGAGATCGTGGAACACACATCCCTTCAGATATTCCTCGTATTATAGTATAGGATATAAACTAGTTCATACTCTAAAAAAGGCCAGTGTTTTAAAAGTTAGCATATTTATTTTATATACATATATATTTATTGATTCTTAAATTGGTCTTACATAGCGAAGTGAAACCCCTTGATGAGAGAAGACGTAATTATTTTTCGTGAGCTACAAAAATAATTTTAAGAGGGAATATTTGTTCATTGGTTGTTTCCTGAAAAAATCCATGTGTTTCCATTGTTGGCACCTATCAACAAATATATCACATCAAGGACGATCAGGAACGACATCAGAGAATTTCGAGGTGGCATCAATCAGATGGTAGTACCTTTTCCTTTCACAAATTCATCAAAGAAAGGTTTGTTCAAGAAGCTTTTAGAATTTGTATGAATCGTAACATTGGCTTTGGAAATCACAGAATGGTGCGGGTGCCTGTAAGCCTCGAATGGTGTCTGGTCCGAAGTTTTAATCTTCATATCTTTATTCGGGGCCATACATAGATAAAAACACATCAAAGGTTCAATTTTAATAAATTGTTTTATTTTAAAATTAATTTTGGAATAATATTCGTCATTATTTGTCATATTTTTGTATTTTGAAAAATATTCGACAAAAAAACGCAAGAAACGAAATGTTGATGCTGATATACAAAAGTTTTAAGTTTTAAAGTACATTTTGTATTGAATAATTTTGAGAATGGGAGAATACAGTTGCGAACATCTTTTAAAATGTGGTTAAAAGGAGGATGGGGTTCATATGATTTTGATGTCATGGTTTATGGCATCAAAGCATATTTATTGGATACAGTATTTATGTTTTTTTCGTAACGAAAAAATTGTAAAACATTATAATAATTGTGAAATTTTGTACAAAACTATCTAATCGGTGACCAGCAACATTGTATCTTGTATCTTTCCTGTTAGAAATCCAAAAACGATTTTTACGTGTAGAAGATTTATTCGAGATAGAGAAAATCTGTTCATTTTAACAATCAGTACCAGGGAGGCCGAGCTTGTGTTCCGTATAATTATTACTTTTGTTTCTCAAACAAAGCTTATACCCTCCGCTCACTCGCCTTCTCCCTTTTTAAGGTGAGCTCGTTCGCGTTGCTCACTCACCAGACCAAAGGGTGCTGCATTTTCCCAAACTACATGTTAAAGATGTAACACATTGGTTTATTTTATCTATAGTTATCAGCTGATTTTTCTTCAATATAAAAATCTCCATAATTATAACATGGGATCTTTGAAGTGCTCTAGCGCGAAACCCGGATTTTTCCCAGCTATGGGACAGCTCCAATCGACTTCTGGTGGCCAAAACTCCCACATTCAATCAAAAAATTAAAAATCCTTGGAGCGAAAAAAACTTTGCCCGTACAAACAGGGCTTGTTTTAGAGTCCAGGGGGACCGAGCTTAAGCTCGGTTAAATTATTACTTTTGTTCTCACACACAGTTCGTTCTCTCCGCTCACTCGCCCTCTTCCAATTTAAAGATGAGCTCGTTCGCTTCGCTCACTCGCCAGGAGAAAGGGTGCTGCACTTAAGTATAATTTTCCAAACTACAGGTTAAAGATGTAACACATTGGTTTATACATCTACAGTTCACAGCTGATTTTTGTTCAATTAATAAAATCTCCATAAGAAAACATGGAAACTTTGATGGGCTCTAGAACAAAATCCGGATTTTTTCCAGACATGGGACCAGCTCCAATCGATTTCTAGTGGCCAAAATCCCTATATTCAATAAAAAAATCAAAAATCCTTGGAGCGAAAAAAATTTTGCACGTACAAACAGTGTTTTTTTTTTCTTTTTTTTTCTTTTTTTCTTTTTTTTTTTTTTTTTTTTTTTTTTTTTTTTTTTAGAGTATAAGATAAGATTGACAGGTCTGTGTATGCTACAGACCACCCGGCTTGGCGTGCAAGATTTAGTTGACACCAATCAGCTGATCGCTTGGCCCATCAGCTAGACTGGCTCTGCTGGCTGCAGGCCCGAGGCGGCGGGTTTCCCAGCTGATAACGCCCTGTTATCTCACACGGTGCATGCCGTCCGTGGACCCGTTCCGCCGCGCCGTTGATCGACCTTTTATCGGCTATTGTCCTGCTGGCCGACACGATACCTCCTATTATTAGCCTATTTCCTGACTGGCTCCACGTAAATTATTCAAGCTTAAATATTAAGATAGTACTATGAATAGTATTTGCTCCCTATATATAAATTAGTACAATTGAGTACATTTTTAATTGCACATCTTAAGAAGTACGACCGTTTTAATTATTTTTCCGAAATCGACATTCAAAGAGAAAGAATGGGTAAATTTCCTTCCAAAGTTACGGAGGAAAACAAACCTAATCAGTACCACTGAGGTATTTGTATCAAAACAACCTTGTCACATTATTCCAAAATATTAGTACCATCAATTTAAAACATAGATATAGTTTTTGTTTGGCGATTTAGAACTTCCTTTTCTTTTTTTCAAACATTTCAATTTTTTGGATTCAAAATCTAAAGACGGCCTGCAAAAAAATGTTGTTGTCCAGGATCAGCAGGGTCGTTGTCGGACGCCTACAGGATGTTTTGAAACAACTACCATCTCATTTACGACAGCCTATGGGGAATTTACCACTATCGCTAGTAAAATCACCTCTTGACTCAATAACGGGCTGCTTATTACAAACTTTCTTGGCACAAAAAAGTAAATTAGTGGAATAATTGTGATAAATTAATTAAAAAATTAATGTATTACAAATTTTACTGCAACAGCTACTTTGAAAAGATGGTTCCTCGTGCTGGATTTTTCTAGTAAGGACTCCAAGTATACGATCACAGTAAAAACCATTAAAATCATCCCTGGAATTAGGTATGTTAATAGATGAAACAAAGTAAGTTCTAGAGATGGCCCCCCCCGGGAGAGTGGGGTGAACGGTAGCTGGCAGTATACGGACGGCCACGCGCGGATGGCCCGTGGCCCGGAACTGGAGTGATTGAGTCACGAGACGATACGATGAACGATACCGTCGCCCACGTGCTGCGGTGTCGCTGTCGCTGTCGCTATCGTACACTGGCCGCCGCCGCCGCGTCATCGCTAGCGGCCGGCGCGGTGCGGAGTCGTTCACCTCCGACTGATGAAACGGTCGTCACCCAGTTTCACTTTCGTCGCTAGCCTCCACTGGATTGGACGCCTAATTATTGTCTTAACAAAATAATTTATGATGGTAAAGGCATTGTTTATTGAATAATTTATTTATTTGTTAATTCCTTGTAAATGAAAAAGCATCATGAAATATATAACTTTATTCCAAAAGAACTCTTCCTCAATTTAGAGGTTGCCCAGTGGGACAAAGAATAATGACATACTGTACAAATAAAAGGAGAGTAGGTTACCAAATATTTAGAAATTAATATACTTAGATGGCATAAAGATGATTTTTTTAAAATTTTGATGGAGTCCTTCAGTGCACATAATGACAGTTTTTTTTTAATTTTTTAGGAATTTTAAATTTTTTCATTAATTCTTTTGTTTGTTTGGTTATTGTGCCTCTAGCTCCAATCATTACTCCTACCACTTCAATAATCTCTAGGTTATGTTTTTTTTTTTTTTTTTTTTTTTTTTTTTGTAATAGTTTGTGGTAGGAGTATAAATTAGCTTTTTTTTCTTCATTTACTTCTTCAGGTTGCCCGAGGTGGGACTCAAACCGAATTGTAGGATCGATGATGGTGCCAGTTCTTGTCAACTTATTATTTGCTATTATGTCGATCCTCCTCGTCCCATTGTTTCAGGCGATTACTGATTGATAGCATCATTTTCAATGCCACCTAAATTATTATTATGTACTGAATAAAACTGGAAAATAAAAAACTGCCTAAACAGTAGGGAGACCGGGGATGGTTGTCACACTTTTTAGATTGTTAATTTTTACAAAGTTATTCGTAATCTTAGTTTATTAAAAATATATTTATCATTTGAAATAAACTTTTCTTTACATTATATATTTTTTCCAAATTGAAATCTATACGACAAATATTTATAAAAAATGTTTAAAAAGAGCAGTGCAAGTGTGTCAACCAGCCCCTATGGCGGGGCATGTTGTCACAGCGGTTGGGGTTGGTTGTCCCTAGTATTTCTTATGGAAAAAATAAGAATATGTATAAATTATTGATATGGGTAAAATCAAACAAAACATTCAAAAGTAACAATAGTTTAATACGAAAATGATACTTAAAATAAACTACAGTAAATTCAAGTAGTTTTGAAAACGTAAAAACTAACTGCAAATTAACTATTTGATTAACATGTGACAACCAACCCCTTACTCTATGTGACAACTTGCCCCGTGCCGAAATTTTTTACAAACATCGACGTATATCGAAAATCTGGTAATCGTTTGTTTTGGTAAGAAATCAGACTTAATACCTCACAATATGCCTAATGTTATAAAATGGAACTTTTGTTCATAACTCATAAGATAAGAATGGTAAAAAATAATTAAGTGACTTAAGAAAATTTACTCGCCAGGAGTAAAATCAGAAAAAACGCCAAAATTCATTGGAAAGTACAGATATACATCCACTCTCTAGAACAATTATCTCCATACTAAAGGAAGAAACAGCACTCGCAAAACTAGCGCAAAAGATGGTTGGTATCAGAAGTTATAAGCTTTGTGACAACCAACCCGTGTGACTTTCAGCCCCGGTCTCCCCTAACTTTAAAATTTAATATATCACAACGATCATACTATTTTCAACTTTCTACTTTTTTACTTCAAACCACAGAAGTTCCTACAAATTCCTCAAACAGGACAAAATTCGGCAGAATGTTGTAATTTTTACTGATATTTTATCCCAAACTGCTCTGCTCTTTAAAAACGAGTTATAACAATGTTTAATAATATACATATTATTGCATTCAATACATTTTTATGCTCGAAATAAATTTTATTACGAAATAATTTTAAATAAACACTGCTATTTAAAATAATTTTTTTACCTCACATGATATCCGATTTAAATATTATTTAATATTAAATTACTAACCACAATGCATCTTAGAAAATACCCATGTCACAGCAGACGTGCTTACTCAGCGAATTACCAAAGAATTTCTTTCTGGTAGGGCATAGCTACGAAAACGAAACGTGTAGCGCTGGTTCCTGTATTGAGATTTATATACTGTAGCTCAGAGCAAAGAGAGGCGCCTTCAATTTCCCGAAGTCAATATGGAGGCTCCTCTGTTACGAAGGATGGGTATTTGAAGGCGCTTGGAGCTGTATCTCCAACGAAACACGAAATCAGCTTAGGCCCTGCAGAAAAATTAAACTAGGTATGCAATGCAGTTGTCTGCTTGCAATATTGAGCGGAGCGACTAATTTAAAAAATCAATAATAGCAAATGTTTTAAAGGTAATTCAAGTGAGCTCGTTCGCTGAGCTCACTCGCCATTTGGGTCGGCTGGTTCGCTACGCTCACTTATCGTCAATTTAGTTCGTACGCTGCGCTCACTCACCTTTTGCCAATTGCAATAATTAGGTTTGACAATTACAATGTATAAAAAGTATATTCTGGAAATGCTATTATTATTTTTCCTTAACCAAACTAAAAAGGTTCGAAATCTTTTGATCCATGGGTTAAAATGTGCTTTCTTTTTATTACTAAAATGGAAGAAGGCTGAAACTTTTTTGTATATATTTACCTTTTTACTACATGATTAAAACATACCTTAAAGTTAGAGCAAGTTTTCTTCTGCTGTTATAGGTTATGGGGTCTTGTTATCCAAGGATGCCGTGTACAACTCATTTTTAATTAAACCATAGATTAAGCATACTCCTGAAGGAGTAGGCCTACTCCTTGGAGTATGCTTAATTTATGATTAAATTTAGCACGAAGTTGAACTGTGTAAAATCAAGCCTGAAAAACTCAGAAAACATGGACTCATCAGAACGTAAATCTTTTTCTTTTAATATTTTAAAATATCCCTCTTCAGATCTCTTTAAACACATAGAAAGCATTTCTTCCCTGGGTTCACGCAGCATTTCTAAAATTTGTTCATCATCTACCTCCTCCGCTAATAAATATTTAACTATTTGTTTTTTAATATCGGTATTCATTCTACAAACAGCACCAACACCACTCCTTTCGAAACCAAAGACTACTCACTGATCTAATAATCGCAACGAATAGACGTCTCTGGGAAAATAGCCGCCAGCGATCGTCGCTGAGCGATCATCGCGGAGCGACAGACGCACGAGACGAGTCTGGGAAAATAGGCCTTTAGGTTGTTCGCTGCGCTTACTCGCCACAAGTCTGCAATAAGACCTATTTTCCCAGACGCGTCTCGTGCGGCTGTCGCTGAGCGACGATCGCTGGGTGCTATTTTCCCAGAGACGTCTGTTCGTTGCGATTATTGGATCAGTGAATCAGCGAATGGTTGTCTTGGGTGGCGAGAGGAGTAGTGTTCTTGGTGCTGTTTGTAAAATGAGTACCGGTATTAAACATAAATAGTGAAGTATTTATTAGCGGAGGAGGTAGATGATGGACAAATTTTGGACATGCTGTGTGAATCCAGGGGAAAATGCGTTCTATGTTTTTAAAAAGATCTGAAGAGGGGTATTTTAAAATATTAATATAAAAACACCTACGCTCTAATGAGTTTAATTTTTCTGAGTTTTCCAGGCTTGATGTTACACAGTTCAACTTCGTGCTAAGTTTAATTGAAAATTAGTTGTACACGGCGTCCTTGAATAAAAAAAACCCCATATCCCATAACAGCAGAAGAAAAGCTTGCTCGAACTCTAAGATAAATTTTAATCATGTAGTAAAAAGGTATATTCACAAAGTTTTTGCCTCCTTTCATTTCATTAATAAAAAAGAAAGCACATTTCAACCCATAGTTTGGTTAGGGAAAAATAATAAATAACAGCAATTTTAGAACATAGTTTTTATACAGTGTTCAAACCTATTTAACACTGGGAAAAGTAACAAAAAAACCTCAAAAACATTAATTACCAGTTCTTTTTTTTAACGCTGTTATCTACAAAATACCACTGAAAATATCTAGACGAAGGTTTGCATCGTTTTCCTGGTGAGAATTGTGTCCAAAATTAACGTTGGCTTCATTGAGTATACCCAATCTTCAAAAAGAAAGACGCGAGCGACTGCGTCTTCGTCTGCTCTGGGAGCAGAGGTCCGCGATAGACGCTAGCGGCTCAGTTACAGACGCTGGCGGCTGACGCGATAGACGCGTCTGGGAAAATAGACTAACCTGAAACAATGTAAAGCAGAGGGCAGCGATTGACGCGGAGCGATCATCTCGGAGCGTCAGACGCACGAGACGCGTCTGGCAAAATAGGCCTATACTCTAATAATTTTTGATTACGCAGGTTTGCTGCGACGGGGTATTATATGTTTATAATCTCGTATTCAAGATTTGCACCTATTTCATTCACGTACAAAGGTAAATAAACCACTAAAATAAACAAAACAACAATTTCACATAAAACTAATGTATTCACAAACAGCTGATAGTAACAGTCTGCAGTTAAATTTGGTCCTAATAACAGCAGCTGTATAACCAACACACAGTAAACAAACCAAATAAAATATTTCTCCTATTAAAATAACATGGTAACTTTAAAGGGCCGTAGGGCAGAACCCTTATGTCCGATTTGGACCATTTCAGATTTATACCTTCCCATAGATGGTTACTAAGACCGAGAAAAATTTCGTGAGGATCACTCCAGCCGTTCAGGAGGAGTACTTGTAAATAAAAAGCCAGAGTGTAGTATAGGAGCTTCGCTCGCTTCGCTCGCTCCGCTCAATTAGCAGAAAAGTAAGTTGGTATAACGTAAAATTGGTAGTTAATTGAATCAGAAAGTAAAACAAAGATTAAAATAAAAGGATGGCACTAGAAGTAATATTACTGTAAAATATTTATGCATTCGTCGTTTTGTTCGTGGATAGGCCCATATGTTCCAATTAATTTAGCAAAATTATGTAACAAAGGAACGTTTTGATACCCTTACTATTTAATTTTATGTAAAGTTTTGTTTCCCTATCATTCATAGTACCAGGTTAACCGAGCCTTGCTCTTTGTTTTAATTCACTTTTGTGATAATGTCATGGTAATCAAGCAATAAAATTTACACCAGACTCTTCAAAGTGAACAGCTGTAAAAAAAACTGCTAAAATTATTGTTCTTTTATTTTTATTTACTTTTAGTTATTTCGTAACCAAAATAGCAACCCATAAGATCAATGTTAAAAATTACGATTTTTAATCTTAATTTTTGACAAAATTCGATTTTTTTCTTTGGTTGAAGCTGTTTTTAAACTTGTGTTTGGGCCAAAACACTCTTAAATGCATCGTTTAAGCAAAATCTATCAGCTAGATTTCAAAATCGTGGAACACACATCCCTTCAGACACACCTTGAATTATAATACGAGTACCAGGTTAACCGAGCCTTGCTCGTTGGTTTTAATTCAGTTTTGATATAGTGTCATGGTAATAAAGCTATTAAATTTTTACCAACAACCATACCTCTTCATAGTTAACAGCTGTTACAAAAGGTCTGCTTAACATTACTGTTCCTTTATTTTTGTATACCTTTCGTTGTTATTTCGTTACCAAAATAGCAACCCATAAGACCAATTACGATTTTTTAACTTAAATTTAGACCAAATTCGATTTTCTTGGCATTGAGGCTGTTTCTAAACTTATTTTAGGGGCAAAAAGCTCTTAAATGCAGAGATTAAGCAAAATCTACCCGCTAGATTTCGAGGTTGTGGAACACACATCCCTCCAGACATTGCTCGTATTATAGTATAGGATTATACTTTCATCATGTTGTAAGCATTGCCATACAAGACACATAAAATATGTATTTTTTTGTCTAACTGCATGGGTGATGAAAAATATCATACAGCAACCTTGAATGTTTAAAAAACGTAATGTGTATTCCGTTGTTTTTAAAAATAGAGATGAATCTGTGTATTTCTTGGAGATTTGCACCTGGCCAGTGATATCCACCGACCTACGGTATTTCCTCGATCGATCAGTCACTATCGCTGACGCGGTAAGGTCGGAGTCGGTGCTGGCGCCGTGCTGATCCGTCGGTACTGCGTCAGCGCGCGTCAGCCCACGCTGCCCGGTGAGTCAGCACACGGTGTAGTACGCGGGTCCAGAGGGCAGCCCCCCCCCCCCCACACCAACACAAACACACGGACGGGGCATTTAAACGCGGTTGAGTAACTAGCGCTGCTGACAGCTGACAACTGACGGCCATAATTAATTGTCAGCTGGGAGGTTATCGTAATTATCGAATCCCGCTGATCAAAATTGGCAAAATCTATTTAAGTATGTAACTATGTACTTACTATGTAACTTTTTGTCGTTGACTTTTAACAAAAGAAAAGTTGGTCCATCTAAAGAGTAAAAATTATTGAGTACAACATTATGGAAAATAAACAAAATTCTTAATTTTGTTATCAAACGAATCTTATTTAAGACTTTTCATATTTAAAGTGGTATACTAAATCTTCATTTTGTATTTTTGTATTTAATATGTCTCCAAGTAAAGCTTTGTAAGGTAAAAGTTTTATTAAAACAATGACTCGTGGGAAGTGTAAACATTCTCTTAAAGTAATTAAATTGTTGCCCTTAAATCAAATATTTTTTTACCAAAACGTTATCGCCATTTTGATTTTTTATGGGCATTTGCCCCTGCAAACACCTAATTTATAAACAAATTATCAAGGTAATAAAATTGAAGCATACAACAAAATTAGTCAATTTATGATTTAATGGTACATAGATGAAATTCACAAAAAAAATATTGAGTCAGGAATCTACAATCATGCGTCGTCATTAAGTAATTCAAAATAAAAAAAAGCTATAAGCTATCCTGCTATAAGCTATAAGCTATCCTGAAAAGGCCTTTACATGCTAAGTTTATCGTTTTATCTTAAAAAATAATGGTTAATTCTTATTTATACTATACTACTTCTCAGCCCTGAATTTAAAAAGTTTCTCAAGTATCATATTTAATAAAAAATTAAATAATTTAAAGTTTTTTTTTACATTCAGAGTATGGAGAAATGTTTTGATCGCAATGATTTTGATGAATGCAAAGATTTACGCTGTAGTCTAAAGCTCATATGAACATTTAATAAAAAATGAGATCGTTTCAGGAATGATAGTTATAAATAAAGTTAAGATGCACTGCTGTTATCATTGCAAGAGAGTTCTATATAATGACTCCAATACAAATATTACTATAAACTAATGAATCTAAGGAACTGTCTTCCTAGGGCGAAAGATGAGCGTCCGAAGGGTGGGGACCAAGGTGATTCCACATTCGGACTCCAGTGGGTCCTTGCAGGAAGGAGGCAGCTCCACGGCGAAGTGGTAAAGAAGATTCGAGGCGAAGAGAAACACGATCATTCTGGCAAGCTCTTCCCCCACGCAGGATCTCTTTCCTGCAACGAGAAAATTTCAATTAAGATGAATCACTGGATGAGTTAGGACATGCAGCATCATCTTTTTAAGCTTCCTTCTATTCAGAAGGTGAACCATCTAAAATCCATACCTGTCTGGAAAGGCATGAAGGCCTCAGGTTTGAGGAGCTTTCCTTCTCCATCCAGGAACCTCTCCGGGTTGAAGACCTCAGGCTCGCTCCAGTACTGGGGGCTCATGTGGACCGCCCACTGGAGCGGCATGACCATGGTGCCCCGGGGGATCCGGTACCCTGCTATCCTGGTCTCCCTGAGGGTCCCGTGCGGGATGCCGACGGGAACCACCGGCTTGATCCTCTGGGACTCCGCGACGGCTGCTTGCAGGTAAGGGAGATTCGGGGAGTCCGCCAGGTTTGGGGAAGAGTGACACACTTGGTCCAGGTCGTCGTGAATCCTTTTCTGAAGAAAGAATTTTTTCATTGAAAACCCCAAGCCAATTAGATCTAAGATTTTGACAAATTTTATCAACTTGCAATAATTAGTTCAAGTAAAAAATTTAAATAAGGTATAAGGTCAAAGTAATTTACTCGTACATGTAGTTTCGGACAAAATTATTTTGAAAAAGAAAATTTAAGAATATTTCATTTGGAAAACGTTAGAGCTAATTATGTTTAGGTTAAATACATAATTAAGTCCTGCCTTTGGTCATTGGGCTATTAATTAATGATCCTGACAAATGAAAGAGCTGATATGTGTCAGTAACAAAGCTACACCTCATCTGATCCATTACAATCATCACACTCATCCCTTCAGTCATACTCACCTTAAAATACGCACCACAGAGTGCGTCGGTGTTTCAAATAAAGTATCTAAAGTATCTAAAGTATACGAAAGAGATTAACGATTCTGTAATTTTGTTGACGAAAAAAGTTCTAGTAATTTGTTACCAAATTAAAAATTGTCAGTTAGACAATTAAAAAAAAGTTCTAGATTTAAGGAACAATAAACAATGTTGAAGTATCTTCTTCTAACTGTAATAATAACCAGAGTTACTTCTACATAAAAATTGACTCCTATGACATTTCTGTTTTAGGAACATCCTCGAGTACATAAAAAGTGATGAGACATTTTACATAAAATATCTGACCATATAACAATATTTTCCTTAAGTCCCCGTTATATCAACCTTTACTTGCAAGATGCTCTAAGGATCCCTCACAATCAGTACCTGGATGTCCGGGTGACACGCCACGTATATGAGGAACCACCGGAGCGTGGTCAGCGTGGTGTCCACGCCGGCGCCGAACAGGTCGGCCAGCAGGAAGTGGAACTGCGGCTGCGTGAAGGTCCCCAGGTCCGCGCCCCTGGAGCGCTGCTCCCTCAGGAACGCCGAGATCACGTTGTCCGTCCGACCCTCCGGGTGAGCTTCTATCAGCTGCTGGTACACGCGGTGGGTCTTCTCCAGGCCGTCCACCAGGAAGTGCATGGTCTTCTGGTACCGCGGGATGTACCTGGGAAATTACAATGACATTAATTTTCAATATATTTGGCTTAAAATACAATCTTTACATTCCGGGAACAGAAGTCAGATTTACCGGTGGATTAATTGACCGTTGGTGAACTTTTTATATAAAAATAAGTCAAAAAACTGTTGGTGAGTTGTTAGTTAGTCTACGATCACTGTTCCGAAATACATTCAATGACAATATTTTCAGCCTGTCAGCTATGTTTTCATATATCTCCAAAATATAATTTCAGAGGGAAACATTTCTACATTAAATTAATAGTTAATGCGTCGGTCAACAATCCGAGTAAACATCCATCATCTAAATATCATACTCATATGGTACATATGGTACCATATGTACAATATGAGTATATTATCATACTCATAATCATATCATATGGTTATTCTAAATGCTTCTGTTCAGTCTTCAAACTTATGGACGATAGCTCATCTTAAAATTCTTATCGTATCCACTATAAAAAACCGCACGATTAAAAACCGTCCGTCAACACCATACAAGTAATTGGCAGCCGGTTGAAAACCGTCACCGTGCCTGTGTGAAAGGTCTCATAAGATTCTATTGGAATGTCAGCCGTACGATTTTTAATCGTACGGGCAAAACCGTGATGTGTGAAAGTAGCGTTAACACTACCCAAAGAACCACAGACGTTCCATGAATAAGGTACTAAAAATACTTCTTCTTCTTCTTCTTGAAATGACTTTCATTTACATAATCGTGCTCATAATCGAAGTAATGTTCAGAGCGGACTCTCTCTAGAATATTAGATTTTTTCCTGGGGTTCACCTGAGGAAGGGGAGGAAGTTGAGTGGACCGGCGACCCCGATGTGCTTCACACCCTCGTCGCTGAGGTGTTGTAGCCAGGTCCACGTCTCGTCGCCCCAGGCCCACCGGTGGCCGAACACCAGGTCGTTGATCACGTTGCCCACGTGGTGCAGGAGGGTGCGGCTCGCGTCCACCTCCCTGCCACCCTCGCTCTCCAGGTACTGGAAGAATCGTGGGAAGATCAGCTTACTCCAAAACATATGAAAATATGTACAACAAGGCGATATGATCCATTATGTACCGTTCAACCGGATTTCTTTATCGAAAACGAATCTCAAGGAGGTGATTTTGATGGAGAGGTTCTCTTGACTAAAGATCGTTTATGCATTTTGCAACTACGCAATGAACTTTGTAGTGGTATAGATTGAAAAGGTCACTTTTTCAATACGTCAAAATAGACAACCAAGAATTAAAGTATTAGAGTATTCCTAAAATAACTTAGGTTTAAGACAAATCTAAAGATTTGTGACATATATAGAGCAGCGATCTTCATTAACACGTGTGAAGACTCTCAAAATCCTATACTATAATACGAGGAATGTCTGAAGGGATGTGTGTTCCATGATCTCGAAATCTAGCTGTTAGATTTTGCTTAAAGTTTGCATTAAAGAGTGTTTTGGCCCAAAAATAAGTTTAGAAACAGCCTCAACCCCAGGAAAAATCAAATTTGGTCTAAAATTAAGTTTTAAAATTGTAATTTTTAACATTAGTCTTATGGGTTGCTATTTTGGTAACGAAATAACAGCGAAATGTAAACAAAAAGAAAGAAACATTAATGTTAAGCAGACTTTTTGAAACAGCTGTTAACTGTGAAGAGGTATAGTTGGTTGTTGGTGGAAATTTAATTGCTTTTTTACCTTGACACTATAACAAAAGTAAATAAAAACCAACGAGCAAGGCTCGGTTAACCTGGTACTAAGCTCATAATGCATTGAAATTTCTACAATGATAAACGGGGTATTGCTTATTGGTAAACTGAAACTACCACTACAAATCATGAATTCAATTAGGTTGGCACAAACATACTATGTCTCTAACATTACCATTTAAATTGTTTCTAATTTATAACCATACAATTCAAATAATTACTAATTTAAGATTAAGTGTCTTCTACAGAAGTGACCTAACTCTAAAATATGATGCGATAGCATAGATTACATACAGTATCTATGGTATATTAATAAAGATTTTGAAGATTTTAGTAAAGCTTGCTAAAGCTTACTTGAACGGTTTCCGTAACGCCTTGCATGATTCTGTCCTGGAGAACTTCTCTCTTCGGCCCAATCTTCACCATCCCGAGAGATTTCAAGGTTGAAATCACAAAGGATCTCTGCTCCTTCCATCTTTTGCCCTCGGCGCAAATCAAGCCTTCAAAATAAAAAATAAAAGTATGTAGAGCAATGACGTGTATACTATTACAGGTATAGTTTGAATAATGTGGTAGCCTATCCTATATAGGAAACTAACATCATATTTGGAAACTCCCAAATGTACAACGAAACGTAATGAACAAAATTCAGGCCCTTGTGTTTCTCAGATTGTAGTTCGGATAACAGTTGAGAAGTTAATGTTGCAAAGTTGCGCACATATCGGTGAAGAGTCTCATATTTAGGTCATCCTTATTCCATTCAAAACGACTATGTAATTTCGCTTCATTGATCAAATCATTAATTAAACAATTAAATGCTTGAACTTTCTTCTTTATCAGCAGTCAATTCTTTAATACATTACCTTCTCTGCAAAGTGTTATTTTTCCATAGAATAAGTCTATATATAAATACTTAAAATGTAAGTTAAGTTTTATTTATAGATCCTTTAGTTGACTGGAAACCTGACCCCTAAAGAATAAGACGGACGGAAATTGCATAAATTTGAATTTTGACTTTAGAATTGCAATTAGGACGACTTTGAAATGCTGTTTTATCTTTCGAAATCGGCCTTTACTATGTCAGGTCGCAGTCACGTGTGCCATGAATGTCCTTTGAAGTGATCAAAGACATTTCCTGCCCTAAATTTCTCAAGAATTCATTTAAAAGAATTCATTAAAGGACTTTTTAACAGTCATATTTGAATTAGGAAGGTCGATCGTTTTGAATAATGAAGGCATCGTAAAAGCGTATCCATTAGATTACGAGGTAAAAACGAGGTTAAATATATAGCACATAACCCTTTTTTCTTTAAAACAACCTTCTAGATTTTGTGTAGCGACGCCATTGATTTTCACATTCAATGCGCTTCCTGCTTTTACGTTTAGACGAACTATATAAAAGTCGGCATAAAATTATTCTAAGGTTCTCACGAATACACAAATGAGATGCAATTGTTTTTCACAACAATCTTAAAACATGTCTCGAAGTGTCATTTTGTTTTTGACAATCACTGTCATACTTTATTAAAACTGAAATAATATATGCCATATCTATACTTATTTAATCTATCTATACTTATTTAATACGCTAAGGGGTTTTTTTTTTTTTGTCTTGAGAACTCCTCCTACAATTTTTAACCGATTTTCAAGTTTTTGGTGTCGTTGGATAGGGCTTGGTCTGTAGTTGTTTCCGCCAAAAATTGATGAGAATCGGACTGAAAATAAAGGCGCTATCCAACGTTGAAATCTCAAAATTTCCCATTTAAATAACATTGGGGAATGAATAATAAAGCATTTGAAACATCTGTTAATGATCAGCTGTAAATACATGTAGTTATTGGCAATTAATGATATTGACATTATTGGATTGGTCGGATGTCATTGATTTAGAGCTAAAGTTACATTTGTACTGTATTTAAATAAATTGCTCGATTTCGAGCAACACGTATACAAGTACTTATTTAATACGCTAAGGGGTTTTTTGTCTTGAGAACTCCTCCTACAATTTTCAACCGATTTTCAAGTTTTTGGTGTCGTTGGATAAGGCTTGGTCTGTAGTTGTTTCCGCCAAAAATTGATGAGAATCGGACTAAAAATAAAGGCGCTATCCAACATTGAAAACTAAAAATTTCCCATTTAAATATCATTGGGGACTGAATAAAGCATTTGAAACATCTGTTAATAATAATCAGCTGTAAATTCGTGTAGTTATTGGCGATTAAAGATATTCACATTATTGGATTGGTCGGATGTCATTGATTTAGAGCTAAAGTAACATTTGTACTGTATTTAAATAAATTGCTCGATTTCGAGCAACACGTATTAGTATACGTGTCTATTAAAAATGGTCCAAGACACTTTCCTTGAGTGATCTTACATATTACAGAGAACATGCTAATTCTTAACTTAACAGCTGATTACTGACTGCCATTGTATGATCTACTCAAGAAATCTTGATCTACTTGTCAAGCCCTATACTATAATACAAGCAATGTCTGAAGGGATGTGTGTTCCACCATCTCGAAATCTAGCGGGTAGATTTTGTTTAAACTTTGCATTTAATAAAGTTTTGACCCAAAAATAAGTTTAGAAACAGCCTCAATCCCAGGAAAAATCGAATTTTGTCTACATTTAAGTCTAAAAATCGTAATATTTAATATTGGTCTTATGGGTTGCTATTTTGTTAACGAAATAACAACGAAAGGTATACAAAAATAAAGGAACATCAATGTTAAGCACTCTTTTTAAAACATCTGTTAACTGTGAAGAGGTATAGTTGGTTGTTTGTGGAAATTTTTTACTAATTTTTTATTGTTTGTGGTAATTGTTTTATTACTACGTCACTATAACAAAAGTGAATTGAAACCAACGAGCAAGGCTCGGTTAACCTGGTACTACGATACTAGCTTATTCTATCAAGAGCAACATCATAAATTAAAATACTTCAAATTCATCAACAGTGATATGTGTACAACTGCAATCTATTAGTGAAAGTGAACGAAAACCACAAAATAAGCTATAAACAGGGATAAAACGTTTTACAGGTTATGTCTATGAATTAAGTTTCGAGGGAACTCGATGTGTTTGCTAATTTGCTACAGGTTGGGTAACCACATCACTTCACTTCTAACAAATGTTCATTTTTCATAAACTAGTAAACGTGTTGCTAGAAATCCAGCAAATTTATTTTAATACAATACAAATGTTACTTTTATCTCTAAATGATTGACGTCCGACCAATCCAATATTGTGAATATCTGCAATCACCAAAACTACACGTATTTACAGCTGATTATTAACAGATGTTTTAAATGCTTTATTCAATCCCAATGCTATTTAAATGGGAAATTTTGAGATTTCAATGATGGATAGCGATTTTATTTTTAGTCCGATTCTCATCAGTTTTTGGCGGAAACAACTACAGACCAAACCCTATCCAACGACACCAAAAACTTGAAAATCGGTTGAAAATTGTAGGAGGAGTTCTCAAGACAAAAAAACCCTTAGCGTATTAAATAAGTATAGATTCTAAGCAGAAAATCCTACTTTTTCACACCTTGAAGTATTTCTCCAATAATAAACCCGTCCAAGATTCACAAAGGATTTCCACCTACCTTGAGATTGTCACCTCCTCGACAATTACATGTTGCATAACACCGTGCACGTCGCGTCTCCGAGTCGCATCTCCTCACCGGACGATTGAGCCCGGCGGTCTTTGACTGGGGGACCTTGAGACTCTCGGCAAGGTCCGTGTTTACGCCAAGCACCGTAGCGCTCCATCGCAGAGCGTCGACCCGGCCAAGGTGACCCATCACGCGAATTTCACGGCCCCGCTAGTAAACAACCAGAAGACGAATGGCTCTCGGCTCGGCGCTTCTGCGCAGTTGCGTCAATAGACGGGATGCCGACAGTGCCGGGCAGTCGGGATACCGCAGGTTCAAGGGCCTTCTTGGTTCTTTGGTGGTAATTTATATTCTGGGTTTATGAAAAGGAATTGTAGGTACAGGGTAAAGACTTCAGGAAACGACTTTAGTCTTATGACTTTTGAAAAATGCTCATCATCTGGTGGTTGATGAAATTGATGAGTGGTGTTCATAGTTGCTAACCAATACACAAGTGGCAGCTTAGTCGTTTTGGTTCTTGCAAACCTAGGCTACTACAAACACGAATATCCGGAACATTTACATTGTGAAGAAATTTATTCAAGGAAAATATGACGATGAAAATGTTGGTAGGCTAATACGAGTGAATCCCTCCTGGATGGTAAGTCTACTCGCCGGTACGACTGGATCCCTCCTGAATGGTAAGTCTTCTCTCCGGTACGACTGGATCCCTCCTGAATGGTAAGTCTTCTCTCCGGTACGACTGGATCCCTCCTGGATCGTAAGTCTTCTCGCCGGTACGACTGGATCCTTCCAGGATAGTAAGTCTTCCCGCCGGTACGACTGGATCCCTCCTGGATTATAAGTCTTCTCGCCGGTACGACTGGATCCTTCCAGGATAGTAAGTCTTCTCGCCGGTACGACTGGATCCCTCCTGGATGGTAAGTCTTCTCGCCGGTACGACTAGATCCCTTCTGGATGGTAAGTCTTCTCGCCGGTACGACTGGATCCCTCCTGGATGGTAAGTTTTCTCGCCGGTACAACTGGATCCCTCCTGGAAGGTAAGTGTTCTCGCCGGTACGACTGGATCCCTCCTGGATGATAAGTTTTCTCGCCGGTACAACTGGATCCCTCCTGGATGGTAAGTCTTCTCGCCGGTACGACTGGATCCCTCCTGGATTATAAGTCTTCTTGCCGGTACGACTGGATCCTTCCAGGATAGTAAGTCTTCTCGCCGGTACGACTGGATCCTTCCAGGATATTAAGTCTTCTTGGCGGTAGGACTGGATCCCTCCTGGATGGTAAGTCTTCTCGCCGGTACGACTAGATCCCTCCTGGATGGTAAGTCTTCTCGCCGGTACGACTGGATCCCTCCTGGATGGTAAGTTTTCTCGCCGGTACAACTGGATCCCTCCTGGATTGTAAGTCTTCTCGCCGGTACGACTGGATCCCTCCTAGATGGTAAGTGTTCTCGCAGGTACGACTGGATCCTTCCAGGATAGTAAGTCTTCTCGCCGGTACGACTGGATCCTTCCTGGATGGTAAGTCTTATCGCCGGTACGACTAGATCCCTCCTGGATGGTAAGTCTTCTCGCCGGTAAGACTGGATCCCTAATGAATGGTAAGTTTTATCGCCGGTACAGTTAAGTACCTTCAATACGATTCCGCAAACTTCAAACGTATATCCTGTATGGTAACGGATAATCTAAAATAACCTAACCTAATCTAAATATTATAAATGTTAAATGTTACCGGGGAGAAAAGTTACTTGCCTGAAGGGCATTCTCTAGAATCTGTCTGTAACTAACCAAATTCTCTGTACTAAATATCCGCCGCCCAAGCGAGAAGGAGAGGACGCCGCGCCGGCCGGCGTGCGCGGCAGGTGACTCATGACGTCATCCAAGTCTCGGCGCAGATTCACTTTCAGAGCACGTGAACCACGGCCTTGAACCTGTCTCAGACATTGCGTCACAATTCTCGGAATCCCAGGAACGCCATTGGTTCCCGGCGGCGCGGTGCGGGCGGCTGAAGTCTTTTATCGGTAATCCCAATCCCGGTTATGTCCGTCTGGTATTCCTTTTATAATCCCGTCGGGAGTTGTTTTGTTCTGGGTTTATTGCCTTGTTTATAATCTTGTTTTGCGTGGCAAGCAATTTGCACGCTTGCGACTAATACATATGTGAGAGTCTGCGAGTTTCATTGTAGGTAAACTGTTCCTTGTAGGTCCTTTGCACTGCGAACAGCCAACAGGGATATGATATTATAGTATTAATGGAATCTTAAATGGGTGGAATAATGATTACTTTTTATCAGTCACTAAATACAAGACCAATCAATCTATATAGTCCTCGGTACACTTGTGAGTCATTAAAAAAACCATCACGAACATTTAATGCAGTCATGATTCAGTAAACTTAAACTTAGCAAACCCATTCCTCGAATCCACCAGTGCTTTTAACATGCTTTAAGGACACCAATACACCATATTAGTTTGAGTTAAACACAGTATAAGCTTTCTTTAAGCTTTTCTAAGGAAAACAGAACTTCCTCGTACATAACACATTGCAAGTTGCAAACCTAAGCGTCTTACTATCTCCAAACTAAATGTCCTTGTCTTTACAAGTGGACACCGCCAAACACAAGTGACAAGCATTGCCTTGACATTTTCTTTTGCTGTCTTCCTCAGAGCTTCCTTATCTTTTGGCAACAGCACAAACTCCCCCCACCAAGAATCGCGTTTTACCGGTTTAACTCCTATTAAGGCTAATCCTCTCATTCGCCTTGAAATGACTTGCCTAAGTCAGCGGAGTGACTAATCGCCTAAACTCCGTAAATGGTTACCAACGTTTCGCAAGTCCGAGTTTGAATAAGTCCAACAAACGAAATTATAGCGCTGGCTTATTCTTGGACGCTCTGATCCCAAAGGTTTTTGGGAAGTAATAAATTACCTCATTGGTGAAAATTCATTGTCGAGCAATTAGATTGAATAGTTGATGAGCAGGTGGTCAATGAATTGTCAATTTCGGAGATCCTGATTAGGGCTCCTTTTTCGGAGAGACTGACGAAGAAGCCATGGTAACTAGGTATACTACAAAGACTGCACAGTGCACACTTAGGCTATGTGAAGGGACTGCTACACCATAAATGAAATTGAGTTTACCCCTTACCGTAATCATTTAGTGTATGCGAGTAGTGTAAAAGTGGGGCTGCTGGGACGTGACGTCATCACGATGACGTCAGCAGTGATGACGTCATCAATGACGTCACGAATGACGGCACCAATGACGTCATATGATGTCACATGACGTCACATAAATGACGTCATGGTGACGTCATTACCGCTGACGTCATCATGATGACGTCACTGACGTTAATTAGGTCAAGGTCACGCAAGAATACAAAAATTTTTTTTTTGCACTTTTGCGATTCCTCAAATTTTGTTGAGAAATTGAAATTTCTCGAGGAATCACAAAAGTGCAAAAAAATATTCTTTTTATTCCCTAGCGATCAGACTCTCGACCTAATATATCCGTCAGGGGTCATTGACCCGTCCCAGCAGCCCCACTTGAAAAAAAAATAATTTTATATTTTACTTACCCACCGAGAGACTGAGAGCCGAAGAATAATTTCTTCAAACACCCGACAGTGCGACAAACGACACGCGATCCGAACAGCGCCGCGTCCGAAGACGTACTGACTTGTACACAGACGGTATCCCAGGTACCCGGCTCAGTGGTGGGGATAAGGAGGTGGTGGGGGTAAAGTGGTCAGAAGGAAGAAAAAATTAAAATTTTTGCAACAACTCATCCGAGTCTGTCCGTTACCGTAACTCGGATTGGAAATATTTCCTGAGAAATATTTAATTTTATTCTTTCTCAGGTGATCTTGGAACTTGTGAAATTTCAATCAAACCAAAAGTGAAAAAAAAAATTTTTTTTGTTATTTGAAACTTTGCCGAAAAATTAAGAAATGTTTGATATCTTGCTAAATATTTAAATTTAAACTCAATATAAGTAAATTGAGTGCAAAAAGTGAGATGTGCACACCACAAGAGTTGAACAGCAACTGAACAAGTCGCTCCGTGTATCTCAGGTACTCGGTAGAGTGGTGGGGATAAGGAGATGGTGGGGGGAAAATGGTCATATGAAATGAAAAAATAAAATTTTTTTTTTTTGCAAACTATACAACTGAGTTTGTTATTCAGCAATAGGCATAAGAAAAAAAAATATTTTTTATCCACATTGCTCAACATGTTGAAACGTGTTCAAGGTCAACCATTTGAAGTTTTAAAAAAAATATTTTTTTTAATTTTATTTACAAAAATCCTCCTTCATCCCCATATGTGCTGTCCGGACTTGTGCTTGATGTTGTTGAAGAATTTTCTTCACAGCAACATGTTCCTTGTGTATTTTGGACTACCCCCTTCTGCTTCATCCATACTGTCGTCGATGAGTGGACAGTCGTATTCCAAGTTCATTTTTATTATCATCCCTGGATTTTGAAGTAGCCGCATGTGCAATTTTTCATAGATTTCTTTTAGGTATTGAAGGCTGTCAACAAGTAATTCCCACTTCATTGTGTGTAGTGTAACCTTTAGCGTAGCTGAGTTGGAAATGAAGCCAGACTTGCATGTAGGATTGGTCTTTTGGAATTGTAGTGGTGGGGGTAATTGATACAACCAGACAGGTTGAAACATGTTCAAGGTCAACCATTTGGAGTTTTAAAAAAGAAAATTTTATTTAAAGAGTAGTGTTGAAAACTGGCAATTTGGCTGCTTTATCTGTACATTCGATGCATCTTAGGCAGTATACAACTGCGTATACCAAGTAGAAGAAAATTGCAATTAATAAGGCCAAGATTATGAAGAGATCTAATTTTAAAATTTTCTGAATTAGCATATGGTCCTTCCTGATCCGTCTTTCTTCCATCCTTCTTTCCATCATCTCCACTAGATCCACATGCTGGCATCTCCTCCTCCCCAGGCTTTCCGCTTCATCGGCCTCATATATTGGTGGTGGAACATCCATGTTTGCAGCTCAAAAGATGAAGATGTAATGAAACACATTGGTGCCGCATCTCAGGTCTCCAAGAGGAAAAGTGGTAGGGGAAAACCTGAACATGTTAGAACATGTTCAAGGTCATCCAATTTGTGTTTTAAAAAAATTTTAAAAAAATTCAATACTGTAGCAAGATAGGTTTTTTTTTATTTTGTTTTTATTTTATCATTCCTTTATTACAATACAAAAATATGCATATTGAAGTACAATGAGGATACAAAATATAAATATTAGTCAGGAGAAATATTCCAAGTTTGGACTGGCTTGAGTCTTCATGGATGATCTAAAGGAGTAGGCTGAAGAAGTTGATGATGGTGACCTAGGCGGCTCGTCATCCCTGGGGACATGAGGGCATTTTGTGTTGCAAGCAAAAATTTGCATGTTCAATCGGTATCCCTGTTCGATTAGTGATTTAAATTCTTGAACAATTTCGTTTAATTCTTGCAGATTTCTTACAAATACTTCTTCATAATTTGCACATTTTACAGTCAGAGCCATCTTGATGTTTTCCGTATGATGTCCAAAGGCGGAATGAATATTAGCATGGTCGTTTGAAGGTAGTATGAAATAGTGGTGGGGGGAAGTTGTTTACACGCTGTCTGATGAGAGGTGGTTAAATTTTTGCCAACTAAACATATTGATTGAACAAATGGCGCAAAGTTCTTTAGGTGTATGGTAACTTAAAACTGGAGCCACATGACCATATTGTAAACATCCATCATCTTGTAGGAATTGTGCCGGGTTGGATACAGCGGCCCTTCCACAACTTCGACAAAATTTTGTACCATCACCAAACTTGTACCAACCAAAAGTGTTGTAACCTCTGTTGTCTAGCTTGTACTGTTTGATAAAAATTTTAATTTGTTGAGGAGCGTTGGATCGTAAAGTATGGCTAAATAGCTGTTGATCTTCAATAATTTTTCTTACACAAAGCTCAAATAGGGTGCTCATCGTTTGACAGTTGCAATCAAACTGAACTTCTTTACAGTCTGTATGCTGGTAACCTGAAATGGTGGGGGAAAACACACACACACACACACACACACACACACACACACACACACACACACACATATTGCTGTTTGAAAAAAATTTATGTTTAATTTGTGCAAAGGTCAAAGGTCAAGGTCACCCCAGAGCTTTAAAAAAAAGGCAACATATCAATATGCGAAATTTTTTTTTTTTTCACATATTGATATGTTGCCTTTTTTGTGTTTTTTTTTTTTTTTTTTTTTTTTTGGTTTTTTATCTTTATTTAAAACAGTACAAACAAGATTACATGACAAAAATATATATAGTTAAAAAATACAAACAGATACAAGAAAGAAAAAAATTATTTTTTTAACACTGCTGCTTGTCTGCGATGTGGATGGTAAGCTCGGTGGAGTTGCTGCCGCTGCATCCGTGGGACACCAAGTAGAGACATCCTGGTTGTATGGAGCGGAGATCTTCGTTTTGGAGTAGGTGTACAAATCTTTTGGGCAGGTAAATTTGGAATTTTGCTTCATCCCCCGGAGTATATGGTGCTTCGCTGAGACTGCAGCAGATTGCTTCGCCGACAGTAGTTTCCATTTTCTTCAGTGCATGTATAATATAATGTTTTTCATCCTTGAGTTCAGAACATTTTTTTACCGGCAAAATTGTAGACTTGGAGTGGGCGTTGAATTGTTCCACCAAAGACTGCAGAAACTGGTTGGATGCCATGGTTGTTCTAGAGGTCCTCACTGTCTTCTTGCTCTGAGATGTTGTCGTCTCGGAATCTCGAGTAATACTCGTGCCAGGTCTCGGTCTGCTCCTCGCTTTTATAATCGCCGTTACCCCCACCACCATCGCCGATTTCTCCATCTTGCAGGTAAGTCGCTAATTTTAAAGCGTTTTTTAACGCACAGTGCCTGTCCCTTTTATGTTCCACACTTTGTGTGCAAATACAAATGTTTTCAGCAATAAATTTAAAATTTTTATCTATTTGCACATCTTTAACTGGAGTAGATGTAAATTGTTCTATCCATCTTTTCTTTTCAAGTCCTTTTGTGTAAATATTAGTAAATCTGTTTGAAAATTGATGCATAATATGATACAAGTCTGAATAACTGGTAAAACCGTCATACCAATCGATGTGATGAAAATATTTCCAAGTCCATCGGTTTGTTGTTGCGGCTTTGGTGGTTAGTGAAGAAAAAGAGCATGGTGGTTTAAATAAAAATGTGTAAGGAATATTTTTATCTAAATCGTAAAATACGAGTTCTTTAATTATAAACCGATCATCGTTACCACGAAAAGCTTGAAATTCAATAATACCCGGCTTGGACTTGATTTCTTCTTCCATGTCCATTTGAAAGGTCACCCGTCTATCCATCACGGTGTCAGAAGGTCAACTGTTTTCCACACCACGGTAGGCATTTATTTATGCCAGGCCGTACAGTTGAAGGCGCGTTGGTGTATATTTAACGTGGGCACCATCCCCGGTAGGCCTACACCCACAAAATTTTGAATTTTTTATTGAAAATTTGCCAATTCAAGTGTAAAGTGTTGTGAAAAATTTTAAAATTTTATTTAACTTACCATCTGGTCATTTTTGTTGTAGTCATTCTCATCACTTTGATCCTTTTCATCACTGAAATGTGTTTCTTCATCAGATTTTACAAAATTATTTTTTTCTTGCACATATTGTTCCAATTGTCTCCACATTTGAACTTCATGAGGAATTCTATTGAATATTGAAGTGTCCACAGGTCCATACAAAATTGGTGCATCCGGTTGTTTGTCCAAAGTGTCTGTTAAATAATCTTTAATAATCGAACTGGAGAATACTAGCTGTCTTAAATATCTTGTTATCGGTTCAGTTGCACATGTTAAAATAAAAAATTCTTCTCTGTTCAGCTGAATTTTTATGTCATGTTTGGTCGTATCTCTGAATCTCATTTGATGTTCACCTCGGTGTTTAATAATATCAATTTCCAAGTCTGAGTCCAATAGTCCTACTTTTGTTTTCCTGCCAAACATGTTGCTATTAAAATAACATTCCAACAAATGGAGGTGTTTCATAAAAGATTCCCAAGCGTTGGCTGTAAACAAAATCATTTTTGTTCCGTGGGTTAAAATTACTGTAGGTGAATAGTCGGTTGATTTCATAACTCCAATTAAAACACTTTTATCCAAACTTGAAGAGATTGGATAAAAAATTCGTAAAAATACCTCCATCAAAATATTTGGTGAAATATTTTCTTCCACATTTCTCTTCCTCTTGGATAAATATTTCTTCTTTTTACCTTTTTCTTCTTCTTGATCTGCGCCGTGTTGCTGTTCATTCATGTCCAAAAATTCTGAAATTTCTTTTTCTATATCGCATTTCGTTGTACCACTAGTAGAAGCCATATTGAAGATGATGCTACCCATACGATGTCAGGCAACAAACTGATCAGGAGCGGTCTGTGCGCTCCCCTTTTATAATCGCGCCGATGATTGAAATCTTACAAAAATGAGTTTTTATAAAACATTTTTAACAATTCCTGTCAAAGGTGTGTAAGTGACAATTTTATCATGTAAAATTAAACAATATGCAGTTGTATTTGCAGGTATAGGCTCGTTGAATTCCATTTCTATCTTTATGTCAACACTTGATGATTTTACTGATTCATTTTGTTTAGAACAATCAATTACAACTATTGTGTAACCATCTAAGTATTCTTCTGGTGATAATAAAGGTGTATTTGTTTTACCGTAATATGAATTTTGGAATCTCGCATACATATCGTATAATATACTGTACTTTTTATTAGCGAATGACACATTTAAATTGTCGTAGGGGAAAAACTGTGAATTCAAATAAACTTTAATATTTTTTAAGTTGCAATGATCAAATTTGCCTGCATGTTTTGTGATACTGTCTCTCCTACCTGTTTGTAAACCAAATATAATATACCTGGCTCGTTCTACGTAATTAGATGTTTTAACAGTCCAAGTGTGTCGATCCGTAGCAGGTAAACTGGGATGTTCATGGAATTCCCAACTTCTAAAAGGAATTACAATATCACGATCAGCCTTTAATTTCCTTAATAGTAGCATTCTATGCTCGTCAGCTAATTTAACATGTGGAACTCTCCATACAATTTTGTCTAATGTTAATTTCCATTCTAAAGTTGCATCTGTTGTACCGTCTGGAGCTTTAATAATGTCTTTATCGTTAGAAGATCTCAATAAAACTAATTCTTGTTTAACATTTAATATTATTTTTCTATAATCTTCAGCAAATCCAAGCAACAAACGTAATGGAATATGAAAATCAAAATATCCCTTTGTATTCGGAGTGATTGTGTCATGTTCAGGTAAAACCCATCCGGCAGGTTGAAGTAAATTGGTTTCATTAGGATAGATGTTATCCCTTTTAAAGTTGTTGCAATACCTACTTTTTTAGTGGAATCAACTGTTACACCTGATATTTCATATCTAATTTCATCAAACAGGAAAGCCATAGGATTATTTATAAATGGAACTGTTGTACCAGTAGTAGAACCATCCTTTTTAGTAACTTTTCCTTCGATATACAAGTAACTTTCACATGGTAGTGTGTAAATGTCCTGATGTTGTATAGGAATACGAATTTCGTCGTTATTGTTCAATTTTGATGAAGTGTAAGGGTTGTGGGTGTGATATTCTTTTTCCCATAGGGTTTCGTCGAATGTCGGACCCTGCGCTATATCCAGTATATCCATAATCGGTTAATTTTAAACCAATCTTTTCTAAGAAACGAATGTTCTCGCGTGTTAACTCCTCCACAGCTGAAGAGCTACTAATGCGGTTTCCCGTAGGTTGTCCACTTTTAAATGATAAACCCATGATTTTTGTATTAAAGTGTCGATTTTAAATGTAATCTAACTGTAATTGGCTCTTCTCGGAAATCTATCAAGTTACCGTCTTGATCCAATACGTTCAACACGATGTCTGAAATGAAAGTGGTGTTCAACGGCAGATATACTAGGTTTTGTGGCTTTTCAACAATTTTAAATCCTGGAGGTACACTCGGGTAAAAAGTATGTATTATATGGGTATTTGCTCCATCTCTGTAAGCTCCCTGTATAATGTTACAAGTTATATCTATACTATTGACTTTTAATATTGTTACAGTTTGTTTACCGGAATGTGTTTGATTTGGTTCTAAAATTGGCCCATCTTTGGGAAATCCTAACAATTCACCGATTGAGTGTTCCTGAGTAAAATCTATATAATATTTGGAGTTAATTTCAGCTTTCATCGTATTGTTATTACCTTTTAATGTTATATTGTCTTTTCCCATTTTATTTTGCAAAATTTCATTAATATGATCAATTTCATAAGAACCTGTGGGTAAACTGCAAACTTCTAAGTCTGTAAACTTCCCACTGGCATCTTTTCCTTTATAGTAATGCAATAAGTTATTTTTATCTTCCGTAACATTGGGAATAGAGTTGTAAGTTGTAAAATCCAACAGTGCCGCTTCCCAAAATCTTCCTTCTTGCAAGCGTAACGCTGGAAAAAGGATACTTCGCAAAGTGGACGATTTTCCTGTTAATGATACCGTATAGGAAGACATCTCAATTGTGACTGATACTTTTAGCTAGGAATTCCAAACATAAATGGCCGCATATTAAAGTGTTATCAGGTTGTTCTCTTTTATAGTTGTAATATATGTTTTTAGCAGATTTAAAGTAATGCTCGAGTTCTTTAGGTGGTGGTAAATTGCCAAAACTATCAAAGTAATAAATATTATCACCTAATTTCTTATAACAAACCCAATGAGTGCCAGGACCTTCTGAATTGTCTAAATTTACAATGCCGGTTTCGTTTTTCCACATTTTAACTGGTAATTCATCTTTCATAAAGACACCACGAAAAAAAGGTATTTTTAAACATGAAATGTATTTAAATAATTCAATATTTGTTAACGCTTTATGTGGTATTACTAATTGATTTCTTTTATTTAATATGCACGATACGGTCTTAGGTATAGACCTGCCCCGTTTTTTACCATTGACCATACTGTTGGTTTTTTGCTACCCTTTCTGGTGGAACGTCGTTTTCTTCTAATATTCCCTCCATGTTTTGTCTTTGCCGATCTCCTTTTCACTCTTCGCCTCCTTTTTCCACCTCCTACCGCTGTTTTAGCCTTCATACCTGCTGTTACCGCTAAAGCTGCTGCTTTTTCCACAATACTAGCGTCACTAGACTTTACTCGTTGCCAAGCTATATCCGCGAGCTTTTTATCAGCTATTGATCTATTTTTTGTATCGCTAAATGTGGAATATGCTATATCGTGTTCTTTACAAGCCTGATCTAACTTATTTATGCCTGGATCGCCTCTTTCCAGTCGTTTTTTCAATTTAGTTCCTGGTCCGCAATACTGATAACCTCCCGGTATGTGAAATTCGTATGGTAAAGCGTCTATTGCTCTATTTACGACAGATCCTACTGGAATTCGATTTAAAGCTTTACTTAATAGAGAAACCGCTGTGGACGTGATCCCACCTCCTTTCCTTACAGTGTCTCGATATGGACTGATGTACTGAAATGTCATGATTGTCTTTTATAATTGAAATGCACAGCTTATGTGTTACCTCTACGACGAGTTGAACATAAATGAAGTTATTTATGATTTTGATCAATTAAATAGTAATAGGACCCCAAAGTGTGGATCCTAATATTTGTGTTGTTTTATTTAAAAAATATTTATAAAGAATTTCTTGTTTTATCCATGTATTTCTCTGTTTTTCATCAACAGGTTTATATTGTCCGGCTGCAATATGATTATGCATATCAAATAATATATTACCTATCACTTTAACAAGGAAGTTAACATTTACAGCGTTATCTACATAATCAGGGTCTGCAACATTTGTTAATCGTTTGTTATCACAATTCCACCATCTATGTCCACCTGGCTCTAATTGTATTATCTGTTGAAAAGTAACAACATTACCAGGCAATGACGCGGGAGCTATATTTATTAATTGTTTTCCTTTACCATCCCAAACATTATACTTTGGTACATGTCCATCAATAAGTAAATTCTTTTCTTCAAGTAATGTAAACTTTTCATTTCCTTGTACAAACAAATCCCCCCGCCGTGATACCACTTGGTCTTGTTTTACAAATCCAGATGTTTCTTGTTTTAAAGTCTCTTTCATTTGACCTACTGTTGCACCATCCGATGGAGCCGAACCATCTTTTACATTTGCTAAACAATTACCAAAACAATCTATAACCCCTACATCACGTGTGATACAATGATCTTTAATATATTTTAGATTTACAGCATGGTTTTCAGTTTTTGGATAACCTATATCGTTAATAACAAATTTATAAAAAGAAAATCCATCTTTTGTCTTTTCAGGTATTAAAGAATGTAAATAGCGTCTATTCACGCTGTCTTTTTCATCTTTAGGATCATCTATGTTGGATATACGTTTATTGTTAGCACTATACGTTTTTCCATTGAATTTTAACGTATTTTTTAATTCAGATAACAAATAACCTTTGTTTATTGCATCACCGTTTTGATTTGGTTTACCAACGTTGATAATTCTATGATTTTCTGCATCATATGTGTTATTGTGTAGTCTTAATGTTGGTGATATTTTTTCATTTACTATTTTTAAATTTACTGCATCGTTTTCGTCCGTGGGATCTTTTATGTTTTTTAACCTTTTATTACTAATATCATAATCTCCTTCAGGTGTTTGTGGTAAACCAGCACCTCTTTTTAAGTTATTCGCGTAATATAATCCATCCGAGGAATACCGTCCGAACTTGTCGACACTCATGGTGCAACTGAATAGCATTTTAGGGAGTAACGCATTTTTATGAGATTACCCCTCGGTTTCTAAGTTCATCCACTAAAGCCACCCATTCGTTTTCCAATCCAGTATGACCCGCCTCTTTGGCTTCATGTATTAGTTTCATTCTATCCACCAATTTATTGATATTATTGTAATAAATTACGTTTGTATTGTATAGTTTCTTCATCAATCCTTTACCGGTGACTGATTTGCTTCTTTTTCTCGGTTCTGGAGAACTTAAATCTAAAGTGGATGCTACTAATCTTCTTTTTACAGGTTTTCTTCTTATAATCGGTATTAATTTGGAAACAAAATCTTTATATTTTACAGATTTATTTCTATATATGGGTGCTTCAGGTAAATAATTTCTTTTATATGCATTAGTTTGATCCAAAATTTTGCTATACACTTCCAAATCATCATTTTTTACCAATGCTTTTAAAGGTTTATTTTCAAATAATAATTCAAATAGCCCCCTTGTTCCCTTATATATTTGATCACCTATGTGAATATTATCATGTTCATCGACATCTAATTTGCTATTACCAATCATTACACCTTCTTTGGACATTCTTGCTCCATAACTGTGGTATTTTTTAGTAGAATCAGTTCCAATTAACAGTTTTAACAAGTATTTCCTTCCTAACGGTCCTTTTGTATGAATAGTTTCACCCAATAAGCTTATGTTTGATGGTTCTCCTTCTGTTTTTTCTTCTTCACTCGCTATAGATACCACTTCCTCTTCACTACCAGCATATACATCTTCTCTTTCTGCCGTTGTATCACTAAATATGGAGGCTTCCGGGTCCTCATCGCTAATATCTTCTGATATTACACTTTCCCTTTCATATTGTGTTATCGGAGCAATAATATCACCTTGAAAAGAAGGTTTAGTCAATTTTTTGTTCAATTGTTTCAAAGGCTCTGTAATAGGTTTAAAAGTAGATTCGAGAAATTTCTCCCTTTCGCTGATACCTAACTTTAACGCTCTGTTTTTAGCCCGAATAGAATCACTAAGTGATTTAATTTCCTTTACTAACTTTTCTTGGTTAACCATGTTTGTAGCAAGACGTGCTGTACAAGAATGATTGTGTGATATAATGGTTAGTGAATTAATATAAATTTATCAAAACCTATCCTGTATCGGCCGTTATTTAGTGGTTGTTCCTTCATAATTGTCAAAAATCCATAATTTTCAGCCCAAGCCTTACCACATATGTCTTTAAACCGTTCATATGACATATCCGCATTGACATGATCGTAATATATGTGTTTTAAGTTAGTTTCATCCTGTTTGAATACAATTAACACATTTGCGTTGTCTCTTATCAGTTGTTTTGGTATTTTACTATAAGTCTGCCCTATGTAAATGCTATCTATATTGTTATGTCGACCCATAGCGAAATAACTCCTGATAGTGTTTTGGTTTTCACAGGATACATCATCAAATATAAAAACTGAAAATGGTTTAGCTTCATGCGGTTGCATTACGCTTTCACTTGCATCAAACTTGTAATATTTCACTTCTGGCACATTATTAAATATTTTTTCTAATAATTGGTATTTGGGTTGTTGTAATGATTTGGAAAAGACATACAAGTTATTGAAACGCAATCCTTTTGGGTTTGTAATCAAATTGAATACTACATTTGTTTTACCACAATTTGATGGACCGGTTACAAGACAACGCACCGTGTTTGGTAATAAAACACCATGTTTGCCACTGTTTAATTCTGAATTGTCCACCGTGAGTTCATCAATATTATTAATAGGAAAACTATCCTTTTGCGGTATTATCTCCATCCTTTGTAAAGGTTCAACCTAAAATGATGCTCCATCATTATATAAGATCTTTTTTAGGTATCCAAGAATCTTCACTCTTATTAAATCCTAACCATCGCACTTTAACTTTATCTTTTTTCCGTTGTAACACCTTTTCAACGAGATATACATCACCTACTGTGGATTTTAACATTTCATGTCCATAAAACCCTCCTTCGAGCAATTGTCCTTTATTATCTTTTAAAATGTAAGTTTCCGGTACTGTAGGTTGCACCTTAAATACGGTAAAAACCTCATTTGTCCAATTTGGCAGATATCTTTTACTGAATACACCTTTGTATTTGCTTATTCGCACTTTATCACCAACATTAAACAATTTAGGCTTTAGTTTTTCAACTTTTGGTTTAGTATTCATTTTTATACGTTTTAATACGAGTTTTTCATTTTTACTAGTCACTTGGTTCGGTTTCATACCAATTGTTCTATGAAACTTGTTATTGTAATCTTTTATTAGTTTTGGTAACATATCAATCCATACGTGCGATCCTCTGTTTGAAAACATCTTGTACATCGCACCTTTTAAAGTTCGATTGAATCTTTCTATAATTGTTGCTTTTACCTCTGAATTAGTCGAATAATGGTTTATATTGTGTTTCTTCATTAAATTTGAAAATTCTTTATTGAAATATTCTTTACCATCATCGGTTTGTAAATGTTTTATGGTATTTTTGTCTCTCTGTATCGCAGTTTCCATGGCTTTTGTTACACTCTTGCCGGTTTTATCTTTTAGCGGTAAAGCATCTGCCATTTTTGTAAAACAATTGATAATAGTCAATATATATTTAAATCCTTTATTTTGTTTACTATAAGGAATCATTTCAATTAAATCAGCTTGATATAGATCATTCATTCCTTTTATAACAGTATTTCTTCGGGGAAATTTTCTCCTAGCCGGTTTATGAAGTTCATGAACAATTTTTTGTTTCAAATCCATAATTTTATCCTTCCTCATTCATGGATGAAGTAAAAATAAATTTTTTATTACATTATACCCATATTTAACTGGGTCAAGGTCATTCAAATTGATGTAAAAAAATGGGGAACACGGCGTTGGACTCGCCGTGTTCCCCATTTTTTTACGGAAGGAAAAGGAATTTAGGTCGAAGAAGGACGAAGAGGGACGAAGAATAGGTTAGTTGTCGATAGGGTTGAGAGAGTAGTGGCCAAAAGGAAGAGTATCAATTTGGTTTTCCATAATGTGACGTTTGTCATCTTTGTTTGACAATGCTTTTTTCACTTCTGTAACACTGTACACTTTGTGTTTTTCACTCCTTATGGTGTTGAATTTAGCAGTCAAGGTGGTGTCGTTAAATAAACAGTTTTTGTATTGTTCAAAGTTTACATTTTTCTTCAAATAACTTGTCTTCACACCTTTTGCTTTTTTGGTGGTAGATGTTTCTTCTTGATGTCCTTTATATACTTTAAAAGAATATAATTTGGACATTAGTGCAACGATTTCTTCCATGCTTGCTCCATTGCATTCATCTTTGAATTTGCCTAAAACTTTCTTATTATTTTCATTGAAGTTCGGGTGATTTCTTGGGTAGTCGGAAAAATCAAAATCATTTTTGTGTATGAACGTCCGAAGATCTTCATACATGTCTTGTGTCTTAATCCAATAAATTAGTGCGTCCGTGTCCATGTAGGCTACTCCAATATTTTCTCTTCCATAATGTTGAACCATTTTGTTGTAATGAAAGTCATACATGTGCGTTTTACTTATATCCAATATTGACATTCCTATGTACAACGGTCTATCCATTACTATCTTGGTTTTCTTCATGCTGACTGCTACCAAGTTTTCATTAATTATCATACTTGTTCCAAAATTCGGTTTCTGTACAAGTTTCTGCATCTGGGGTTTGTTACTAATTTTACAATTTTGTGTTTCCTTTTGTTTTCTAAAGTTTTTCCAAATATTGCATTGTTCATGAGCTTGTAAAAATCTTTTTCAAAAGCTGATGTTGCTGCTGCTCTCCTTGCAGTGTTTGAATCAATGTATGGTTTTAAATAACAAGATTGTGAAAATTTTAAAACTCTATGAATTTTGGTAATAATCAATCCTAATTCCAACGCTTGTTGTACAACCCAATAGTGCGCGACATAACGGTTTTTGTTGTTTAATGTCATCATTAATTTGGGCCATTTTCCCGTCGGTGATACTTCAGTTTTAGCCAACAGTGGCAAGTCGTAATGATGATCGTGTAGGTGTACTGGATACTCAAAGTCGCAGTCTAAGATGTAGCCGGTGTCACCTTCTTTGGGAATATCCATAATATTTCCAATTGAATCAGGGTCTACCCATTGAAAGTCGCCATACGGAAGGGGTTTGGACATTGCCCAACCGTACAAATTATTCGCATCAAAATAGCCCAGAAAAATCGAATCTTTAGTTTCATCATAGTTTGGTAGAAATTTATTATTAGCTTTGACATTTCTTGTAACGGCCTGAGTTAATCCACCGCGTACACCTGATTCGATCATCAAAACCATATCGATGTCGGTTAACAGCTCCAACTTGCACTCGGTGGATTTTAACATGGCCTGCCATGCTAAGCCGGGAGATGTAAACGAATGAAGGGGGTCCAGTCCGTAAGCGGTGAAACAGGTGTTCCTAAATTGTTCCATTATGTCACACAATAATGTTACATCTAGTTTTACATAAAAGTCAGAATAATCACCCAAGGTATTCATTCCTAATTCATTCCAGACTTTCTGAGCATGATTATAATCTTCAATTGAAATTTCAGTATCGGTTAATTTACTTTTAAAAGCTTCGATTGGTGGCAAACATGTTTCATCAAATTTTTCTAGTCCAGTAATGTAATCATATGGAAACACACCTTTTCTTAGCACCAAGTCCATTTTATCTTCTGGCACAATTTTTCTTGTTTCCTTCAAGTCTTGTCTTCTTAAATTAGCTGTTAGTTTGCTAAGGCTGGATTGCATAAATCTATAAGAGTCCACGAATCGAAGCTTAATTTTGCCAACAGTCTTGGAAAAACTAATATAATTCTCTAAAGTGGTGGCCAAAACATCAATTTTCCCATCATCCCTGCCCAATTCCGGAATAATAAAATGTGAATCATAACCACTAAGGTTATGCAAAACAACTGGAATGAATTTCGGAAGTTTATAATTAATATTACATGAATTGCAAGCAGCCCCTCTGTAATAACCAGTAAGATGATCATGGTCATGAACTTTATGGTTCTCAACAGTAAATTCTTTTTTACACAAGTAACAATTAGTGGCATTGATATATTGAATTTCCTCCTCTTCATCTAGAGGAATCATAGGGACAATATTACTGTACACTTCTTCAACCTTATCAGCTATATAATACAAGTTATCTACAAAATGTTTAGAAGCATCCTCACCTCTGTACAAAATTGGGGTTGAACTTAAACCAAAATTTTTCAAATGTTCTTCTGACAGTGTGGATTTAACAAGCAAACAAAAACTGTTAGGTTTATGCAGCTGGTATTTCGTCCTACTGGTAATTTCCCCTTCTGGATGTTCTTGGGGTACCAGTGTAGACTCAAAGTCTGCATAAATTACAAATGGTACCCTATATTGATGGCTAATCTTTTCAAATTTTACAATAGAGCGAGTAGGTGCAGGCAAACTAATTTTGCATTCAAAATTTTCATTACAGAGTCTTTGGTGTTCTTGTAGCCACTGAGCACCTCCTCTTCTTAGCTCCTTATTTACAAAGCAAAAGCACCTTTTACAAATTGTTTTTTACATTTCCTTTTGGACAACTGTTTACCTACCAAAGCTTCAAAATCTTTTATGTACACATAGTGTGAAATTTCACCTTTAGTTATTAATAACAAATCAGTATGGTTCCTAAGTTCAGTTTTAGTTACCCTTAAGGGGTACACATTATTTGCATCATCCAAACCAAAAATATTTACACTAACACCGGGATTCTTCTTTTCAAATTTACAAATGTCTTTAACACTTACAGGGTAAGACAGTCCTTGGAAGTTATATCTATTATTTATATTTACATAGTGTCTACTTACTCTAGAAGGGCGCTGCTCTGGCAAAATATATTTACATAACATAGCATACTTAAAACACTCATTATCTTCATTTTGTACATTTATACATGCTTTCGTTTTCTCAATGGCTTTTGGTAGAGGGACGTAGCTGCTTCCTCTCATACCAAATCCGTGCTTATGCACTCTTAAATCTAAACCCTCTACAGATGTAAACATCCAACCTGACCCTCTCCCCTCATGTTCCTGCAGTTTTGTTAAGAGTTCTTCCAAACATTCCTCAACAATTTTATTTACATCAGAAGCAAACATGAAAGTACGGTTTTTCGTTATAAACCCCCTCACTATTGTTTCACCATCCGTATTAGTAAATAACGCATCTAAAACTAAACCAAATTTTAAAAAATTTAGTCTTGCCAATTCTTGTCGCAAAGTTTGCCCAATCAATAATTTTGCTTCAGTTAAAAAATTTCCAAGATCAAGCTGTACATTACTTATTTTGTGATGGATTACCGTATGTCCGGGGAAAGCTGTTGTACGTATCTGGTTCATTCCTTGTTCCATGTCCGTGTCTATGTCCATGTCGGTGTCCGAGTCTGTGTCGGTGTCCATGTCCTCTGTAGGTCTCCTTCCAAGTCCTGATGGTCCGGCGCCTCCAAACTGAATGACGGTTGGCCTCCTCCTTTGCAGCAACTGCAGCTCGCTTTCCCAATCGTCCAGTCTTCTGTGATGTTCTGATAAAAATGTTTCAATAGAGTCCAAATCGTCTTCACTTACTTGCACATTGTCCTCTTCTTTATGCAATTCCAGATGGATTTGCAAAATATTTTCATCAGGGAAAAATTCCCCACAAATATGGCAAAGAAGCATTTTTACCACAAGAGCGTTTGGTTGTTTACTCCACAAAGGTTCATCCAATAATGAGAGGCTGGGTTAGCCGACCTGCTTTTATAGCGGGTGGTGGGGGGTGATCTTGGGAAAACCCCCTTCTGCGCATGCGCAGAACAAAATGTAATAATTTCTACATAAAATTTTCATTTAGGACTAATATATAGGTCAAGGTCACCTTTAATATGGTAAAAAAGAGGGAACACTGGATAAGAGATGGTAGTAAGATCGACTTTCTAACAAATACTTTCAATAATAGTTAACAAGTTCAAAAGTTAAATATTTTTATTTTTTTACTGTCCAAATTGTTCAGAATTAAAACTTTTACATATATTTGTTTGAGCAAATGCTTTTGGCACACTTACCACACGCCAAAACTCAAAAAAATGTACAGAATTAAGACTGATCTCGCGGGGAAATACTTATGTGACACCTAACATTGGTTATCTGACTCGAATAAGAATTGGTGATATATAACATATTGAATAAAAATTTTATTTTGTATAAATCACCAATACTATGCGAGTCGGACAACCAATGTGAGGTGGCTACATAGTATTTCCCCGAGAGATCAGCTTAATCCTGTACTTTATATGAGTGTTAGCGTGTAGGAAGTATGGCAAAAGCATTTGACCAAAAGAAAATATATTTAAAGTTTTAAGATTAAACAAACTAGCGAGTATAAAAATAAAAATATTTCCTAACCATTGGCAACCTGTTAACATATTTCAGTGTAAAAAGTATTTGCTATTGAGTCAATCTTACCATCACCTCCGATCCAGCGTTCCCTCTTTCTTACCAAATGAGACTGAAGCTTGACTACCCGTATATATCACGTTTCCCCCACCACAATTGATTCACAAAAATAGATCAAGGTCATCGGACATTATTATTTTGAGCGGAGGATAGAGCACTAAGTGATATGTTATTCCAGTATCACAGAGTGCTCTATCCCCCGCTCTGTTTTTTTTTCCACATACCAAACAGCTAGTCCGTGTCCAAGTCCAATTCACACAAAATAAAAACAAAATTTTATCACTTACATTCCTAAAATTTGTTCATTACCATCATCAACCTGCTCAGGACTTCCAATCACTAGACATTCAGAATTATTATTTTTATTTTGCATTTGTCTTTCAAGACATTTAATTTTTGATTCCAACAGGCAGATGTAATCAGAAGCTGCTGTCAGGGTGTCGAGCTTGCTGGAACGTTTGCTCATTTTAGGCACTAACAACTGCAAACGGAACATTGCCGCTCGCTCCTTGTAGTTACGCTTTTGATCCGCCAACCGTTTCATATATTTACTTTTTAAATTTCTGTCCAATTTACCCTTGACCAACTCACTCCTCAAAATACTGTTTTCTTCACCATCATTGGAAGGTCCAGGTTCTGGGGACACATTTCTGACCAACTCACTCCTCAAAATACTGTTTTCTTCACCATCATTGGAAGGTCCAGGTTCTGGGGACACCTGTTGTTCAGGTGAACAATAATTTTTATATTCCACCAGCATCGGAGCATATACATGCCCCGATGGTAAACGCTGAAATTCCAGGTCTCCAACAAACGGATTGATACTGCACATTACGTCTGACAAATTGAAACGTTCAAGGCAGAATGAGCTCAGTGAGTGGCTATAGGAGTTCAGTAATGGTGGGGGAACCCTGTTGTCACATGATCATTGACTGGTTTACCTTGAAGATAAACATCAGTTTAATACAAAATAAGTTTTTTGCTATAACTTTTCTTCACCATCCAGGACACTGGTTTGGGACGTGTCTGAATAATGTTTTTTTTTAAGAAAAAAAACATTATCCCCAGGTTAAGATATTATATAAATGAACTATTTTTTTTTAAATAGCTCATTTATATAATACCCCCCTCCCTTATTTCAAGAGGGTGAAGAAATAATTTGGAAAAACAACATTTAATAATATTTAATTTGGAAAAAGAAAATGTTAGGAAAACAAAATTTAGAAAATAAAACAAACAGTTTTACTGATTGCATTACTCCTGCAAACGCCACACAGTCCTCAGCTTGTTTAAAACTTTAACACGTATCAAGTACCCTCTGTTGGTCATAAATCTAGGAACAATGAATTTTTTAGCAACCCTTACATGAACGTTCTGGTCTTTATGCCTCATCAAAAACAGGTGAGGTTTCACACAAACGTGTGCTCGAAAGAAATATTTTTCACCAGCATAGAGTCTTTGATAACGTACCTTGGGAATCTGTGTGGTTTTCTTAGGGGCAATGTTAAGCGAACATGAATCAAGAGTGCTCCGATTGGATGCTGTTTTGCGGTCGAAGTGATAGCGGCACAACTCCTCGCCGCTCACAGCCCACCTGGTGCATTTTTGATTTACTTTCGCTCCAGTTATCCAAACATAATTACATTGGCGTTTCGGTGCCGCTGCCTTCTTTACTGTTTTTTTCAGACCAGAATTAATTTTACTTACTTTATTGTTTGTGGGTTGCTCCACTTGAAGGTCATTGGAAGTGGAAGGGAAAGAAGTTAAATTTAGTTCGGGTTTGGAAGGGCTATGGACGGGAGAGATAGGATCAAAGGTGGAAAAATAATTTTTGATAGGAGTAGATGGCTTGGAAGGTGACCTCCGTTCCTTAGGCTTCTCGAAGATTTCCTCGTCCGAGTCCAAATTGATGGTTACCAGGCCGGGATCCACACTACTTCCACTTGCCACGGTTGTGACTGTTGGTGTTGTCACAGTACACATAGCTGTCACCGTGGTCAAAATTGTGCGAAGCGTAGTGCTGGCAGTGATGGTAGAGGAAGCGCCGGGTCTCAGGTCCACAATAATTTTTTGAGGCGAAGCAGTCGTGGCTGGCGGCAGTGGAATCTGCGAAACATCAAGAATCGGCATTGAAAGGGACGAGGCGGTAGGCATTGGAGCGGAGGTCACAGCAGGCGAAGTGGTCGGCATTGGAGCGGAGGTCACAGCAGGCGAGGCAGTTGGATAATTCTTAATGCGAACACCCATGGTCACGAGAGCGGTGTAGAGTCGGCTAGCAGGCTGCAAGTCTGAAAGCAGAATGAAGCAGCTCGCGACCCATTGGAATATTCCAGCACACTATGTGGTGGGGGCAAACAAGTCTGTTACGTAATACCCGGATCTACTTATGTAACCAAGTGGCCAAACGTGCCAATGGAAAAGTACCTGAGGCCTCCACCTCCCCCCTCGGGGGGGGGGGCGCAGTTTTCGTCCGGAGCAAAAAATTTTTGGTCAAGGTCAAAATCCAAAAAAAAAATTTGGGGGGGGGGGGCGCAGTTTTCGTCCGGAGCAAAAAATTTTTGGTCAAGGTCAAAATCCAAAAAAAAAAATTTCGGGGGGGGGCTCACTTCCCGTCTGGAGTCGGGGGGGGGGTCACCTACCCCTAGGACTTTAACTCTTGGATGGCTGCTACCCTTACTTATGTGTGAATATCAAATAAAGTATTTTACCACTGCCCAGACAACCAACACTTTAACGCATATCGCTCTAAGTCCTGCGAGCTCTCAGGACTTTGGCAAAAATCCGCCAAGTGTTGGCTGACTGTGACTACATGTGGAACAAAAATTATTTTATTTTTTATTCACACACAAATATAGGTCAAGGTCATCCAAGAATTAAAAAGAAATTCCCCCGAGGCCTAAGACCGCCGGCGGTCAAAGGCCTCGGGGGAATCTCACAACTTAGGGGGAGGTGAAAAATAAAAAATAATTTTACTTAATTTTGAGTTTCCATAAGGGAAACATACTACAATAATTTTGGTTCCCCTAACGGGAATCATAAGGTCATGCTAATCATGACCTGGGCCCCATCTTAACCGATAAACTGACATAAAGCCTAACGTACCGGACAGTGTCAGGACCCGGTGCTTCGTGCTGAAGGATGCCAACCACCCGTATGTTTCCAGTGACGAGTGATGAGGTCCAGCAGCGCCCTTGGTCCGAAAACCTAAGGGTGGATCCCCAGGGGCCTACCCCCAGGCTCGTTAAGCACCATACTACTGTTGTTAAAAAATAATTATTGAGGCATGCTAAGCCTCCAAAAGAAATTATTTTACGGAGGCTTCTAAGCCTCAAACCTAACACTTTAACTGCCAATTTACAGAGGCTAATCCTCCAATATACGAATTTAGAAAATATTTTTTCATAGGGACAACCTGTGGAAGATTAGTACAAAGAAATATTTTACAACACAAAACTTAAACATATGGGGATTCATGTTACAAAAAATAAAAAATTTTTACTTAATTTTGAGTTTCCACAAGGGAAACATGCTAAATAATTTTGGTTCCCCTAACGGGAATCATAAGGTCATGCTAATCATGACCTGGGCCCCATCTTAACCAGTACACTGACATAAAGCCTAATGCAATGCACTGACATAAAGCCTAACGTACCGGACAGTGTCAGGACCCGGTGCTTCGTGCTGAAGGATGCCAACCACCCGTATGTTGCCAGTGACGAGTGATGAGGTCCAGCAGCGCCGCTGGCACAAGGCCTAACGGTGGATCCCCAGGGGCCAACCCCCAGGCTCGTTAAGTGTCATACTATTGTTGGTAAAAAATAATTCTTGAGGCATGCTAAGCCTCGAAAAAAATTTAATTTTACGGAGGCTTCTAAGCCTCAAACTTAACAGTATAACTATTTACATAGGCTAAGGAAGCCAAAAATTTATAAAAACTAATTTTAGGGACAACCTGTGGAAGATTAATACAAAGAAATATTTTTCTAAACACAAGACTTAGACTAACACCAACCTGTGGAAATATTAGCACACACAAATATTTTTCACTGCACAACACTTTCACTAAATCACAACCAACACCGAGCAGCAAGCAGCAAGCACAAAATAAAATTATTTCCTAACACTACACATGCCATGCCTTAGACTAGAAAAGAATTCCCAATATAATGCGGCGCCAACATTACATTGCGAATCCTGTAGGGCAGAGCTTCAACCACTCAGCTGAAGTGTTTGAAAGCAACTGCGAGGAAGCTAAGCCTCAGAGAACCGAAGCTGAGCCGGTCAGGAGTGGGGGAACCGGACCTGGTTACGTAAACAGGCAGACCTCGACATGTACTTGTTTGCGGCATTGGACAATCTCCAAGAGCCACACCTGAATACATTACTAACCGGATCTCATTATGCAACACGTGTCAAGGTATGGCAACGCCTCGGGCTATGCCACCTCCTCCTCCCCCGGGGGGGGGGGGCTCACTTCTCGTCCGGGGCCGGGGGGGGGGTCTTGGGACTTAGAATATTTTTGGTCCAGGACAGTTGTAGTATAGAATTATATTTTAGCTTGCCAAACTCAGCACAGCCGGCAGAGACGGTTACGTAATGCTTATATAACAGACTGGTTTCTTGACCAGCTTGCCAACTGTAGCTCAACAGAAGGTAAGTCAGTTCATTGCAAGCCAACAAACACGCCACACCTCGCCGCCGCGGGACTTTTCTGTGAGTAAATTTTCATTTTTCCTTCTTAATAAACTTAGAACGGAATTAATTTTTGTTACACTGCTACACTTACGTTTACTTAACAAATTATTTTCCACTCCTTATTTAATATTTTATTCCTTACTTGTTGAGACTTAGAAACTGAAATGCTGGAAGACTGTTTGATACAAAATTAATTTTTATTTAGCTATACAGGTCTCCTAATATTTTCCTACACTTGTATTTTGCAGGTGTGGTTAAATATTTTTCGCTCACAATTTAATTTTATTCCACACAAGTGGATTTTGAACTTTACTACAAAACTGATCCATGCCCGTCTCCTACAAAATTATTTTTCATTTGGCTCTACCTCTTTTAGTCTTACATTAAGTATTTCTTGGAGTTAAATTTTACACAAGTCTCTCGGTTAATTTTTCTGCACAGTACGTGTTACTCCTTGGACTGTTCCCAGCAAACTGTTTCTACACTTCACAACAACAGTCCGCATTACCCCCTCCACTACTCATTCCCCCACTATAACCCTGTTCCCCCACTACTTCCAGCTAAGGTCCAACACTTGACTAAGTGTTTCAGTTTTATCCAAACCTTACTGTGACACACATCTATGGCTGGAACTTTGCGAGAAAAATTATTAAGAGTAAAATTTTTGCTGGCCAAGCAAAATAATTCTGTTAAGGTGTCCAAGACTTCCACTTTAACAAAAATGAAACGTTGCTTCAAAAATAATCCAAAATTTTACTCAAGGGACACAAATATCACTATGGATGATAAAATGTTTCATAAACTTTTAGACGAGCTAACTTTTGCCAGTAAGGTTACGTTAGTGACTCCAATTCCCGACCAAGTTCCAAGATCACCTGAGAAAGAATAAAAATAAATATTTCTCAGGAAATATTTCCAATCCGAGTTACGGTAAAGGACAGACTCGGATGAGTTGTTGCAAAAATTTTAATTTTTTCTTCCTTCTGACCACTTTACCCCCACCACCTCCTTATCCCCACCACTGAGCCGGGTACCTGGGATACCGTCTGTGTACAAGTCAGTACGTCTTCGGACGCGGCGCTGTTCGGATCGCGTGTCGTTTGTCGCACTGTCGGGTGTTTGAAGAAATTATTCTTCGGCTCTCAGTCTCTCGGTGGGTAAGTAAAATATAAAAATTATTTTTTTTCAAGTGGGGTTGCTGGGACGGGTCAATGACCCCTGACGGATATATTAGGTCGAGAGTCTGATCGCTAGGGAATAAAAAAAAATATTTTTTTGCACTTTTGTGATTCCTCGAGAAATTTCAATTTCTCAGCAAAATTTGAGGAATCGCAAAAGTGCAAAAAAAATTTTTTTTCTATTCTTGCGTGACCTTGACCTAATTAACGTCAGTGACGTCATCATGATGACGTCAGCGGTAATGACGTCACCATGACGTCATTTATGTGACGTCATGTGACATCATATGACGTCATTGGTGCCGTCATTCGTGACGTCATTGATGACGTCATCACTGCTGACGTCATCGTGATGACGTCACGTCCCAGCAGCCCCACTTTTACACTACTTATGCGCAAAAACTTTCTAGGAGATAGCTTCTATAGACTTGAATTGCGAGTATTGTACATGAATTTAATTAAAGAACAGACAAAAATTAACTCATGCAAGAGATAAGTCATGCAAGAAGCAGCTTTTAGATTTTTCATGGGGTTTATTTTCACCTATTTAACTTTCTTAGTTATTGTGGAAGGTTTTATAAACTTATATCTGAGCAGAGTTAGCTTAAGGTAATTAGTAATACAACTATACTGTACCAACTAGCGGCTGTAATGAAATTGCTAATTAGTCAAGCCTAATCAGACACAAATACGGTACAAGAAAAACTCTGATCGTTTGAATATAATTAGGCAGATTAAACCCAATTATTATTGAATCTTCCTAAAGTACATTAAGTCAGTTGGGTAACATTTGACGAAAGTAATGTATAATCCTGTTATTTGTTAACCAAAGCCTGTGGGATGGAAAATTTATCAACAAGCATTAAAAAGTATTAGGTTTAAAAAAGATTAATCGACAACTACTCCAAATATTTTATTCGAATTCATCTGGTGCATTGCCAAAAGCCGCATAAGTCGTCTATAAAACATGCATGCAGGCTGATAAGTGCCAGCTGCTTTACTTGAAAACCGTAAGAGAAATTGAGAAAAGTTAAATGGTAACTTTCGTGGACCTTTGGTTCTTAATTGTATGGTCATTTTAATTTTTTATACGCCATTTTTCGAATATGGTATAGCCAATTCAAAAATTTGAAATCGACCCCCATTTTTTCATTTTGAGATTTTTAACACAATTTTAAGACTTTTTTATTCTTTGACATTTCCCTCAAAACTTAGCCGGTTAGGGAGCTACAAGCAATTGAAGTTAATTTTTAGCCACTTAAGAATAACTTTCATTGCCTAGCTAGACTATATCTCCGAAACCATCCCCCAAAATAAAATAAAAAATACTGTGGAATAAAAAGGCCTTAAAATTATGTTTAAGAACATTTCACAAATAAAATTCAACATTTACGCATGTATGGACTTATTCCAAATATGGTGAACCGATAACAAAATTTGAAAAAAAATATGTTAATGTTATTCAGATATGATTAATGTTAATTTTGTTTTTGATACGTACTTAAAACATATTTTTGAAACTTTCTTATTCCAGAGTATTTGATTATTTTAGGAATAGTTTCGGAGGTATAGGCAATTACATTTCTTCCAAGTTATTCTTAAGGGACTAAAAATGAACTTCAATTGCCTACCTCCCTAACAGTTAGGGTTGAAGAAAAATGTCAAAGAGTATATTAAAAAAATGGCGGACTTATTAAAAAAATTAAATCCTATACTATAATACGAGGAATTTCTGAAGGGATGTGTGTTCCACGATCTCGAAATCTAGCTGTTAGATTTTGCTTAAAGTTTGCATTAAAGAGTGTTTTGGCCCAAAAATAAGTTTAGAAACAGCCTCAACCCCAGGAAAAATCGAATTTGGTCTAAAATTAAGTTTTAAAATTGTAATTTTTAACATTAGTCTTATGGGTTGCTATTTTGGTAACAGAATAACAACGAAATGTAAACAAAAAGAAAGAAACATTAATGTTAAGCAGACTTTTTGAAACTGCTGTTAATTGTGAAGAGGTATAGTTGGTTGTTGGTGGAAATTTAATTGCTTTTTTACCTTGACACTATAACAAAAGTGAATAAAAACCAACGAGCAAGGCTCGGTTAACCTGGTACTCACCATAAAATGCAGAAACAAAAATTCAGTGGGGTTACCATTTAACTTTTTTCAATATCAGTTACGGGTTTTAAGTAAATGAGCTGGTACACTTATATCAATCACTCTGTATAGTGTACCTACAATTTTTTGCAAATGACTGTAGGCAACAGGTCTATTACTACCATGATATAAAAAGTGTATTCCCTCCTTAAAGAACACCTAATTACTAAATCACAGTATAAACAAACCTCGGAATTAACCTGTACCGTCCGGTTTGTAGAATTGGCGCCAAAACATGATGGAGTGCTGTGGCGGTGGCGGATTGGCGCCAAAAAGCGAAAGTCCGCGGGCAGACGGCCAGCGCGTCGCGAATGAGCGTGAGTGCGAGTGCGTGCGTTGCCGGCATTCCAGCTATTTTTCTTTTTGCAATATCGTTTATTCTAATCAGGAATGAAAAAGAAAAAGGAGTCTGTCTGTGGGAAGGGCGTCGTCTGTGCTGTTGTTGACCTGCGCCCGCGGCATTCCATGGGGCTCAGCGGGGTTGCAAAACAAACTCGCCAGGAGGAAGGCTACAGGACTCTCAAGTCTTAGTTGCAGTTGCATTCTGCAACATTTCTTGAACGTATTAAACATTTGTTGGTTATAAGTAAGCATAAGAATAAATGAACCAATATTACTAGATGAAACGAATTCATGAAAAGTTTGACATGCTCATCGATTGGTACCTATACCTTCAGTCAGAATATGCTTTGGAAGATAAAGGTACTAACAGAGCTTTATCTTTCTATGTAACGGATCTAAGGGTATTAATAAAGCTTCATCTTTAAGCTATCTTGTAACGGATCCTTTTGACGTGCCTAGGACCAAGATTATGTAAAATTCGATATGATTATTGGGCTAAGGAAATTTAGGCGAGGAATTTATTTTTTGTTCAACTCTTAGAATTAACTCTTCATAATTCTGTTGCTTTGTTTTAGATTTTTTTAAATTTGTAGAATTGACTGTACTTTCTTGCGTGCAGAATATTGACTCCGTTCTCTGTTGAATTGAACATAAAAGCTCATTGCTATAGTGGATGAGGCTATTCCAAACATATGAATAGGGGGAAATATTTTTTACTTTTCACGATAAATGAGTTTAAAGTTATTAATCTCTTTTTGATACAATCGAAACAGAACGCTTAATATGTTTCCGTAATCAAGTACAGTACGAGACCCATGTTAGACCTAATGTTTTAAGAAAGATTTAAACTATCATTATAAAATTTTGAAATTACTTTTGATAGTTTATTGATATCTAACCGGTACTTATGGTAAATTTATTTTGTGTATAACAATTGTATGAAACCATCATTCTTAAAGAAAACGCAGGCTTTTGGTAAAAGAAAGTAAGGCACTTTAACCGTTGTCAAATTTAATTTTGGGTTTCTCAATTCACTGAAAAGATATTTCCGTTGATAACGAAAATTGATCCAATCAAAATCGGTTGAGGAAAAAATACGTATAGAATCTTTATAAACAAGTCTATTCTCGTTGCCGACCGTCCTTCTATGTTCGACCTCTCAAATATCTTGCCATTTTAAGTTCAACGGCTTGGCCTTCAGAATATATTATTCTTTTTGGCAGAGATGAATTTAAACCCATTTTCATAAGTCTTTGACACTTAAACTGGTTGTCCTTTACTTTTCACACATTTGAACTTTAAAGACACTGACATTAATCAACAGTAATATATAGTAGACTACTGTAATTTCCTTTCTATCTTTTCACTTTTTGTATGATACAGCAATAACTAGGCCATATAACATTAAAAAGGCTATGATATATTAAAATGTTACTAACTTGCTGTTGAATTAAACAAATGATAGACTTTATATAACATTAAAATAATATGGCCGACATAAAAAAAATAATTTCTGACATGCACCCTTTTGCCATGAATTCAAAGATCTTACAAGATTGTTAAGATTGACGAAGGCCAATAAAGTTTCATCCATTGAGAACGTACCGAAGAGGAAGTCGTATAGAAACTTCCATTGGCCAACCATATTTTTAAACGTTTTTAATTCATAACAATATGCCACAAGCCCAATCCTAAAAAGTCGATCTGGTTATGGGCCTACCTAGATATAATTACGCACGCCGGCCGGGTTTTCAGTATAACAACAAATCTATACATTCAGTAGTTTATTATTTTCATGATGTCTGAGAGATGATTGCTGCACTTAATATTGTACAATTTGAACTAGTTTTCTGATCTTAATTGCGGTACCTTTCTTTATATTGTTAAAATCTTTGACCTCTTATCAGCAGTTTTGACTCGTTCGAACAGTGTAATTGATAATTTCAAAAGAGAAAATCTCAAAGTGTAATTGATCTTTTGATTATTTAAACAGACGCTTTTCGCGTCAGAGTTCGGACAAACATGTGATGATTGTTGAGCAGCAAAAGGAACAATTTTAGGCTTGATGTGTGTGAAAAAATGTTTGCATTTATTTTTCTCATGTTGTTGATTTCCAATTTTCCGTTCTTTGAAATTAAATTAATTAAATGGACTTCTGTACGACTTGGATAGCAACTCTAGTTATAAAGATGAAATAGATAATCTATAAAACTTGCGTTGAGAAAGTAAAAACTTATAAAAATTTGGTATTTGATACCAAGGCTATTTCCGTATAATACGAAGAGGCGTAGAAATCATAATAATTAAAAAGTTGGAAATTATAGGCTACATCTATCTTCTTATTTCCATAAGGGTTTCGTCTGTTACGTCCCTTTTTCTCTCGACCTACTGAACCGATTTTAAAGATTGAGGTGTCATTTTAAAGCTTAGGATATACCGCAGTGATGAATCGTAATTAATAAGGTCATATTGTTTCGGCTTCGCCCCCCTCGCCTTTGATTTATTTCTAGAGGGCCCTTTAAAATGTTGACCAACTTTTATTGCAAGTTCTTTAATGTGAATTGTAACTTAACAGCTGATTACCTTCAGATGAATTTTAAAAACCAGATAGTAAACAAAAATATAAACAAAAATATATCTCTGTCACTTCATAATCAACATTCACGTACTGTAGGTGAGTTTCACTCATGCAGAATCATAAAATGCGCAATTTTGCGCACGGGCCACCTCGTCTACTATACTGTATATTTGTCACATACCATTCACTCATGTATCAAAGAATCTCCATAATCATAGGGTATAAAGGGTTGAAATTTAGAATGGACATTCCTCTTTGCTCAAAGATGCTGTCTAGGAAACAGTTTTACAAAATTCCTCCAGGTCTCCACCGCACAGGACATCGAAATGTCTATGTAATGTTACTGTTATGGCCAATTTTTAATAAAAATCAGGGAAAATACAGATAAGAAAACAACGAATCTGAAAAACTATTGAATCTACGATGTTGAAATTTGGCATGGACATTCCTCTTTGCTCATAGGTACTCACTGAAACAGCTTTTTGCAAAATTCTCTCATTGCTCCGCCAAACAGAACTTCTATTTTGATCTAATGATATTCTTATGGAAAAATTTTAATATGAATCTAATAAGAAACAACGAATCTGAAAAACCAGATGACCTAAGTGATTGACATTTATTTAGAATGGCAGATCCAATTTGCCCATATGTGCTCAATAAGAAACTCTTTTGGAAAGCTCCTTCAGGGCTCCCACCCACAAAACTTTTCACACCGGAAGATACTTTGGGGCCTACGGAATTGAAATTTGGCATGGACTTTCCTCTTTGCCCATCGGTGCTCAATAAGAAACACTTTTGAAAAATTCCTTCAGGGCTCAGTCCCACTGGTCTTCGAACTTTAATATATTGTTATCCTTATTACTAATAAATACGAATTAAGAAAACAGCGAATTTTAAAAACTTTATAGGGCCTGCGAGTGTGAAATATGTAGTGATGTATTTTGTCATAGACTTTAAAAAAAGTGTTTTGCGCATTTTCTTTAGGGCTCCGCTCCACAGAACCTCAAAATTACAAAAAAGCCTACGGGATTGCAATTTGTCATATGATGGACGTTTATTCTTGCTAATAGATGCTCTTTAAAAACGGGTTTGAATATATCGTTTTTTAAGTCCTTTAGGGCCCCGCCTCACAGGACTTCAAAATTAGTCTATATAAGGTCTAGGCCTAAAAGATGAAATTTGACATGAACGTCCCTCTTTGCTCATAAGTACTCAATAATAAACAGGTTTGCAAATGTATAGTTTTTCGATGTCCTTTAAGGCTCCGCCACACAGGACTTGAAAAATACTCTGGGGCCTACGGGGTTAAAATTTGACATGGACGTTCTTCTTAGCTCATAGGTACTCACAAAGAAAAGGTTTTGCAAATATTATTTTTGGAGTTCTGTAGGGCGTTGCCCCACAGAACTTCAAAAGTACTTTAGGACCTAAAGGGTTAAAATTTGACATGGACGTTCCTCTTTGTTCTTAATTATCGGTACTCATTAAGAAACGGTTTAAATATAGTTTTTGAAGTCCGTTGGGGCTCCGCCTCACAGGAAAAATGGATTTCACTGGAAAAAGGCTTGGATTTCGCCTTACACGGTGAAATTTAACGTGGACGTTTCTCTTTGTTCATATATGCTCTCTAAGAAACGGTCTTGCAAATATAGTTTTTGAAGTCTTCTAGGGCTCTGCCCTATAGGACATCATGATGCCAATAGGGTTTCGGGGGTTGAAATTTGACATGGTCGTTCCTCTTTTCTCATAGGTGCTTTTTAAGGAGAGTTTTTTTTTTTCAAAATTCCTTCAGGGCAACAAACCGGCTCACACTATTTCAATGTTTTAAAACAATTCTTTAGAAAGAAGATTTCTTTGCTCTTTAAAGAGATTTTACTACCTATAAAAAAATTAAATCACGGGTGAAGCCGTGGCGGGCAACAGCTAGTTTATAATAGAATGGAAAACTTATTTTAGGCGTATAACACTATTTTTATGCTTCGACTGCAATGCAATATTGATAGTATATAGCAATTTATAGCAATAGAAATTCTATGGTCTGTCAAAAGTTTGTAGATTTTTTTATAAATTGCCTTTAAAATAAGAAACCATCAAACCATTGAGCGCCTATCACTCCATGTCATATTCGAGGATATAATTCTATCAAATCCCATAGACTTTTAACGGGATTCTATATTTCAAGTTTATTATATTTTTATTTCTTATGGAGGTTAGATATGCATACGCATGGTACGGACAGAGATTCCAGGAGGAGGTCCAAAATAGAAATTTCTCCGAACAGATTACTCAACAGTCATTCATGCCCTTGAACTTGAACGGGTTTCTTGGAAATTCCCAGCGCATCCGCCCATCAGTTACTCTCGTTTTCGTCGGATCAGATGACACCTAATCCCCTGCTGAAATTCTCGTAAGAAGGTAGTCAACAGGGCTTCCAGGAATCATGACGCAACGGTCAGTTCTGAACCAGACCTTGAACTTGGGCGGATTCGTGGAAACTCCCACTACTCCGCCATTCACGGCTAGCCCGTTGACGGCCGAGCGTGCGCCATTCTCCGCAATTTAGGACCGCTACTCTCCGCGGCTTGCTCGTAAAACTAAACAGCCCGGAGTAGTTTTACTACTAGATTCATTCAGAAGCCTCTAATAGTTCAGGTTTTGATTCAAAGATAGAAGGAATCCTTAAATTTCCTCATGCTTAAACGTTTTGTGTCCATTTAATGCAGTTCACAGTCCTTTGAAAACTTATGGTTCATTATTTTTCGGGATCACTGATCTATTTTCAATGAAACCTCCTTCAATAAGATTTTGAAATTTTTTATACTTTGCTTAAAAAACTGCAGCCATATAAACTTGTGAGCACACATTAAAGACTTCAGCGATCGTCGCTGATGACAAAATGAAATATTTTACGATACGATTGTTTTGACGCTCTTTGGAGAGAGTAAGTTTCATAGATACAGTCAAAATTTGATTTGAATTAGTCTCTTCTTGTCTGAGAACGTTGTGAGTTGTTTACACTTGCCCTTCTTCTATATCATAATACCAACAGTAACCATTCAAGCGCGCAAGTGGTACATGGTCAGAAAAGTGAATAAAATTATTTTTCCTACCACTGCATGGAAATAATCACATTGCCTCAGCTGTAATCCTACGCAAAACAGTTCATTTCCGTTTTCCGGTCCTTTTCCGCTCTAGAGCGGTAATGGAACATTGGCGCACGCTAAATCAAGGTTATTTTAAATCTACAATAGGTTAGAACGGTAAAGAAGGTGGCGTCACAACACAGACTAGTTTCTATTGGTCAGAAACCACATGACAATCACCATAATTATTACAAATTAATTGTAGTTGGTTTGCTCTGAATCAGCTGATTTCACGGTCAGTATTTTGATAACACTAACTTCCGGTTACACATCTATGCAAGTGATTACGATTTATTACAGTTATTAAGTTAATTAATGAAAGTTAATGAAGTTAAATTTAAAGTTGATATAATTGTGTACGTTTATTAAATACATTTAATCGGTTGTAATTATGGTGGTAGGAAAAATATTGTGTGTATTACGAGCACAAATAGTCATTGCCGCTCTCGAAATGTTTGGCCGCACTCAGCTGACGCTTCGTGCGGCCAACTACATTCTCGAGCGGCAATGACGTTATTTGCGCTCTTAATACACAAATAGCTATTCTCAATGTTTTCTGCAAACTATGCATAGCTGAATTAACGGACTGACGAAAGTTCTAGGATAGGAGTATGATAAGAGGAGGAGCTCAATGCAGGATAATTGAAACTTGTCGTTATTGAACAACTTCGTATTCAATCGATAACATTTACGGCATATTGAACACTCTTCTATTTAACTAGTCACATTTCTACTTTACACCACTGGATCACATTGTGCAATAGTCCTACAGAGATCGTTGACTCATCCTCTCCACCCTCCTCCTCCTCCTCCTCCTCTCATGGCGCCTCTCGCAGCCTCCCGACATGACTCATTACGTAAGCCAAGGGTCGATGTCGGGGCCTTGGGACGTCCCATCAAGGCCGGCAACAAATCATCATTGTTTTGCACTCTCGGAATGTTTGAGATATCGTTCCAAGAATAGCCCCAGTAATGAATTAGAATTCCAGCCAGTACCAGATTTGTAAACACCTACTCCGGGGTGGCGAGATTATAATGGAAATGGAGGGCATTACCATATTGTTTGTCTTTAGAGACTGTTGAGCCGGTGGCTTTTATGGAATGCTTGAACATTAGCATATCGTATTCAAGGTTACGGGTTGAACGGTATGAAGGTCGTCTGTTTCTTTTTTGTTTGCAACTTTGTATGGGTTGTCAGATGGAAGAAATTTATAACACTGCTAAATTGGTAGCCGTCTGGAATCCAAAAACAAAACCTCTCCCAACATTCCTCTGTTATTTTTATAGTTATTATTCATGTCTGACAGCGGAAAAATGACACCTGAGATTTCTCAGGCCAGGAGTGCCCAAGAGATTGACAGCGCACAGAACAGCAGGCTTGGTCGATAAATAAGTTAGAGAGAAGAGTTCATAATTTAGATGGAGCTTAGTATTATCTTTGACTATATACACTAACGTGAATAGGCTTCTCATAGCATAGGGGTATTTGAAACCTATTTACGGTGGTGCGATCGTCTGCGGCGTACATGAAGTACAAGTGACATAGGTAAATCAGTATTACCACTCTTCTTAGCCAAGGATAAAACCTTTTGTACCTAAGGGTTGTGTTTATGTTGCGGTAAAGTGTGTTTTTAGGACTGCAAATCCAGCTGATTAATTACAACATCGATTGCAAAGGCACTAGGGCGGCGTACACGAGGTCGTTCATCATTTGCGCACTTTTTAATCCTTCTGTAAAATATTTCGAAGGGTCGCCTAATCCCCTTGCATCATTTGCGCACTCTCCCGTCCAGGTAGCCTCAGCCTGCCGACAACAATTCGCAAACAGTCGTCCCCCACACATACCACTGGACGGCAACACATGTGTATCGCACATTCATGAATAATTTAAGTTTGTAATGTATAAACCTTTTTTATAATACATCGAGTGTTTACTTATTTTACTTTCAATGGTTGGTGAGGATTGTATTACTGTAATTGCTCAGGCTGAAATGTTTTGTACGAATTGATTCTATGGTAATTTGCCTCTATTCTAACTGTAGATAGCAGCCTCTCCTATACTAACTCCTCAGAATAAAACCACTCATAAAATTTAATGTTGCAATAGAAACAAACTACAAATTGTAAACATGAAATCCAAGTGTTAATGTACGGGTCAACTCCGTGATATTGTGTCCGATTATTTGCCATTATTTATGTTGAATATTGTTTTGCTATTTTTTTTATTTATTTTTTTTTTTTTTTTAACTTATATGTCTTATGCCAAACACGCTTAATCATTCATTTGAACACGGACATGAGTTTTCAATAACTTTGTAAATAAAAATAATGCCGCTTCCACCATCCTGCGATGCGCAAACGATGCATATAACTGAGAACCCCCTGGAGCTCGATGCGCAAAACAAGCATCCCTTCTACCTGGCTCTCCGCATGATGCGCAAATGATGCACGCCCGTACACGAACATTCCAAATTTCGGTATCAAACAAAATGCATTGGTTGAGAAGTCTATTCACGTAGTCTATAAAGTAAATAATATTATGTACTGAGGCATTTTTATTATACCTTCATAGCTTAAATTTGGAGTATATTAGTGAAGTTAATGAGATAATTTATACACTTCAAGGGAATTTATTGTTTTGTAAACATCTTTTGAACGAAAATAAAAACGTTATTGGTAGATATTACTATTAAACACATTTAAGTTGAATATTAATTTCAAACTATTGGCCGGTAATTATTGTGAGCAGGGTTTCAATTTAAAAAGCCTCAGATGAAGTTTGCAGCAACAGTAGGTACAAACAAGGAATCTAAAATAAATAGAGTCTTTATTTATTTTAGATTCCTTGGGTATAAACAGTTCATTATTAATTTAGTTGCTAAGTGACCGCTTCAAATACTAATTCTTTCTCAATGTTTAAATTTAAATTGGTTTACTATGTCTAGACTTCAGTAGATGGAAAATCTATAACTACTCTATTAATATCTTAAACTTTCCTCTGAGATTGCGCCATCAGCACTTGAGAAAACGATTTCCCAATTTGTTTGGCACAAGGTAGCCGAGCACCGACCAAGAGAGTAGGCTACAAGATATCCGTAGCTGAAAGAGCAACCCTGAGGAGGAGTAGAGCTATCATATTAGTTGAGCTGATACAAACGCAGTGAGATCTTGGGGAGCTTCTTCACTTCTGATGATCTTCGGGGTTTCGTGAGACTTTCAACTCATATAGATAGAGTAGGAACGTGCAATCTAGTCTAGTCGACAGTAGCTTAATAATATAAACTATGGTTTAACTTCTCATAGTTATCAAGTAATAGGAATATACTATAAATTTTCTACTTTTCCACTTTTCCACGCCTTGAGAATGTAGGTTGGTCGATGGAGAATTCTGTATTCTCGCGTTTTCTCTCCCATGGATTAGCCTTGACGAAAGAAATCCTTTTAACAGTTTCCTTAGCTCCGTTAGGTTTCTAGATCTCAACTATCCCAGATAATGAATTGCCTAATATCAAATGCAACATGTAAAACTTCTTTCTTTATTGACAAAACCTTATTTTTTCTACACTTGCACTTCCTTCACTAAAACAGGCTATTGTTAGTTTTGTTCCTCAAACATTATTCTACAGACATTCCCTTGAGAAGTTATTGTGATGCGTTCTCCCTCCTTTTTTAAGGTGTTTATTTTTCATTTTAAAATCTATATATTAATACGCAAGCATGTTTCATTTCCTCCTTTTTTCTCAGCTCGTGTGCAACGTAGGAGAAATCCGCGCATACCGTTAGAAAGGTATAGTCCTGTAGACGAGCAGAATCACATTCTAATTCACATCGGACTCCAGGGCTAAGCCCCACAGGCTTTCAAAGTTCCAATGTTAATGTTATGGAGAAAGGAGAATTGAATGAATCATTAGACAGCTGTTGTAAAAACAACTGCTAGAAAATTAGGAAGAACAGATGTTTAGTTCTAAACTGTTTTAAGCTTCTTGGGTCCAGATCAACTGAAATTTTGATCGAATTTTGATCAGGAGACGATCTCTAGTCATAATTAATATTTCTTGAATTACATTAATCATTCTCATTTTGTTAAATTAATTGAGTAGGGCTAATATAATTGCAACACGTATCACTGATATTGATCGGTTTAGTTGAATATTGATGTTAAAAATATTTCCCGCGAAAAGGTGCTTCAGATCACTCAAAATCATTTAAAATTTTATACCAGTAATTTTTTAAATATTACATTAAGAACACGATATTTCCAAATATTTGTTAGAACATGTTTGTATCCTTTATTTTAGATTGTATAATGTTTAAAATTTGCACGATCATGTAGGGTTAAACTACCCATTTTCTCACATAAATTCCTTAAAAAAGAAGTAAGTCATTTATAATTCTGTAATAGGGTAAAATCACGCCTCTTCAAGCTAGTTTTCAACCTCTCTCTTTAATTTGTTTATTGCTCCAATGATACAATGTTCTTTAATTGTACTGAAGGTTTTCTAAAAGGTGATAACAATAGTTGACAGTTGCCATGTTACTCCCAATCAAAACTAATTTAATTGTTTTCAATTATAATGCACTTAAATTACAATAAAGTTAAATTATCTTTATTGCTGACAGGACAAGCATAACTATCTATATATTAATAAGCAAGCATGTTTCATTTCCCCCTTTTTCTCAGCTCGTGTGCATCATAGAAGAATTTCGCGCATACTTTTAGAAACGTATAATCCTGTACTTGAGCAGAATCCATTCTAATTCATATCGGACTCCAGGGCTACGCCCCACAGGGTTTCAAATTTCCAGTGTTAATCTTATAAAGGAAGGAGAATTGAATGAATCATTGGACAGCTGTTGTAAAAACAACTGCTAGAAAAACAGGAAGAACAGATATTTTAGTTCTAAAATATTTTTAAGCTTCTTGGGTCCAGATAAACTGAAATTTTGATCGAATTTCGATTAGGAGGCGATCTCTAGTCCACATCTTCTCCGTCTTTTAATTAGAACTTCTTCCTCCTTTATAGAGGAACTATCCTCGCTGTAGATATAACAATGAGATTTCCTTATCTCGTCTCCCCCGCATGACCTCCTGGTAGCCCCCGGCCGCCGCCTCGGACCGTTATCCTCGTCACCCGGGTATGACCGAATTACGGCCACATGGAGCATCACCTGGGGCCGATTTCTCCCATTGTCGGCCAGTATGATCGTCCGGAGGTTTCTCCTTAATGGATAACCTACTGACTCCTGAGTGACCGGTGTGGGCCACGTGCCGTTGACTCCGCCCCCCGGGACGACGCTCGGGGGTCGCCGTGGAGGTATAAAGACAGAGTAACCACAGGGGAACACTTTCTAGGTGCTGAAAACATTAGAGATGTCCTTATAATTGTCTGTGATTGGATTTTCGTCAATTTTCTGACATATTTATAACCTAAAGTTTATATTTGGACTTAAGTTTAAGAGGTGACGGGTTTGATTCTTGGGCCAGAAAAAAATTGATCGGTTCCCCTAAAGGGACGAACCGACACATAGTACAACCATGGACGAAATATTATACTGTATTTCATCTATGGTACAACTCTTAAGTAAAATTCCCCTTGCGTATAGACATTCCAAAAATCTTGTATTGGATGTACCCACATGTTGGAGACGACGAAAGGGGAAAATATAGTTGCCATAGTTATGTTAGTGTAACAAAATATCAACGAAATGTAAAAACTGTTATTAAAAGCCGTTTTTTCAAATTGTGATTCTCCAACTGCGCTCTCGGTATTTGTATTTATGTGCATAGAAGATAAAACCATACTCAAAATAAAATTGGACAAAACATTATTTTCTGCTTTAGTTTATAAAACATTATTATATACTGTATGTGGTTTAAAAGTTTAAATACATGTTTTACCATTAACTAGGGTAGTTTGAAATCGTTTAAGCACCTTCAATTTACCAAGTATACAGACATATAGGCCAACAGCATGTTAAAACTATTAAAAACTTGGAAGCTATAAGAAACATTAATGAAAAAGAAAACATAAGGGACAGATTATATATTATTAATATGTGATGTTTGGAATAATAATCTATAAATTCTTAAAATAAGATTTTATTGTAGCTGTTTATTGTATCTCAAGAAAAAATTGTTTAAATTCTCTTGTGCTATTTCAAATAAGGATGTTAAATCCATGATATTAGATAAAAATGCTTTCCTTTGATCCATTTTAAGCGGTAATTTTCATATGTTTGTAAGTTTCGATTACTAATACAGGAGTTACAAAGAGATTCGCTCGATTTCTGCTTGGAGACTTCAACGGCGTTATTGATTGAAGCTTCGAATGTATTGTTTTAACGAGCCAAAAGTTTTATTCATTTATATAATAGCATTATTGAAATATCCTTTAAATGAGAATATAATCTGTTAAATATTAAAAAAAAATCGCTTCTTTATTATTTGGCTGTTACTTGAGGAACTACTATAAATCAATTTAATTTATTAATGGAATTGGGTTAAATAGTAAAGAGCAATTCTAGCTTTATATTTGGAATTATTGAGGGTTATAAATATGTCGTAAGGCTGGTCTTTTGAATAAAATGCCGACCCATACGATAGTTATAATTTAGGATGATTGATTATGTGTCTAAAATTTCAAATGATTCCTAAATAATAAAAAACGGGCAATTGTATATTCATGTTCAGGTATTTCATTCACGCTGTATAATATTAAAAAGACATTCATTATGATACGGTGACAACTGTTGTGTATGTTTGATATGCCCAAAGTGGTATAACCGCCTGTCAGTTAGTATATGTAAAACCTTTCCGAACAGAGAAGTTGTCCGTTCAAGTTTCCTAATACGACACACGGTTAACCACTCACATGGACGGCTCTCTTTTGGAACACTTCTTTAATTTATCCCTTCCTCTTGTTATTGTTTATTACCTTTAAACATTAAACGTTGGAAGTAGTGATCCAACTAGAAAAATTTCCCCTGTAATCTCTAGATTTTACAGCTTTCAAACATCATGGACTTGCAGTCCATGAAATTGATAATCTCTAGTTTGAACACGACCACTCATAGAGGTAATTTTTGCAGCCCTCGGCACCTTATGTTTAAAATGAAAATTTATCAAATTTATCACAATATAAAAGCTTCTTCTACAAAAGAATGCAATACAAATGTTGACAAGAACATCATCATAACTCGAGGTCTACATCCGAATACTTTTTTATCGTAAATTGTTATAATCCCAGCAAGTCATGTTTCAGAAATGTTTTCACTGTCAAAATATAGAAGTTCTCACGCCAATCCGTTGAAATATTTGTCCCAAAGTAAATGGACACCATAACACCAAGAAGCTAAAGCAATTGTGATAAGCAAACTGGTTAGAGATATCCTTCCTATTACCCTGATCATAAAGAAAATCATTTAGCAGCAAAGCATAAAGGAATCCAGACGCCTACCCAACTTTGACCATAGCCTTTTACTGTACCATGCCTTCGGTGCGGTACAGGTGTGTTTTTTTTTTTTTTTTTTTTTTTTTTTTTTTGGGGGGGGGAAGTCTTTTCTTTTTGCCGGTCCAGCCTCATTTATAAAACTTAAATTGAACAATGGACAAACTAATGGAGGAATCCCATCTACTCACCGTAGCCCTTCATGGTCCCATTAGTCAGGTACAAGTTGGCTCTCCCTCTGAGCTCCTCCTTGAACAGCGCTTCTCGAATGATCCTAGGATCGTTCCCTTACACAACCCTTGTCACAACCCTTATCATAACCCATATCCGACTACTCACCGTAGCCCTTCATGATCCCATGAGTCAGGTACAGGTCGGCCCTCCCGCTAAGCTCCTCCTTGGCCAGCGCCTCCCGGATGAGCCTCGGGTCCGTCAGCACGACGGCGAGCACCCTCCCCAGCCGGATGCTGTACACCGGGCCGTGCCGCTCCCCCAGGCGGGTCAGGCTCAGGTAGGGCTCCGTGGGCGAGATCCGCAGCAGCGACCCCAGCACGGGCAGACCCCAGGGCCCCGGGGGGAGGTCCCGCTGGTCCAAGAGGAACCGGAGGATCAGGTAGACCCCCAGGGCGGCGACCACGGCGAGGAGAATCGGCAGCATTGTGTCTGCAACACGGATAATTTCGGGAAGTATGGTTTTTATTTTCTTTAAACTTGAGATCAAAATAAAACCTGAAATATTTAAAAGGGAAATTATAATTGTTGTATTTCATCACCTGTGGTAAGTGAAGCTTTACAAGGTCAAGTTGATCAAGTTTTTACGATTAAGACTCCAGCTGATGCCGCAAAATGACAGATTGAGAAAGGCAATTTAGGCCCATGAACTATATTTCACTATACAGCACAGTTTATTTGACTAACTGAATAAAAACAAAGATATTTTTTTACAATACTCACAAAAGCAATCCATCTTGCAGTTATTGTTAAAGTAAACAGCTTCTAACCTCGTACCCATCTGATTCTTTTTCTCCCTTGGGCGTAAGAAGAATTACGTTATAGTTTCGCTGGTTTTTTTTTTTTTTAGCGAATTTCCCTATAGGGAATACGCTATTACGGTAGTAGCCATGGTAAGACCTAAGCCCGGGACCACTTTACTTTTTCATTTTGAGGTCCCCAGAAGCCAAAAACACCGTTCGTTCGTTTTCATATATATGTATATATATATATATATATATATATATATATATATATATATACATATATATATATATCAGTAGATAGTATCATGTTACTTCTAGGACACTTTTGGAGACAATCAAAAATCAAACAAATTTCACAGTTTTTTAATACAATTATGCAATATTTTTGCCATTTTTTGGCCAATTTTCAGCTTTTGTCAAATTGTCTTAAAAAATATGCAATTTTAATGAAATTTTTAACAAATATGCCTAAATTTTCTACAAAATAAAATTTTTTTAAAAACAAGTAAAATTATCACATTTTATAAGTATTTTTTAAATAAAATTAATAGTCGACTTTTCATAAGGTAATTTAAAATTTTAGTAGTATTTTTTCAATAAATTTGACTAAAATTGTAATAATTCATTCTAATTAATTTCAGTAATATCATTTTTTATTATATTATATTCAAGTAATTTTTCAGATATAATAATAATATAACAATTTGTTTTACTAGTAGCTACTATATCATAATCAAAATCTGCATTAATAATAATATCATTTTTTGAACTTGAAATATTTGTTGGATTTTTTGTAGTATCAATTACATAAATTGGTCTATTATCTAGAAATTCTGTTGGACTATAATACATTTTACTACTAATATAATAAACTTTTTTGTAATCTTGATACATTTCATACATAATTCTAAATTTTTCATTGTTTATATCAAAATTTTCCAATTCATCAGGGTAATAATGACCATTTAGTTTTACTCTTATATTTTTTACATACATACTATCAAATTTAGAAGTATCAAATAACTGATCATTTGTTCTTGATTTTTGAAATCCAATTATAATAAATTTTGGATTATAAATATTTCTATAGATATTTGTTATATCAAAACTTAAATTCTTTCCTGTAATATTTTTTTGTTCAATGCATTGCCAATGATTAAAATGAAAATTTACTTTTTCAAATTTGCTTAGTTCATTAATTAATTGAATTTTACTTGTTGTTTTGTATTCAATTATAGGAACTCTAATAAAAAATTCATCAATTGTTATTTTACCTTCAGTTGGTAATGTAGCATTATCATAAGATCCATCAGCCTTTTTAGTTTTCCATCTAAAAATTGCATCATTATCTTCTGATCTAATAAATGTTATATTAAAACCTCCTTTGTATATTGGAATATTTACATTTTCAAAAAATCCTAATCCAAAATGAGATAAATTACCAATTGCTTCAAATTTATTTTTAAAATTTGATTCAAAACCATTATTTATCTGATTTATTTCTGATTTTGAATAAGTTATAGTACCTTTAATTGTACTTAATAGACCAGGATATTCAATTTCATCAATCAATTTATTATGTTTTCTAACTTCAATTTTTGAAAATAAAAATGAAACAAAATTATCAATTAATTTTATATTAGCACCATTATCATATGCATTTCCATCAGATTTAGTCAATTTACCAGATATATAAAATTGAAATTTAGAAGTACAAAATCCATCTCCAAAATCTATATTAAATTCAGTTTTTTTTATTAGGTTCATTTAAATGTAATTTAGATAATGGATAGAAATTTTTGTATTCAGCTCTTTCAATATCATTTACATATTTTTTGTAATCAGCCATTTATTAAGGATAAATTTTTTAAATCAAAAGCTTTTTTAAAACAAGTAAAATTTTTATAATTTTATGATGTCAAATTTTATAATTTTTATGTATCAATTTCATTTTTACTTTTAAAATATTCAATTTCAGTAGCATGATCAAGTATAAATTTTGCTGATATTTTTTGATGTTCTAAAATTAATTCCCAATTTAATGTAAATGCATAATCATGAATGAAATATTCAGTTAAATCTTGATATTTACAAATCAAATCAATATAATCTTTTAATTGATAATTTATGAATTCAGTAATAAAATCTATAGTTAAATTTTGATGTTGAGCAATTTTTTGCCAATTTAATTTATTTTGAAACAATCTCATCATATTAATACTCAACTCATATTTTTCAGAAATATCATCCCAATCATCTTTGTTTAATTGATTTTGGTTTCTGATAATGAATAAATCAAATGAACTGTATAGAGCCATTTATTAGGGAGAAAATTTTGTAAAACAACTTTTCTTTGAATTACAAATACAACATTTTGATTTAATTACATTTATATTTTTCAAGTTTATTATCTGAATATCTTTAGAATTAGTTTTTTGTTTACATTTAAGACAATAAATCAACTCCATTTATATAAAATAATTATTGTAATTTATCTATATCATCTTTAATTAGTATTATTTCAGCATTTAATTCTTTTATGGATTCATTGACTCCATCAAATAGAAATTTTAGTTCTTTTTCTAATTTTTCTTATAAATTTTCAACATATTTTCCAATATTAATTAAAAAGTCTGTAATTTTATTTAAATCCTTTTTAGTTTCTGAATGATCATTACCAATTTTAATAATTGAATCTAAAACTTCATCTAATTCTGATTTTATTACAACATCATATTTATTTATACTTGGTTTAACATTAACAATTCTTTTACCATTAATACTTATATAATTTTTTGATAAACCAATAGCATTTACTAGATTTTCAGTCTTTTTTACATGACTTTTAAAACTTTTACTAAAATTATTAAAAAATATATTTAATTTAGAATTTATATAATCTTCTTTAATATTAATTGGATGTTTTTTCTGTCTTCCAAACAGATCAAATATATTTTGTGAATCCCTATTTATTAAGGATTAATTTATTTATTATATTATCAAATTTTTTATTATTATTTAATTCATTTAATATAAAAATAAATAAATGACCACAAATTGGTGGATCATTATAATTTTGAATTTGATTATCATTATAAAATATATTATCTTTTCCTAAATATTTAACTAATTCTATTGGTGGTTAATTAACTATATTTCCATATGAATCAAAATAATATTTAATTTTATCTTTTTTATAATAACAAACCCAATGAGTTCCATTTCCATCAAATGAATCTAAATTTATAATTCCACATTCAAATTTATTAACTTTATTAGGTAATATATCTCTCATAAACATACCTCTAAAATATTTTATATTTTTACACAATTTTTCTAATTCACCTAATGTTAGTGGTTCAAAATTTTTTTATAATTTTGTTTCATATATTTCAATGTTTTTTTATCTAAACCAGATCCTTCTACATTTTTTAATTCATGATCTAACCAATCAACAAAATTTCTAAAATTAGGAATTATAGATTCTTTTACTACTTTTGCTCCCTTTCTAACATTTGGTGTATAATTTTTAACTATAGGTATATTATCAGCAAAATCTAAAATTTCTTTTAGTAATCCACCATTTTTTATTTCTTTTAATTGATTATATGAAAATTCAAATCTTAATCCTTTATTTAATTTTTTATGTTTATTTAGTTTATTAATTTGTCTTTTAGATAATAATATAATATATTTTCCATTTTTATTAAATTGATCAATATTAAATTGAATTATAACTGATTTTTTATTTTTAAATGCTAATTTTATTTTTGATTTGTGATTATCTGTCAAGTTTATATTTGTTTTTTCCATTTATTAAGAAAAAAATTTATAGTTTTTTTATAATATAGATTAATATAATTAATTTTATTAAAATTTTAATCCTACTTCTAAACCCATACCAAATTTTCTTTTCATCCACATAGCACCTGATGTTGGTAATGCAATTAATCTTTCACCAATTCTATGATCATTTGATGTTACTATATCCCATGCTTTATCTTGTAAAATTTTATCAGCTATTTCATTTCTAGATTTTGTATCTTTATGATCTCTATAAAATAAATCATGTTCTTTAGCAGCTTTATCTAAATCATTTATTCCAGGATCACCTTTTTTTACTCTTTTATTTAATTTAGTTCCAGGCCCTAGATATTGATAACCAAGTACATGTAATTCAAAAGGTAAATTATTTATAACATCATTTAAAATACCTGATCCATCTTTTAATAATGGTGATGAAATATTTGCCAAAATTCTTTTTAAATACTTAATTCCTTCAGGTTTTTCAATTAATTTATCTCATTTATTTGATATAAAGTCTTTAATTGCTTTCTTTTCATTTAAAAAATTATTATTACCAGCTTTTTCTTGTGCATATATATAATTAATAATATTATCTAATTTATTTAAATCATCTATAAATCTATATTCAATTTTATTTTCTGTATATTGTCTGATTCCTGAACCTTCAATTTCCCCTTTTAATTCCCAAATATGTTTAATTAAATTAATATATTTATCACCTTTACTAGATTTTGGTTTTTTACTATTTGGATCATTATTTTTATAAATTTAATTAGTTTCCCATAAAATCTTTGAATAATTATTTAAATCATCTTGTGTATATAAATTATTATCTGGTTTCTTTTCATAAGTTAACAATCTCCATAATCCATGTGTTCCATTATATTTTTTATCATCAATTATTAAATCATCATTATCAATTACAGTTATTTTATCACCAATCATAAATGATTTTTTATGTTTATTCCAGTATAAACCAAATTTATCATCTTTTGTTCTTGGTAAATATTTTTGAGCTAATGGACCAATAATTTTATCTAATGTTTGAGGTGAAATTAAATTTGGGTCAATAAATGTCGATTCTTCTTGAATTATTGGTTGTCTGATTGGTCTGAATGGAGTACTTGAAGGTAAATTTAGTTCTTCAGTTTCTGGTATTGATATATTGGCAAAATTATTAACAATAGGTACCAATTCCATAAGGTTTTTATTTTCATTTAAGACTTCACCAATTTTATTTTCAACTTTACCAATTGCTGATGTTATAGGTTCATATGCTTTTTGTTTAATTTTTTCATAATTATCTTCAATTTTAATTTGATTTTTAAATTCTTTTATTAATTTTTTCTCAATATCATCTAATTTTTTAGCTTCATTAACAGATATTTTATCCATTTATTACAAAGAAAAATTTAGGTTCAAAACAAATCATGTTAACATAAACACAAATCATGTTAACATAAACACAAATCATATTAACACAAAACACAAATTATGTTAACACAAACACAAATTATGTTAACATAAAAACAAATCATGTTAACACAAACACAAATCATGTTAACATAAACACTAATTATGTTAAACACAATTTATTTTACTTTATTTCTGTAATTTTCATTAAATATATAAATACTAATGAAATAAATAATACTAATAAAATAAATATTCTATCAATTATTGAATCAAACATACAACAAGCCATTATCATTATTTAATATCAGAAAAATTTTTCATATATTTTCCATCATTTGATTTTTTCAATAAATTAATAGTTAAAAATCCATAGTCTTCTTTCCAACAATCATTACAAATAGTTTTAAATTTATCAAATTTCATATCTGATCCAACAAAATTATTATATATTTTTTTCATATAATGTTCATTTTGTTTAAAGATGCATAACATATTTAAATTATTTCTAATTAATTGCATATCAACTTTTGAATAACATTGTGATAAATAAATACATGATATATTTTTATGTCTACCCATTATAAAATATTCTTTAATTTTATCTTGTTTTTCTAAAATACAATCATCAAAAACTACTAATGAATTTGGTTTACATTTATTTAGTGGAATCATATCATCACATGAAAAATAAGAAATTTGTTTATTAATATTTGATTCTATATTTTTAAATCTTTTTTGTAATAATTTATAAGATGGTTGTTCTAATGATTTACTAAAAATATATAAATTTGAATATGGAATTAATCTTTTGTAAATAAAATTTAATAATAATGTAGTTTTACCAGATCCACTTGTTCCTATAATTAATAATCTAATAGGTTGATCATTTTTATTATTTTTATCATATGATTCTAATTTTATATTATCTTTGTTTTCTAAAAATTTCTCCATTTAAATAAGATGAAATTATTTAAAATAATTGGTCATTCATCCAAACTAGAATTAAGATTAGAACATCCAATACATTTAGATGGAAAATATAGTATTGGTTTAAGTGGATTTTATTCAGATAATTTTATATCAAATATACCAAATGATTATAAAAACTGTTATGGATATTCTATTAAAGATGAAGATGATAAAATTATAGATCAATATTTTGATATAAATAAAGGAAATTATACAATTGAAGAAATAAAAAAAATTTTTATTAATAGTTTAAAAGAATTTAAAAAGAAAATTAATAAATTTGATGAAAATGATTTTATACTGAAAAATGATGGACCATATATTATAATAAAATCTCCTGTTAAAATTATAGTAACAACAATTATAATTGATTTATTAGGATTAGATGATAAAATGATTGAACCAAATGTATTAACAAAAGGAATAAAACTACCAAAAATTAGACCTTTTGATGTTATTGAAATACATTGTAATTTAGTTGATCCTAGTTTTGAAAATCATAAAGATCATTCACATTTACATAAAGAATCAGAAATTCTATATTCATTTTATCCAAATGTTGAATATGGATCAAAAATTAGTGAAAAACCAAATGAAATTGATTATATTCCTTTAAAAAATATAAATAAAATTCAAAATATTGTAATATCTATTCAAGATAGTGATGGAAATCAAATAAATAATGAAAATATTAAAAGTATTGTATATTTAAGATTAAAACAAAATTTGTAATATAAAATTTATCTACATAAATAATAAAAACAATAATTTATTTAATTAACAATAATTTTATATTTAATAATAAATTAATTGTATTTAATAAACAAAATAAACCTTGGTTTAAAAGAAAAGATATTTGTTATATTTTAAAATATAAAAATTCTAGAAAAGTTTTAATTGATAATGTAAAAGAAAAATATAGAAAACTTAAAATATATCAAGTGTAACCAACAGTTACATTTAAATAATAATGATAAATTAATTTACATAAAAATTATAGGTGTCACAAATTATGACACCCTAGAAATTGATGTACAAACATGTTTTTCAGATGCCCTAAAACAGGGCGTCAATAAAATAGATAATAAAACAATGTTTATTAATGAATCTGGTTTATATTTATTAATTTTAAAATAAAAAAAGTAGAAAACAATAAGGATAGATTAAAATTTATAGATATTTTTAGAGGGGACAATTTGTCCCCCCTATAATATAATGAAAAACATACAAAACTTATTAAAATTAGGTAGGACCCAAAATGGGTCCCATATAAATTAGAATATTTATTTTAAAATTTTTTAAAGGAGGTAACCTTATTATACAATAAAAACTTAAGGGTAACAAAATGTTACCCTTCTTAAACATTCAAAAATATTCATAAATATAATAAATTATATACAAATTTGAGACCCGTCTTAAAGACGGGTCTTACTTATAATGATAATAAAGTAAAATTTATAGATATTTTTATGTTAGATATTCAATAAATTATTGAATATATTTAAATTTATTAAACAAAATATTTAAAAATATACATAAAATTATAGTATAAATTCAATATCATATGGTTATAAATTATTAATATAATTTTGATCATTTTCTTTAAAACTTTCTTTAACATAATTTTTTATTATATTTATAAATGGTTCTATTATAAAATTAAACTTATAATGATATACAAAATCATTTTTATATTTAAAAAGATATATTAAAAATTTATTTGATATTTTAGTTTTAAATAAATATAATTTTATATCAAAATCATTATTTATTAATTCTTTTGGAACAATTAAAATTTCCATTTATTTATAATTATTTTTATACCCCCAAGGTAATGTATCAATTTTATTTTCACAAATAAATCTTTTGTCATCTCTATTACTTAAAGCTAATTTATTTATTGTAATTGTATATAGTTCATGTTTAAAACTTCTAATACAAGTCATTTCTCTATATTGTTCTTGATCATCAAATAAACATTTCTTAAAATCATCCATATGTAATGTTTTATCAACAACACTTTTCTTAATACCTTTACATTTTACAGGATTTTTATTATTAAATTCATAACTATATAATTTTGATCTTAAACCACAATATTCTTCTAATATTTCACCATTTAACTCATCTTTAAATTTACCAATTATTTTTTTATTCTTTTCACTATAGCATTCATGTTCTTTCTTATAATCACTTGTATCAAATTCATTAATATTTTCTTTAATAATTTTATATGGATCCTTTTTAAATTCTATAAAATAACTGTCTGTATCCATATATAATAACCTTATATTTGGATCAAACTTCTTTAATTTTTCATAATAAAATTGATACATATGTAATTTTGATAAATCAAGTACTGAAAATCCTATATAGATTGGTTTATCAAACTTAACCTTTTCTTTTATCATATGTGAAGCAATACAGTCTTTATCAAATATACTAAATGTTTTAAAATTAGGTTTTTTTGCTTGTTTTAATGAAAACTTTTCATCACCTAATTTAATATCACATCTATTTCTAACATTTTCCATAGTTTTTCCAAAAACACTATTATTCATCAATTTAAAAAAGTCTTTTTCAAAATCTGATGTTGATTTGGATCTTAATTTGGTATTTAATTCAATGTATTTTTTCATATAATCATCTTGATCAAATGCTATAACTCTATTAACTTTCTTTAATTTTAATCCTTTTTGTAGATAATATTTTAAGTTTCTTGAATGAATAACATAATCTTTTTTATCAAATAATGTTGTGCAAAGCTTATTATTATAATGTTCAGGTGCTAATGGTAAATCTTTATGGTCATCATGTAATTCAATAGGATATTCTAAATCAACATCTAATATGTATCCATATTCAGCATTTTCATCTAATTCTAATATTGTTTCTTCCCATTCATTTAATGTATATGTATTAGGATTCATCCATGTTATATCTTTATAAGGTAATTTTTGACTTAAAGCCCATCCATATAGATTATTTGCATCTATATTTAACATATAATTTTCAGGTTTTGTTTTATCATAATTTTTTGTATATTTATTGTTTGCTTTACAATATCTAGTTATACATTGTGAAATACCACCTCTAATACCTTTTTCAATCATTAAATACATATTATAATCACTTATTAATTCTAGTTTAATTTTTGTTAATTTTAACATAGAATCCCAAGCTAATGATGGTGATGTTAGATAATGTGCTGGATCTAATTGATAATTTTTCAAACAAACAGATCTAAAATTTTCAAATATATCAGCTAATAATAATACATCCTGAATATTATATAAATCTGAATAATTACCTAATGTTTTTACTTTTAATTTATTCCAAACTTTTATATAATGTTTATAATCATCATCACTTATATTTTCATTAGTTAAACAACTATAAAATTGATCTTTTTCTAATATTTTATCATAGTTTAATTTTTCAACATTATCAATAAATTCATATGGAAATACACCTTTAGAAGTTAATATTTTTAAAGTTTCATTATCATATTCAATTATATCATTTTCTTTTATAAATTTATTTATATGCTTAAATTCTTTAAGATTTTTAGCTAATTTTTCAATTGATGTAGCCATAAATCTAAATGTATCTACAAATGAGAATTTTATAAATTTTCTAGGTTTAAAAAATAGTTCACCTTCAAATTCATAACCATAACCAGAATTTACTGAATAGTTTATATATTTTTCATCTGTATTAGCTAACAAATCAATTTTACCATATTTTTTAGCTAATTCTTTTATAAACAAATGTGTATCATAATTTGAACTATTATGACAGAATATAGGAATATTTTGAGGAAATTTTAGATTTAAATTACAATTTAAATGTGCAGCACCTCTAAATTTTCCTGTTAAATGACAATGATCTCTTACTTTTATTCTTTTATCATTATCAAAACCACTATTTTCACAAATATGACAAATATTTGTTTTCTGATAGTTAATTTCTTCTTCATTAGTTAAATTCATAGGCTTTTTATTTTTTGAATTATATTTTTTAGCTATATATTTTGAAATTTCATCTAAATATTCAAATAATTTATTTGGTACATTTATTAATTCCTCTTCATTTTTTGCTCTATAACAAATAGGTTTATACATTTTATTAGTTACTCTAGATACTAAATAGATTGTAAATCCATATGGTTTATGTTTTTGAATTTTATTTGTATATGAGCAATTTGGATTATTTTTACAATTATCAATCTTTTCTAATATACTTTCAAAATCCATATAAATTACATATGGATGTTCAAACTTTTTATAATAATTTTTAAAACTTACAGTTTGACCTTTAAATGGCATTATAGGTCTACAAGGTTCTAATGATTTACATATCTCTAAATGATTATTCAAGTCTTTATTTTTGTAGAAATGAGTCAAACATCTTCTACAAATATATTTTTTATTTTTATTTTTTTGTGTTAATTGCTTTGATACTAACTTACTTAAATCAGTAATCAATATATAATGAGAATTATTACCAATTTTATAATATAATAAATCAATTTCTAGTTTTGAATTATAATGTTCAGATATTTGTAATGGCACTATTTTTTCATCTTCATCAATTCTATAAATATTTATTGACATTGATGAATAGTTATATTTAGAATCAAATGATCTTTTTTCAAATAATTTAATATCTTTCAATGATATTGGATAATCAAAACCTTTAAAAATATCATCATTTATATATTTTTGATATTGTTTAACTCTTTCAGCATGTTCGTTTGGTTTATCAATAGCACATCTAATTGCATAAATAAAACAATATTCATCTTTATTTTTAAAATTTACACAACATTTTTTATTCTTAATTTCATTTGGTAATTCTATATATGATCCAGCATTTAATGAATTATTTTTAGATAATTTTAGATTTAGTTCAACACATCTTTTTAATGACCAACCAGAGCCTTTTGATGGTTGATTTAGTTGTTCTCTAACTATTAATTTCTTAAATTGATCATCAATAAAATCATCTATATTTAAAATATCTGAACTTTTTATGCAAAAATACATATTACTATTTTGAATTTCACCATTTATTAATTTTCTTTCATATTCACATTCTAAAGCCATCTGTCCTTTAATATTTTTAAATTTTTGTTTTTCTATCAATTTTTTTATTTCATTTCTTTGAGTTTCTAAATAATCATTAATATCTAAATCATCATTTGAATTTGTTAAAATATAATCTTGAAAATATCCTTTTAATGACGAAGCTTCTTGAATATTTATTATATTTTCTTTTGGAATTGGTCTATTTTTAAAATAATCATTTAATAATCCAATCAATTCTTTTCTAGTTTTATTAACAATTTTAATGCTATTTTTAATTGCTAAATTTTTAATATATTTAAATGATCTATATTCTAAATTATTTGGATTTTCTTTAATTTTGTTTAATCTTTTAATTAGTTCATCTCTAGATAATTTTTCATAATTTCTGACAGATAATTTTTTTGCAATTTCATTTAATTTTACTATATTAAATAATGAATAATTTGTAAGATCAAATGTTTCTTTAATATTTGTTAATTCATCTAAAGTTTTATTTTTATAATTATATATATTATTATTTTTACACCAATGTTTTAATTCAAATATTTTATTATCATATTTTTGTTTATTTAGTAAATGTTTAGTTGAATTATAATGTCTATCATAATTTTTATATAATATATTTTTATTACAATAAGGACAATTAATATTTTTATTTGTTCGTTCCATTTAATAGGGGTGAAATTCTTTATTTATTAAAAATAATTTTTACTTAGAAATAAAACTCTTAAAAATATAAGAAGTATTTCCACTTTTTACTAGGTAATTTATAGTTTAAATCATATTTTTTAAATAAAATTTGAATTTTTTTAAAACAAGTAAAATTTTGTCTTCATTTTTTTATCATATTTTTAAATTTTCTAGTTTTGTTATATTTTTGTCATTAATTTTAGTTTCTAAATGTCTTAAATAATTATTAGTCCATTTAATATTTCTTCCACATTCACAAAATTGTGGTTTTAAAAACATTTCTCTAATACATTGTATACAAATTGTATTTTTTCTATCTTTACTATAATGATAATTATTAAAATTTGAAATATCTTTAATTTCTTTACATTTATGACATTGTTTTTCATTTAATTCAATAACTTTAATACTATCATATAATTTTTTATAATACACATCCTTACATTCTTTACAATAATAATATAACCCATGTTTAGTATTTTTGTCTTTATAAAATTTAGATATATCTTTATATAATTTACACCTTAAACATATCTTTTCCATTTATATAAAATAAAATTTACAAATTGGTTTTTTTCAATTCATATTCATAAAAATTTCTAATAATATCTTCATTATTTTGATCTTTTATACTATAAGTAACTGGATTTGTATTATTAATTTTAGAAATTATAAATATTTCTCTAGACCAATTATTTTTATATTTATTAGAAAATGTTGATTTTTTATTTCCAATTCTAACTCTATCATTTATTTTAAATTTTGATTTGGTTATTATTTTTGGTGGTTTATATTTAAAAACAGTATCTAATAAATCCTTTTCATTATTTTTATTTACTTCAATTGGTTTCATTTTAATTGTTGAATGATATGATTTATTATATTCTTTAACAATTTTTGGTAAAATATTTATCCATCTATAATTTTTATTAATTTCAAACTGTATTTTCATTTTTTCATTTTGTGTTCTATTATGCCTTTCTATTATACTTGATTTTTCTTCATTTTCTGTATGATACAATTTAATATTATATTTATTTAATATTTCTTTAAATTCTTTATTGATAAATTCTAATCCTTTATCTGTATGTAAAAGATTAGGTGATTTATGATTAATTTTAATTGCATCCTTAATTATTTCTTCAAATGCTCTAGAAACTGTTTTTCCATCTTTTTTCTTTAATGGTTTTGACCAAACATATTTTGAGAAATTATCTATCACATTTAACATATATTTATAACCATCATTTTCTTTTTCATAATTTTTCATTATAATTAAATCTGCTGCCCATAAATCATCAATACCTAATGTAATTATTTTTCTTTTTAGAAATTTCTTTCTAATTGGAGCATGAATTTCATTTGCTTCAATTATTTGTTCATTTTTAGTTAATTCTTTTTTAATTATAGGTTTAACTTCTTTTTTCAAAATTTTACTTTTATTTGTTTTACAAATTGAACATTTAGTAGCAATTCTATATAATCCATTTTTCATTTCAACGATTTGTGGATTAATATTTTTAGTTTTTTTCTTACATTTGTGACAATGAATTGGTTCATTCATTTATGTATAATTTTTTTTAAATAAATGGATATGTGTTATAGATGTCATAATCAAACTAATTTTACTATTATTGGAAATTGTGTAGGATGTAATATATGTAAAAGAATTATTTATGAAAAAAAGATTAAGAGAAAAAGTAATAAGAATAAACATCTTAAACATATTTTAAGAGAATTTAACCATTTTCAACCATATAAAACACAACAATTAATTAATGAATTATATATTTTATGTATTTCCAATCATTTTGAAATAACACCTAAGAATATAAAATTATTTTTAAAACAAAGGAATTGTACAAATTGGATATTTTACTATCAATTTTTAAACAAAATATACAATATTGATTTTGAATTGAATAATGAAGATAAAGAAAAAATTACACTATTTTTTAATAAATATTTATGTTTTAAGAAAAGTAATATATCATACAAAAAATTATTACCTATGATTTTTAAATACTTAAATATGGATTTTTGTATAAAACCTAATTATGATAATGACTTTTTAACATATCTATCACAAACAAGTTTGTGATATTTTTTCCTATATAAATGGATCTGCTAGAAGAAATTAATAATGTTGGAGAATTAAGATTTAAAGAATATAAACCATTAAAAAGTTTAAATTTAAATAAAAAATATAAAATTGAAAAATTTGAAAGAATTTAAGATAAATATGGATATACAATTATTGTTGAATTAGAAAAATGTAAAGTACATTTACCAAAAAGATTTACTAATGTAATTGATGATAAATCAATTAAAGAATTAAATAAAAAAGATTTACATTTAATTGTCACTGATATTAAGACTTTTGATGATAAAGAAACTGCTTTAGTTAAATTTGAATAATTATTACAATATTATTGATACTAAACCTTAATTTTACTTGTTTTAAAAAAATTCAAATTTTATTGAAAAAATACTATTAAAATTTTAAATTACCTTATGAAAAGTCGACTATTAATTTTATTGAAAAAATACTTATAAAATGTGATAATTTTACTTGTTTTTAAAAAAATTTTATTTTGTAGAAAATTTAGGCATATTTGTTAAAAATTTCATTAAAATTGCATATTTTTTAAGACAATTTGACAAAAGCTGAAAATTGGCCAAAAAATGGCAAAAATATTGCATAATTGTATTAAAAAACTGTGAAATTTGTTTGATTTTTGATTGTCTCCAAAAGTGTCCTAGAAGTAACATGATACTATCTACTTATATCTATATATATATATATATATATATATATATATATATATATATGTGTTCGTGGTACCGATAACTTTTGAAGCGGACCTCCGATTTTGATCAAATTTGGTATGAAGGTGTATAACCAGGTCTATTTTCATGAGTTCGCGAACCAGCATTGTCGGGTTATGGGAACGGGGTTTTATGGGGTTTCAAAGGGGTCAAAAATGGGTTTTTGGCATTTTTGTACCTAAATTTTCTAAATTCATCAATTTTAACTAAAACCATTCGAAAGAGCTTAAAAAACAAACAATTTAGTATTTTGAATCTTTAAAATAGCTTAACTGGTTATAGAGAAAATTCAAATCAAGTTTCCCATGTTATTCTTATGGGTAAATCTTTAAAAAGTTATATATCGCTTATTTATCAACATATCTTCATAAAAAATTTTATGAACCTTCACTAGATGGTGAGTAATTAAGATTTGATCAAAAACCCCATGGCAGCAAACCTACATGCTAAATCCCATGGTATTCTCATGGAAAATAATTGTATAATGAGAGCAAGAGAGATGGAGATATAAGGTATCTGTTCCTAATCAGCTGATCAGCTGTCTTCTGCATATTTGTCAAATTTGAAATGTTTATGTTTTGTTATTTGTAAACAAATCTTTCCTTTTGCATGGTAGCTTTGGATTATGCACTTTTATTACTGTTAAAAAAGTCATTTATTGCAATATAAATATTAATGTATGAATTATTAAATAAAAATAATTTACTCAGAAATATAATGCGATTAAATATATTATATTTCCTTGTAAAGATTTTTAATTATATAAGATAGCCACAAAGTTCTTTGATGTTGAAACAATAATTCTTTGGTTGGAAATTCGCTGAGTACGCAGGTCTGCTGCGACGGGGGTATTTTTTTTTAGACGTGTGACTGAGTTAGGTTTAGCTATAGGCTATTAATTAATTGCGATCATCGTCTTTAGAAACAGTTAAAGTTTAAAGTTTGAATTGTTTTATTACTAACATTCATTTTTACTAAGATTATCACTATAATAGCCAGCTATTAGAGATAGCCCCCTCACCCCCCGGGTATTGAGGATATTGACTGGATCCCTATTCAGTCACAATCTTATTCAGTGTAAGGTAGTGTATGGTTTTTCTAAATAGGGTATACCAACTTACATTGTAATTGATTTCACAACGAAAATCAACTCTTAATCTTACGAGGTTTCCAAAGTCTCTTCAGACTTTCCTCATCATCCTTCAGAGTCAAATTCAAAACTGTTCCTCCTTTGAATTTGAACTCCAATCAAACAGGTCTACATGACAAAAAATTATTCGTCTATGGTCTGTATGATGTAAAGGCAGCGGCTCTCCACTGCTCAAAGATATAACCATGAACCAAATCAGCAATTTTCAAACCATCACGATATTCTTCCATTGTATGAATCTTACAATCATATAGCCTTCCTCTTAAATTGCTAAAATAAAAATAAAAAATTAATAGGTAGATTGTCATAGTGTGTAGCTTGTAACTTTACAACACCAGTCCAAGTTAGTTGGGTAACCGACCAATGCTCCCCAAAAAGAAGCCGAAGAGGGCGTAGACCCCGTCTGATCCGAAGTTACGCAAACCGAATTAACACGTGTTTCATAATATGAACCCGGTGCAATCGGCTCCCATAACAGGGCCGGCGGCCGCGACAGCGACAATGGACTACGAGGCGACAAAGCGACAACGCGCGACAAAGCTACTTACGACGGACACGTGACAGTGAAAGTGGGGTCGATGAACCTTCGCTCGGACTGCGGCCTTTCTCCACAGTCCTCCTCGGCTCCTAACCGGAGGAACGAGGAAAACTACCGAGGCTACTTTCCCTGGGGTTCGGGTGTAGATTGGTCATTTCGGGTTAATTGATGGTCTCGACTAAAAAGTCATTCGATGGTTGTACAGAAAGTAACGAAGCAACACACCGCATGTGACCATCCTCCACGTTCTGTGTTCACCTTGAAATACCCGTAGATAATGCCGATGTCCCACGACATCGGACATAGTCGTAGGACTAATCGGTGGTTTGAAAATGGTGAAAAATGTTGGAGAGAAGTTTAAATAGTTGAACGTTTTATTTTAAGATAAGAATTTAGACCTAACTGATTAGGGTTTCCGAGGTGGTAGTATTTTGAGGGTACTGTATTTGATAAAACCTCTATGACAAGAACTGCAATGATAAACTCTAAATTAATCACAAAAGAGTTTGTAATCTTAGGCTACTCAACAAGTAAGACATCACTTGTGGTGTAGATAAGGAAAATTTATATGTAACTTCAGATAAGAGATAACTGTACTAATTTTGAAGTCACTGTATGTAAATCGTTACAAATACTACATAAAAAAAAGAAAAATGTCATGTTTTTTGCGTTTCAAAATTATATTGTAAATGTAACTTTTTTTAAACTTTGTGTTTGAACTAAAGTATTGGATTATTTACTATTCAAATATTTCTTATAAATTAAAATGCTTTGATATTGAAACAGGACTTCCCACCGCTCTATTTTTTTTGTGTTTTTTTTTTCATCAGTTAAAGCAAAATAATCATAACATTATTTCTTAAATATATTGGTTATAAACTTGAAATAGGTGGAGCTTGATTTCTCCTCGGTTGACGTAGTGACTTGCCAATAGAACAATTTTGTATCCAGGTCAAAATCGGCAATACTTTGAAATTCCAACTCTACTAAAAACCCCTCTTTTACTCATATCGGTTATTTTCCACTGGTACTTTTCTTAAATCAATAAGGTCAGGATTAGCACTTCAAGGAATTTCCACTCGACCAAGCGACCGATAAATATGACCAGGTGATTATGGTGATTTGAAGAGAAACCGATAACAGTAATCAGCTGGGCGATAATGACTGATCAGCTAATAATCACTGTAATCAACGTAACAGCTGATCCTGTTTCGCCGTCAGCTGTTAATTTTGCAAGTTGGTGATCCATTATAGCCCATGAAATATAATTCAATTATTGATGTATTGGGTGTTGTTGTTATTTACTATTCTAGGACTGCGGTTATGTTATGTGTACGTGGGAAGGATTACATAATAACGAATTTTTAACGTTTCGTATATAACCCAAGTATTGACTATACTGAAAAATTTATAATTTATTATTGAATTTAAGTTGGGTAAGATTAATTTCTTAGTATGAGGGACGATCTTAGAATAAAAGGAAATCAATTTTTTAACCTAAGAAAAAATAATAACCACCCAGTATTTTTGTTTTGTGGTCCTAATGAGCCAAAAGCTTCATTTTTCAATGCAAGATTGTATTTGTGAACAAACCTTTTCCTGAGCTACTCCAAATTCAGAATAAAAGTATGATAGAAAAAAACAAAAACAAAAAGGGGGGCTGGTTACAGTTTTCCTTCATGAGTCAATAGTTAGACATATTTAGTACATATCTGCATAATCAATTTAAAAATAAAAGCCGGGGGGAGGGGGGCGAGAATTTGCTCGGTAAACTTGAAAGACGTTACTTTAGGAAATGTAGGCTAACTCACTGGTTTATTTCTACAGTTATCGTCTAATTTTTATACAATTTTGTACCCACAAACAAGTGCTCTCTAAATTTGTAACAGGGCCTTTGGATACGACAATTTTTACCCAAATCCCAACTAGTGGTGTGTCCGGTAGCAAGTATGAGGAAATTAGTATTTTTGCTTTATGAAAAGTGACACTTTCGAAAATAATTAAGAAAAATATTCGGCAAAGATCTTTCAGAACCATTTTATAAAGCACATGCACACTCCACCTTGATCAAAAAGTTGTAAAGGTAATGGGAAGGATCAAACCATTTTAAAGTTAATGGGAGGAACAGCAGAACTCTTAGATCTTAAAAAGATAAATATTATTTTGTTCTGCTATCTTAGACTAAAAAAATGCCGAATTTAACGAATTCTATTAAGGTTGGGAGACCGTTTATGTGTATGTCAAAATCATTTAATTTGTACTATAAAATCACGATGTCCTAAGAAAGATTCTATTGCCCCTCGTTATTTTCAGTTATACGACTGAGTTGTCCCACGTTAAAATCACCAAGCATAAATAATTAAATAAAATTCAGAGGACGAATTTTTCAGAGGACGAAGCATTTCAATGCTCCCCAACCAAACATTTTTCTTTTTATAGAGGCTTTAAAAAATGTTCAAATTTCTACATTTATGTAACATTTAACACGTTGACTCCTAGAAAGTAAACTAATGTAAAGTACAAAAAAGAATACAGTTTTTGGAAAACATCCAAACAGAGCTGAAGGAAGGAAAGATTAGCCGCCTGCATTTCATGCAGAAGGCTTCATTTTACTTAAAGAAATCAAGTTCTTGTAATGGCTGTTTTATGCTTTATGTTTGTAAATTTTGTAAATATATATTAAACTTTTATTATATGCTATACCGTGTATTTGTTAAAATAACCTTTATATAGTAATAAGAATGGTTTAACCGGCTAAGACTATTTTCATCGTTATTTTCAAAACAGTATCCAATTATTTGTAAACTTATTTGATTATGAAGCAATAATACCTTATAACACGTATAATTATAACATTTATGCATATATGTCACATAGTAATTATAAAATAAAGTTTATATTGCTAGATAATTATAATTTTGCTGAAATAATAGATCCATGAATTATAACTATTAAGTTAGTGAAATGAAACAATTTGAAGTTTAAATATGCAGCTATGTAAATATATATATATATATATATATATATATATATATATATGTATATATATATTGCTACTCTATTTATTTAACATAGGAACGGGACTACAAGTTTCGTTTTTTACCGTGTGCGCAATGATGCCACCCCCAAGCGAGGCCCCGAGTGACCACTGTGCGCAATGATCCCCCGAAGTTTGACAGTTTTCTGACCGCTGTGCGCAATGAGGCTACCCCCCCCCCCCCCCAGAAAGCATGTATGGCCAATGCCCAGGTGGCCATCATGGGGTGAGCCCGACAGTAACAATCCATGGCACCTGAAGCCACGGCCACTTGATACATCTTCCATCAAAAAGCCGTCCTTCACTTTCTATGCATAATCCAACCTCTCAAAATGAGCACGAAAGACATGTGTGAGTGCGGTCACTCAGTCGTACTGTTAAGTGCATACTAAACTCTTAAATCCAGTGGGAAGTGGGATAGACAAAATGTTTTGAAACGTACACAGTTGCAAACAAGAATATTTGACGATTCTAATGGTATGATTTTGTCACCCGTTGTGGGACGGGTGATCATTTGTAGGCGCGGTGGGCCCGGGCGGCTGTTACCAAAACCTCTGTGTTGACACCGGCGCGGACGTCCCATGACTGGCAATGGGACGGCGGGACGGCGACCTTGCGAGAGTGAGAGTGTGGGGAGTGGCGGTCAACGCCGCGGGAGCGCGCCACCTCACGGTATATGACTCTCGCTAACTCAAAGTCCTCGAATGATTTTCAATCCTCTTGGAAACCCCTGCCTAAGTTGAATAAGAACGATCCATAGCTCAAAATAATGTTATGGTTATACTTTACCTCTGTGAGTCGAAGAGACTCCATAAACTACCTTTATAACTCGAAGTTCCGTACATAAATTGATTTAAATTTCCATTTTACCGCCACAAATCGAATTTACCTCTATATCTCGAAGTTTTCTCTACAACCTCTGCTGTAAGTCAATACCTTGGCGCACACGTCAATAGTCAGTGGTAGGCCTACATTTTTAGTGTCTATCTGATCTGTGCTCTTACTATACTGTGTACCTTACCAATGTCGAATTTAATAAAAAAAATTATCTTTGTGCCTCGAAAAATTTCTACGTCGAACCATATAAGTAACTTGAAGAAAAATGGTAGTGTCCTATGGATTTCGAGTTAGGGAAGAGCATGGGGAAGGTCGACCGTAATAAAATTTTCTTAGGAAAGGTAAAGCTATTGGCAGTGCCAGGGTGAAAAGACCCGGAACTGCCATATAAGTACATAACATGACCGCTTAGACACTTTTAAGGAGCCGTTAAAGTTTACTCAATGAAGCGCTCGCAGTATATTATTGTTTTGGCTGAAATTTTATATACAAACCCTATTTTCTGTAAACTGCTAGTCAGACAAACAAATCGGGAAATCTTACCCTCTTTCATGACAAAATCTCGGGCTTTTGGTAATGAGAGGTCACTACCGTAGTTTGCCATATAGAGAAATCAGTTGAACGCAATGAGACAAATATTTGGATCCTTTTCAAATATGTCAAGTTAAGGGATCAATATTATCGTATATTCACCCCAAAGAATATCTTAATTTTAAGGCAATCCTAATACAAGAAGATTTCTAAAATTCAGTCTTCGGTTTTGGTAAGTAGAGAGCATGTTGTTTTTAATTGAAAGATCCAATTTCCGTTTTTTGAGCGTGTCGTATTTATAAATAATTTTCAACATGGGGTACAGCGAATTTTAATTACCACCGCATAGGTGTGACGAAGAACACACATTTCTGTAGAATAATTTTCCAGAACAATCTCAGTACAGGGGTTACTCCTGATCTTCACAAATCCTTATGTGATTTTTATTATACTAGCTTCTCAAAGCAATTCCGGATGCTACTAAACCGGCACTAATTCCGGATGCTACCGGTGCTTTAATTCGTCTTTGGTAATGTATAGGAGTAGAATGAAAATGCATCGTACATAATTGGTGAATTTTTGCTTATTAATAGTTTAAACAGTTACACAATTAATGCAGTGACTTCGTGTATACTCAAGAAATCTAAAATAAATAAAGACAAGGTAGGGGTCAAAACATGAACGCTCTCTATGCACCAGATGTTCTTTTGCACCTACGACATCATCATAATCATTACCAGTATTAGTAAATGGAAACGTCATAGGTGCAAAAGAACATCCACCTGCTGCATAGAGGGTGTTGCATCTTTGACCCCTACCTTCTCTTTAATTTAATTTAGATTCCTTGGTGTATACTTGACTTCAAAAGTCATGTGATTTCATCATGAATTCAAATGTCTTTTAACATGATCGAGGTAGAAACATTACGCAAATAACAAAAGCCTGAGCAAGTTTAGTTGACGTGGAAAACAGAAAGCCCATAGCATCTAAGTTTGAGCGGAAAACCTGGAAAGTAGAAAACTGTTTACTGACGCTTGGGTGAGCTTTCTAGAGTACTGTAATTGCAGAACAAACAGCCCCAAGCTGCCACTTTCTAAAAGAGACTAATTTAGAAGAACATTTCTGGCTTTCTGTACATACGAGATATTAAAACTAATACGTTAAAATATTAAATGCATAATATTTTAGACTGACTTTTAGCTGTAGAAAAAATTTGATATTATAAAAAAGGTAAATTTTTGTATAAGTTGTGCTTTGTGTAAGCAAAAGTAGAAAGTAGGATTTTAAAATTACTTTGGTTGGTAGAACAGTTGTTTTGTCGACCTGACCAACCCAAAAGAAGAAGTCAAAGGCATTAAGACAACCAGCATAATTTATTTTGTTCCCTGAACGTATGAATAAATTTACAGTATGCCTATTTGAATTAAAATGTATAGAGTTGATCAATCTTTTTGATCAATTTGAATTTTGAACTGATGATATTTTGGAAATTACTTTGAACTGGATTTAATTAATTTACGAGAAAGATGTTTAACGATTTTTTAATTAATTATGATAATTAACAACCACATTCATCTTGTTTTTGGTAATAGTTTGTAAGAGCTTCCTTTCTATAAATCAATACAAAAATTTTAGACTGATACATTTATATACGGCCGGAATCAAACGAACGGACCTGGTCGTGGAATTGAGGAGGGTCAGAATGAAAACCAGCAGCGGGGTCGATGACCGCTCGAGCTCCAAACAAAAACTGACCCATTTTGGACCAAAGTGTGGCACCAGTGCCGCGTCCGGCTCCGCGTTACAGATTTTGGGCTATACGTGACCCCCCCCCCCACAACTGCGGGGCTAAGCGAGCCCCTGGCACTCGGGCCAATAGGGAAAAGGCGTCCAAGAAACCCACTGTGGAGGTGGAGGAGAGTCGGTTGTGGTGTACCACAAGGCTCAATTGCAGCGCCAACGGTTTTCTAGAGAAATCGAGTGTCTATAATAAGTAATGAATTTCTAAATTAAAACTTTTACGATGTACTCCATTAAAAATAGAAACACCGTTATCGAGTTATACACTGAAAAAACGAGAAGTTAACCGAGTCCGGGTTAAGCTATTGCAGGGTTGAATTGACTAATTTCGGGTTTATACATAATCAATTCTACTTTAATTAGTAACCATCCTACAAGGGGAAAAAATTAGTCGCCATTCCAATACAAATTTGTAATTAAAATTTTATATTTAATAAACATCATCACAATGATAAAGAGTCATTAATCTCCCTTACCTTCTCCGTTTATGGAGGAATCTAAACTATTGAATTCATTATGGTCAACATTGTAAACCGAGTGAATCACAATTAGACAATCATGATATTATTCGGAGTCTAATTCCTACTCTTCTTAGATTTATTATGACTCTTCTACCACCTCTCCTCCAAGATTCTCTGCACCCCATTTCCTATCAGCAATGGTAAACACTGAGGGTGGTCTTCTAATGGAATGCCTACCCCTGCAAGGTATAAATAGTTGGGTGTCACCCGCTAATGGCGCTGAGAGGTCCGCCGGAATCCCCTGGTAGCGTTTGTGTACAATGGGCGATAATATCGCATATTACAAATTTAAATCCAATATTGAGCCGATCTGGGTCATGTCCTGGAGGGTCGGGGTGTCGCACCTGTTACAGAGGATTCCGATTCAGATTCAGGGGGTAGCGTTTCGGCTCGATTCCGTTAAGGTCAATACCCCGCACCCCCTCCACGACGAGGACCTCCTTCCACACGGGTTTTCTAATTTTCTACTGAATCGCTTGGAATTGGTGTGAAAAATGCGTGTCACATAAAAAAAAAAACTTTTAACATTAGTTGTGTAGAAGTTGTCGATAAAAAAATAAAATAATTTTAGGTTTTTTTAGTAGAACAGGAAGAAACTATGAAGCTCTGTAAAGGATTTAGGGTGAATTTATTAATAAGATTAACATGGTTTAGGGAAATTTATTACACAGCATTTATATGAGAAATACCCTTGGATATGTTTACGATTGCATGATTATATAAAATTAGGCCGAGGAAGAATTGCGGTGATTTGGAATGTTATTTGAAGACGCTGAATACCCATGTATTAAAATTATTTATTAAGCACATTTAGCGCACTTATGCTTTTTGAATGATTATAAAATATATCATGACTGAATAACCAAGTCATTAGAGTATGTACCTCATGATTATTGAGGTTACCACTTGTCAATTTTAAGGCTACAGTAGTAACAAGAGGACGACGATTAGTAATTAACAAGACCGGGGGTTTGAGACATCCCTTATCAAAATAAATATAAAAAAATGCCACAAGCATATAGAAAGCCCCATTTAAAATTATTATACTCTTCCAAGAACTTAATAATATTTATTGAACCCATAGTAATTTTGTTCTACTCTTATGATGTGCTTCAAAAATATCTACAAAAAGTACGCTTCATGCAGAAATTTTGTGACAAGTAAAACTTAACATTAAAAAAATATTGCAGTTACGGTGTTCTCCAAGTTGAGAATACTGTAATGAAAATCAATCATGCTGTTTTTGTTGTTAATTGTTTTAAATTTGCGGTGTAGTAGTATAATCGGTTCTCCAAATCAAGTTTTTAAGTCGCGCAACCAAAAGAAGAAAAAGGAGCTTAACAAAGAAACCACTATTCAAAATCCAGTTTCAAGGAGGCAGTGGATGTCCTAGTGACCCGGGAGTCGTGATGTTGGTAGCACTGTCGGTCAATGACCCGGTCAGCTGTGTTTCCAGGGCTGCCAACCACCCACTTTCACTATCATCTTTTGGCAACCCTGATTGCGCAACTTTCGCGCTCGTCGACGCCGCAGGTGCCGGCCGGTAACCTGCTTCGATACATAACCTATCTTGTGATAAGGAAAAGTGGAATTTCAATTTATTTCTGTTTGAAAGTTGAGCCAGCAACTTGTAATTATTGACAATTAATTTAGTTTCTGAGGTAGTTTATTATCTACTGATAACCAAAGAGACTAACTAAATTGTTAAAAACATTGAACAAATGTTCTATCAAATGGATTCTTGAACAAAATCAAAAGATTTCAAACCGATTTCTAACGTCCTTGGTTTTAGTACTGAAATGATTTTTTATTGTTTCTTGTCTGTCCACCCTTTGGTGAAAATGCAAAACATTATTTTAACAATTTAATGTTCTTGTGTATCCTTTTTCACATTATTTCAATTGGCCGAATCCCTACAACTCATCTAACGTAATTCAAACTTAGGACATTTGATTGCTTTGACTTTGATCAAACACATATTATGTGCTAAACCAATTAATGTTTTTATTTGTAATCTTTTTTTGACATGTATTGGTGTATGAGGCGTAGGTAGACTTGTAACCGTCTAAATGGAAATCCAGTCGCAATTACCAACAGACTGGTCTATTTCAGTGGAGTCTCCTTTGCCCACCACAATAGATGTTTTCCATCACGCAACACCTTTATGCAACCGACCACTCAAATCCACTAACAAGTTTGTTCCCAAATTCCGAAGCCACTGTTCGGTCCCTCCTCGGCTTACTCTAAAGGTTTTTAACCCCAGTTCAACGCAACAGGGATCCACAACACAACAGATCAACACTACAAAGGCGGACAGACAGATTCTTTTGGGATCTTTGAGAATGTCCACAAAAGCGACTTTAGCTGGGAAGCTTTGTCCTTTTCGCAGAACCGGAGCCGGGGGACCTCGTAGCGGGGTTGATGACCCCGAAGAGAGAAAAAATACTTTCTAACTGGATCCAGAAGACAGGACTAGGCGGTCCAAAGCGGCTCTTCCGCATGGTAACAGAGTTGGAGGACTAGTGGACCACGGACCAGGACCGGGGGGACCAGGAGAAACCTTGAACCGAGGGAAAGTTGGGGGAAATTCGGTCATCTGCCACACTCGCTAATTTTGGATCTTAGTAGACGATCTGGATGACTTTTTTCAGAAGTAAGGACCTTTAGTATTAAATCCATTGTTTTAAAGTTACTTTATAAATTTTTAGTGTAAGAAACGTCAAATAAAAATTATTTTGCAGAGTAAAAAGGTATTTGAAATGAAACCTATTGGCAAATTATATTTGTTTGGTCCCTTGATTTTAAATATAATAAAATTCAGATCACGGCTTAAAGTGTTTAATTTTGCTTTCAAATGATGCAAACAAAGGCCAGAAAAAATATCAATTCAAAATTACAAAGTAAAATAATTAGATGCAGATATTGAGAAGATAGATACAAAAATACATCCTACTATCTGTCTTGGATTAGGCTACTTTGCATACTCTTTAAGGAAGAGGTTTTTTATAACCCTTATTAGGTATTACTAATGTGGAAAACGTTACATTTTAAATATCATAAAATACAGATCACGGCTAAAAGTATTTAGTTTTGTTTTCAAATTATTTAAACTCAGGCTAGAAAAAATTATCAATTCTAAATTACGAATTGAAAAAATAGGTGCAGATATCCTATTGAGAAGATACACACAAAAATACATCCTATACTATCTGTCTTGGATTTCTTCGCATATTCTTTAAGGACAGAGGTTTAGAGGTTTTTTGACTACCGGTACCGATTTTAGTATTACTAATGTGGAAAACCGTTAAGAAGGTCTTTAAACAATTTTGCTGCAATTTTTGTTGATCACTTACAGGTTTTTGCAGCTGATACATGCTACGTTTTCAACCTTGAAGGATCGGGTGATAAAGATAAAGATATGCAGAGAAATGTATTAGGCTTATATCTGCGACAAAGCAAACCTTGTAATTTCAATTTGACCAATATGATTGTGTATGTGTATAGGTAAAAAAATGGCTCCCAGATCACAGCCCTGAGGTACACCCATCGAAATATAATATGGAACTGATTTATATGCGTAGAAACACTAACTAGTAGTAAATACTTTAAGTAAATTTTAAGTGTTCAAAACAAAACAAGTATTTTAATACGGTTATCCAGCATTTGTTTTAAAATATCTATAAAAAAACTAGGTACACCATTTAATACGGTACGTCTACTAGGAACAGACGTCACAGAAGTATTCTGCGGCAACAGATTCCATACATGATCAGATTCCGCTCTAAGCTAACGAACATTTCCGCAGAGAAGAAAACGTAAATATACCAAGGAATTCTTCTGTTTTCAAAAACAGGAAATTGACAACGAAATGTCACATCTCACACAGTTGCAGGCGCTCCGCGTGGGTGGTAAACAAATTAAAAACGTCATTTAGTTTCCAAGAACAATAAATTATTGACGAAGGAAACTCAGAAGTGAAAATAAGATGATATTTTTTTAGAGTATAATACATTCCTTTACCTGAGATAAATCAAGTATCCAGATCAGTGGGTAATGATTTATAAATGAACTAATGGACGAAAATAATAATATCCTAAAATTAATTTTAAAACGAAACAGGTGAGGGGAATTTAACAAAAATGGTTGTACCTCCAAGGTTCAGAAAGTGTCTAATTTTCGCAAAGGACATACAATCGAATTAAATTAAAAGAATCCAAAGACTCTTATAAATATGTGATACAGTAGTAATTTGCTTTTGTGGATATGTTTTCATTATTTATGTTCTGATTTTGACCAAACATTTTTTTAAGTATACGGTTTCCTTTCTTCCAAGCCAGGAAATATAGAAACTGATTTCCAAATTTAGAATCTAATTTCAGAAACGAAAAACAAACGTCTACAGCATTCAAAAATATATTTACACTTATACTGCAAAGAATACGGTACAGACGGTAAGTGTATGAAAAGATGGATAATGGCAATCGATTTCGACCGGTCACACCGATCATCAGGCCCTAAGATAGAATCTCTGCGAAAAAGTATATATATATATATCGTATGGCTCATTTAGCCAGCCACCATGGTTTAAGAATAATAAATAAATTCTGCGGTGCAGAGCACCTGAGTCAGTATAAATAAAAATCTAAACACTAAAATAAAAATCAGATCTCTCTTTATAGAGCTAAATCCAGGGCGCTCAGCCATTGCAGCCCAGCTTCACTTGAGCTATGCAGACCGGCCAATCCTTCGGGGAAGGCACTCAGTGGGCACTCTTCGACTATGTGTTCCATAGTTTGATACTCTGCTCCGCAGTCGCATGACTGGTCTTGTGTCATTCCCCATTTGTACTTCCAATAATTACATCTTCCCACGCCAGTGCGGAAACGATTGAGTATAGTCCACTGCTTCCGAGGAAGATTCATACCACCTACCGCTACGGTCGGGTCAGCTATCAAGAAGTGATTACGACCTTGAAAAGCGTCCCAGGAGGAAGTCCAGTTAGTATGGATGGTGAAGTTCGTGTCCATCAACTGGGAGGCTGTTCGTAGCGGTGGTTTTTGGGACCTCAATCGACCCGCATTCTGGGGTAAGTAATCATGTATGGGCACCTGTGGAGCAGATAAGATCTTTGTGTATTCCCTAATGAGTGCATCCCTTCGTCTTATTTCAGGAGGAGCGATATTACACAGCACGGGGAGCCAGGGTACAGGGGTTGCCATGAGGGTACCACTAATAGCTCTCATGGTCCTGTTTAGCTGGACGTCGATCTCTCTAACGTGCACACTATTTAACCACACGGGAGCACAGTACTCAGCAGTTGAATATACCAGTGACAGAGCAGTGGTTCGCAGAACTTGTGCGTTAGCTCCCCATGTGGAGCCAGCAAGGTGATGGACAATGTTAGTCCTGGTTCTCACCTTAGCTGCCGTTTTTTGTAAGTGGCTTTTAAACGTGAGAGACCGATCTAAAGTGACTCCCAGATACTGTGGGTGGTCATTATGTTTTAGCTCAACACCGTTGAATACGATTTTAAGTTTTTGGTTGGCCAGTCTATTATTCAAGTGGAAGCAAGCAACCTCAGTTTTTGTTGGGTTTGGATTTAGCTTCCAGGCTTCAAAGTATTCACCGAGGGTCGTGAGGTCATTTGTTAGTGTTTCCTCTGCTTGTCTAAAATGCTGGTGTTGATATGCCAATGCAATATCGTCTGCATATATAAACTTCAAGGACCGAGTTACAGGAATGTCGGCAGTATACACATTAAAGAGCAGTGGGGCGAGCACTGACCCTTGTGGCAGGCCATCCTTTAGTTGCCTAAACGTACTTTCTCTGCGTCCCAGATATACTTTTATCATCCTATTGGAGAGCATTGAGTTGAGGAGACGCAACAAGAAAGGGCAAGGAATAAGGTCGTAAAATTTAACTAGGAGGCCTTTTCTCCAGACTGTGTCATATGCTGCTGTCAGATCTAAAAAAGCCACAGAGGTTTTCAGTCTTCGCTCAAACCCATCCTCAATGAAAGAAGTCAGAGCCAGAACCTGGTCGCAGCAGTTGCGACCAGGCCTAAATCCAGCTTGTTCAACAGGGATGCTGGCATTGAGAATAGGGAGGATTCTGTTATAAATCAACCTCTCTAGCAGCTTATAACAAACACTTAAAAGAGCTATTGGCCGATAACTTTCAGGCAGTTTTGGATCTTTTCCGGGCTTCAGGATAGCTATGATTTTGGATTTTCTAAATATCCCAGGCATGTCGCCGGTTTTCAGAGTGGTGTTAAATACTTCAAGAAGCCACTGTCTAGCCTTGTTACCCGAGTGTTTTATAAACTCCGGGAAAATGTCATCCAAGCCTGCTGCTTTGCCAATTGGCATCGCATCAATCGCCACTTCCAGCTCGTCGTAAGTGAAGGGTCTAGAGACTTCCAAGGGTGCTTGCCGACTCTCCTTTATTTCATTAAGCCTGAAATTAATTTTTCTGTCTGCAGGCGAACGCACAGGTTTTGAAAGTACGGAGAGGCGTTTTGCAATTTCATGAGGGCTAGGCTGTGAGGCATCGTGTTTTTCACTTGATTTACCAGTGGAGAGTTTCCTGAGCAGAGACCAAGCTTTCCGACTACTTTTGGTGAAGTTCAGGTTCTCGACAGTTTTCACCCACTTCTCTCTCCTGGAGTTGTCGAGAGAGTTAAGGAGTTGGTCAGCTACATCTCTGTCAGCAGTGTCTGTAAACTCACTGTAAAGATCTTCGCACTCTCTGCTCCATCCTGGTATGTATTCTTTTCTAAAACCTCTTGGGATTGTCGCCTTAGCGGAAGACAGGACAAGACGTGTGAACCGATCATAGTTTTTTATTTTAGAGGGGATGAACCTGATGCCGCTATCAAGCCTTGATGAGAAGGCCTCCCACTCAGCTTTATTAAAGTTCCATCTAGGCCGAGGAAAAGATCTCACTAGTGGAATTTGCATACCCACTGATATTATTACAGGCCTGTGCTGAGAGTGGGGGAATGCACCTAGGACCATCCTGGAAGTAGGCACGGGTGTTGCTGATGGTTCACGGGAGCAAAAGCACAAGTCTGGAGAGTACCCACGCCGCCATCGGGCGAAAAAGTCAATAATATTGAAGAGTAAAAATAAAACCGTAAGAATTTCTTTGATCATTTTTTTTTTAAATCATAGGTTTCTTTAAGTAATCAACTATAGTTGGGAGGTGACGTTGGCTAATGAAGGGATGCCCCCACCACTATCAGCATAGAAATATTATAGCACTAAATAGCATTGAAATATTAGAAAACATTAAAAATTAACCAATAGGATAGCTAGAAATCACTAAGGTGGAAGTAACCTCCCCTCAATCCCTTTTTCCCTAGCTGGCCAACAAGTCATCTCCCAACTATAACTACAGTATTGGCGATAGAAAACTAAAAACAGCCTGTTATAATTTACGACGCAACCAAAGAACAAGAAAACATAATGAGATAAAATTCTAAAAAGAGAATAATTATTTAAAACATGCACAACTCGTACAAAAAAGTTTATCGTTTCTGTCATGTATCTAATTGGGTTTAAGATTTATAAAAGGTACGGTACCTACTGTTTCTAAGTTTGCAAAACAAAAATTTGAAAATTAAACGTGAAATTCGTTTCTTTCGTATACTTCCTCTGTGTTCCGGCTCAGTTCCGTTCCGAGTGTCACTTACAATTCGGTCCCAAGCGGTTTGGAACGATAGTAAAAGTGGAATGAGCGACTTGAACCAACCGACCGACTGCGGGGTCGACGACCGGCCCACAAACCAAAATCCCCCCTAGGTTATGGTTGCCACCTGCACCACCACGTTTTGGTTTAAAATCTTGGTTTTCGTAATCATACAATTTATAAGTGAACACTTGAAATTATTTGGTCTTGAGCAAAAACTTTAAAGAATGTTGAACTTTCCAAAATATAATAAAAAACTGTTCTAAAAAATAGATATTTAGTAAATTAGGTAGAAAAAAACTGCTTGTGATCATACATTTTCTAAATTATACTTTTCGTTTCCTAAATATGTGGATTCACCATTCAATGTAAATTTTCACAGTTTTGTGACTAGCTAATAGTCAGTATTCACTGGCGCCGACTCCATGGGGCCCGAGGGGCTCGAGCCCCCCCAGACCAAATTGAATCATGTTAAATTGTATAAGTAAAATCGTTTCAATTGAGTATTGATGCGAGTCTGCCTGGCAAGAATTAACTTAATTTTTGCCTACCCTTATAACTTAAAACTAAAAACATAATTTCTGAGGTTAACCTAGAAGGCAAAACGACATTTGATAACACAGTTAAACAATATTATGATTTTGGACGGAATGACATGGATTTATTATTAGCACAAGCGTTTTTGTGGTTTTAATACATAAAACACTGTTATTAAATTAATCAAAACAAAGTTTAAATAAACTAATGTATGTATTATCATTGACTTTAGAAGTAGCGTTCAATAGTCAATGGTATTATCTATTTTATTTCATACGCTAAGAGTTTTTTGCTTTCGGGACTCCTACTATATTTTTAACCGAATTTCAAGTTTTTGGTGCCGTTAGAAAGAGCTTGGTCCGTAGTTGTTTCAAACCTATGAGTATTAAACTTAAAATAAAGAGGCTATGTCCATAATTATAATTTGAAATTTTAGAATAACATTAAGTTTGGTTTGAGAATTTTAAACATCTGATAATGTACAGATTTAAATAAAGAGTAGTTTTGAGTTATCAGTGCTCATCACAATCGGCCGGGTTAACTAATTTAGAACTAAACGTATTAATTTCAGCAATGCTAAGTGATAGACCAAATTAAACTGCTCGATTTCGAGAAATACACTAGTTCTAGTTAATTATTATTACAATTTTAAGACGAGAATCATAAAATTTCCCTCATTCCTTCGGGCCCCCCCAATAATTTTTGAAAGTCGGCACCCATGTCAGTATTCCTTGACGTAGATTCGTCCTAAGAATATAGATTTTTACTATCATTAGATCTATTAAATTTCAACCAGAACTCTAGAAGTTTTAGAAATATCTATTTAACTATTTGTAATAATCGAAGTTCATACAGTTTGCTCAAAGTTTCAGAGGCGGTTTAATATTGTATAGACTAAAACTTGGTGTTTGTTATATAATACATTTTTACGATAAAAATCTACTTTTAACAATCTACCACAGGCTTCCCCATGCCCCTTTTACTCAGTCATTCCTTGATAGAAGTCTTGGAAATTAATGTAGTTCCGAGCGATTCTCGACACACCCGATCTCATAAGGTCAAATATGTCAGAAGTTACTTCGATTTTAAACTTTGACTTTATAACTCCTAGCAAGTCCCAAAATTCTATTCATCCACCTGGTTTATTAACTAAAGACCAGGTTAACATTCCTGGACGCGCGGGCCCATGCCCGCGTCTATAGGAACGGGCCCTCATCTTCCTTTTGCTATGGAGTCAATAGAATCTGGTAACCAAACCAACCAAAATCTTATTTAGCATCGCAGTGATGTATAATACCAAAGGACCATATAAAGTTTTACCATCTGCCACTTTTGACTCGGTTATTCTGTAGTTGTTGTAAATAAATGTAGATTTTTATCGTTTTAAAAGTCCTGTATAAAAGTATAGACTAGTACCTTCTGCTTGGGAAAAACAAAATATCAAATTACTTTGGAAATTCGCTGAGTAGGCCTACGCGGGGGTATTATTTAAAAATTCATCAAATGTCGTTAATTTTGTGTACTCAATACGTATTGTTGCCCTCGTCAGTCTGTTTCTTCCCCCAGTCGACTTCAGCGGCAGCGCCGCGCCGCAGGTGGCTAGCCTTAGTCCGCGACCCGCCCCTCTGCGAAACACTTGCAGGACATTCCTCTGCCCCGGAGACTGATGGTTTCCGGGGTGTCAGCCTCCCCCGGCAGCGACCCTTGACCCCGACCCGTCAGGTGACCCGCCCTGGGAACCAGGTCCATTTCCCTGGCCCGGCCATGTTAGAAATTTGATATGAAAATCATACCACGATTTAATACTCAATTAGTACTATTTAATACCCGAACGTTAGATTTAATACTCTTAATACAGCAGATTTATTAAGAAGAATCTTGTGGCCGGGCCAGGGAAATGCTAGCCCGGCCATGTTGGAAAATGCAGATTTAAACCACGTGGTGATTTAATACTCAATTAGTACTATTTAATACCCAAGTGATAGATATAATACTCTAAAAATAACTGAGTTATTAGCCATATCGTGTGGCAGGGCCAGGGAAATGCCAGCCAGGTCATGTCGGAAAATGTGAATTTTAACCACACCAGGATTTAATACTCAATTAGTACTATTTAGTACCCAAATATTAGATTTAATACTCCAACCGTTATTGAGTTATTAACCCTTATGTATATGGCGGGAGCCGTAAGCGCCAGCCCGGTCACGAAGGAAGATTTAAATTTCAACTGTATTACAATGACAATTTAAAACTATTACTATACCACGATTTAATACTCAATTACTACTATTTAATACCCGAACGTTAGATTTAATACTCTTAATACAACAGATTTATTAAGAAGAATCTTGTGGCCGGGCCAGGGAAATGCTAGTTTGGCCATGTTGGAAAATGCAAATTTAAACCACGTGGTGATTTAATACTCAATTAGTACTATTTAATAATACCCAAGTGATAGATATAATACTCTAAAAATAACTGAGTTATTAGCCATATCGTGTGGCCGGGCCAGGGAAATGCCAGCCCGGCCATGTCGGAAAATGTGAATTTTAACCACACCAGGATTTAATACTCAATTAGTACTATTTAGTACCCAAATATTAGATTTAATACTCCAACCGTTATTGAGTTATTAACCCTTATGTATATGGCGGGAGCCGTAAGCGCCAGCCCGGTCACGAAGGAAGATTCAATTTTCAACTGTATTACAATGACAATTTTATACTATTACTATACCGGGATTTAATACTCAATTAGTACTATTTAATACCCAAATGTTAGATTTAGTACTCTAAAAATAACTGAGTTATTAGCCATAACATGTGGCCGGGCCAGGGAAATGCCAGCCCGGCCATGTCGGAAAATGTGAATTTTAACCACACCAGGATTTAATACTCAATTAGTACTATTTAGTACCCAAATATTAGATTTAATACTCCAACCGTTATTGAGTTATTAACCCTTATGCATATGGCGGGAGCCGTAAGCGCCAGCCCGGTCACGAAGGAAGATTCAAATTTCAACTGTATTACAATGACAATTTTATACTATTACTATACCGGGATTTAATACTCAATTAGTACTATTTAATACCCAAATGTTAGATTTAGTACTCTAAAAATAACTGAGTTATTAGCCATAACATGTGGCCGGGCCAGGGAAATGCCAGCCCGGCCATGTCGGAAAATGTGAATTTTAACCACACCAGGATTTAATACTCAATTAGTACTATTTAGTACCCAAATATTAGATTTAGTACTCCAACCGTTATTGAGTTACTAACCCTTATGTATATGGCGGGAGCCGTAAGCGCCAGCCCGGTCACGAAGGAAAAAATAAATCTCAAGTGTGTTAAAATTATAATTTCATATTAAAACTATACCACGATTTAATACTCAGTTGTACTATTTAGAACCTGAGTATTAGATTCAGTACTCCAACCGTTATTGAATTATTAACCCTTATGTATATGGGGTGAGTCCTAAGCGCGAGCCCGATCACGAAGGAAGATTCAAATTTCAACCGTGTTACAATGACAATTTTATATTATTACTATAACAGGATTTAATACTCAATTAGTACTATTTAATACCCAAATGTTAGATTTAGTACTAAAAAAATAACTGAGTTATTAGCTATAACATGAGGCCGGGCCAGGGAAATGCCAGCCAAGCCATTTCAAAAAATTTGAATTTCAACCACACCAGGATTTAATACTCATTTAGTACTCGTTTGATACTTAAAGTAATTAGTTTGATTTTCCATGTTTGACTCGTTCAATCTCTCAAGGTGAGATTTGCGGCATTGTTCTCTATTGTATGGGCAATTTAATTTGATGTAAATACTGTATTGATCTTTGCTAATAATAAATATTTATATCTGACTCCTTGTGGAACGTCTCCCCTTGGAGGTCCAAGGACAATAAGTAAGAAAGCATATTTTGCTATTCAAAATCAATTTGCAAAGTTTTAGTTTTACTACTTATATACTTTTAAAGGTATTAAATCATCTCCATTTTTTTCTACTCTGTGTATTTGATCCCCCTGAAAATTTTTAAACTAAGTACCAGGGGGACCGAGCTTAAGCTCGGTAAAATTATTACTTTCGTTTCTCACGCAAAGCTCGTTCGCTCCGCTCACTCGCCAGGCGGAAGGTTTGCTGCACATTGGCTTGATTTTCCTAAAACCACAGGTTAAAGATGTAACACATTGGTTTATTTTATCTACAGTTATCAGCTGATTTTTGTTCAATTTAAAAATCTCCATAAGGATAACATAGGAACTTTGAAGGGCTCTAGCGCGAAAACCGGATTTTTCCCAGCTATGGGACCAGCTCCAATCGATTTCTGGTGGCCAAAACCCCCATATTCAATCAAAAAATCAAAAATCCTTGGAGCGAAAAAAAACTTTGCCCGTACAAACGGAGCTTGTTTTAGAGTATAAGATAAGATAAGATTACTTTCTACCCTGTATACGTTTATAAATAGGTTATATATACAGGGTGTCCAGCTTCAACCTTTACAAACTTTTCCAGGTTATTGCCCACGTCAAAATAAGCAAAAAAGTTCCTATAAACATATGTCCTAAAATGCTTCGTTAACCCGCTAGCCGCCATTTTGTTTTTTACACTAAATAATTTTTATTTCCGTAACGGATCATTGTATTGAATTAATATTTGGCATGAACCTTCACTATAACAATACCCATTTTCAGTAAAAAAATTATTTTTTTCCAATGTGTATTTTCAAAATGGCGGCCATTTAAAAATTTTAAACTCAAATATCTCAAAAACGGTAAATTTTATAAAAATGTTACAGGAGACAAAAAAGTTGATAAATTAAATTATCTAAACATTGATACCAAGTTTGTAAGGATCCAACAACAAATAACAGAGTTATTGAGATTTTTCTATTATAATAACCTAAATTGGCATTAATCATAGTGCAAAATCAGTGTTTTTCTGCAGGAAAATCACGATAACTCCTTTATTTGTTGTTGAATCCTTACAAACTTGGTACCAATGTTAAGATAATTTAATTTGTCAACTTTTTTGTCTCTTGTAACATTTTTATAAAATTTACCGTTTTTGAGATATTTGAGTTTAAAATGTTTAAATGGCCGCCATTTTTAAAATACACATTGGAAAAAAATAATTTTTTTACTGAAAATGGGTATTGTTATAGTGAAGGTTCATGCTAAATATTAACTTAATACAATGATCCGTTACGGAAATAAAAATTATTTAGTGTAAAAAACAAAATGGCGGCTAGAGGGTTAACGAAGCATTTTAGGACATATGTTTACGGAACTTTTTTGCTTATTTTGACGTGGGAAATAACCTGGAAAAGTTTGTAAAGGTTGAAGCTGGACACCCTGTATTTATGGTACACATGACTATATGTTTGTTAATTCTTTTGTATCTCTGGTTATTATGTTATGTTTTAATTTCTATATTCATGTTGTAAATTTTATTGTCTATGGTTATTTTTTATTTATTGTTTTGTATAAGATTGTATTATTTAAGATGTTATTGTTACGTCTTGTAGATGGGTATATTTATTAATATATATATGGGATATGTTTATGGGTACAAATTGTTTGTTTACGATTTTCCTTTTAAAGTTGTAATTTTTAATTTATGTTGTACTTTTATCATCAGTTTTATTATTAATTGATTTATTTATTTTTATTATTTATTATTATTTTTACAAGTATATTCACGTTAATATTCATGTTATTTATTTCATTTTGTTTCCATTCTATTAAACATCCTATTAAAGCCGTTTTACTATATTTCATCAATACTCCAATTAGTTTAAATGTCCTAAAAAAGTATTAATGTTTCAATAAAAAAGACAATATATTAACATCAGTAATATTCCAAGTGGCCAGAGTGCGACATAACTATAATCAGCAAATGTGCAGTATTTAAAGTAAAAAATGTAATACTCTGGTACTAAATACTGCTAAAGAGCTTTAATTGGTTTTATGTTTTAATAAGGTATTTTCTAATCATTTTGCGTTTTCTTTCTTTCCACCATAAACATAGGGGTTAATAACTGAAACGGTTGAAGTACTAAATCTAATATTTTGGTACTAAATAGTACTAATTGTGTATTAAATCCTGGTGTGGTTAAAATTCACATTTTCCGACATGGCCGGGCTGGCATTTCCCTGGCCCGGCCACATGTTATGGCTAATAACTCAGTTATTTTTAGAGTACTAAATCTAACATTTGGGTATTAAATAGTACTAATTGAGTATTAAATCTTGGTATAGTAATATTATAAAATTGTCATTGTAATACAGTTGAAATTTGAATCTTCCTTCGTGACCGGGCTGGCACTTACGGTTCCCGCCATATACATAAGGGTTAATAACTCAATAACGGTTGGAGTATTAAATCTAATATTTGGGTACTAAATAGTACTAATTGAGTATTAAATCCTGGTGTGGTTAAAATTCACATTTTCCGACATGGCCGGGCTGGCATTTCCCTGGCCCGGCCACACAATATGGCTAATAACTCAGTTATTTTTAGAGTATTATATCTATCACTTGGGTATTAAATAGTACTAATTGAGTATTAAATCACCACGTGGTTTAAATCTGCATTTTCCAACATGGCCGGGCTGGCATTTCCCTGGCCCGGCCACAAGATTCTTCTTAATAAATCTGCTGTATTAAGAGTATTAAATCTAACGTTCGGGTATGAAATAGTACTAATTGAGTATTAAATCACCACGTGGTTTAAATCTGCATTTTCCAACATGGCCGGGCTGGCATTTCCCTGGCCCGGCCACAAGATTCTTCTTAATAAATCTGCTGTATTAAGAGTATTAAATCTAACGTTCGGGTATTAAATAGTACTAATTGAGTATTAAATCGTGGTATGATTTTCATATCAAATTTCCAATGTGACCGGGCCAGGGAAATGGACCTCTGGGAACCGTCGCCCCCCGCACACAAAAATGCCGCGTTTCGCAGCCCCCGAGTCACTGACCTGCCGAGGGTCGCCTCATGAGGGGGTGGGCGCGGTGCGACTGACATGGGGAACTTCAAACATTGAAAAATAGGTTATGAAAAATGTAACCGTTAGTTTTGTTGAAATTGAATGAATTATAAAGAGGTATTTTATTTCGATTTTAACTCAATAGTCATCAATATTATGGATTGTAATGAGTATATTCCAGATTACCAGCCTACTTTTTATGATAACTTATATTAGATGCTTTAGAAAAAAACCTTGCGTCAAACATAATCATAGTACGGTACGGAGCTCGCGATTTTATAACAAGCAGTTCACCTATAGCAAGCAATTGATAATTGTATTTGACAATAACGTGGTACAGTCGGCCCTCATCGCACAACTCATGGATATCTCAAAATTGATTTACACAAACATCTATCTTCTTATTTCTATAAGGGTTTCGTCTGTTACATCCCTTTTTCTCTCGACCTACTGAACCGATTTTGAAGATTTAGGTGTCATTTTAAAGCTTAGGATATACCGCACTAACGAATCGTAATTATAAAGGTCACATTGTTTCGGGCTTCGCCCCCCTCGCCTTTGATTTATTTCTAGAGGGTGCTTTCAAATGTTGACCAACTTTTATTGCAAGTTCGTTAATGTGAATTGTAATTTTATAGCTGATTACCTTCAGATGAATTTTAAAAGCCAGATAGTAAATAAAAATAGATCTCTGTCACATAATCAACATTCACGTACTATAGGTGAATTTAACTCATACAGAATCATAAAATGCGCAATTTGCGCACGGGCCACCTCGTTTTCAAATATTTGCATAAGCATATGTGTAACAAGTAGGTTGTGAGGGGGAGAGGGGTAGAGTGACATAACGATTCTATAGCAGATATTTTATTATGATACACCATTTAGGTACATTAGGTAAAACTGGGTTAATTTTAAAACAAGCACGGTATTCGTTTCGCTCGCAAATTAGCACAGAGCTGCTATCTATTGAGCAACATTGCAAGTTGTAGTGTGACAATCCGCCATGTAGCAGCACCATCCAACACTACCGCCTTGTGCTGCCACCTGTGCGCGAAACGGCGAACTGTTAAACTAGTTGCCGAACATAGGATGTCGCAGTTTATTTATTTTTTGTTTTCTCTTCGGATTTATTCTTTGGATCACCAAATTTAATCTGACATTATTATTTTATATTTTTAATTAGAAACGTATTTTTGTACGATTCCCCAAAAAAACTATTATAGAAAAAACAGAGCCGATAAACTAACTGAACTGCTTTACCGACCAAAGACCAAAAAAATCAACTGAATTAAATCAATTTACTTACTGTGAAAATTAGCTAGGAAAACTGATATTTATATTAATTTTTAAGTCATATCTTGACATATTGGCAGTAAATATTTTTATAAAATTCTTTTAGTTAAAAACTTGGTGGCTGGCTAAAGGTGAAATACAATGTATAGTTAAATCATATTATGCAATAAGTAGCATAATTTAATTGACAAAACAATTTTAAAACTCGACTTTTGTTTGGTTTGTAAAATCGACTTGTTTTAATAAATATGAGCGCTTTTCAGTTATAATTTAAACATCGTCAAAGATTAAAATTTAAGTGCAGTTTTTGCAAAGCCTATGGAGTGAACTAGCCCACTGTTTTAATTTGTTTGATAAAATAAAAATCTCCATTAACAACAAACTTTGAAATCCAACTTATAGAAGTTTAGATGAATCGTAAATTCGGAATTTTATAAATTCCGTTACACTTTTGGTGTTGGTGCTAGAATCAATAGATTTTTACCAATTCCTAGCCCCATTCCATTCCCTACCACAGGTATGTTTCCTTTCATAATTTCAGTTTGGGAAGGAGAACGCTCATGGCAATCAAGAAACTCTGGAATAAAGAAAAAAGCATTCTTACCACCAAGAGGAAGCCGGCGCGCCAAAACCTAGACACAAACTAGAATTGGCAACGTCGCATCGTGTTCAGCTGGGTGGCATGGAGGGAGGAGGAGAGGACAATGTCCGAACAGAACAGACGAGACGATCAGGTCAGCTGATTCATTGACAATGCTTTCGTTAGACCAGAGTTTTAGGGATTTTAGGGAGGTTGACAGGAACTGTCATGTAAAAATCGGGGAATATGTTTTTCGGGTGATGACCAAAATAAATTATGTGTTTTCATACTTGAACTGTATTTTTATTCATCGTGTAAAATGCAGTTTATTATCCTAGTTTATGCTGCATTTTTTGTATGAAGGCTTTGTAAAATATTTTAAGTGTTTTTACCAAAGCTACATTTTTACAAACCCAAATAAACACTAGCACTTAAACGTGCATTTATTTTGTATTTACTTGCTACGTGCTACTTCCAAAATAAAAAATCAGCACAAATTCGTAATTTTCTTTTTTTTAGCGAATTTCCCTATAGGGAATACGCTATTACGGTAGTAGCCATGGTAAGACCTAAGCCCGGGACCATGATACTTTTTCATTTTGAGGTCCCCAGAAGCCAAAAACACCATTCGTTCATTTTCATATATATGTATATATATATATATATATATATATATATATATATATATATATATATATATATATATATAAGTAGATAGTATCATGTTACTTCTAGGACACTTTTGGAGCCAATCAAAAATCAAACAAATTTCATAGTTTTTTAATAAAATTATGCAATATTTTTGCCACTTTTTGGCCAATTTTCAGCTTTTGTCAAATTTTCTTAAAAATATGCAATTTTAATGAAATTTTTAACAAATATGCCTAAAATTATCTACAAAATAAAATTTTTTTAAAAACAAGTAAAATTATCACATTTTATAAGTATTTTTTCAATAAAATTAATAGTCGACTTTTCATAAGGTAATTTAAAATTTTAATAGTATTTTTTCAATAAATTTGACTAAAATAGTAATAATATATTCTAATTAATTTCAGTAATATCATTTTTGATTATATTATATTCAAGTAATTTTTCAGATACAATAATAATATAACAATTTGTTTTACTAGTAGCTACTATATCATAATCAAAATCTGCATTAATAATAATATCATTTTTTGAACTTGAAATATTTGTTGGATTTTTTGTAGTATCAATTACATAAATTGGTCTATTTTCTAGAAATTCTGTTGGACTATAATACATTTTACTACTAATATAATAAACTTTTTTGTAATCTTGATACATTTCATACATAATTCTAAATTTTTCATTGTTTATATCAAAATTTTCCAATTCATCAGGGTAATAATGACCATTTAGTTTTACTCTTATATTTTTTACATACATACTATCAAATTTAGAAGTATCAAATAACTGATCATTTGTTCTTGATTTTTGAAATCCAATTATAATAAATTTTGGATTATAAATATTTCTATAGATATTTGTTATATCTAAACTTAAATTCTTTCCTGTAATATTTTTTTGTTCAATGCATTGCCAATGATTAAAATGAAAATTTACTTTTTCAAATTTGCTTAGTTCATTAATTAATTGAATTTTACTTGTTGTTTTGTATTCAATTATAGGAACTCTAATAAAAAATTCATCAATTGTTATTTTACCTTCAGTTGGTAATGTAGCATTATCATAAGATCCATCAGCCTTTTTAGTTTTCCATCTAAAAATTGCATCATTATCTTCTGATCTAATAAATGTTATATTAAAACCTCCTTTGTATATTGGAATATTTACATTTTCAAAAAATCCTAATCCAAAATGAGATAAATTACCAATTGCTTCAAATTTATTTTTAAAATTTGATTCAAAACCATTATTTATTTGATTTATTTCTGATTTTGAATAAGTTATAGTACCTTTAATTGTACTTAATAGACCAGGATATTCAATTTCATCAATCAATTTATTTTGTTTTCTAACTTCAATTTTTGAAAATAAAAATGGAACAAAATTATCAATTAATTTTATATTAGCACCATTATCATATGCATTTCCATCAGATTTAGTCAATTTACCAGATATATAAAATTGAAATTTAGAAGTACAAAATCCATCTCCAAAATCTATATTAAATTCAGTTTTTTTTATTAGGTTCATTTAAATGTAATTTAGATAATGGATAGAAATTTTTGTATTCAGCTCTTTCAATATCATTTACATATTTTTTGTAATCAGCCATTTATTAAGGATAAATTTTTTAAATCAAAAGCTTTTTTAAAACAAGTAAAATTTTTATAATTTTATGATGTCAAATTTTATTTATGTATCAATTTCATTTTTACTTTTAAAATATTCAATTTCAGTAGCATGATCAAGTATAAATTTTGCTGATATTTTTTGATGTTCTAAAATTAATTCCCAATTTAAGGTAAATGCATAATCATGAATGAAATATTCAGTTAAATCTTGATATTTACAAATCAAATCAATATAATCTTTTAATTGATAATTTATGAATTCAGTAATAAAATCTATAGTTAAATTTTGATGTTGAGCAATTTTTTGCCAATTTAATTTATTTTGAAACAATCTCATCATATTAATACTCAACTCATATTTTTCAGAAATATCATCCCAATCATCTTTGTTTAATTGATTTTGGTTTCTGATAATGAATAAATCAAATGAACTGTATAGAGCCATTTATCAGGGAGAAAATTTTGTAAAACAACTTTTCTTTGAATTACAAATACAACATTTTGATTTAATTATATTTATATTTTTCAATTTTATTATCTGAATATCTTTAGAATTAGTTTTTTGTTTACATTTAAGACAATAAATCAACTCCATTTATATAAAATAATTATTGTAATTTATCTATATCATCTTTAATTAGTATTATTTCAGCATTTAATTCTTTTATGGATTCATTGACTCCATCAAATAGAAATTTTAGTTCTTTTTCTAATTTTTCTTCTAAATTTTCAACATATTTTCCAATATTAATTAAAAAGTCTGTAATTTTATTTAAATCCTTTTTAGTTTCTGAATGATCATTACCAATTTTAATAATTGAATCTAAAACTTCATCTAATTCTGATTTTATTACAACATCATATTTATTTATACTTGGTTTAACATTAACAATTCTTTTACCATTAATACTTATATAATTTTTTGATAAACCAATAGCATTTACTAGATTTTCAGTCTTTTTTACATGACTTTTAAAACTTTTACTAAAATTATTAAAAAATATATTTAATTTAGAATTTATATAATCTTCTTTAATATTAATTGGATGTTTTTTCTGTCTTCCAAACAGATCAAATATATTTTGTGAATCCATATTTATTAAGGATTAATTTATTTATTACATTATCAAATTTTTTATTATTATTTAATTCATTTAATATAAAAATACATAAATGACCACAAATTGGTGGATCATTATAATTTTGAATTTGATTATCATTATAAAATATATTATCTTTTCCTAGATATTTAACTAATTCTATTGGTGGTTTATTAACTATATTTCCATATGAGTCAAAATAATATTTAATTTTATCTTTTTTATAATAACAAACCCAATGAGTTCCATTTCCATCAAATGAATCTAAATTTATAATTCCACATTCAAATTTATTAACTTTATTAGGTAATATATCTCTCATAAATACACCTCTAAAATATTTTATATTTTTACACAATTTTTCTAATTCACCTAATGTTAGTGGTTCAAAATTTTGTTTCATATATTTTAATGTTTTTTATCTAAACCAGATCCTTCTACATTTTTTAATTCATGATCTAACCAATCAACAAAATTTCTAAATTTAGGAATTATAGATTCTTTTACTACTTTTGCTCCCTTTCTAACATTTGGTGTATAATTTTTAACTATAGGTATATTATCAGCAAAATCTAAAATTTCTTTTAGTAATCCACCATTTTTTATTTCTTTTAATTGATTATATGAAAATTCAAATCTTAATCCTTTATTTAATTTTTTATGTTTATTTAGTTTATTAATTTGTCTTTTAGATAATAATATAATATCTTTTCCATTTTCATTAAATTGATCAATATTAAATTGAATGATAACTGATCTTTTATTTTTAAATGCTAATTTTATTTTTGATTTTTGATTATCTGTCAAATTTATATTTGTTTTTTCCATTTATTAAGAAAAAAATATAGTTTTTTATAATATAGATTATTATAATTAATAAATAATTTATTAAAATTTTAATCCTACTTCTAAACCCATACCAAATTTTCTTTTCATCCACATAGCACCTGATGTTGGTAATGCAATTAATCTTTCACCAATTCCATGATCATTTGATGTTACTATATCCCATGCTTTATCTTGTAAAATTTTATCAGCTATTTCATTTCTAGATTTTGTATCTTTATGATCTCTATAAAATAAATCATGTTCTTTAGCAGCTTTATCTAAATCATTTATTCCAGGATCACCTCTTTTTACTCTTTTATTTAATTTAGTTCCAGGCCCTAGATATTGATAACCAGGTACATGTAATTCAAAAGGTAAATTATTTATAACATCATTTAAAATACCTGATCCATCTTTTAATAATGGTGATGAAATATTTGCCTAAATTCTTTTTAAATACTTAATTCCTTCAGGTTTTTCAATTAATTCATCTAATTTATTTGATATAAAGTCTTTAATTGCTTTCTTTTCATTTAAAAAATTATTATTACCAGCTTTTTCTTGTGCATATATATAATTAATAATATTATCTAATTTATTTAAATCATCTATAAATCTATATTCAATTTTATTTTCTGTATATTGTCTGATTCCTGAACCTTCAATTTCCCCTTTTAATTCCCAAATATGTTTAATTAAATTAATATATTTATCACCCTTACTAGATTTTGGTTTTTTACTATTTGGATCATTATTTTTATAAATTGAATTAGTTTCCCATAAAATCTTTGAATAATTATTTAAATCATCTTGTGTATATAAATTATTATCTGGTTTCTTTTCATAAGTTAACAATCTCCATAATCCATGTGTTCCATTATATTTTTTATCATCAATTATTAAATCATCATTATCAATTACAGTTATTTTATCACTAATCATAAATGATTTTTTATGTTTATTCCAATATAAACCAAATTTATCATCTTTTGTTCTTGGTAAATATTTTTGTGCTAATGGACCAATAATTTTATCTAATGTTTGAGGTGAAATTAAATTTGGGTCAATAAATGTCGATTCTTCTTGAATTATTGGTTGTCTGATTGGTCTAAATGGAGTACTTGAAGGTAAATTTAATTCTTCAGTTTCTGGTATTGATATATTGGCAAAATTATTAACAATAGGTACCAATTCCATAAGGTTTTTATTTTCATTTAAGACTTCACCAATTTTATTTTCAACTTTACCAATTGCTGATGTTATAGGTTCATATGCTTTTTGTTTAATTTTTTCATAATTATCTTCAATTTTAATTTGATTTTTAAATTCTTTTATTAATTTTTTCTCAATATCATCTAATTTTTTAGCTTCATTAACAGATATTTTATCCATTTATTACAAAGAAAAATTTAGGTTCAAAACAAATCATGTTAACATAAACACAAATCATGTTAACATAAACACAAATCATATTAACACAAAACACAAATTATGTTAACACAAACACAAATTATGTTAACATAAAAACAAATCATGTTAACACAAAACACAAATCATGTTAACACAAACACAAATCATGTTAACACAAACACAAATCATGTTAACATAAACACTAATTATGTTAAACACAATTCATTTTACTTTATTTCTGTAATTTTCATTAAATATATAAATACCAATGAAATAAATAATACTAATAAAATAAATATTCTATCAATTATTGAATCAAACATACAACAAGCCATTATCATTATTTAATATCAGAAAAATTTTTCATATATTTTCCATCATTTGATTTTTTTAATAAATTAATAGTTAAAAATCCATAGTCTTCTTTCCAACAATCATTACAAATAGTTTTAAATTTATCAAATTTCATATCTGATCCAACAAAATTATTATATATTTTTTTCATATAATGTTCATTTTGTTTAAAAATGCATAACATATTTAAATTATTTCTAATTAATTGCATATCAACTTTTGAATAACATTGTGATAAATAAATACATGATATATTTTTATGTCTACCCATTATAAAATATTCTTTAATTTTATCTTGTTTTTCTAAAATACAATCATCAAAAACTACTAATGAATTTGGTTTACATTTATTTAGTGGAATCATATCATTACATGAAAAATAAGAAATTTGTTTATTAATATTTGATTCTATATTTTTATATCTTTTTTGTAATAATTTATAAGATGGTTGTTCTAATGATTTACTAAAAATATATAAATTTGAATATGGAATTAATCTTTTATAAATAAAATTTAATAATAATGTAGTTTTACCAGATCCACTTGTTCCTATAATTAATAATCTAATAGGTTGATCATTTTTATTATTTTTATCATATGATTCTAATTTTATATTATCTTTGTTTTCTAAAAATTTCTCCATTTAAATAAGATGAAATTATTTAAAATAATTGGTCATTCATCCAAACTAGAATTAAGATTAGAACATCCAATACATTTAGATGGAAAATATAGTATTGGTTTAAGTGGATTTTATTCAGATAATTTTATATCAAATATACCAAATGATTATAAAAACTGTTATGGATATTCTATTAAAGATGAAGATGATAAAATTATAGATCAATATTTTGATATAAATAAAGGAAATTATACAATTGAAGAAATAAAAAATATTTTTATTAATAGTTTAAAAGAATTTAAAAAGAAAATTAATAAATTTGATGAAAATGATTTTATACTGAAAAATGATGGACCATATATTATAATAAAATCTCCTGTTAAAATTATAGTAACAACAATTATAATTGATTTATTAGGATTAGATGATAAAATGATTGAACCAAATGTATTAACAAAACGAATAAAACTACCAAAAATTAGACCTTTTTGATGTTATTGAAATACATTGTAATTTAGTTGATCCTAGTTTTGAAAATCATAAAGATCATTCACATTTACATAAAGAATCAGAAATTCTATATTCATTTTATCCAAATGTTGAATATGGATCAAAAATTAGTGAAAAACCAAATGAAATTGATTATATTCCTTTAAAAAATATAAATAAAATTCAAAATATTGTAATATCTATTCAAGATAGTGATGGAAATCAAATAAATAATGAAAATATTAAAAGTATTGTATATTTAAGATTAAAACAAAATTTGTAATATAAAATTTATCTACATAAATAATAAAAACAATAATTTATTTAATTAACAATAATTTTATATTTAATAATAAATTAATTGTATTTAATAAACAAAATAAACCTTGGTTTAAAAGAAAAGATATTTGTTATATTTTAAAATATAAAAATTCTAGAAAAGTTTTAATTGATAATGTAAAAGAAAAATATATAAAACTTAAAATATATCAAGTGTAACCAACAGTTACATTTACATAATAATGATAAATTAATTTACATAAAAATTATAGGTGTCACAAATTATGACACCCTAGAAATTGATGTACAAACATGTTTTTCAGATGCCCTAAAACAGGGCGTCAATAAAATAAATAATAAAACAATGTTTATTAATGAATCTGGTTTATATTTATTAATTTTAAAATAAAAAAAAGTAGAAAACAATAAGGATAGATTAAAATTTATAGATATTTTTAGAGGGGACAATTTGTCCCCCCTATCATATAATGAAAAACATACAAAACTTATTAAAATTAGGTAGGACCCAAAATGGGTCCCATATAAATTAGAATATTTATTTTAAAATTTTTTAAAGGAGGTAACCTTATTATACAATAAAAACTTAAGGGTAACAAAATGTTACCCTTCTTAAACATTCAAAAATATTCATAAATATAATAAATTATATACAAATTTGAGACCCGTCTTAAAGACGGGTCTTACTTATAATGATAATAAAGTAAAATTTATAGATATTTTTATGTTAGATATTCAATAAATTATTGAATATATTTAAATTTATTAAAGAAAATATTTAAAAATATACATAAAATTATAGTATAAATTCAATATCATATGGTTATAAATTATTAATATAATTTTGATCATTTTCTTTAAAACTTTCTTTAACATAATTTTTTAATATATTTTTAAATGGTTCTATTATAAAATTAAACTTATAATGATATACAAAATAATTTTTATATTTAAAAAGATATATTAAAAATTTATTTGATATTTTAGTTTTAAATAAATATAATTTTATATCAAAATCATTATTTATTAATTCTTTTGGAACAATTAAAATTTCCATTTATTTATAATTATTTTTATACCCCCAAGGTAATGTATCAATTTTATTTTCACAAATAAATCTTTTGTCATCTCTATTACTTAAAGCTAATTTATTTATTGTAATTGTATATAGTTCATGTTTAAAACTTCTAATACAAGTCATTTCTCTATATTGTTCTTGATCATCAAATAAACATTTCTTAAAATCATCCATATGTAATGTTTTATCAACAACACTTTTCTTAATACCTTTACATTTTACAGGATTTTTATTATTAAATTCATAACTATATAAATTTGATCTTAAACCACAATATTCTTCTAATATTTCACCATTTAACTCATCTTTAAATTTACCAATTATTTTTTTATTCTTTTCACTATAGCATTCATGTTCTTTCTTATAATCACTTGTATCAAATTCATTAATATTTTCTTTAATAATTTTATATGGATCCTTTTTAAATTCTATAAAATAACTGTCTGTATCCATATATAATAACCTTATATTTGGATCAAACTTCTTTAATTTTTCATAATAAAATTGATACATATGTAATTTTGATAAATCAAGTACTGAAAATCCTATATAGATTGGTTTATCAAACTTAACCTTTTCTTTTATCATATGTGAAGCAATACAGTCTTTATCAAATATACTAAATGTTTTAAAATTAGGTTTTTTTGCTTGTTTTAATGAAAACTTTTCATCACCTAATTTAATATCACATCTATTTCTAACATTTTCCATAGTTTTTCCAAAAACACTATTATTCATCAATTTAAAAAAGTCTTTTTCAAAATCTGATGTTGATTTGGATCTTAATTTGGTATTTAATTCAATATATTTTTTCATATAATCATCTTGATCAAATGCTATAACTCTATTAACTTTCTTTAATTTTAATCCTTTTTGTAGATAATATTTTAAGTTTCTTGAATGAATAACATAATCTTTTTTATCAAATAATATTGTGCAAAGCTTATTATTATAATGTTCAGGTGCTAATGGTAAATCTTTATGGTCATCATGTAATTCAATAGGATATTCTAAATCAACATCTAATATATATCCATATTCAGCATTTTCATCTAATTCTAATATTGTTTCTTCCCATTCATTTAATGTATATGTATTAGGATTCATCCATGTTATATCTTTATAAGGTAATTTTTGACTTAAAGCCCATCCATATAGATTATTTGCATCTATATATAACATATAATTTTCAGGTTTTGTTTTATCATAATTTTTTGTATATTTATTGTTTGCTTTACAATATCTAGTTATACATTGTGAAATACCACCTCTAATGCCTTTTTCAATCATTAAATACATATTATAATCACTTATTAATTCTAGTTTAATTTTTGTTAATTTTAACATAGAATCCCAAGCTAATGATGGTGATGTTAGATAATGTGCTGGATCTAATTGATAATTTTTCAAACAAACAGATCTAAAATTTTCAAATATATCAGCTAATAATAATACATCCTGAATATTATATAAATCTGAATAATTACCTAATGTTTTTACTTTTAATTTATTCCAAACTTTTATATAATGTTTATAATCATCATCACTTAATATTTTCATTTGTTAAACAACTATAAAATTGATCTTTTTCTAATATTTTATCATAGTTTAATTTTTCAACATTATCAATAAATTCATATGGAAATACACCTTTAGAAGTTAATATTTTTAAAGTTTCATTATCATATTCAATTATATCATTTTCTTTTATAAATTTATTTATATGCTTAAATTCTTTAAGATTTTTAGCTAATTTTTCAATTGATGTAGCCATAATCTAAATGTATCTACAAATGAGAATTTTATAAATTTTCTAGGTTTATCACCTTCAAATTCATAACCATAACCAGAATTTACTGAATAGTTTATATATTTTTCATCTGTATTGGCTAACAAATCAATTTTACCATATTTTTTAGCTAATTCTTTTATAAACAAATGTGTATCATAATTTGAACTATTATGACAGAATATAGGAATATTTTGAGGGAATTTTAGATTTAAATTACAATTTAAATATGCAGCACCTCTAAATTTTCCTGTTAAATGACAATGATCTCTTACTTTTATTCTTTTATCATTATCAAAACCACTATTTTCACAAATATGACAAATATTTGTTTTCTGATAATTAATTTCTTCTTCATTAGTTAAATTCATAGGATTTTTATTTTTTGAATTATATTTTTTAGCTATATATTTTGAAATTTCATCTAAATATTCAAATAATTTATTTGGTACATTTATTAATTCCTCTTCATTTTTTGCTCTATAACAAATAGGTTTATACATTTTATTAGTTACTCTAGATACTAAATAGATTGTAAATCCATATGGTTTATGTTTTTGAATTTTATTTGTATATGAGCAATTTGGATTATTTTTACAATTATCAATCTTTTCTAATATACTTTCAAAATCCATATAAATTACATATGGATGTTCAAACTTTTTATAATAATTTTTAAAACTTACTCTTTGACCAGGATGTGGCATTATAGGTCTACAAGGTTCTAATGATTTACATATTTCTAAATGATTATTCAAGTCTTTATTTTTATAGAAATGAGTCAAACATCTTCTACAAATATATTTTTTATTTTTATTTTTTTGTGTTAATTGCTTAGATACTAACTTACTTAAATCTGTAATTAATATATAATGAGAATTATTACCAATTTTATAATATAATAAATCAATTTCTAGTTTTGTATTATAATGTTCAGATATTTGTAATGGCACTATTTTTTCATCTTCATCAATTCTATAAATATTTATTGACATTGATGGATAATTATATTTAGTATCAAATGATCTTTTTTCAAATAATTTAATATCTTTCAATGTTATTGGATAATCAAAACCTTTAAAAATATCATCATTTATATATTTTTGATATTGTTTAACTCTTTCAGCATGTTCGTTTGGTTTATCAATAGCACATCTAATTGCATAAATAAAACAATATTCATCTTTATTTTTAAAATTTACACAACATTTTTTATTCTTAATTTCATTTGGTAATTCTATATATGATCCAGCATTTAATGAATTATTTTTAGATAATTTTAGATTTAATTCAACACATCTTTTTAATGACCAACCAGAGCCTTTTGATGGTTGATTTAGTTGTTCTCTAACTATTAATTTCTTAAATTGATCATCAATAAAATCATCTACATTTAAAATATCTGAACTTTTTATGCAAAAATACATATTACTATTTTGAATTTCACCATTTATTAATTTTCTTTCATATTCACATTCTAAAGCCATCTGTCCTTTAATATTTTTGAATTTTTGTTTTTCTATCAATTTTTTTATTTCATTTCTTTGAGTTTCTAAATAATCATTAATATCTAGATCATCATTTGAATTTGTTAAAATATAATCTTGAAAATATCCTTTTAATGACGAAGCTTCTTGAATATTTATTATATTTTCTTTTGGAATTGGTCTATTTTTAAAATAATCATTTAATAATCCAATCAATTCTTTTCTAGTTTTATTAACAATTTTAATACTATTTTTAATTGCTAAATTTTGAATATATTTAAATGATCTATATTCTAAATTATTTGGATTTTCTTTAATTTTGTTTAATCTTTTAATTAGTTCATCTCTAGATAAATTTTCATAATTTCTGACAGATAATTTTTTTGCAATTTCATTTAATTTTTCTATATTAAATAATGAATAATTTGTAAGATCAAATGTTTCTTTAATATTTGTTAATTCATCTAAAGTTTTATTTTTATAATTATATATATTATTATTTTTACACCAATGTTTTAATTCAAATATTTTATTATCATATTTTTGTTTATTTAATAAATGTTTAGTTGAGTTATAATGTCTATCATAATTTTTATATAATATATGTTTTTATTACAATATGGACAATTAATATTTTTATTTGTTCGTTCCATTTATTAGAAATAATTTTTACTTAGAAATAAAACTCTTAAAATTATAAGAAGTTTTTCCACTTTTTCTAGGTAATTTATAGTTTAAATTGTATTTTTTCAATCAATAGTCAACTTTTCACAAGTTAATTTAAATTTTCTAGAGTATTTTTTCAATAAAATCAATAGTCAACTTTTCACAAGTTAATTTAAATTTTCTAGAGTATTTTTTCAATAAAATCAATAGTCAACTTTTCACAAGTTAATTTAAATTTTCTAGAGTATTTTTCAATAAAATCAATAGTTGACTTTTTATAAGTCAATTTAAGTTTTCTATAGTATTTTTTCAATAAAATTTAAACTTTTTTAAAACAATTAAAATTATTATTTTTATCATATTTTTTAAGTTTTCTAGTTTTGTTATATTTTTGTCATAAATTTTAATTTACAAATTGGTTTTTTTCAATTCATATTCATAAAAATGTCCAATAATATCTTCATTATTTTGATCTTTTATACTATATGTAACTGGATTTGTATTATTAATTTTAGAAATTATAAATATTTCTCTAGACCAATTATTTTTATATTTATTAGAAAATGTTGATTTTTTATTTCCAATTCTAACTCTATCATTTATTTTAAATTTTGATTTGGTTATTATTTTTGGTGGTTTATATTTAAAAACAGTATCTAATAAATCCTTTTCATTATTTTTATTTACTTCAATTGGTTTCATTTTAATTGTTGAATGATATGAATTATTATATTCTTTAACAATTTTTGGTAAAATATTTATCCATCTATAATTTTTATTAATTTCAAATTGTATTTTCATTTTTTCATTTTGTGTTCTATTGTACCTTTCTATTATACTTGATTTTTCTTCATTTTCTGTATGATACAATTTAATATCATATTTATTTAATATTTCATTAAAATCTTTATTGATAAATTCTAATCCTTTATCTGTATGTAAAAGATTAGGTGATTTATGATTAATTTTAATTGCATCCTTAATTATTTCTTCAAATGCTTTAGAAACTGTTTTTCCATCTTTTTTCTTTAATGGTTTTAACCAAACATATTTTGAGAAAGTATCTATAACATTTAACATATATTTATAACCATCATTTTCTTTTTCATAATTTTTCATTATAATTAAATCTGCTGCCCATAAATCATCAATACCTAATGTAATTATTTTTCTTTTTAGAAATTTCTTTCTAATTGGAGCATGAATTTCATTTGCTTCAATTATTTGTTCATTTTTAGTTAATTCTTTTTTAATTATAGGTTTAACTTCTTTTTTCAAAATTTTACTTTTATTTGTTTTACAAATTGAACATTTAGTGGCAATTCTATATAATCCATTTTTCATTTCAACGATTTGTGGATTAATATTTTTAGTTTTTTTCTTACATTTGTGACAATGAATTGGTTCATTCATTTATGTATAATTTTTTTTAAATAAATGGATATGTGTTATAGATGTCATAATCAAACTAATTTTACTATTATTGGAAATTGTGTAGGATGTAATATATGTAAAAGAATTATTTATGAAAAAAAGATTAAGAGAAAAAGTAATAAGAATAAACATCTTAAACATATTTTAAGAGAATTTAACCATTTTCAACCATATAAAACACAACAATTAATTAATGAATTATATATTTTATGTATTTCCAATCATTTTGAAATAACACCTAAGAATATAAAATTATTTTTAAAACAAAGGAATTGTACAAATTGGATATTTTACTACCAATTTTTAAACAAAATATACAATATTGATTTTGAATTGAATAATGAAGATAAAGAAAAAATTACACTATTTTTTAATAGATATTTATGTTTTAAGAAAAGTAATATATCATACAAAAAATTATTACCTATGATTTTTAAATACTTAAATATGGATTTTTGTATAAAACCTAATTATGATAATGACTTTTTAACATATCTATCACAAACAAGTTTGTGATATTTTTTCCTATATAAATGGATCTGCTAGAAGAAATTAATAATATTGGAGAATTAAGATTTAAAGAATATAAACCATTAAAAAGTTTAAATTTAAATGAAAAATATAAAATTGAAAAATTTGAAAGAATTAAAGATAAATATGGATATACAATTATTGTTGAATTAGAAAAATGTAAAGTACATTTACCAAAAAGATTTACTAATGTAATTGATGATAAATCAATTAAAGAATTAAATAAAAAAGATTTACATTTAATTGTCACTGATATTAAGACTTTTGATGATAAAGAAACTGCTTTAGTTAAATTTGAATAATTATTACAATATTATTGATACTAAACCTTAATTTTACTTGTTTTAAAAAAATTCAAATTTTATTGAAAAAATACTATTAAAATTTTAAATTACCTTATGAAAAGTCGACTATTAATTTTATTTAAAAAATACTTATAAAATGTGATAATTTTACTTGTTTTTAAAAAAATTTTATTTTAGAGAAAATTTTAGGCATATTTGTTAAAAATTTCATTAAAATTGCATATTTTTTATGACAATTTGACAAAAGCTGAAAATTGGCCAAAAAATGGCAAAAATATTGCATAATTGTATTAAAAAACTGTGAAATTTGTTTGATTTTTGATTGTCTCCAAAAGTGTCCTAGAAGTACATGATACTATCTACTTATATATATATATATATATATGTGTGTGTGTCCGTGGTACTGATAACTTTTGAAGGGGACCTCCGATTTTGATGAAATTTGGTATGAAGGTGTAAGACTAGATCTATTTTCATGAGTTCGCGAACCAGCATGATCGGGTTATGGGAACAGGGTTTTATGGGGTTTCAAAGGGGTCAAAAATGGGTTTTTTGCATTTTTGGAGCATAATTTTCAAAATTCAACAATTTTAACTGGAACCATTTAAAAGAGCTTTAAAAAAAACAATGTAGTATTTTGAATTTTTAACTTAGCTTAACAGGTTACGGAGAAAAGCCAAAAATAGGTTTTCCATGTTAATTTTATGGGAAATCAACAAAACCCTGTATCTCACTTATTTATTGGAATAACTTGATAAAATTTGGTATATACATTCACTTGGTAGGGTTCAACTGATATTTTCTTACAACACCCATATGGCGGCAAACCTACGTACTCACCCCTATGGGGTTTATGGGGAAAATGAAAAGAACACCATAACTTGATAATATTTGGTATGTACATTCACTAGGTAGGATTTAACTGATATTTGCTTACAACACCCATGTGGCGGCAAACCTACATACTCAACCCCATGGGGTTTATGGGGAAAATTAAAAAGTGCCGAATATTGATACAGTTTGACATTTACCTAACGTAACTATTACATCTAACATTTTCTAACAACATCCCAAGGCAGCAAACCTATATTCCCATTCCTATGGTGTTTATGGGGCAAATACAATATCTCAAGATCGTTTGGAAATTCTCTAAGTACGCAGGTCTGCTGCGACGGGGGTATTTTCTTTATGTACTTTTTTGCAAACAGAATTGAGTGCTCTTTAGGGAGATTGGACTGGTATGTTCTGATGGTATCGGAACAGCGATCGCCGGTCCAGCGGCCCGCCACGTGACATTGGAATTGTAGATCGGATGTTAAAGTAAGAGTAGAGTAGAGTAACCGGAGAATAAACCGGGTAAAAAACTGACCGTGAGGATCAGTGACTGGCCTTGATTGGCTACCATGACCACATATAACATTGCGATTGAGTAAACAACTATTTTGTATTCACTAGTTAATATTTGGATACACAGAAAACAAAAATTACTTTAGGCGACATTGCTATCCGTCAATCTAATAAAAGAGCAAATAAGATCATGAAAAAAGACCTAGCCAATCAAATAATAAGCTGTAAAGTACTTTCTCTTTCTCTATATAACATTTTTCAGCATTACACAAACATTAAAGTTGAACAATTATATTTATTTTATTTAAACTTTTATAATATATATATATATATATATATATATATATATATATATATATATATATATATATATAAGCAATAAACAGTTTAATGGTTATACCGAATATTTGCCATGTTGTGTATCTTTTTTACTCATGCGTGTATGGTGTTTTGGGACATGAAAATAATTAACTTATACAATTTTACCAGTGCGTAAAATGACATTTTCTGGGCGACCCACGTGTAGCCCTGTTCCAAAGATGTCGCCCGTGGAGGCTGCTTCTGGTATCAGAAAACAAAATCTTAAATCCAAAATCATAAATTAAGTAATATTTGTAGAATAAAAAATTTGTCTCAGGCAAATTATTACTTTTTAAGCTATATGTATATGTCTAGAGCAAAGTTATCACATTTTATATGACAAATAAAATAAAAACTATCATAGGTACGGTAATTAATTTAATTGGCTGTTCGAAGAATAGTCTTTAGAATGGCTCACATTGCAAATGTATAGTGTCAGACTTAAGTTCTAACAAGATGTCACGGGTCAGTCTCAAATTTCAGTCTAATTGTCTTATTATCGAAACTGAAACCTTCTGATTGGTCTATTGACCAACTCAATTAAGTAAAATTCAAATTATCGAATTGAAATAAAACACGTGAACAGTAAAAAAGTCTTCAGAATGCGGACAAACAAACAAAAAATAATGTTATGTTTATTTACGTGTAGTAAAAAAATGAAATGAAAATGAAAGATGATGGATTATAAGAAGCCAGAATTATATTATTGGAAGCCTGATAAACTTAACTTCTTAAAAATTGAACAGTAAGTAAATTAATTTAATTTTTGTACGTTGTTTATTACTTGTAGGCAACTGCTTCTGGTTGGAATATGTCATTGTGTATGTGTGTTCCAAAATGCATTACATTTTACCATGCACAATCAATGTACATCATAAATGACATATCAATATTATAGTATATTTTTTGAAAAATTATTAATTTGCATAAGAGCTGCTAATATTATTATTATTGAAATCATTTAACTCAGCACTCTGAATGGTTTTTTATTAAACATTTAATCGACCAACATGTTTCGGGCTTAAGCCCATGATCACGGTCTTCCTATCTAAATTTACAATAACCTTAAATAAACTTAACAAACTAAATAAACTACTTTCAGTTCTTGTTATGTCAGCTGTTTATCTTTCATTTATTTTGGCCTCTGGTTTTCAACTTTTAATATTTCATCAAATAATATATGTTTTTTTGCACTTTGTTGCGTGTTTATCATATTTGACGGGTCTTTTTTGCAGTGCGAATATATGTGAAACTCTTCTTTGACGTCTAACTTTTTTCCTTTTTGGCCATATTCTAAAATCTCAAGATCCTCTTTTATCGACTTGAAGCTGTGGTTGTTTTTTATCATGTGTTCTGCGACATTCGACTTCATGCTTGTCAAGTTTTTCGAATTAAAGGCTTGGACATGTTCTTTGTATCTTTTCTTAAAAGTTCGCCCTGTTTGTCCGATATAGTAGTTTTCGCATTCTGAACAATGTATCTTGTATATTCCTGATTTTTCATAAGTATCTTGGATTGGATCATTTGTCTTATTAATTTTCTTATTCAATATTTGAAATACATTGTTTTTGGTCCTATAGCTGATAGTGTATTTGGATTTTTGGAAGGTTTTCCTTACGGCACGGTTGAACGATGTGTTGTATGGCAGACATATGAACTCTTGTTTTTCATCTTTTCCTTGCTTTTCTTTTTCTTTTTCTCTTTTAATTTTATTTTTTATCATTTTGTCAATTAGGGTTGGTCTGTATCCATTTTTTGCAGCTAAATACTTTATAGTGTTTTTTTCTTTGTTGTAGCTGGATTTTTTCATTAAGACTTTTATTAATCGATGGATCAGACTATGGAATGTTGCCATTTTGTGTTGCCAAGGGTGGTTAGAGCTTGAAGGGATAATTTGGTCTGTTGCAGTTGGTTTTCTATATATATCAAATATGTGCTTTGAATTTTCGATTCCAATTGTGATGTCCAGAAAGTTAATTTTTTCTTTTTGGATTTCAATTGAAAATTGGATTGTTTTGGACAAAGTATTTAAATAATTTAGGAATTCATTAGCTTCTTCTTGTGTGCCTTCAAATAGGCAAAGGGTGTCGTCTACGTCTACATATCTGAACCAGTATTTGAGTTTGTTGTGAAATGGGTTTAGTTGGTTCATGATTTTGGTTTTCTCTAAATTGTTCATATAAATGTCAGCAAGGAGTCCTGACAATGGAGAACCCATTGCGAGACCTTCTTTTTGTACATAGAAAGTAGATTTGTAGGAAAAGTAATTTTGTTGCAATGTTGTTTTTGTTAGTTTTATAATTTCATCAATCTCTTTGTTAGGTAATGTTGCATTTTCAGTTAGTTCATTTTTAAGAATAATCAATGTTTCTTCTACTGGAATATTTGTAAACATGTTTTTCACATCAAATGATAAAAGGACTGCATTCTGTGGAACATCAACTTCTTTCATTTTATCTATGAGGTCATACGTATTTTTTACTGTAAACAAGTTTTCTTCGCTAATATTTCTTTTGATTTTTCTTTGAATATATCCACATAAATTGTAAGCTGGTGCCCCCCTATAGTTTACTATTGGTCTCAACGGAGTTCCCTCTTTGTGTGTTTTTGGTAACCCCCGGAGGGTAGGAGCTTTAGGTTTGATCATTTTAAGTTGATTTTGGACTATTTTTGGAATAGTTTTACACTTACCTGTTGTTGTGTTAGTTATTTTCAAAAATTCTTCCGTTGGGTCGTTATTGAGAATTTCAAAACTGTTATTTCTTATAAAGTCTTCTATTTTGTTGTCGTAATCAATTTTATCTATGATGACGATTCCATTACTTTTATCTGCCTTTGTTATAATTGCATTATTTTCTTTTATTTTCTCTGATATCGTTTCTATTAACTTCAATTCATCTTTTGTTTTCTTTGATGGTCTTGTCTTGGTATTTAAATGACTCTTATTAAGTTCGTGAATAAAACTACATCTTAAAAGTTCATGGTCTTCTTTATCTTTTTCTCTGATGGCTACTTCTATATTAATCAAATCATCTGTCACAGTTTTTCCTTGCTGTCAAGATTGATGTTATACTTAGTAGATTTGCTTAACAGGTCAAGTTCGTCATTTGTAAATTCAACGTTTGTTAGATTTTTTATTGCTGGGCTAAACTTGTCTTCTGTTATGTTGCACGATTTGATCAAGTTTGTTCTCTGTTTTTCAATAAGCTTTTTCATTTTCTTTACTTGGGTGGTCTTTTTATTATGTATTATAGGTTGTATCCAGTCTTGTATGTTTCCCATAATTTCTTCGATACTTTCAGTGTGGTATTTGGCAGTAATATCCTTGAATGTTAAATTCATACTTTCCTTAACTTTGTTTAGTTTTGTATAGAGGTACTTTATTTCTTCTTTTAACCATATTTTCTTTGATATTTCCAAAGTTTTCATTGCAGCTTGTGATTTCACTTTTGTGTGTAGCTGAATGTAGTTGGGTACAACATTTTCTGACAAACAAAGTTTGTTGAACTTGATATCTTCTTGAACTTTAGCTTCTTTTAGACAAAGGTACTTGTAAGTGTGGATTATTTTATGGTTGTTAACCATTTGTATTGAAAAATTATTAATTTGCATAAGAGCTGCTATGCATGTTGGTTAATCGAAACATGTTGGTCGATTAAATGTTTAATAAAAAACCATTCAGAGTGCTGAGTTAAATGATTTCAATAATAATATAGTATATTTATTTTATTCCTTTAAAAACTATCGTAAAAATGGGTCAAACCCATCTCTTAAAAGTAATAGTAATAAAAATGTTAATATATTTTTCCTTCTACTACATGGAAATAGTCACATTGCCATACCTGTAAACCGCAAAACATTTCATTTCCGGTTTCCGTTTTATTCCCGCCCTAGAGTGGCAATGTTCATTTCCGCACGCAAAATCAAATAGCAATTAAGGTCAGCTGTGGTTACAAACCATGCCACAGCTGTTGGCCATTGTTGTCGTTTACTAAATGCTGATTTTTAGTTCGAGATTATGTATGGTAGTTAACAGCGTGTTCTAACAGAAAAAAATCAAACATAACCTAAATGACATTATGTTGTACAATAAAACATTTAATACGTTGCAAGTGGTAGGAAAAATCTTGTGTGTATTACGAGCACAAATAATCATTGCCGCTCTCGAAATATTTGATTTGGGCATCAGCGGACGCTTCATGCGGCCATCTACAATTATTCTCGATGAGTGGCAATGACATACTTTGCGCCCTTAATACACAAATAGCTATTTCCTAATAGCCTCGTATGCGAAGTATGAGCGTACTTCTAGTTAGTTCTCTTTGAGAGAAGTCCATAGTTTTCCAAAATTAAGATATTTTAAAATCACACAAAACGTAAGTATAAAATTACACAAATGTTATATATGACATACATGACATATATTATACATATTAATGCTTAAATACAGTAATATTTTAAATAAGCCAATACATACAACTATGTTTGAAAATTTAAAATATCAGTTTATTGAAGAAGGCCATTGAAATTCGTTATTATAATGAGATTCCAATTTATAAACCCCCTAAGCCTTTACTCGTCGGCAAGTTTTAGCAACCAATATCGTCCAGTAAAAACCCATTAAAATATGCTCTGAACTTTATAACCTTTTTATTGAAATCACGGATAATAAGTTTGTTGGAACCTTAGATTTTTATTTGAATTTAAAATCTTACACATTTCTTCAAATCTTAAAGTAACTTACACATTTTTACATGGTTTGTAACATTTTATTACATGGTTTAATTTGCTAAAAAGTAATTTAGTGTCAACAGATTTAAAAATAATCAAGAAAATAGACAAACCATCAAGATTTTTTTTTAGTGGGAGTATACAAGCGCAAATATTGTTCGGTTAAATATAAATAAGCATTGAAGTCTGCTATAATTTAAAAAAAAAAAAAGGTTTATTTACTAACTGTGGCATCAAAATACTTTTATCCTGGCTATTAGCCCGACCCTTACAATGAATAAACTATAAGCAATCATATAAAATTCAATGGAACTACTCCTTTATTAGTTCTTCTTACTCTGTGTTCAATCAGCTGTTATAAAAACCAACACAATTATACAACGTCATCATCTGTGTTTTGTTTGTTAATGTTATTGTTTTTTCTTTGTTGTATGTTGTCTCCTAGTCCTGTCGTCCTGTCATGATGTCATGATCCTCTTGAAAGTTGTCAACAGCAAAGCCGGTTTATAGGGTTTAATCTACTGTAACTTCAGTTAAAATATTTTGAAGTATTTTGGTATAGTATATTGAAGGTGATATGAATCTCTATCAGAAGATATGTCGGCAGAGTCAGGAGAACGTTTAAATTTAGTTGTCAGAGTTCAAAAGTGTTTTCTCAGTGGTAGCAATTTGAAGTTTTTGGATTGGGAGGTTAGATCCTAGTGTAAGCAACGAATAACATAATTTTAGGTAATAACGATTAGCTTGGTTGCACGATAGTTATGCCCTGCTTTAATTCTCCTGTTTATGGACAAAAATATGGCAACTGCTAAGCTTTCTCAGCCTTGTCAAATAAGGCTTACACCTACCCATCCCAAGTCCAGTCCATAATGTAGGCCTACCATTATTGTTTCTTACATGAGGCTGAAAAATAATGATAATAATTTGTTTTAGTTGCATGACAAATAAGCCTTATACACAAAATTGGTTTAGCCATGAATTCATTTACTGCTTAAACACTAGCCTAGCCTTATAAGGTTTAGCTGTTTGTTCTCTTGTGCATAATTTAGCTACAACCATAGACACCTTGTTGCCATTACCTCAGATAGGTCTTGGTCTATTCCTGAAATTCGGTCATCATTGTTTTAGATACAGGTAGTTTTCACAGTAATTTTTTGTGATTGATAGGCTATGTTTTGTAATAGGTACGAGGGTCGTCCAGAAAGTAAAGAACGATTGCGCACTGCGCGCGGCGCCGATCCCCCACCACCGCGACACGCGCGTTGCCGCAAACTCCTCCCTTCCCCTCAGTGTGAGCCGAGTCTCGTTGCTGTGCGGTCGTGCTGTTTGTTTTCGGAGCGTTTTAAAATGGCGGCGCCAATAGAAAATCCCGCCAAATGTGAAGTGCAGAGTGTCATTCGGTTTCATGGGGGCAGCCCTTGAATTTTTGACCGCATACGATAAAGATGGTGACAGATTTCTCGACCGAATTGTTACCGGAGATGAAACTTGGGTTTCTTACAAGACGCCAGAAAGCAAGCGCCAGTCAATGGAGTGGCATCACAGCAACTCGCCCTCAAAACCAAAGAAGGAAAAACCAAATTTGAATACCCGGAAAGTCAACAATTTTGCAATGGCAACAATTTTTTGGGACCGGAAGGGCTTAATCCACGTCGAATTCATGCCGAGAGGGGAAACAATAAACTCGGAAGCGTACTGCGAATCGCTGCAACGACTTCGTCGCGCCATCCAGAATAAACGACGTGTAATGCTGTCTGCAAAAGTGTTTTTGATTCATGACAATGCCTGGCCTCATGCATCAGCACGGACACAGCATGAACTTCAGCGCCTAAAGTGGGATATCTTTGGTCACCCTCCTTATAGCCGGACCTGGCACCGAGTGATTTTCATTTATTCCCAAAACTGAAGGAGTTTTTGGGTGGAAAGGTGTTCGCAACCGACGAGGAACTTCAGCACGCCGTGACAGCCTGGCTCAAATCGTTGGCGGCAGACGAGTACAAGGTCGGCATTGATAAACTGGTCCCACGTTACAACAAGTGTCTTGACAAATATGGCGACTATGTAGAAAAGTAGAGTAAGGTCCTATGTCTTTGTAAATAAAGTTTTATTATGATATCTCTTGTTTTTATTTAACCATGCAAAAACGTTCTTTACTTTCTGGACGACCCTCGTATATTGTCGGAAGATGACTTGTAAGCACTGAGGGGGTTGGGGGCTGAGGGGAAATTTACATCCAAAACCTACTGGCCAATTGGTTAACTAAGAAATAAAAACAAACTTATATTGCACTATTCTACAGGAAAACGTTTTGCTAAAAAAGTAAACGATTATCTCTGTTAACAAACCAGCTAGCTTAATTAAGTGTACATAGGCGTCATTTCAGCGTTCTGATTGGGGGGGCAAGATTTTCATAAGGTCATACCCCCTCCCCCTTCCTACAAATACGCCAAACATCTTAAATTTCGCTAAAAACTGTAAAAAAATAGCTAATTAAGAGGGCGTTGAAGTCAATCGAAATTCCGCCTTTCCCCCACAAGAGCAATGTTAAACGGGATGTCAAATAACTCTTTTATTTATAATCAGAAAATAATGGTTTATAGCTCTAAATAAAGGATTCATCAAGGCGGATTTTGTTTGCGAGGGGAATTTGTTATAAAAATTAGTGTTTTTTACTATCTTGAAATAACAAAGCAAGTTTTTACTACTTTTAAAACATTTTCTGCAGAATTTTATAAATTATTTACAAAGAATCGATCTCGCAAAAGGAACGGGGAATTTAATTGTGATTCAAACGCTATTTTTTCTGAACCAATCGGACAAAAAATAAAGAAATTATATGACAAATGCCGGGGACAAGTTTAGCATTGCTCTTATGGGAAATAAATCCAACATGGCGGCACTCCAACGCCCTCTTAAGTTTACATTGTACACTAAGCTGTCCATAAACTGTGAACTTATAATATTATCTCACAAACCCATGAAAATACATGCAAACAATACCCTAATGCATGTAAAATTTGATTATATAACATGTTTCTATATGTAGGTCATTATTCTTCGGGAACTGCGAGTGGTTACTGTGATGTAAATTTAATGGATTTAATTGGTTAATGGATGCTAAATCGTTGAAATAAAAATAAAAAAAACATCATTTTTATAACTATTTAGTTATTTTTATTGTATATTATTTACAACTAAAAAAAATTTACAGTCGGATACATAGACTAAAACTCCATAGGCCTACATATAGTAAAACACATTGTTTTATCTTTATCAAAAATAATTTTTTGACAAAGCACCTTTGGACAAAATTTAAATATTGTTGCTTAGTATCAGTACAGCCACGGTATACATTGCCCAATACATTACCTAAATTGCTATTGAGGATAAGAAAGGTAAAAAATTACTAAGTAATAAAAAAAGATAAGTAATGATTTACAAAAACATCTATACATATTTATTGAGTTATACAAGGAACTCCTCCCAACAAGGAACAATTTTCAATAGATTTTAGTGCCATTGGATAGAGCTCGGCGTGAAGTTGTTTCTAAAGTAAATTGGTAATTTATCCATTTAAAAAGAGGGGACCTTACAGTTCGTAGTTTTCCCATTTGATTACCCATCAGTAAGGAAATTGATTGATTTTCAAGTAAACAGCTGTAAAGTGTAAACATCGGACATCAGCAAAAGCAAGGAAACTAGAAATATAAAATAGAAATCTTTTTATTAATTTTAGATTCCTTGAGCGAAAGTACTATATCTACTTTTTTCAAACAAAAGAGGTTATGTTTAACCAAGGCAAGGCTCCGGTCTACCTGAGCCCTAATTAACGACCTTACCGAATGCCCCCTCGCGGCCGTAGCGCTAGGCGAGTTTGATAGCTGCAGAGGTTTACGGTAATCGTGTTTTAAAACTAACCAATTAAGATAGAGATTGGCTCTTAACTTTTTCCAAAATTAAAAATACGGATCTAGTTTTCTCTGGTTTTAGTATTTTTAAATAAAATTTTTTATTTCAGCTAAGTTTATAACTGTCTAAAATCATCTGTTTTCTTGATTTTTAACTGAAGTTTTCTTGTATTAATTTTGATGAAATAATTTCCAAAGTGTAAGAAAGGAAATTTAGCACCGTCATTCTTCTTTGATATGACACCTTAGTTATAGCTCTAGCTCTAGACTGCATTTAGCAGAAGATAACACGACTCTAAAAAAACCCATGCATTTGCATCGAGAAAAACAGATAATTTTAGACAGTTATAGCTGAAATTAGAAATTTTATTAAGAAATTATGAAACCAAAGAAGACGATATCCGTCTTTTAACTTTTAGAAAAAGTTAAGAGCCAATCTCTATCGTGATGAGTTAATTTTAAAACTCGATTCCCGTAAACCTCGGCAGCCGAAACTCGCCTAGCGCTACGGCCACGGCCGCGAGGCGGCAAATAGACCGGAGCCTTAAGTATGCATGCGGAAAATATTTAGAAGAAAGTTGTGGGCGTTTCACAAATTGAAGTGTAAAGGGTTCTGAATTGTATATTGAAAGAAGTTTAATTGTGACAGTAGTACTGGTTGCCGGACACGTTATCTATCTCATTTCCATTATAATTGTTATATTATAAAATTGCAGAATGAGTCAATTTAAGATTTTTACATAAGTAATACAAAGTAGACATTTCGTTGAAGTATGATTCAGAAGTTCATAATTGTTATATAAAAATATTTCACGATATTACATAACCTAACATTTTAATTTCCAATTTTTAATAAAATCACCGAAATTATTGGGGGGGCAACTGCCCCCCCTTGCCCCCCTCAAATGACGCCTATGTAAGTGTAGAGAAAGACAGCTGACTGCAAAATAAAACAAAACAACGTAGGGATGCTGTTATGTTTTTGGTTATGTTGATAGCTTAACATATGGTGGAATAAAAAAAGCAAATTATTCTGGCCAATGGCATGCGTCAGAATCCCCCTCACCCGGAACCAACCCCCTCTCTGGCCGACAAGTCATCTTTGGACAATACTGGAATTTGTAATACTATAAACTAACCATGGCTACAGTATGGTAAGTTATTTACAAATTAACCAGGCCTACCTTCAATTAGGTAGGCCTAACTTAGGGTACTGGTATTCTATTCTCTAAAGATTGTACAGTAGGTGATGGAAACTCAGTTTATTGAGGAATACTGAATAAATACTATAGTACTATAAACATAAAATGTAGAATAATTTCTTGGAATATTTGATTATTTTCTGTCAAACTATATAAACAAACTAAGAAATTTACTTTCTATTGGTGACACAAACACCAATCTTAAAAGAAGTGCAGTGCCTCTGCATCAAAGGATGTTTTTATTTTACAAAAACAAGCCGTTAGAATTATTGCAGGAGTGGATTTCAGAGCTCATTGTAAACCATGGTTTGTTCATTTAAACATTTTGACATTGTTTTCTGCTTTTATTCTGCAAAACCTTTTGTTTATGAAAAATCAAGATAATCTTATATTTAATAAGTTAATGACCAACACAGCTAGAATTAAACATGATGTACAGATCCCATATGCTAGATTAAGTAAAACAATGAAAAAACCATTTGTGATAGGCACTCGACTTTTCAATAAATTGCCCCTTAGTAGGGCCTATAAGAAATTTGAATGTAAGACAATTTAAGACTGTTGTAACTCGTTTCTTATTGCGAAAAGCTTTTTATGATGTTGATGAGTTCTTGAACTGTAATTGGACCTCAGATAACTTTTGAATGTACCAACTGTATTAGCTTAGATCTAATAGCCATAGGCGTGCCCACGGGTGGTGCCACTGGTGCCGCGGCACCACCACTAGATTGAGATTTGGTTTGTGTAAAATGTGAGTTTTACGTTGTAGAAACAGGGAAACAACAGATTCAAAAGTTTGAGCTATTAAATAGCTAAATAAGTTTTTAAATTATTAACAATACTTATTTAACACTATAGTAGGGCTGGTAGTGCAACGGCCGTGCCGTGTGTCCTGCTCCATATAGTGCAGTGTCCTAGCTACTACCAAAGTCACGGCGAAACTGCTTTTTTCCGCCGTGACGGCGCCGTGTGTGCTGCTCCATTTACTCCATTGTATCTCTACATCACGGCGACTTCGCCGTGACGGCGGTTTCGCCGTGCTGTGTGTCCCCGGGCTAAATTATTAGAGTGGGTAATTTTTTAAATTATTTTTCTATCACGTCAAATGAAAGACACTATGGTAACATTTAAAATGACATCAAGTTTGTAATTTTCAGACGAAAAACAAACTCACAGTAATGTTTCAAATTTAACATTGTTCTTATGGGACAAAATAGCGAAACGGCGTAGGTACTGCAGACTCTTTAGAACAATGTTAAACTTGAAACATGACTGTAAGTTTATTTTTCGTCTGAAAATTACAAACTTGATGTCATTTTAAAAGTTATCATATAGCATGATTATCCACTTGAATAACGGACCAAAAAACAATATGTATATTAACACAAACACCATTTTTGAACCATGTTAAACCTTTTTTGGGAGGTTTATTAAAAACTTATCCACGTCATATGAACCGCCATACCACTATGGTGAACATATTAAAGTTTCAGGCGAATCCGATGCAATATTGTCGAGATACTGTTTCAATAGACACCTAAAAATAACATTGTTCTTATGGGACTAAAAATCAAGATGGCGGAGGTACTGCAGACTCTTAAGGTCACCGCTAGCATCTCCTGGGGAGAAATGCAGTCCCTCATGTTTATTGATTTACGTCGGATGACGTGCTTGGTTTTATATAAAATCTCATAAAATGTGTTTGTAGACATCCCAAAATAATTGAAAACTTATTTTCATCTCGACGAAACTGAAGCAAGAGCGTGTAAATGTTCTGTTCAGTGTTCTTCCTAGCAAAATGGGGTGAATCCATTCACTCCGAAAACGCATTTTCTTGCGACTGTGTCTCAGAAGGCGGTTTCGCCGTGCCGTGTGTCCCTATAGCCTTAATTCCCACAGTGGATTCCATTAAATGGATCTAGTATTTTAGTTTGTGTCACAATATTATTAGTTTCTATTCAGGCTTTTGTTAAAATGTTAAGGATTTTATGATTACAATAAATTAATTAAGATTAAATAGATTAAAATAAATTACGATTGATTGTTACAGCAACCAAATGTATGAATATCAATTTAATTTTATTAACGCCAGCAACATAAATAAATTAATAACTGTGTAATTGTCATGACTCTTGTAGTAGTTTTTGTAGCATTTTCTCCTAAACCATAGTCCTACCGGAACCCCCTGTTGTCTAATTTTGCTTTATGGTTAGTATTTATTCAGGATATCAAGTCTTATTTGAATACTTGGGATTAATTTAGAAGGGGATCTCATGGGAATTACGATTATCTCAATTTGACAACACAAACTTTATATAATGTGGTAACAACAGGTTGATACTGGTAGTTTCCAACGTCACATTGCTCGTATGGTAGGTCTACGGCAGCAACGAAATTGCCGTCTTCGGAATCATAAACTATTTAGCTTACAAACGGAAGCTATCTTCAGTTGTAAAAGAAATTAAGGATTTGATAGATAAATTGCAGTATACAAATGTATTAAACTTTGTTATAATATTCTATAATATGAAATTGAATATTCTGTATATCTATGAGAGACGAAAAACGGGATTGATCCTTGGATCGTCGTTAATCAATCCCGATTAGTGCACACCTAGATGTTTACTTTTTTGCTTGAATTGAGGGCAATTTCCTCTCCCCTTCAAAACAACCAATTAGGTTTAATTTATTATTTATTAATTTAATATATACCATACATACACATGTATATCATTTATAAAGATTCAATCTTTCTCAGTTGGCACCACCACTACTGAAGAGCTGGGCACGCCTATGCTAATAGCCTATAATAAATAACACAATTGTGACGAATCCAATGTATTCAACTGAATATTTTATGAAAATAAAGATCTTATGTCTTATGTCATTATTAATAGCCTACCTAGGTACTCACAAACAATGAGACAGATTAACCTACACCAACCTGAAAAAATGTATATGATAAAAATATTAGGGACAAGAGATTTGAACATACTATTAAATACCCCCCGTCGCAGCAGACCTGCTACTCAGCGAATTTCCAAATTAGTAGATATAATATTAATTTTGACCAGCTAAACTTGTAAAAAAAATTTCATCACGTGCTCATAAATAGGGAATTAAATGTCTATTCTCCTTAAGATAACTATAGGAAAAGTATGCAGGTATGCTGCCATGGGGGACACTAAAAGTAGGTTCTTAGCATAGAAAAAATTTATTTCGACTTTATAAAGCCATATAGTAAGTTTCATCAGTATCTGCCCATAAATAAAAGAGTTTGCCTATTCTCCATATGATTAACATGGGAAAAGAGTATGCAGGTTTGCTGCCATGATAAGTACAAAAACCAAGATTTTTTACCTTAAATGGATGAATCTCAACCAAATGAAGCTAAACACCAAGTTTCATCCAAAAATATTGGTTAATAAGTGAAATATTAACACATCCTTATTCTCCATAAGATTAACATTGGAGCCCCAAAAGACAATGTACTGTCTTTAGACTTTGTAATATCTTGGTAACCAATGGAGATAGAGCAAAGCTTCAAAATACTAAATTGTGTGTTTTTTTAACTAAATCCAATGGTCAAAATAAAAATTTAAAATTTTTAAAATTTACATATGAAAAATGCAAAAAACCCATTTTTGGGGTACAAAACCCCCCAAAACTACCCCTTCCGGTAGGTCGATATGTCTGGTTTTCGAACTCATCCGAATAAACGTAGGATTACACATCTCAACCAAATTTGGTGTCGATCGGACCACTTTTACGAGAGTTATCGTGTCTAGGGACACATATATACATATATATATACAAATTTTAATGACTATTATTTTTGGTCTCTGGGCACCTCAAAACAAAAAAGTAACATGGTCCCGGGCTTAAGTCTTACCATGAAACCTACGGTAATAGCTTATTCCCTATGGGAAATTCGCTAAAACATAACAGAATCCCATAACAAAAACAAAGCAATTTGGAGCACCATAAACAGAAAACGCAAAAGTAAAACTCCAAGGAATCAAAACATTACTCTGAAAATTAACAATGAAAACATCATGGAACCAAGAAGAGTCTGTGAGAAATTCAACAATATTTTTCTCCAAATCGGATCCTCAGACACCACAAATCAAGACATTGGACCAAATATTACTGCACCTTTACAAGACAGACGACACAAAACTCTATCCACCTTGAAAATTGTATAATTGAATGACCTAGAGGAAATTTTTAAATCACTATTTACCCAAAAATTCTAATGGCATTGACCACATCCAAAACAAAGTTAAATTTTGCAAAGATTAACTTATTTTTCCTTTACTAGACATTATAAGGGGAAACTCGTCAATCAGACAATCAATCGTCCCTGAATCAATGAAAAATGCAGTGGTATCTCAAATATAAATACCCCCCGTCGCAGCAGACCTGCGTACTCAGCGAATTTCCAAATCAGTAATATTAATTTTGACCAGCTAAACTTGTAAACAAAATTTCATCACGTATTCATAAATAGGGAAATAAATGTCTATTCTCCTTAAGATATAGGGAAAGAGTATGCAGGTATGCTGCCATGGGGGACACTAAAAGAGGGTTTTTAGCATAGAAAAAATGTATTTCGACCATATAAAGCCATATAGTAAGTTTCATCAATATCTGTCCATAAATAAAAGAGTTTGCCTATTCTCCATATGATTAACATTGGAAAAGAGTATGCAGGTTTGCTGCCATGATAAGTCCAAAAACCAAGATTTTTTACCTTAAATGGATGAATCTCAACCAAATGAAGCTAAATACCAAGTTTCATCCAAAAATATTAGTTAATAAGTGAAATATTAACACATCCTTATTCTCCATAAGATTAACATTGGAGCCCCAAAAGACAATGTACTGTCTTTAGACTTTGTAATATCTCGGTAACCAATGGAGATAGAGCAAAGCTTTAAAATACTAAATTGTGTGTTTTTTTGAGCTAAATCCAATGGTCAAAATAAAAATTAAAAATTTTTAAAATTTACATATGAAAAATGCAAAAAACCCATTTTTGGGGTACAAAACCCCCCAAAACTACCCCTTCCGGTAGGTCGATATGTCTGGTTTTCGAACTCATCCGAATAAACGTAGGATTACACATCTCTACCAAATTTGGTGTCGATCGGACCATTTTTACGAGAGTTATCGTGTCTAGGGACACATATATATATATATACATATATACATATATATATATATAAAAATTTTAATGACTATTATTTTTGTTCTCTGGGCACCTAAAAACAAAAAAGTAACATGGTCCCGGGCTTAGGTCTTACCATGAGACCTACGGTAATAGCTTATTCCCTATGGGAAATTCGCTAAAAGGGTGACCCACATTTAATGGAAAATTATAGACCAATATTGTCAATTTCACTATCTCTCGCCTAGGATAAGAACTCAAAATAAAAAAGGATCAAAATATTGTACAGTTAACAAAACTTCAATTTAATTAAAAAAAAAACAACATCACTTCTATTTTAAAAACATTCATAACAAAACATGCTTTCTTCTTAGCAACCACCAAACAATAACATACATTTTAATAACATGTGTTAGACTTCAATTAAAGTAATCAGCTGTTTTACAGTTCAGAGTAAGATTTGTGTTCTTGACATACTCCCACCAAGTTAACCAGGCATGGTTAACTTCATCACTATTGTACATATCGTTTTGGGATTTTCACTGGTCTTCCACATCTTGTTTTAGTTTTAGTAAGACACTCCGACTGCTCACACTGTCCTTCTAATATGAGGTAAAGTTTCTGGACTGGGCGTAGAAACTCTCCACCACTTGCCGTTCTAACTTTTACCAGTCTTACAACACCATCAGATCCTGGTAGTAGTTCAATAACTTTAGCTAGAGGCCAATCAAGTCGTTTCATGTTTTCATTTTCCAACATTACAATACTTCCAATCTTGATTTCATTCGATTGTTTTGTTGAAAACAGTTTAAGGTTTCCAAGATATTCTGAGCGGAATCTGTTCCTCAGGTGTTCTCGCAATTTGAGTCGATACTGTAGCCTTTTGTATAAACTAGTCGATTCAAGATTATCAATTTCAGGAATGCCGGATTCACGAATATCTTGAATGAACATCGCTGGAGTAATTGGCACAAGTTCATTGAGATCATCTGACACATATGTAAGTGGTCGAGAGTTTATTATGCTTTCACAGTCACTTAACACTGTTTCCATTTCCGAGTAATTCAGAGATGATCGTCCCAAAACTTTTCTCAAGATCTTTTTCATAAGTCCAATCAAGCGCTCAAAGAAACCTCCCCACCAGGGAGCACTTGGTGGGTTGAATTTCCACTGAATCCTCTCAACGTTGCAATACTCTTGTACCTTTTCCCAGTTGATTTGTCGGAAAGCATTTTCCGTCCCAACAAAATTTGTACCGTTGTCACCAAAGATTATAGCTGGCCTTCCTCTTCGTGCTATGAATCTCTTAAATGCTTGAAGGAATTCCTCGGTCGACAAGGAAATTACCAACTCGAGATGAACAGCTCGTACAACAGCGCAAGTAAACAGACAAATCCATGACTTTTTTCGGTTCTTGAGGTACACTGGACCAGCTAAATCCACACCAGTAACTTCAAAGGCGGCTGCATCTCTAACTCGTTCGACTGGCAACGGTGGAGTCTGCGCATTGATCTTCTTTGAATCATGTCGTCTACATTGCATACATTTCGATATGACTGATCGTACAGCTTTTCGACCACCTAACACCCAAAACCTTTCTCTTAAAATGGCTAGAAGAGTTTGAGTTCCAGCATGACAGTTGTTGAGGTGAAGATTCATTATTAGTTTTCTTACCACTGGGTGATCCTTGGGTAACAGCACTGGGTACCGGAAGTCTTCACTGTCTGGTCTGTTTGATATTTTTGTTCTTAAACGAATAATACCATTCATATCTTCAAAAGGCTGAAGGCAACTGATCTTAGGATTCTTTATGTTGGTAAATTCTTCCTTTTGCACAAGTTTCAAAACTTTATGTTCTGCGTATTTAATTTCTTCCAACGTAAGATTACCTTTTCTTTCAACATAGTTAGAATTTCCCTTTGATTGGCAATTGTTTATGAAGCGATTCATCCAAGCAACCATTCTAATTCTTTTCTCATAATTTGAAAAATACCTGTAATACCAATCGGCGGAACTCTCAGATGAAGATTTGTTTACCATTGAAGTGGTGCCCTTCAATTTTTCCTTAATAATGGATTCTTCATTATATACAAGTTCGTGAGATGGCCACTCTTCTTGTGGTTTCTTTAGCCAATCTGGTCCCTCCCACCATGACGACTGTACAAGATGTTTTGCAGTGCATCCCCTAGAAGGTAAGTCAGCGGGATTAAGAGCCCCAGGGACATGATTCCATTGTTCTGGCTTCGTCGCTTTCCTTATTTCTGTTACTCGATTTCTAACAAAGGGGGCCCACTGTTCATCACGATGGATCCAGGCCAAGACTGTTGTGGAGTCACTCCAGAAGTACGACTCACAATCTGCTGGTAGAAATTGTCGTACAGATTGATAAAGCCTCGCACCAATAAGTGCTCCTAGGAGTTCCAAACGAGGAATTGTTACGCATTTAACGGGAGCGACTCTTGTTTTCGCTTGAATCAGCTATACTGAAACTCCCTCTTCTGACTCTACCCGAAGAAAAATAGCAGTAGCATAAGCTGACTCACTAGCATCGCAAAAGGTATGAATAGACCATTTACCTGTAGAAGAGTATTCTAGAAGCCATCTGTTTATCTTAACGTTTTCAATGTAGACTAAGTCCTTTGCCCACAACAAAAATCTTTTTTCAACTTCATCATTGACCTTTTCGTCCCACTCAGTTTTTGTACTCCAGAGTTCTCGTAACAGCAATTTTGGCTCTAGGGTAACTGGGCTTGTAAAACCAATTGGATCATAGATGCTATGAGACATTGAAAGGATAGTCCTTTTGGTTACCTTCTCTGGTAGGTGCCTAAGAACATTAGAATTTACAGAAAGAACGTCTTCCTTCCTATCCCATACTAAACCTAAGACACTCGTAGTACAGTTATCATTGTCTAGATTTGGATCATTGTACTCCCACCCACGAAGGTCGAATTTACCCCTTGCCATGATTTCTCGAGCTTCGTGAATTAACGACTGAAGCCTTTCATCATTATCAACACTCGTAATAAAATTATCTACATAAAACGAACTTGCCAATGTGTCAATAGTTGCCAATGAAAATGCAGATAACCCTTGCTGACATTCACGACAGGTGGTGGACAGATGATGCTGAATAACTGCATTTAGTTGATATGGACTACATACTACTCCAAACACTACTCGCTTGTGACAATAAACTACTGTATTTCCAAGTTCATCTTTCCATAAAAAACACAAGTAATTACGGTCATCTGGACTTACACTAATTTGCAGAAAGGCTTTTCTTACATCTGCCACAACTCCTTTAGGTTTTAATCTGAAACGCAGAAGTAGACTGGGGATCTGTTCAATTAAATTAGCACCCTTTTCCAGGCAGTCATTCAAAGAAGGGTTCTTTGACTCATGGGCAGAGGCATCAAATACTGGACGTACCTTTGTTGTACCTTGTTCCTTAATTACTGGCCTGTGTGGTAAAAAATGCTTAATTTTATTTAACTCAGATTCAGGAACCTTTTCAATTATAGACTCACCTTCCCATTCATCAAAGACTTGCTGGTACTTGGAGTATACCCCATCCCTTTCTAACTTCTTGATAGTGGATTCCAATCTTTTTTCTGCTAAAGACTGGTTGGATGGTAAGGGTGGATGGTACTCTTTCCATGGAAGTTTTACCTCATACCTCCCCTCTGAATCTACCTTAAGAGTATCCAAGAAAAACTTATCAATCCCTTTTTGGACATCCAATTTACTCTTGACATCAGTAGGGTCCGAAATACCAATTAAATCTAATTTCCAGAGATCAGAAATATTTAAGCTGTCAACAAACATTGAAGTGACTACCATAGCTTTACTCAATTTTGGTTCAGAGTTTGGTATTTTACCCATCAGTGTCCATCCCAATTTAATTTCAACAGCACTTAAACCAGAAGCAAGAATTTTCACATTACCGGTAAAGATTTTCCCCACAAAATCAGCCCCAATAAGGATTTCTATTGGACCAGAACAGTCCTGAAACTGATTTGGCAGGAGACCAAATTGATTCAGTTCCTTCAGTAAACCTTCCCTAACATGAGGTAGATCATCACAAATGTTTTCCTGGTCTAATACATCAAAATTACACAAGTAATTACCATCAATACTTGACAGATAGAGCTTGTATTTATTATGCTTACAGATATCTGACCTTTTACCTCCAAACAAAGCATGCACGATGTTTTCTTCCTCAAATGGAGAATACCTCATCTCTTGGGCTGTTTCTTTCAGAAGGTAGGAGCGCTGCGATCCCGTGTCCAACACTGCTCTGGCGACCTTGTCCACTCCATTTCCTCGTATCTTGACCATTAAAGTAGGAAGAAGCACGCTGTCAGATGTAACATTAGCTAAAACATTATCTTGATTAGGAATATTATCAGGTTTTGAAGGTAAAACATGTTCCGGCTTTTGCCTCTTGAAGTCAGGACATAATAAAAGCTGATGTCGTTTGTCACACACAATACACTTCTGTCTGAACTTACAAAATTTAGCAACATGATTAGCTTTCATACAAATCAGACAACATTTTTTACTTTTAACTATGTTTAACCTGTCTGAGAATGACATGTCTCTTGCTTTGTAACAATCTGTACTACTGTGTCGAGTGTCGTTACAAAATATACAAACAGATTGTTTTTTGTCGCTCAATGACAACAACCCTGTGGCACTAGGAGTAGAGACTTAATTTTAGGAAGTTTACTAGAACTAACCCCCTTTTCAGACTTTTTATCCTTAGTAGGTTCCCCAAAACCAGACATAGCAACTGAAATTCTCTCTTCATTTTGTACCTCGCTTTTCATAAAAGCCATAAATTTCTCAAGCCTGATTTCAGCGGAAGGTGTGTCCCTATCTGTGTAACTCCTTTGCCAAACTCTTAAAAAATCTTCGGACATACATGATTCCAATAAAGGACAAAGTATGGAGGCACACTTTCCCTTGGTTACACCTAAAACTTCAAGTGCCTTTAAACGACACTCAAGTTTGTCATACATCTCTGCCATGGAACATAATTTATTTGTAGGAAGAGTCAAACTAAGCAAATCTCTAATATAAATTTCAATCAAAACATCTTCCCTACCGAAACGTTCCTTTAAAGCATTGATTGCCAAAGGATAGTTTTCCTCTGTTGGTGGAAAACATTCTAGAACACTCCAAGCACGAGAGCTTTTGACAATAGCTTGATCTAAGTAATAGAATTTATCTACAGCAGGAATACTATTGTCATCATGAATCCTTTGATATTGGTTCCAAAAAGGCAACCATTCTCTTAAATCTCCCGAGAATTTACGTAACTCTACTTTAGACAAACGTAAGTTGTAACTCTTTTGACCGGTAACAGATACATTAGAAACTGATTTTTGATCTGCTGAGGATTCATTAAGTTTACCTAACAGACGTATCTTGATTAGTTCAAACTTACTCCTGTAGTCAAAGCATGACTCAGTTTCCTTCGCCAGATCCTCTTCTGTTACTTCCTGGTCATCTAACATGTGTTCCATGATTTCCTCATCAAAACTGGAAATTGTTTGCATGCAGTCCTCTAAAACCTTAAAGCATCCTTGAGCTTCATCTAAATTTCCACCTTCTAAATATTCTACTAGAAGACCGAGTTGTTTTGTAAATTGTCTTCTGTACAATGACCTCTTTCTCTTTAACTTATCCATTGAGAATTTCCAAGAAATTGCCTAATATACTATGCCCCACGTTGGGCGCCAAATGTCAATTTCACTATCTCTCGCCTAGGATAAGAACTCAAAATAAAAAAGATCAAAATATTGTGCAGTTAACAAAACTTCAATTTAATTAAAAAAAAACAACATCACTTCTATTTTAAAAACATTCATTACAAAACATGCTTTCTTCTTAGCAACCACCAAACAATAACATACATTTTAATAACATGTGTTAGACTTCAATTAAAGTAATCAGCTGTTTTACAGTTCAGAGTAAGATTTGTGTTCTTGACAAATATCTATACTTCCTTCTTTTTCAAAATACCTTGAAAAAATCATAAATAAAAAATAATCCAACATCTTGAGGAAAATAGTCTTATTTCTCGACTATAAATAGACGAGGAATAAATGACTATAAATGAATAGTAGGACTATAAATGACTCGAGGAAAATAGTCTTTTTTATTTTATAGAGGATTTGTGTTTTCAAGATTTGTGTTCTTGACAAATATCTATACTTCCTACTTTTTCAAAATACCTTGAAAAAATCATAAATAAAAAATAATCCAACATCTTGAGGAAAATAGTCTTATTTCTCGACTATAAATAGACGAGGAATAAATGACTATAAATGAATAGTAGGACTATAAATGACTCGAGGAAAATAGTCTTTTTTATTTTATAGAGGAAAATTGGCTTTAGAGAAAATAAATCAATGAATACAGCACTATCACAATTTTGCAACTCAATAACCAACATCTGGGAAAATAAACAGCAGGCTTCAGGAATATTCCTCGACCTTCATAAGGGTTTTGATAGCTTAGATAGGAAATTTCAAATTGACAAACTGGAGCAATTGAACATCAAAAACAAAGCTTTAAAATGGATTGAAAACTATCTGACCAACCGTAAACAAGCAGTTTAAATAGAATATTTCCACATTTCTCAAAAAAACAAAAACACAGATCAAAATTCTTAACTACAACCCACGGAATTCCTCAAGGCTCAGTAATTGGACCATTACCATTCTTGATCTACATCAATAGCTTTCCTGACTCTCTTCCCGAAGAAAATACATGCCATATGTTTGCAGACGACACAAGGATCATCAAGCCAATCATCTCACACCATCCCATAAAACCTCAACTCGAAGATACAATAGCCACAGCCACTGACTTCTGCAATAGCCTAAATCTAACGATAAACAAATCTAAAACAGTTAGTGTTCTTTTTAAAACCACAAATACAACGAGTATTTCAAATCGAAAAAAACTCAACTCATGAAACAACACCCTATCAACATCGACAAAAACTTAAATTTTCAAAACCACATAGAGAAACTGCACAGGAAGCTTTCATCACTCCTTTATGCACTCCGAAGAATTATCTATCACCGACAAAGACATAGCGATTATGACATATCATGCACTCTTCTCTTCCCACTTACGCTTCGAAATCATTGCCTGGAGATCCGCAGGCGAAACCCATCTTGAGAAATTTTCCATACTTGACTACAGAGAACACTGCCGGCAATTCTTCAAATGTAACAACATCCTAACCTTGACCACCTCCTTATACATCCTCGAAACAGTTTCTTTCTTAAACAAAACCCTCCAACTTAAGACAGTATTGCCATAAATATTCTCTTAGATCAAAGGAAATTTTTAACCAAAATCAACATAGGCTGCAAAAAAACTAAAACCCCACAATGTACGGGCATTAAACTTTATAATCTCTTGCCTCTAAAGCAAATATCCATACCTAACATTTAAAATTTTAACAAAAAAATTGAAACAATATTTAATACATAAATCATATTACAACATATCAGAGTCTTATGACGATCACAATTGTCACACTAGGGCATAAAACTAAACCCAGCTATTTTTGACTCAAAGTATTTTCTTATCTGCACCCATTGCCCTATCACCCAATGGGCTGCTGACGACTCCCCAGTCTTGAGGACTGCGGTGAAGAGGAGACATTGTAAACCCCCGTACAAATATGCAGCATTCCTCGGTAAACTGATTTTGGATCACCTGGTACATGGACAGAATGTTTGCCCAAAATTCCCTAATAGGTAAGCTCTAAATGGAAACATCTGTTTAAAGACATAACAGACTATATAGGTCTAGCCAATGATAATATAAAATAAAGCATAGAGTCTTTGTAAAAAAGAGATTACACCCATACTAAGTTGCTCCATAAAATCTGCTAAAAAATAAGTTAGGCCTAAAAAAATTGTCTAAATTTTCATGGCAGTTACATAACGTACATTACTTTTATGCACTGCAGTTTACAGTACAAAGAAGTAACTGTTTGGAATACAATTAATTGCAATAGCATCATTGGTCTCAGTATATGCAAGATATTGGACTAATAATTTTATTGATATGTATTAGTTTCGATTTCTTTGTATTTCAGGCCTTGATAGAACAAGTTAGAAGTGACAGCGACCCAGTGGCTGCTCAACTGAAGGTACTGCACGCCACGGTACATCATCCCCATAACCAAGTGCACCCCATCAAAGAGGACTATCAAAAAAATTTCTTAAAAAAGTTCATCTCTCAGGTATGTATGTATCGTATGGCATTCGTAGCCAGCCACCAACTACTGGAAAATATAAAACATTCTCTGCGGTGCATAGCACCTGAGTCAAAACATTTAAAACTAATTTAAACAAAAAGTTATGATCTCTCTTTATAAAGCTAAATTCAGGGCGCTAAGCCATTGCAGCCCAGCTTCACTTGCACAATGCAGCCCAATCAACCCTTCGGGGAAAGCACTCAAAGGACACTCATTGACTATGTGAGTTATAGTCTGGATCTCCGCTCCACAGCCACATGACTGGTTTTCTGTCATTCCCCATTTGTATTTCCTATAATTACATCTTCCCGCTCCAGTGCGGAATCGATTGAGAACAGTCCACTTCTTCCGAGGAAGATCCATGCCACTTACTGCTAAGGTTGGGTCAGCAATTAAAAAGTGGTCTCTCAGGTAAAACATGTTTTCAGTGCTTGCCATTAGAGCAGGTAGCTAAATTAGTTTTTCCAAAAAATCTGTACAGTCTGTAGATGAACCGATGGACCTTTTACTACCCAAACCTAAAATTAACCTCCACTCAAAATTTCTGCCTTGCATAAAATAGAGGTCGGTTGAACTACCCTTAAATTTTAAAACTGTTGTGTTTAAATTGACTTTTCTTGAACTTAAGATTACCATTCTCACACATGAAACTATGAAACATATCCATCCAGTTGAACTTTTATTATAAATTGCATCTGAAAGTTGAACAATATTGTGGAACTTCGCTCAACAGCTAGGTTCTTTATTCTCTAAAAACTGTTAAACTGTATTTACATTTAAAATAATATCAATAATACATTAATTTTAAAAGTGAAAACTTTTCTTATGAAGGTTAGGTAAGGTGTAATAGGAGTGGCATTACAGGAGCAAAACACCAAAACAAAGAAGAGCAAAATTTATCAACATTTATTTACTGTTTAGGTTGACCGATTAACTTAAACACTTCCAAGCACACCATCAATTAGTTCTAAATAAAATAACTTACACTTTGTTACTACACTGGTGAAAACATGATTGAAATATTTATTAGAGACAGCAATAGACATTTGTCAAACCAGGCCGCTACGCACCAGTGCTGAACAGCGTCACAATTAAGCAAACAATATAAACCTATGGGACTGAGTTGATGATAGTTTGTCAGCATTCTGAAGCAGTACCGACAAATCAGCAAGCAGCGAGATAGGTGACATGCCGACAGGTGCTGCATTCAAAGATTACCTGTAACTCAAACTGCTTCAGCCAAGAATTGATGTCATCCATGCTGCTCTGTGGCATTAGCAGCTACAGCATTTATTACCATTTATTACGTTAAGCTGTAACTACTATTTAACACCATTATTATGGTATTTACATTATTATTCTCATGATAGGATTTTCTAAACAAAGTTAATTGATGAAACCTTAACGGAATCCTCATATCTCAATTTGATTTATAATTTCAGCTTGAAAGTTCAGGAGAGGAAGTGTGTAACAGTTTGTATGAGGCCTACCTCAGCAAATTAAACGACAGCTCTGAACCACGAAAATATCATTTCCGTCATTTCCAAATAAAGAAGCAAATCCTCTCCATAAGGGAAAACTCCAGCTTTGTCAGTGACGGAACCACAGGATTGGCTACTTGGGAGGTGGGTCTAGAGAAGATGTAATACCTATGCTGATTACAAAGTACAAATCAGAAAGATTTGCCCAGGAGATCCGTCGCAGAGCATTATTTCATTATTATTTAGTCGGAGCAGAAAAAAATGATTTAAATGAAAATGATCGGGTGTTAAAAATGATCAAATTGGACAATGTTTGGTTTTAAAAATAGTCAATAAATTTTTCACCACTATTATCGGTTGACATGATAAAAAAGTGATAAATCTTTTAAATATATTTATCACTCTCTATATTTTGAATACATATCCCTATATATATCACTATCTTTTGAATATATTCTCAAAAGATTTGAGAATAGATTTTTCGAGATTTGGAATCGAAAATCAAAAACTCCTGGATTAGACCATTACTATTATGAGGTAAAAAAGTTTTTACATTTACTTACGTTAACAACAGGTTAAAGTACTCTGGGAATCCAAATTTGGGTTTTGTGGTTTAGTTAGGACTACTTCATTGTCTACACTTGCAAGATTTATAAAGTACACTCTCGTTCATCGGACCCGATGACATCCAAACTGATTATTTGGATTTTCTTTATTACGTAAAATTAATTTTTATGTTTCAGAGCCTTCAGTTTTTTATTTGTTGCCCTCAGTACAAATGTTTATAAAATGTCGTATCACCAGGGTCTTCACCTTAATGTATCACTGCTGTGTGTTCAATTCAAAAACTTTATTAAATATCAAAAAAAGTCAACTAAATATCTCTTAAACTAATTTATAAAGTCAAAGTCAAAGTAAAAAATCCTTTATTCATAATAATGTAACAAGTACATCGAATAGCGTCATAGCCAAAATATTAATATTTACAACTGTAAGTTACTTAACTAATAATAACATTTTAAAAATAAATTAGAAATAAAAGAAATATGACCCTTATGTTTATTCATGAATAACATGTTTATTCATTAATTGAACCCTTATGTTTATTCATGAATTTAAATTCATGTTTATTCATGAATTTAAATATACAATTATTTACATTCAATAGGCCTACAAGTAATTTAGGAATTATGTAATCTGTTAATTATAATTTACATATTATCCGCTTAATCCGAAAATTGGCTAAACCGAACAGCGTCCGGTCCCAATTAGTTCGGACTTCACTGTATTTATAGTTCGGTTATTTAGTAGGACTTCACTGTAGTAATAATTGATTTTTGTAGGCCTATTTGACTTTTATTTGGAAATTCAACGAAAAAATCTGGTATTCAATACAAATTACTCCTCTCTTAATGCCTGATGTTCCCCGCAGGGCGGTCTAGCGTTGGCCGAGTGGTGTTTGCGCAACTCTTGGCTCCTGTGCTCCAAGCGTGTGCTGGAGCTGGGCTGTGGTCTGGGTCTGACTGGTCTCTCCGTCTCTGTCGGTTGCCGCCCCCTCTCCTACACACTCACCGATCACCACCCCTCTGTGCTGCAAGCGGTCGAGCTCAACTTGCAGCTCAACCGGCAGTTGTTGACAAATTGTGAGGTCAACACTAGGCTCTTGGATTGGGAGGATATCGAGAACTCTAGCTTGGACAGTGATGTGGACGTAGTTCTGGCTGCAGGTTCGTTTCTTTTGTGTAACTGTGTGGCAAATATTATTTCCTCTCAATCTATGGTTCAATGAATCAAATGGTTAATCTTGAAATCATGTGATTGCTGATAATTTGGTTGATGACCAGTTAAAGCATTGCTGAAATCATGTACTACTTACAGTTTTCATGTTTACAGAACAATTGGTGTATCGAAGTCATAGACAATTTTTCTTCATCTGATTTAGGCTATGTCTTCATTTTTCTAGGATTAATTATTGAATTACTTTTCTTGCAAGTTCAAATTTATGTTGCACTAACATTTTGGTATCTAGAGATTTTGTAGTGATGCTGAAATTTGTTTGGATTAATTTGTTTGGAAGCTATGCAATTTTTGTTGATACTGTTAATATTTAATGTAATGTTCTATGAAGACCCTCTCATTTGTGATGTAATCTTATGGCGTGCTGTTATAAATATTTTTTCAGAGTCTTAAATTTCCTCTTGGTTCTTGAAGAGATTTTGGGGTTTATTTGAGATAACTTTTACTATTCTGATATTGATGCTCGAAGAAGAATACATTTATAGGTCACAAAGACAAATTTGATAGAACTGTTAAATAATTAGAATATAGAAGGTGAAATTACCAACAAATTTTATCATACAATTATTTGCTTCAAATTTTGACAAACTAAAATTTGCAAATAATTAATTGCTACTACCACGGATACATCAAATTATTGTTGGCTTTTGTAGTCTATCAAGTGCCGTAATATGTAAACACTTTTTCTGACAACCAAGAAAATGAATTTTCATCCATTATGTTGCACTTGCAGTTGCAACATAGCCATCCCACTCAACAGCCCTTTTAGCGAATTTCCCTATAGGGAATAAGCTATTACGGTAGTAGTCATGGTAAGATCTAAGCCCGGGACCATGATACTTTTTTGTTTTGAGGTCCCTGGAAGCCAAAAACACCATTCGTTCAAATTTATCTATATGTATATATATGTATGTGTCCGTGAACACGATAACTTTTGAACGGAACCTCCGATTTTGATGAAATTGGTACAGGAGTGTAAGCCAGCGTCTACTAGGTTGAGTTCGCAAACCAGAATGATCAGACCATGGGAACTAGGTTTTATGGGGTTTCAGAAGGGTTGAAAATGGGTTTTTTGCTTATTTTACTTTTATTTAGAAAAATCAACAATTTTAACTTAAACCACATAAAATAGCTTAAAAAAACAAACAATCTGGTATTTTGAGTTTTTTTACCTAGCTTAAATGGTTATGGAAAAAATCCAAAAAGTATGTTATCTATATTATTCTTAAGGGAAATCAACAAAATCTTCTTTCTTGCTTATTTATTGACATATCTTGATCAAATTTGGTATGCACATTCATTAGAAAAGCGTTTAACTTATATTTGCTTAGAAAACCCATATGGCAGCAAACCTACGTACTCACCCCCCTATAGGGTTTGTGGGGAAAATAAAAAGAACAACATAGCCTTATAAAATTTGGTATGTACAATCACTAGGTAGGGTTTAACTTATATTTACTAACAAAACCCATATGGCGGCAAACCTGACTCTCATACTCTCAGGATTTTATGGGGAAATAGAAAATATACCAAAATTCCATTGGACATTCGCTGAGTACGCAGGTCTGCTGTGACGGGGGTATTTTAGGAAATACCAAAAGATTCTCCGATGAAATTAGTTAACTTCCAATTTGATCTGGAGCAGTTAACATACTGGACATGAGCCATGACACTGATTAACTGATAACCCAGTATCTGTTTGAATTTTCTGAGAAATGCTCTGATAATGAGTGACAGTTCATGAAATGCAACTGGTCGCAATCCCACGGACATCAACACTGCATGTTTGGGGAGGAATAAATTGACTACGCGGAGGCATTTGTATTCCTCACACATGCAGTATTTCTATTTGTCTTTTTTTGTGCAGATTATATTAATTTGATGAATATTATAGACTGGTTTACATTCTTCTTTAGAACTACGTAGCTGTTGAGACATCCTATATCAAGAATACTGTAGAACAATCTCATTGACCATCTATTTGTGGTTCTTGCAGTTGAGTAGCTCTCTTTGTATTTATCTACGGTGTTTACTCCACCTTTGATTGTATTGCAGAACAAAATCATGTCTAGCTTTTGGAATGTGCGTGATCCTTATCAACAGTGTCGCTGTCATGCATCTATGATATTAGTAAGACGTCCTTGTTTTTCTTTGCTTTGTATGATACCATCGAGCAGTTGTTTCTGGAAGCACGAACTTCCAACTGGGCGTTCCTTAGTGTCAATGAAATAGTAAGCACATGGGATTTCACGCTTGTTTTTCCTCAGTGTTCCCACGAGTGTCAACCGATAATCCTTCATCAGCTCTTCACAAAGAGACATGGAGGTGAAAAAGTTGTCAAGGGTTACATTAAGACTAGAACCAGAGATAGGTTCAATCATCCTTATTACAATTTTCTTACCAGGGTTGTTGACAGCATACGGTCCTTCGGGCTGTGACCCCTCCATGTCTGCAGTATAAAAGGTTTTGGCGCAAACCATAGAATACACTTTAATGCCATATTTTGGCAGGCTTACTTCTCATATACTACCTAAATGAGCATCGACCACGGAACGATTCTAACATCTTGTCCACGGTCACAAATACACAACATAGTTCTTCTGACATAAGTCGACAAAGTCATTGAAAATGTCTCTTGTAGGCAACAATTTATTAGTAATCATTCTCTCTGCTCTTGTCGTTATGTCATCAAATCTCATAGATCTTAAAAGGAATTTAAATCGGTTAAGCAGCATAACACACCTGACAAATTCAACACCAGTCCCATAAATGGTCCAAAGATCCTCTAAATTATGGTGATTACTACGCATTACACTGGCCATGTACAGTAAGCCAATAACAGCTCTAATTTTTGTGGGACTTTTTGTTTTACTGTCTCTTTCACGGACAAACTTTTCCTTATTTTAATTTATATGTATTGGTGTGGCCAGTTATATAATTTATTGTGTCATCATTGGAAAATAGATCGCATGCCTCAATTGGCGTCTTTGCATGTTTGGCGCTTTGGGCAACACATCCCATCCTCATTCGCAAAATATTTCTATCGTGCGTTCTTACCTGTGCATTCTTGGGCTGCAGATCACAAAGCGTTTTTCTGTCTTTATTAAAATAAGCTGGTTTCCCATTTTGTCTGGTGACAATGTTTGCAGTTTGTTGTTGTTTTAGTGGAATGCATTAGATGACATCAAAATCATTGTCATCATGTAATGTATATTTTGACTTATGTTGTGAAAAAATGCATAGTCTGGTTCCTCGTGTGGTGGCTCCTCCACTTCTTCATCTTCAGAGTCTAAGGGTGAATCAAGATGATTTTCATCCGGGAACAGCTTGCGAACAAAAGGTCCAATAGACCCACTTCATTTACACACTGTTCTTCTCTTTCCACACTCGCAATAAGTCTTGCAATTCTTTCTTCCTCACTTTCTATTTTCAAATAAAAACAAATCTAAAATAGTAACTGTAGTCTACATAATTAACAATGAACCAAATAAAAAACAATCGACTCTTCCACCGGGTTTACAAAACACGGAAAGACGCTCACGGAAGTTTCCTCAAGGTACCGATCGACGTAAAATAACGCTCACGGAGGAATCGCCCATCACCTCAGGGCATTACTCGCCAAACTGAGGGGGAGGGGGAGACGACAGCTGAACAAAAGGACAGCGCTGCCAACCCCAAGAAAAATATTTCGTGCAAAAAAAAATTGACCTGAAGGATTCCTCCGCTTAGCGTCCTCTCGAAGGTTAAAGTGCCAATTTCATATCCAAAAATCAAAACTACGTGACTTTTTGTATAGCAACCTGTATTTTCTGACAGATTTACTGGACTATAGTGGAAATTATGAAATCTTAGATTTTTTGTAATTTTTAAAAGCAATTATTTATTAAGAAGGCTGCATTATTTTGCACATTTTATATTTGTATGCATTACAAAATCTGTAAAATGTGAAACCATGAAATTTTTATTTTTCAGATGTTGTGTATGATGAGAGATTGTTCCCCGCATTGGTGAATACGTTACTCTACTTCTTGTACAACAGAGTGACATTTGCTATTTTGGCTTGCACAGAGAGAAATCCTGAGACGCTGTCTAATTTTCTGAATACTCTTGGTAAGAAATCTTTAAATATATATTTTAATTCCAATGTTTTGTAAACTCCAAACATAGAAGAGCCCCCCCCCCCCTCTCTCTCTTTACGTTGAACCCCTCGTTTAGAAGAGCCCCTCTAATCCCTCGTAAAAACAATGTCACCACTCTGGGTGGCCAGCCTGGCTATTCTAAGGTATTTCATGTTCTACTTTAACTTAGAACTAATTGATGCACTAGACCTTCATTATATAGTTCTTTTTTTTGTCTTGTCTTGACGAATAAAACAAAACTTGAATTGCAGTTCCACGACGTACCATTTTCATTCATTAAAGATACGTGACAACTGTTAGGTCGCAAACGGTATGTCTTAGAACTGTGACTTGAGTTTTGTTTTATTCTTCTTTGTAAGACGAAAAGCATGAGCCACCATTTAATAATGTAGGACTAGTGCATCAACTACTTGAAAGTTACAGTGGGGCGTTCAATTTCTTGGAATAGTGAGCATATATGTTGGCCGTCTGGCTGGCCCCCCAGAACGGTGACATTGTTTTGACAACAAGGGATTAGGATGGGTACCTGTGGAGGGGGCTCCTCTATGTTTGGCATTTACTACAACTTATGTTTTCATAGCCACTTTTAGTCAATTCCTGTCACATTTTTCTGTGTGCAAGTTTGCATTATATCATGTTTTTTCATTGCCTGGCAACTAAAATTTTTAAATTTGAAAGGAGATAAATATTTGATTTATTACATTGTGAATTTAACTTTTAATTGGAGACCTGTATAGTTTGTTTGAAGTGTTTTAATGATGAAGATCGCAAAGCAAAATTCATGACAGCAACTGTAGATGTAAAACATAAAAAGTTAATATAATTTTGAATCAGCATTTTGAAACCACTTAAGAATTAATAAAAATATTGTGTTCTTAAAATATCTATCCAAATCTTGGTTCAATCCTCATCTGTAAAACAATTTGAAGATTTGATGGTTTGCATGACTTGAGGTTAGTACTGTACAGTAACGAAGATACATCTTTCGAGTGAGTATGATGTGTAATATAATTACATATAAAAATTCATTGTAACTTTTGAACTATGGTTTAAATGTACAAATTTTTACTTACAGTAAACTGTTGTCAACTCTAGTAGATACACATTATCTAGTACCACTTAATTCAACGCAACTAAAAGTAAGAGGTTGACCCTGTCAAAAATTATTAAAACACAATACAACATAGTACACAGACACAGAAACAATAATATATTGAATACAACAGGCAACTCAAGTGTAGTGTAATCTTTAATGTGTTATCGTGTCTGATGGCCGTGTCAATGTATTGTAGTGTTTTGTACTAATTTCCGACGTACTCTTGGTTAACCTATTCACTTTTAATCAGCCAATGATGACGCTATTATAATTACTAGAATGTACTAAAATTATGTGTTTCTTCTAAAGCTCTGACGACGATTCACCATAAAAAACACAACAATTCTTACAGAAAAACTCAGTAGAAACTAGTTAGTCGATGAGGCGGTAGAGTAAGTACCATTGTGACTAGAATCTGAGAGGCACTACATGCTAGGTATAAGTTTAACCTGTGAAAATATGGGGTATGAATCTTCACCTCTTGCAATACATTGATTAATCAGAAATCAGAAATTCTTTATTATTCATATTCTTAGAGAACAGAGTAAAGATCAAGTGTTTGTGTTACAGTTGTGTAGGAGAGTGTGTTTGTTTGCTATGGGTTCCAGTCCTCCACAGTAGAAACTTCATCTCGTCTTGTATGGTGTAAAAGGGTCATTGTACGAACCAGGTTATTGGTGCTGGGATGAGCTCTCTTTCTAGTAGTCTTCTGAAATGGTTGGGCAGTGTGTTAAAGAATAAAGCTCCTCTGTAGGATGGTTTTTTCTCAGTCAGGCTCAGGGGGTGCTGATCAAGGAGGAAGTTTCTTCCGTGTCTGTTGTGATAGGGGTGTCTGTCTCCTGTTCTTGTTTAGCCTGTCTTGATTGTGTTTAAGATTGTTTCCTGAATGTAGAATCCTATGAGTGTCAGGATTCGACTGCCTGGACTACCTGTGACGACATGGCTTTAAGATTGTAAATGAAACATCTTTTCATTTTTTTTTTTACCTTAAAGCAGTGTTTCCCAACATTTTGGTGCCCGCGTACCACCTGAGGATTTTAAATTTTTTGGAGTACCACCCAAACTCATACATACCCCCTCCCTCCAGCCATACAAATACAGCCTGGAGAGACCCTAGGTTATTGTTTTTCTTTTGCTATATTTCATTATAGGCCCCTAATTAGTTGTCTGAGAAAAAAATGAAACTTACATTTAAAACAATCAATTAAAAGAGTTCTATTTTAATTACATATATAAAACAAATATATAAATTGGGATGATTATTTTATTTTGAAGCTATACAAATATAACTGATTATTAATTAACATAACTGTATAATTATTCCTATATTATGTTTTCCACTTTGAAACTAAAAATTGCTAGATGCAGACTTTATAAACAAAGTTTCATAGGGCCTACAAAACAATTGAAAAAAAATGTTTCAAATATACACTTAAAGTGACATTGTTTCTGCGGAGCATGTCTTGTAGCTCCAAATTGTACAAGGTAAATACATAACTTAAAATAGGCCTAATTGAAGGGTTCAGATGGGTACGGGACACAAAATCATTATTCATTATTAGTATGCTCGGAAAAGGGAGTCTTAATTTGAAATAATTTAATTTGTTAAGTTGGTACGAAATTGCTTTAGTAAGGAAGAGGTAAAGCTACATATTGGAGTCCCTCAAATCATGTGTAAAAGTGTTGTAACGCAGAACTAAGCTGACTAAAACGGCTGACGACATCACGTAGTTCAAAAAGGCTTTATTTATTTTTCGTCTATTTAATATTTTTTCTTCCTTCGTCTCTCGCGTACCACCTGAAATGCCCTCGCGTACCACCAGTGGTACGCGTACCACCGGTTGAGAAACACTGCCTTAAAAGCACATTTCTCACAAGAAACCTATTTCGTCTACAGATCTGAAATATCTGTAGTGTATGGGATTAATGTCTAAAACCTAACATAAAATTAAGTACAAAAAAATTCATTGTCAAAATTATTTTTTATCTGCTTGGATTTAAATGTAATTGATTTTGAAATGAGGTCATTTTGAAGACCAAAAAATGGCTAATAAAATAACAAAAAGTGACAGATTCATTCAATATTGCTTTCCCAGGAGAAATGTACAATAAAAAATTGTGAAACACCTGCGTGACAAGGGCAGGCTACCCGCACTTCACATAATACGAAGTGCATGAAAACCCCAACACCAGTGGGAACGGCATCTGGTACTGCCCTCGCTGTCAGAGTAAGGTCGCAGCTGCACAACCTTAATGTGTTTTCACCCTTGTTGTTGTTGTTGTTATTCGTGGATAAGGAGACCCCGGCCGAACCGTTCAACACGTCTGCCTCTAATGGGCATTTTGCGCAAGCCCCCGGAAGGATGGGATAAAGAAGGAAGAGAAAGGGTGGGACACGGGACTGTCCACTCATGTTCCAGTTAGGGGTTTCTATGCTCGTCGCATTCCTCACCCCCTGCTGTCTTGAACATATGTTCCAGCTAGGGGCTTACATACCCATCGCATTTCTTCTCACCCCCTGCTGTCTACATATGTTCCAGCTAGGAGTTTACATGCAGTTTGCATCAACCCCCCGCTATCTTGAACGTGAATGGATTATGAAGGAAATGAAATTGTCATAGTGGACAGCCAAAATACTTACCACAGTGTTATGACAACTTCATTTGCTGTACCCAATGTCAACTTCGTAACTAGTATAAACCAGTTTTAAAGTTTTCCTGGGAAAGTTTTCACCCTTGTAAACTCGAATAACTTATTTGCAGGCTGGGGCTGTAACAGTTATTTAAGTTGAATAGCGTAAAATCTTCTCGTTAGCTCCAGGTAATCATTTGTCTTTTCAACCATTGAGCTTTATCTTTCTTTTACTGATCTTTATCACAATAGTGTTTTTGCATTGTCACAAAATGATTTTTAAAATCAATATCCTGAACATTTTTTGAAGGTCTCTGTATTATTCAAGATATGTTCCAGTTCTAACTGCAATGGGCTATGAATGATCTATAGTAGAAAAGTTTGCAACAGACTTAATAGTATACAGTTTTAATATTATTTTTCAGCTACATGTGTCATGTCGTAAACAGTTGCTACCTAAATTTACGAGGGCAATTGAATTAATTTATTGCTACAACTTTGTTTGGGTGCCAAACGGTGGACTCTAAACAAACAACAGGAGTCAGTCAGTCTGGGTTTGCTCAGGTGTGGTGGTAGTATACGTTTAGCACCTGCCGTGAGCTGACTAACGGACTGAATTTGATATCTCTTTGAATATTTTTTGTGAATACGTGACATATTTTCGCGCCCAGTGAAGTTTAATGTGGACTCAGTCAATTGTAATAGTTATAGAAGATACCGTATAGGTTGGTTGATTGTTAAAAAAGTAAATTTGTTTAGAGTTTCAATCAGTTTTGACAATTTTATTTTAAAGACTCAGGTGGTAAATCGATAGTTGAATACATTCAATTCCTCCGATCACCAGTCCCTTAGGAAACTGATTGAAACTATTTGATTCTGATTGTTTGACTAACAATTTTGTAGGTATTTTTAGTAAGGTACACCTCTGTGTTTTTAATTTGTTGAAATTCCTCCTGAAATACCTTAATCCTTCAGATTCAGATTCAGATTCAGATTCTTTATTGGTCACATAACATTTTCTAATTCCAGCACAGCTGGTAAAACAGGTGACAAGTCAGTGATATAATAACTAAACTAAAGAAAAGTTGATATACAGTCTTTGTCAAAAAACTTAAAAGTACACACAAAATATCACAGTTAAAAAGAATCAGTTAAGAAATCGTTAACACAATAATATACTTTGTTTAGCAACAGAGAATGAACTTCTTTCTTAAATGTATTAAAATCTTTAATATCCTTAATTCTATTTGGTAACTTATTATAAAGCTTTTTTCCAAAATATTGAGGCAGTTTTTCAAAGGAACCTAATCTATGAATTGGAAACTGAAAGTCATTTCTATTCCTAGTCTCATAACAATGAAAATGTTGCTCTTCCATTAAAATATTAAAATTAGACTTTATATACAACAAACATTTAAAAATGTACATTGAGGGCAAAGTTAAAATATGAAGATCTTTGAACAAGCCTTTACAAGATGTTCTGGAAGTTGAGTTTGTCATGATTCTCAAATATTTTTTCTGTACTTTAAAAATGGACAACAGACCAGAACTGCTACCCCAAAGTTCAATCCCATACTGCATTGAAGATGCAAACAACGCATGATACACAATTAATCTTGTTTTTAAGTCAGTAATATTCTGAAGGACGTACATTTGAAAACAAAGTGAATTCAATTTTTTTGTCAAAATATCAAAATAAACTTTCCAATTTAGTTTGTTATCAACTACAAGACCAAGAAACTTAGTGGATTCTACTATTTGCAAATTATCATTATTAAAAGTTATCTGATGAAAAGGTTCCTGATTGCGAGAAGTACTAAAGTTGATAATATTGGTTTTACTACTATTTAACTTGAGTCCATTTGCCTTGAACCACACTTGCAATTCAGTGAGTGAATTCAGAATCATTTGATGTAAATCTGCAAAGTTACTTGATTTAAGAATGGCTGTCGCATCATCTGCATACAGAAAAAGATTGAAATCAACCCTGTTTGGCAAATCGTTTATATAAATTAAAAAAAGGAGAGGGCCTAATATTGAGCCCTGAGGCACACCCCTGGTCATGTCTTTCCAATCTGATTTAAAAAGAGCATCATTTTTGTTAATAACAGTTCTTTGGCATCGTCCTGACAGGTAACTTTTCACCCAAGCTATTGCAGAGAAAGAGAAATTATAAATTTCTAACTTATTAAGAAGGATGTTATGAACAACACAGTCGAAGGCCTTGGATAGATCACAGAACACACCAGCTGTGCTCTGCGATCCATCCAAGCCCTCCGACACACATTTCACTAGATCAGAAATTGCTAAAACTGTACTCTTTTTCTCCCTAAAACCATATTGTTCCTTGACAAATAAATTATTATTTTCAAAAAAATGCATGATCTGATTATTAGCTACCTTTTCAAAAACCTTTGAAAATGTTGGAAGCAAAGATACTGGACGGTAATTGTCCACATCCAATTTACTACCCTTTTTGAACAAAGGTTTTATTTCAGCATATTTTAATTGGTAAGGAATGATTCCACAAGCAAGTGATTGGTTTATTAATTTTCTTAATGGCTTTGAAATTGGGATAGCAATTTTTTTCAATAAAAACAACGGAACTTCATCCCACCCTGATGATCTTTTGTTTTTAAAGGACTTAATGATTTTAATAATGCAGTTCTCATCTACTGGATTGAAGTTAAAAAGAGGCAAATTTTCTCTGGACCCTTGTTTTTTTATTGCAAAACTTACAGCAACATTTATTGACGGTTGGACACCATTTTCCAAAGAAACCTCAGCAAATTTATCATTAAAAATTTCAGCTATCTTATTACCTTCTTTATAAGTGTTATTTTCAAAATTAATGTCAGAGAAGCTATTATTCTTATTTATCTTCAGACCTAATTCTTTGTTAACCACTGACCACACTGCTCTACTTTTATTATCTGATTTTTCAATGAAACTGTTGTTTGCATGTTTTTTTGCCCTAGCACAAACAGCCTTGAAATTTTTCTTGAAATCTTTACAATATTGCTTAAAATGAGGGTTATTCGACTGCTTCGCTAAAGTTTGCAGTTCTCTATTTCTATTCTCTATTCTCTTATTTCTGCAGTAACCCATTTTTTACAATTATTTTTTGCAGAAACATATTGGCCTACTTTACAATATTTGAGTGGAAAATGGTTTTCAAACAGCATCTTAAATCTAGACAAAAAGTTGTTAAAATTAATCTGAACAGAATTATTTTCACTAATATTCCACCGTTCTTCATTTAAATCACAAATAAACCGGTCAATGTTTGCAGGACAGAAAACTCTACTACGGACTACTTTAGTTACATTTACAAAATTTTCCCTACACCTACTTTTGTGATCTATAGTAATGAACAAAGCTCTATGATCAGACACTCCTAATTCCATAATCAAAGTTTGCTGTTGTTCAACTCTCACATTTACTAACACATTATCTATGCAAGTTTTTGTTGTAGGAGTCACACGAGTAGGCTCTGAAAAAGTCTCAGTAAAACCAAATTGTCTTAATACATTTAAAAATAAGTTTTTATGTAGTGGGAACTTACAGTTTTCCAATATATCTATATTAAAATCTCCAGAGATAAATATTTTCTTCTTTTTACATTCACTTCTTAACAAAAAAATCAAAGACTCTAATTTAATAAAAAATGTGTTAATATTCATCCTATCCGGAATGCGATAAATGGAAATAACAATACTATTAAGGTTAGGTATTTCTATTGCACATCCTTCAAACACAGTATCCTCAAAATAAATGTTTAAATCATTTCTTTCTACAAAAGCTATATGAGGTTTTACCAGGATGCATGTGCCTCCATGTAAACCTTGAGACCTACAAAAATATGCCGCTAGTCTGTAATTTGACAACTTATTCAGAAGGTGGACATTAGTTACATCAAGAAAATGCTCATTTAAGCACACAATATCAATATTTTTACCATCTAAAAAAATGTTTAACATGTCTATTTTATAAGTCAAACCACCCTGAATATTAATATGCATTAACCAAATATAATCATCTTTAAAAGAGGCAGTTTTCTGTGAACTAGGCATTTGTGTTATGTTGAAAAATTTTGACTTAGGCCTACTTTTGGAATTACAGTATTTGCTAAAAAAGATTCACTTGTTGTATCAGAAATATCTAAAGCTAATTTTCTAATAATACTATTTGTAATATCAGATTTTAAAGGCAAAACTGGAGTAGAAAAACCTGCAAAATGTTCTGAGCATGAGTCTTCCGCTGTGCTGGACGCTGTCAGTTCCAAAGAGTTGAGTTGTTCCCGTTCTGAGCATGAGTCTTCCGCTGTACTGGACGCTGTCAGTTCCAAAGGGTTGAGCTGTTCCCGTTCCCCCAGGACATCCTCCGACTTTGATACCTCAGCCCGGGTATTTAGGTCCATCGACTTATCAGTTAGGCCTACTGTAGTATTGTCATTGTCATTGTTCGGCACCTCTGTTGCTAAATCCTCACTTTCGTTCACAAGCAGACTTGTCCTATCATTAGGCTCACTTACTGCAACTAGGTCCATAAGCCTTCTTCCTATTTCTCGTTTGCCACGCTTATTGAAATGTATTCCTATCCTGGTGTACATATGTGTTACCACCCGCTCATCTTGGGTGTAAGTCGCTGCCACCACTGCTCTCTTAATCGGGGAGCAGACCCGAATGTTCGTAAAGGGATCGGAAATTACATAATACTGTATAGACTTTAAAAGATTTGTAATTAATGAGTTGATGAATTTACGTGAACATAATAAAAATAATACTAAACAATGAAGAGATGATAGTTTTGAACAAGTGATTTACATGAGGTCCTATGATTGAATGCCGCTGCACCTTCTATTGTCTCCAGTCCCCCACTTGTCTTGCGATCAGGTCGCTTCCGATTGGCCGCTCGGCCGAAGCGACGTGATAGCTGACTGTGCTAAACGATGTATGCCGAACAGAGCCGAGCTCCGCGGGTAAACGTTAAAGACAAAAACTAAATTTAATAAATATGGAAAATTAAAAATATTCTAAGTTATAATTATTATTCGTCACGACAAATGAGAGACCGTACTGTAACATCACCCCCCGTTCCGGGAAGGATTGCTTAGCTGAAGGCTGAGCAACTCCTTGGAACTATGAAATAAGCAGAATACAATACCATACGATACAACACAATACAATCGAATACGAGACATGAAGTTATACTACAATGCAATTCTCACAACAAGCCTAGCTGAGAATTCTCACGTCAGAAACACAGACTGCCGACGCGAGTGTCAGCGCAAAACGACACTTCCGCTAGCATCTATAGAGTGCTTCTGGTTACGCTACTGCGAGACAGCTATACTAGCCCTCTGTCTTTACCGCGCAATTTATGAATACCCACTGATTTAAATTGTTAAGATTGTTCAATATAAATACATTTCACCTAGCTACAAAAATTCTACTAAACTATTCCCCTTGTATAGACTGAAACCCCTAATAAAATTCACAATTATTCGAACATAAAAAGAAAACCTTTAAATATACATTTTATATCTGTCTTTAAAACAGTTCGTACCGCCTGGAACACACATCCTAAACACAAGTGTCATTATAAAGTCAATAATACCACTTCCATAGTTCACTTTCACTGGTTTGCGAGGACCATCTCCCTGAGAGCGTTACTGCTGATGATAACGTGAGTCCTTGGTGGTTCCTCGCCTCGCCGTTGCCAGGTCAAAGTGGATGTGTGTCCGGCTCTAGCTCTCCTCCTATAACATAAGGTCGCTACGAGAAGTATCAAAATAATCAAGACTAAAACTACAACAGTTATAATTCCTACCTTATATTCATAATTTACATTTATTTGATTATTAGCCATTTTAATATGGGATAACAATTTGTTAAGACTAATTTCAACCTTATCGTCTCCAAGCTCCTTTTTCAGTGCGCTAATGGAATCGAACGTAAGGTTCAAATTCAATGACAGAATTTCATGGTCTTCGTGATACAGCATACCATTGATTTTAGGAATGTGTAACTTAGTAATATTTTTCAAATAATTTGTATAACCTTGTATCTTATGAAAAATTCTGAAATTAGATCCAAATATTTCACATCTAGAGACATTTCTTAAGATACCTGATTCCTTTATCTCTAAGTCCTTAACATCACAAATTTCTTTGTTTGAAACTACATCGTAATTCCAGCATTTAAGAGTTATTTTGTGTGGCTCAGCAACATTATAAATCCAATCATTTGCATTCTTAATCCAAAAAGGTGAAATAATATCAGTTTTAATGACTTTGTTACATGACAAGCTATCTTCAGTTTGAATAACAACAGTTTGTAATAACAATCGTTAACAATATTGTGACGGAAACTAGAGAATTGTTGACACCAAAAATACATATTTTCTTCCCATAACATTAATCTACATTTCATTTTCCTCAAACACCACTCGGTAGCCGAGTAGGCTACGTGCAGAGTAACAGCTGCTGTGGAAGGTCAATGTCACACACTCTAGCTGATTCAGCACTGCTGCAATGAAGTCATCACTGCCTATACCCCGTTCATGAATGGAGTGCCGTTTCCTTCTAGTAATTTGTTTTAAAGTACTTACATATGTAAACAATAATAAATGTATTGCTCAATGAAATTTTCTTTAAAAATAAAGTTGTTACTTTTTCTTTGTTATTCATTAACTCACTTCTAAATAAATCTTTCTTATTTTAATTCTAGGTAAAGTCAGACTCAAAAGGCTTAGACTGTTAGCTAGAAATTATTACATTTGTCAGCTCGTTTTACTTTATGTATTTGGAGCTGCAGCCTCCTTATTTAATACTATTTCCTAGGTAAAGTATAGTTATTTACTATGCTATTAGCTGGGAAATTCCTCTCTTGCCCTTTGACTAGGTAATAGTTAGACTCGAAAGCTAACAATATAGCTAGGCATTGGTGCAGTGATTTATTTAATGTTTATAAAACATTCTTCACTCTTATTATCAATGCTCATTGTAATGAAATGAAAATAAAATACATTTTATTATTTATAAAGATATATTTGTAACAACTTCGTTTGTTTCTATCTTCACTTCATGTTATATATTATATAATGAAATTGCATGATTTAAGTTAATTAACTTCGTAATATTTTATATCATTGAGCTTTATTATCAAAACTATTTCTGAAACGTGAAGGAATATTATTTTCACAATTATTTACGATTAAATAAGTTGGTTTGGCAATTTTACTACTTTACAATTATTCAGAAATTAATTCATAACAGTATATACACTTATAAAATTTCACTCTCTCACATTTAAACCTCACATACTCATTCATCAGCATTCATTGGCGCCATATATCAATCATACAACATTTATACACAATCACAACATTCAACAAGTTTCGTACACTCTCACACACCAAGCATACATACTGTTAGAGTTCATTTGTAGCTACTTTAATTATATTTATTTCTGTAAAATCCCCAATTAAACATTTTTCAATTAATCTTTATTTATAGACTTATGAATGGGTTACTCGTTGAGGCTCCCTGCCTCGGTAAGGATAATGAGGTCGTTCCTTCAATAACATGCATCTAGCTTCTCGGTCCACCAGAGACAGTTATTAAAGAGACCTTCCAATCCAATGTTGTTTAACCCAGTTCGTAATCCCGTAATCTGGCTGGCAATCTCCTGTTCCGGTTGGCTTTTTCTACAATGATGTTCTCTGTGTGTGACTCCTGTTTTCCGTTTGGGTAGATTTTATTAGTTGTACTGGTAGATTCCAATGGATTTTGTTCCTCGGTAATTGCAGCTGAATTTTGTGCCTTTTTACTGGTTATCTCAGGTGCTGGTTTGATACGATTTACGTGCACGACAACGTCACGTTTTCTTACTCTCAATACGACATTGAGATCAGAGAGAACCTTAACTATGACATACGGTCCTCGCCAAAATTTTGAAAGTTTCTTAACTCGTAATGGTTTGGTGTGGGGAACATACAAATATACACGTTGGCCTACCTGGTAGTTTCTAACCTTAGCCTTGACGTCGTACTTTCTCTTCTGTTTACTTTTGGTTAGCTTCTGATAATGTCTTGAAATTTCTTTAAATTCCCTTAATTTGAAACGCAGTTTCTCTATGTAGTCATCGGGTCTAGGATCGTCATATTGAGATAAGCTTAGGTTAGCTTCCAGTGGTGTTTCCATTTTTCTTCCGAAGATCAATTCATATGGCGAGTAGCCGGTGGCTTCGTGATAAGCCGAATTATACGCCATACAAACATAGCTCAAGTACTCGTCCCAATCGTTTTGATTCTTATTTACATAATGGGAAAGCATTTTGCTAAGTGTCTTATGGGTAATTTCTGTCCTTCCGTTTGACATAGGGTGGTATCCCGTAGTTTGCAGTTTCTTAATTTTTAACAATCTGCACATTTCTCGAATTAATTCGGATGTGAACGCTGGTCCCTGATCCGTGATGAGTTCTCTTGGTACACCATATTTTGTGATGTATCGATGGATGAGGACTCTAGCGATCGTTTCGCTAGTTTGGTCAGGTAAAGCAAAGAATTCAGTGTACCTTGATAAATGTTCTACGACACTTAGTACGTATTTGTTCCCTGATTGCGTTGTTGGTAATGGTCCTACAATGTCGCAACTGATTCTTTGAAAGACTTCAGTTGGTTCGACGAATTCGCCTAAGGGCGCGACTATTCTTCCACGATCTCTTCTCTGATTACATGAATGACATCTCTCCACGTAATTTCGCACGTCTTCCTTCATGTTAGGCCAAACGAATCGCTGTTTAATTCGCTTAAGTGTTTTCAGAGTACCCGCGTGTCCTGCAGTCGGGACGTCGTGATGCAACTGTAAGATTCTTGTTCGAAATTTTGAAGGAACTAAGACTAACCTGTCCTGTCCTTGTTGGTAGCAAATTATTCCTTGGGGATTGGTTTTATAACGTTTGTGTGATTTAAGCTTCTGGCATTCCTCGTCGATTCGCTGTTCTTGCCTTAACGTATCAAGGTCCATAACCGGCAAAAGTTCTTTGTTGACTTTAAGAACCGCTCTACTTAATGCGTCTGCATTTAAATGTTTCTTCCCGGCCTTATGTACAACGGTATAATTGTACTGTTGTAACTTGAGAGCCCAGCGCGTTAAACGGCTAGTACTATCTCTCAACGAAAGCAGCCACCTGATGGCGCTATGATCGGTCACGAGGGTGAAGTGCACGCCTATCAAATAACAACGGAAATACTTAACAGCCCAAATTACAGCTAAAAGTTCAAGCTCTGTAGCTGAATAATTTCTTTCACTTTTATTTAGTTGTCTGGATGCGTAGCAAATTGGCCGCTCCTGACCATCAATAAGGTTAGCTAAAATTGCTCCTAGCCCCACAGAGCTAGCATCAGTGCTAAGAACGAATGGTTTGGTAAAATCTGGATACACTAAAAGTGGCTCTGTCATGAGTTTTTGTTTGAGTGTGGGAAAAGATTGCTCGCACTCGTCAGTCCAATTAAAGGGTTGGTTTGCCTTTGTTAGTTGAGTTAGAGGTTTAGCTAAATCTGCAAAATTTGGAATATGTGTTCTGTAGTATCCACTTAAGCCTATGAATCCCCGTACTTCTCGGACATTTTGCGGTCGAGGGTACTGCTCAATAGCTTCTACCTTTTTTCTAAGAGGTCTTACCCCTTCCTTGTTCAACATGTGGCCTAAATATTCTATCTCCTCAGTAGCAAATTTGCACTTTTGGAGTTTAACGCTTAGATTAACGTCTCTAAATCGTTGCAAAACGTCTCTGAGGTCATTAATGTGGTCGTCCAGGTTGGTTCCGAAAATTAAACAATCATCTAAGTAAATGAGACAGGTTTTGCCTCGTAAACCAGCTAGTGTCATATCCATAAGTCTCTGGAAGGTAGAGGGGGAGTTTCGCAACCCCATCGGCATTCTTAAATATTCGTAACTTCCTACGTACTCTCCATCCGTAACTGTGAAACTAGTTTTCGCACGGCTACTTGGGTCCATTTCAATTTGATAAAATCCCTGGTTCATATCCAATGAGCTAAAATATCTGCTACCCCCGAGTTTATCAAGTGTCTCTCTAATGTCAGGAATAGGATAGTTTATAGGTGTTGTTATTTCATTAATGGCTCTAAAATCAACTACAGCTCGATACTGTTGAACATTGTCCTCTCCTAGTTTCTTAGGAATTAACATGAGAGGCGAATTCCACGGAGAAGAAGAAGGTGCTATAATACCGTCCCTTAGCTGATTTTTAATTACATCATCTACTACAGGTTTCAAAGCATGTGGTATTCTATAAGGCCTTAATTTTATAGGTGCGGAATTCCCCGTGTCTATCTCATGTTTGACTACAGACGTACAACCCAAATTTCCGGTTCCCTCTATGCTGAAAATATCTTTGTACTCATAAATTACTTCTTTAAACTTTGATTTTTCGTCTTCACATAAATGACTAAGTTTTTCTTCTACAATGCTTCTAAATTTATCATCGCAATCCGAAAATTGATTTGTTTGCAACACTCTGCGACTTCCATCTTGACGACTAGAAAAATTACCGGGTTCATATAGTTTACTTAGCATAGCATTCCGGCTTATAGTCAATTCTTCTCCACTACAATTAGCTATCCTAGTTGGCACGCTTTGGTTCTTAATTTTCGCTAAAGATCTTGCAATGTAAACCCCATGAATTTTTACATCATTTGGCTCTGTCAATACAATTTTACCTTCCAATTTCTCTTTAAGATCAGTACTTAATTTTCCAAGCTTAGCGGAAATAATAGTTTCACTTCTAGGTGGGAGTTTAATATCTTCCTTACAATAAACATACAAGGAATGACTATCTAAGCTAAACATGCACTCGTCATCTCGCAGCTGGTGTCCTTGACACGCACGCACCGAGTCCGGTGACGACGACCTTGCAAGCTGTGTTGTGCTGTTGACCCCAGTGTCACGGTTTGTAAATATCTCTAAGCCCCTGATTTTAATTGATTTACGGCTAACAAGGAGATCTATTTTTTCTTGCTCCATAACATCCAACCCTAGAATTGCAATAAAGCCCTTTGGCAGATCGGCTATAATAAAATTACTGTTAAAAGTGATCTGATTATCTAAAGTTACATCAACGTTACATTCTCCATAAACTTTCAGTTTATTTCCGGTTACCCCTGTGATACCTATGGTTGTAGGTTGTATTTCTCCTTTGCTTATACTCTTATCTATTAGTGAAACTTGTGCACCAGAATCTAAAATTATTAACCCGTTAGTGTTGTTAATTTCACCCGACACAGCAAAATCTGAATTTGTGGTTGCTATACTGTGATTTATGAGAAGTGGCCTGCCTGCAATAGTTTTGCTCTTTAATTGTGATAAACTTTTAGCGGTATTATTGCACTCTAGTTCCGCCGATTTAAGTTGGATATTTTCTCTGATACTTAAACCTGATTGTTGGTGGTGGTGGTGGGGGAGCCAGTGGCGGGCTTGGAACCCCCGACGGAGTTTGACGCTGCGGGCCGGTTGTTAACATTGTTAATTTGGGAAAATCTGCACATTTGTGCTGAATGTCCTCTTCTACCACAAATCTGACATTGGGGTACGGTAAAATTTTGGTTCCTTAATTTATATCTACATTCCTCGTCGGAATGACCGGATCTCTTACAGTGTGAGCAATATTTTGTTGCATTTCTTGGCAAGGCTGTTTGACTTCGATTAGAATTCGGGCTGTGGTAAGATGGAGAATTACTTACAAATGACCGATTATTATGATAAACAGGTCGGTTACATTGGAACTCATTTAAACGTCTTTGAGCATTTTGAATTCTGCAATTTTGTGCAGAATGTCCAAATTTTAGGCAAAGTTGACATTTTAATGATTCTTGAGAAGGGCTGAAAAACACACCTTTGTTGTTATTACGGAATTTATTTTCCTCCGAGGGTCGCATTTCCACGTTTCTAATAGTTACGGCTAGGGTCACGGCTTCTTGGAATGTTTTTGGGAATTTAATCCGGACTTCATGGCCTAATTCGCCAAGCAAACCCCGCGTGAACGCTTCCATCGTTCGACGATCGGCTTCTGTTTTCAGGGCCATATCTACTTGTGGATTTTGAGTATGTCTTACAGTCTTAGAACAAATCTTTTTAACTCGGTCGGCATATTTTTCAATTGTCTCCCCTCGTTCTTGCCTCACGCAGGCAAGTTGCTCGAGATAATAATGCTCCGGGAGCTTATCTCGGAACCGTAGTTCAAGTGCATTTTTGAATTCGGCTAAAGTGGCTGCGGATTTACAGGCTTCGTCCGATTTGGAGAAAGTAAGCGCTGTACCCGATAGCTTTAATTTTGCAACAGTAAGTTTATTGCTTTCGTCCCAGTTACTAATGTTCCCAACTTCATTAATTTGTGAAATAAAATCAGATACAATTTCATCATTATCTCCACTGAAGGTGGGTAAGGCTGGTACAAGATCAAATGTGGGTTTTGCAGCTATCTGCTGGAAAAGTTTGCTCGCTGCCGGTAAGTGATCATTGTTTCTGACAGTAGTTTCATTACGATTCTCGGATGGTATTTGGTTAGTACTATTGGTATTAATTTCTGTAAAAACCTCTATCGAGTTAGACTTTCTCCCCAAATTTAAAGCTTCGTCCAACCCCATATACTTTGTTGGAATCGTTTCACGACCTTTAACTTTAGTTGCCGAAAATTGCTCTTTCTCTCGCATTAACTCTTGTAGTGCGTTTTGAACCTTTTTCAACTCCTCTGCTAACGCGTTTATAGCTGTACTAGCATCAATTACTTGCAAGTCATCTTTCCAACCCGTCAATACCGAAGGCTTAGGTGGCGGAGGAGGTGGAGGGTCTCGAGGTGGCGTAGTTTTTGGCATTATTGGCGTTTGAAAAAAAGATGCCCCCGATGGCGATTCTCCTACCTTATTAATCCGTTCAAAGAAGTTTTGAAAATTACCTTGAATTAGTAATCTAAAATGCTCTAACTCTGGGCAAACTGTTACATCACGAGGATTTAAAACTACATCTGCGTCCTCAATCAGCTTATTTACAGATTCTTGGAGTGCAAGATCAGATTCTGCGATTTTAGCTAATTTTTTAAGAAATGCTCCTATCTTCCTCAATTCCTTTTGTGTAAGAGAGCTTTCTAATTCCAACCCGCAGTCTTTTATAAGCTTTGCTAAAGAGTTCTTATCAAGTTGATAAATGTCAGTGAGTAAAAGTTTGCTGAGTTTATCCATTTTCCACAAAAATACAAGTTTATTAAGTTGTAAATATTTCTAAATTGATGGTTTCTTTTTTATATAAATATGTTGAATTTGTGGTAACTTTGATGATTTTTTTTTTCAGAAAATATACATGATTTTAGAAAATCCTTCTAGCGTTTATCCCCTATTTGATGAGTGAGAAAAATATCTACCATCCTAACAAAAGCTTTAATATACAAATAAATCCGCCCTTTACAAGATATTTTATTATTCCTTCACGATTTCAGGTTTATCACAAGGTATACCGTCACTCTTATTGTCAATATTTTATTGTATAATAAACAGTGATATTATCGTTATTATTATTTATGTTGCAAGAGAATTGTTATTTAGTCAAAATTAATATTATTATTATTATTTGCGTTGTATGATCTAAGTAAATTATGAATCAATTATCTTTTAAACAAAATATTATTTACACTTCCAGTCATTGATTTACTCTTTTTCTAACACAGAACTAACATTAACCTCCAAGTCGACAGTTAAATTAAATTGACACAGGTGAAAATACATTTTCTATAACTATAATTAAAGTAATTTAGAGTTCGAGCTCACCAAGGTTTGAAACCAGGAATGCCACGGCCACCAGGGTGATGATGATGGTCTCCAGGTCCAGGTGTCCCGCGTTGCTGGAAGGCGATCGAGAGCCCCTGAAGTCAGTCGACTCGTGAAGCTGCATGTTGTAGAACAAAGTTGAAGTACTGTTGAGGTTGAAGTTCTGCGTCGTCCCCTCTTCTTCCCCTCGGTGTCGTCTTCCTTCGCTAGTGGACGTCCGTAGATCTTCCTTCGTTTGTATGATGCCTCTTCTTAAGCGTGGAAGGTCTTCGTATCCCACCGCTGCCACCAGTGTTACCACCCGCTCATCTTGGGTGTAAGTCGCTGCCACCACTGCTCTCTTAATCGGGGAGCAGACCCGAATGTTCGTAAAGGGATCGGAAATTACATAATACTGTATAGACTTTAAAAGATTTGTAATTAATGAGTTGATGAATTTACGTGAACATAATAAAAATAATACTAAACAATGAAGAGATGATAGTTTTGAACAAGTGATTTACATGAGGTCCTATGATTGAATGCCGCTGCACCTTCTATTGTCTCCAGTCCCCCACTTGTCTTGCGATCAGGTCGCTTCCGATTGGCCGCTCGGCCGAAGCGACGTGATAGCTGACTGTGCTAAACGATGTATGCCGAACAGAGCCGAGCTCCGCGGGTAAACGTTAAAGACAAAAACTAAATTTAATAAATATGGAAAATTAAAAATATTCTAAGTTATAATTATTATTCGTCACGACAAATGAGAGACCGTACTGTAACATATGCCTAGGCAATTCATTGAGAGCAAGAAAAAATGCATGTTTTGTGTTTGCCAACAAGCATTCTAATTCAAAATTGATATAGTCTACTGATTCACAGACTGCAGGCCTCATGTGTTGAATCGGTATTGCTCCCACAATAAGGTTGGTGTGAGATGTCTTATCTATTACTTCTTTAATTTTACTCACTATCTTATCTTCTTCACCAATAATTTGATCATTTGACCCACCCAATATTACTACAAAGTCTTTTTTTGTGAGATTTTTTGCTAACCCCTCAATATTAGACACAACTGATGCTAGCCTAGCATTTGGTTTAAATATGCTAGTGAATGTAAAATCAGAGGGACAAGAGCCCATGATATTATAATGCATGTCTCTACCATGGCTATCAGCTAATAGTAAAATCTGTTTTTGTTTGCTGCATTGTTTACACAGTTTTGCTTAATGGTGGGTTGAATTAAAGGCTTTGTGTTTGTGACAGGCCTACTGAAATCATTACTCTTACTCTGACTTACCGGTAACTTTTTATTCCCACTTATACCTACATTTACGAGTCTCTCAGTGTCCTTGGATATTATTAGAGGAGGAAAGTTGTTACTATCTAATAAATTAACACCAAGCCCAGGCACACTTAACAAACTGAACCTATTACTGTCTTCGAAACTTGAACCACCAACTGGAACCGATTTGGCCTTGACGGAGTGCCTACTGTTTTTTGGAATCACTTGGAAACTGTTCTGATCTTCAAAAGGTACATTTTTCAAATCTAATGTTACACTAGATTGTTCTCGAAGTATCCTAATTATTTCGTCTTTGGACTTCACTTCATCTTGCAAAGAGCTAATTTGGCTATAGAGTTCATTTAAAAGCACTTGATCCTCTTCAAGTTTCTTCTCTAAGCTAAATAGTTGGCATTTCAATTGATCGTTAAGAGTACGAAAAGTATCACTTAATTGTGATGAAATGTTCAATTTTTCATTTTGAGAACGTAGCCTTTCAATTTCAGATTTGTATTGAGCTAATGTTTCGTCTGCTTCTATTTCCAATAATGAAACACTACTCTTCAGTCGTTCATTTTCAACATTTAATTGATTAAATTCTTCCGTGACATCTAATAAATTTACAGAATCATCCCCATACTCATTTTCGTCACTATTATTAATAACTTTAAGAACTTTTTTATTTCTCAACACCATTCTAGGTTCATCCATAGTTTTATATTAACCTCTAAACTCGATCGGGAAATGATTCAAGTTATCACACACAGAAAACTTCATAAAACTTAAGTTGTGACTTCTAATTATTTAATCAGTCTTATAAACATCACATTAATTTACCATTCAACGCATAAATTTTATCTAAAATGCATTTATATCATTAATTAAGAGCAGAGATACACGTCCAACTACTAATCCACCGCCATTCCACAGCTATCCTTTTTACAACACCAAAAAAAAATATATATATCCAAAAAAAAAAAAAAATATATATATATATAATGAAACCTATTGCATTGCAGGAACAAGAACAAGACAAATCTGTTTCTTTAAAAACATTAGGTAAAAATGTCACTAGCTTAGATATCCTAAAAATTAGCTTAGCAAAATAGTTTTATTTTAGAGCCAACATACCTGGGCAGATTAACGGGATTGTGCAGCGCCACATCTTTAGATTTTTGAATTATTTTTAATAATTGTAAAGCGCTGTGGTATAAACTAATGAAAGGATCATTGTTAGATAAAATAAATAATGTACCTTTAATCCTAAAATCAAACCATTTAAACATTTAAATTGTGTTTGGATGGAGAAGATCCCTGTCTCAAAATAGTGATATAGAATAAGTTCCGGTATTCAAGTATCTCATACCTATCGATAAACTCGTACCTCCAGACATCTAAACCTTAATCTGCCCATGCCAACGTACATAAGGGTCTGTCAGTGGCAGAGTCAATGTAACATGGAGATCGGGTGTCTAATGATGGAATGATGGCAGTGAAGGATATGTTGCAGAATGGTGGATGGCTTTGTAGGATATTCTTTGTGTCCTGATTATTATTGTTATTGAAAGTCTAAATAAATTTTTTTGTGGGTGAGTCGGTGGCGTAGTGGTTAGTGCGCTGGACTTCGGGACGAAGGCAGCGATGTCGTGGGTTCGAATCCTCGTTCTGCCAGTGTCTTTTATTAGTACCTTTCAACCTTGTACTGTAGCGGCTCATCCACTTACTTAGTCTAATACGATCCATGCACAGATCAATTGTCCATGTGGACGGGGCAAAGAAAGGCAAAAAGAGGTCCGCCAACCTCTTAAAAAAAAATACACTCATGGTTTACTCTATTAATCAGAACTATTCAACATACTAATTTATTATTAGATTTTTTGTTCTAGAGTTTAGGATTATTTGTTTTCAATAAATGAGTCATTTTTAGAATAAAACACAATGTTCAAAATCTACACTGAATTGTATCAAACACTATGCCTATCCATCAAACCAGTATTGAATAAGTATAATTGGAGAAACATCCTCTCTTTTTGTTGCAGGCCAGAAGAACATAAAAATAGAAGAACTCGAGTGTCCAAATCCAGAGACTTTCCTTTACAATGTCGCACCTCCCATTAGAATCTTCCGCTGCTGCCATGGTAAGTTTTTTTTTTAGATCTTTGACAAATTTGTTTCCTCAGTCATGTACTAGCAAGGAATTATGCTGTTTCCTTGGAAATCAAAGGTGCTAAACAAGGACTGTTTTACTGTGTGGCAATGTACTGTAAAGTGTAGAAAATGTTATTTGAACTAAGTGACACGATTGGGTACATACACTTATTTATGCATTACCAAACCCGTACATTGTAATTTAAAAACGCCAACCTGCAATTTTATGTGGCCTACATGCAATTATGACTTGAAAAACAACTCTAAATGTAATTACTGTATATAATTTATAGGTAACATGCAACACCCATAAAATCCACGATGAAACTAAACTAATAATAATTTGTTTCTTTATTGTGGTCTACTGGATAGCAGGTCCTAATGCTTTCACTTCCAGTTGCATTCAATTCCATCCAGGATAGTACATTTTAGTTGGTTAGAAAATGTCAATATCATTATGAACGATAGAAAAAGAAACCATGTTTCCGGCGAATCAAGGCCGGTTTAAGCGATGTTGAAGTAAAAAATGGCTTGTTATAAAGATGTTGTTTTAGAGTCAGGGTAGGCCGGTTAAAGTGGAGACCGGTTAAAAGGTGGCCGGTTAAGAGGGAGTCTGTTGTAGTTTGGATTAGCGGGACTCTACTGTATTTTGAGTATTTCATCCGAATGAACCTGTTTGTCTGTTCTATAATTGATTGCGTCTTTTAGACTAACATATACCGTATAGTATATGAATATGCAAACAACCAAAAATCAATATTTTAAACCTAAATTACTTAAATCAGTTGTACTCAAAAATTTACTTTGCCATCATGAGGTTGCTTTCTGCTTTCTGCCTCACAATTTATATTTGTTGGGCTTCGTTTGTTCATCAGTTTTCCACTCACAGATCTTCAAAGAAAATTTATGTTATTGCTTTGATTCTGACCGTGCTGAGCTGACTTATGCTTTAGTTGGGTTCATTCTCAGTTTATACTTTCAATGACAGAATTAAATTCAGTACTCACTTCCTTCAAGTGTAAAGGTAAATAGTCTACAAAATGTATGACGATCAGTGATGCATAAAAAATTAAAGTTTAGAGTAATCCTGAATGAGTCTAGTAGGACACCTCTTTATGAAATTTATATTAGTTCTCTCTCGTGTCAGCAAAGAATTAAGCCTGGTGAGAGAATGTTTATGAAACAGATGAATTGATCAATTAATGGATGATGACGATTATTATTGATTAGCCAAAGGGATAATGAATATGAATGTAAGTTATGGTCGGTGCAAGATACTCCAAGATAGGATTGACCAATTAGGCTCAGAATGGACATGGAAATAATACTACAGTTAATCCTGTCATACTACTTACCTATTACTACTTGATAGTGGGTAAGTATCCACTCTCATCGCCATTTGTATCCCGTCTTGTACTTGTTTTCACAATACACTGCTTCAACTGCAACTGTCTGAGGTCATTTGTTATGTTTTCTGTTATCATTTGTGACTTTGTCTTACCCTCACAATCTTCTACCTAATGTACGAGCTTCGAAGACTAACTAAATTACAAAACAATTATGTGAATCAGTAAATTTATGGTAATTGATCTAGGTATGCCGTAGTAAACCTAATTTGTGATACAACTATATTGTACCAATTTAAAAAATGCTTACAATAGTTAAACAAATTATCTTAAAATTATTTGTAATAATTTTTGTGAGTAACTAAACAGACAGACATTTGATAATTTTTATAATGAAATTAGATTGTTGCTAAGATACCAATTAATTATGAACCATGAATGTTAATAACTATGAACTAGAGTGTTAATTTGTTCAAATTTAACAATAATTTCTCAGTAGACAAAAATAATAGGATTGTTTGGGCATTTTATTTCTTATTTGGACTGATTTTTTTTCTTTTTGAAGGAGGTGGGAATCCTCTCTAAGGACGTTGTGTTGGATTCACCTGATCCATTTTCATTATCCACTAAACCCACATCTTTTCCAAGCTTGGTTCCCCCCAGACCATTTATAAAATTACTTCAGGAGAGCTCCTTGTTTGAGGTCACTGGAGTTAGGCCCTTCCAGTTCTAAGAAGACTACACTATTTCATTGAATTCTTTTTAGTGGTTGCCATTCGGCTGGTTTAGCATTTTCTATGGAGAGCCAAAAAACGTGGCACGCTCGGAAACCAGATACATGGTCAACTGCTATGGCTACACCCTCCGACTTCAGTTCATTGCAGAGGAAGCAGTGAACCGGTGTGACACAAGTTTTATGATTGTGTCCCGCCTTCCCATATTTGTAGCAGCGAGCGGACCAATCCTTTCCCGTGCACTCGCTGCAACAGTTCCCGTAGTCCAGGCACTTAAAACACCTAACTACCTTGGTCTGCAAAAGCACCGCACAGCTGAGGAATCCCACCCGGAGATGGCTGAGCTTAAGAAGCCTGTTGGTCTCTTCATCAGAAAGGTCGAGGACGCCCATCCTCAGTTGCGGCTTGTTCGGTCAGCTAATGGAGACTTTGCAAGGTGCCATTAAAAACCTTGTTTTAGGCCTCGATGTTCTCAGGTGTCCCAGTGTGAGAATCGATATCCCATGGTTTAACAGAGACCGACTTATTGGGGCAACACCATTTCCCGCCTCCCCGACCGCCATCTCGAGAACAGCGGCAAAAACCCGCCTGTCGGAGCCTTTCCCCAGCCGGAAGAAACCAGTTCCCCCGTCGGGGTTGGTCTTGCGAAACATAATATAAGTTTATGAAGTAAACTATTATAGTGAGATTATATTTTTTATCACTTTAATTCTTGATCAAACAAATATCAAAATCAGATAATTAATTGATACAGTTTTGAAATAAAGCTGCGGCTAGAAAATTATAAGACTGATTTTCGAACACCAAACTGCAGGTTAAATGCTTACCGCCCACATGTTAACATCTCTCCCTATTTCAACAAATGTTATTACCATTGACTTACAATACATTACAATATGATTACCATATTACAATTGATTACAATAAGGTGAATAGACTTCTCTTAGCAAAGGCATGTTTGAAACCAATTTACGGTGGCGCGAGCTCCCGCGTCGAACATGAAGTTTAAGTGTCATATAGGTAAATTCTCTTCTTAACCAAGAATGAACCTGAGGTTGATGTTTATGTTCTGAGAGAGTTTTTGCAGCACTGTCAATCCAGCTGAACAACTTCAATTGCAACGCCACTAGTGCTACCAACACCAACCATCCAAGTTTCAGTATCAAACAAAATGAATTGAACGAGAAGTCTATTCACATTAATGTGTATATAGGCCAAGTCAATGATATTGCTCCTAGTACCTCAGTTGAACATGTAAATTTTACTTCTTTTAAGTCGTGTAGGCCTACCACAACTTTTACAAACTTTTCCACTGTCATAAAAAATAACTGTTTTTTGCATGCTGCGACGGTTTGGTTAGGTTTTTACATGCTCAATTTGTCTGAAATACTTTCAATATAAATCATCTTATAACCATGAAACATAATTCAGGCCTTCTGGAGAACTATAAGTATGCCAAAGTTTGGTCGTTTAGGAAGCATCCTGCTGACACTCCGTGGTCACAGTTGATTTGCTGAATGATGAATAAGTGCGCTTGCTATTTTCACTCTTAATAAATTGTGAAAGTATTTTTTTTACTTATTTAGCAATAACATGCTTAACCTAACTGATGCAGTGCGCCGTATGTTGTGGCCACAGGCGGAGATGCATTTGTAATGATTCTCGTGAACATGACTGCCTTTTATGAATTAGAAATCAAAAAGCGTTCAATATAATTGCCGTTGAATTTTCATATACTGTTTATGGATTACTCTTCTTGCAATTTATGGGTTCCTTGAAATGTTCAAATAAAATTTACCTTAAAAAACTGTCGGCATCCGTATACCAAACAAGTATCCTTAAAAAATTCCTATGGTATAATCGGTATTCACCCCATTCAAACTGTCAAGCTGCTTATGTGTTAAACATATTTTACTGCTTAACTTTTGATTGAAGTTCAAAGTTCGAGGAAATCATGGTCATAAAAGACTAGGGAAAGTGATAGAAAATTTTATGTGGACACCCCGATTTTTATGCTCACCATTTTCAAACACAGTTTTCAGTTATACACTAGCTGTTTCCCGTTATGCCTTCGTCCGTGATTGAATTTATTTTGTAGGTAATTAAGCTTGTTCGCCACGCTCGCTTGCTGTCAGCTCATCTTATATTTAAGATATCGCTAAAATACTTAAAATGAGAATTTTTCATTGAATTTGTTTCTTAGCAACAAAGTTTCTTGAAGCTGTTTCTTTGAAGTTTTCAAAATTTTTCCTAAATATAATTTTTTTTTTTTTTTTTTTTTTGGTTTGGCGTTGCAGGAAACGAATAAAGTCTGAGTCTCAGTGGTTAGCAGTAAAACGAACAATTGGAATGGTTTCTCAGCTTGGTTTGGACTTAAACATTCTGTTTGCAGCAAATCTACATACATACTGAGACCGAAAAACAAGTTACCAAATAATACTGAAAATTCATTGAGTATACAGAATTGTGTGATTTCTAATTTTTTAATAAAGTGAAAGAGGGGTTATAAAATTATTTTCTAATCAGTATACCTAAATCTCACTTTAAGCTGTGTCCATTTTGGCCGGACATTTTGGGCGAACTTGTTCAGCAAACACAAAAAAATCATAGATAATTTATAAGGGACAGTTACTGACCATATGATTTACATTAGAAATAAATACCAACCAACAAACAAACAGAAGTTCGGCAGAACACTGTTTGGGGAACATGTTCGGCCAGTGCGGACGCAGCTTTGATATGTTACTCCTGTTAACCCAATACACCAATACAGGTGTTCTAGAACTGAATATACTATATTGGGGGAGAGGGAGGGAGGGATGCTTCGGGCAGGTTACCTTTCTTCACTGGTTACTTTTTTCCCTATCTGAAGTGTTTAAGATACAACGAGGAGTTTGTTATATTTAATTTTGACCCACGTCTAACAATCCTGTTTGAATTTACGTTGAATGTGTTTCAGCTTAAGCCATCGTCAGCATGATGAAGTACACTACACTAGTTCATTCATCACACGTATTTACAAGAATATAAACAAACAAGAATGAACGCTCGTTCATGTTCTAGTAAATATGTATCCTGTGAATGTTTATAGTGTAATTTTTAACATAATGATAATGGTAGGGAAAACCTACCAACAGCGAAGCAAACGTAAACTAGTGTAATGTTTTTCGTCAAGCTGGAGATGACGTAGGCCGAAACACATTCAATGGAAATTCAAACATGATAGATAGATGCGAGTAATAACATTAAACTTTTTGTCCACATTAACACTGATAAATTTTAATATTTAGGTTCAAAACGGCCATCTACCAATCATAACAGCTTACACATTTTGAAGTACAAACGGAAGGACTGTTCTTCAGACCTGTAGAAGCAGGTCTTATGTATTTGCTTCCTCTTTCCAGTCCAACCCATTTTCAAAAGTTTCCTCGTCTCCCTAGAATTACCTAGCATGTCTTCACTTTTCTAAGAGATTATTTGTGTTACCGAACTGTAATATGGGAGCTTCGTCAGGCGCTATGAAGGTTTATTACTCAGGCAACACAACGTAAACTTTGCTTTACATTGTAATGGTTTATCACCAATATGTATAACTGAATCTGAATATCTTGTCTCTTTATTGGTGAAGGGAATAAGCTAATGCAGTATAGTAGTATCGGTAAGCCCGAACCCTGTGTTAACCCGGCAGAACTGACATTGATTTGGAAACGTGAGAACTGACTCACGGTCTTTAAGACCAAGTTTTAATTAAATACCACATATATTGAATAAATCGGCATTTTATTTTTCAAAAACCATTGACATGAGTTTCTTATAAGTTGTTTTAACATTTAACACTTGTAAACAAGTGTTTACATAATTTATGTAAAGTATATTTTAAAAAATATGGTTTTTTACTTTTATCAAAGATTTTTTTTGGCCTACTTAGTGGAAGAGAAAAAAAATTGATTGAACTTTAAACATTTATTAACAATCTATTTGTCCCTCAAAATTAAATTAATTTCAATTTAAAAGTTTCAATTTATGTATTTATTGTTTTAAAAAAATAATACATTTTTTAGCAAGTCAAAGAACTACACAATTTATTTATTGATGATGAGAATTGTAAGAAAAGTGTTCTATCGATCCGATTGACGATAAATGTATTTGTTAACAGTGTGGAAAAATAAATAATAAATAAAAAAAAAAGTTTCCTCTGAGTCCATGATTTCAAGAATACAAATATTTATACAGGAAAAATGATTTAGTTACAAACATGTCATCCGTTAAAACTGTCACAAATTTAGTACACGAGAACTGACACACAGTCAAATGCACCGTTTATCCCGTGACGCCGGAGCTGACTCACATTCGAACGCACCAGTCTTCTACAGAATCGTCCACTGCACTGGCTGTACAAGTTGGAAAATGACGGGAAGTGCGTCATTGTGTTCCTGGAAAGTGGCGCATGAGGTACAATGCCAGCGAAGACTGCCGTCAACCGGGAAATATTATTTTGATCAAAAAAACTTCCAACCCGGTCCTTTCGACCAGTATGTCAGTTCTCCCGGGTTAACAGGAACCCATATGGGCAGTAACATTACTTAGATATAAGTCACCTCTTTTGTTTTGAGGTCCTCATCAAAGCTCAAAAATATTCATTTACCAATGGAAGAACCAAATCAAACAGTTTTCTTTAAAATTAGGTCCTTAAGAGTTGAAGAATTAGCTGAAATGCTTGCACTCGACTGTCCATGCCATATTAGTCAACTTTACTGCTAGCAAACAAAGTCATTTAATTTGTTCCTTTTCACATGTGGTCTTGCATTTGACAAACATGAAATTCCTAACTCTGTAGAACTTGCATTAGTTCATATATTAATGGGAATGCTCCTCTTGTACCTACAGTGCCTTCAAAATGCACAAACGGACATAATTCACGGCGTGCTTAAGGTGAAGACAGTAGAGGGCTGATTATAATCCCCCTTTACCACCGTCCATCGCCCTGCTATCAATGCCTAAAAAGACCCGAAAGTGAAATACCGTAGTGAAAGATAGTGTAAAGGGACTTTTCAGCCACCCTGTATTATAATTTCTATTTCTTTCAAAATTCCCAAGGATGGAAATTTTAGGTTTTAAACTTATTTTAGTTAGTATACCTGCTTTTTGCATTTTTATCGTACTCTTCCTACTTTCTCTCTCCATATTATATTACTTAAATAACCAACCAGTATCGTTGAAATATTGCGGGATCAGTTACAGTGGAGAAAAGTGATTAGCAAGAGACATCAGCAAGAAATGTTACCTGCCAAAAGTATTTCTTGAATTCTATAAAATAAATAAATTTGTACAATATTAATTTTAATGGCAGTTGAAAACTGCAGTAGAACCGCAGTAGAAACTGCGGTTCTACTGCAGTTTTCAACCGATTTTTATGATTTTAGTGTCATTCGAAAGAGCTTAACGTGAAGTTGTTTCTTAAGTAAATTGGCGAATTTCCATTCAAAAGGAAGGTCCCTGCAACTTGATAAAGTTCTTTATCTCCCCATTAGGTTGACATTGATGAGGAAATTAAAATATTTAAAAACTAGGGGGCCTGTGCAGCGCAATGCGCTGCATTTATTAGGCTACCTGGTGATCAAACTTTGCTCCATGGTAATACTTTGAAAAAAAATTTCATCATAGTGAAAATCAGATAGAACATTGTTTCATCGATCGATCTTCATTGCCAATTTTCCAACTTCCCAATGTGATAGTGTTGAGATGTGATGCTCGTTCTTTTAGGTCTGAATTAGGGCTTCAGACATAAATGTCTTAGGGCTTTTGTCTAAACTCTCCTATAAAATTTAGAATAAATTCACAGATGTTGGATCCACATAGTTCATCAAACATAAAACGTAAATGACAACAGAATAAAAATCAACATTCCATTACTCACCGGTCCAGTATGAGTTATACAGCACTCACTGCGGCTGTTTTTTTGTAGTACTACTGTATGAGGTAGTCAATGACATAGTGAATGAGTCCACATTACTATTTATGTCTAAATCCTCTATAACTTAACTTTCCATGACATTACAAAATTTAAATAATAAAATCACAAAAATTAAGAGAATCTACATCGTTGTTGGTGTGGTCCATTTTGTTTTTTGTGGCATTTTTATTTTGGTTAAAATTTCTCTATAAAAACCATTTTTGTAATGAGTTTGTTTTCTATACTGGAGGTAAAAAACTTTAAAATGTTCTCTTTTACACAGGTTTTTTAATATGTGTAGCGTTCTGCATAAAACATGTTTATACTATAATAGTAAATAAAAAGGTTATTACACTTACAACCAACTATTCGTTTTTCTTATAGTTTACAGCAGTTTAAAAACTCAGGCGCACAAATTTAGTTCTATTTTAATATTTGTTACCTTTCATTATTGTTTCAATACCAGTCGGACAACCAAAAAGACCCATGTCAAAAAATTTAATTTCCAAAATTGTTTTCGTACACAAAAATGAATTTTTAAGGGTTGAGTTACAAAACTTATTTTTGTGCCCAAATATGCGTGAATAAAACTTTCAAGCAAAATCTAACTGCTACATTTTGAGAAAAGGTTAAAACCTCAGATTAGACACTCCTCATATTAAAGTATGAAATTGTGTTGATATACCAGTTCAATTTGCTTCTATTCAGCTTTTAACATATGTGTTTGTTTGTTTAACTATAAACAGCTGTTTTATTTAGCAATTCAATATAAATTGTTCCCCATGTTAATCTTATGGACAAAAAATGAACTTTGAGGGCTTCCCGTGAGCTTCAGAATTAAAACATCAAAAATCTAAAACCTTATTGCAAAACTACGAACTGAGACCATTATTTTGACACCTCAAACTTTAAAATTGGTCCAGAAATAAAGGAGGAGTAGTGTTAACAAAAAATGGGTATCACGTATTATATAGATAGATTTAACAGCTGTAACAAGTAATCATAGAACTCTGTTTATTAATTCCAAAAGAAGTTTTGTTAAACCATGGAGGATACACTGATTAATGAACTGCATTAAACTGTTACTAAAAGTATCCAAACTAAACAGCATGATTGTAAATATTGATGTGTTTGCATTGAAGATAAAATTTATCTGACCTAAACAAAAAGTAGTCTGCAAATTTGACCAAATGACCCTAACACTATGAAAAACGCTTAATAATTTCACCTGCCATTCAAGAGGTTAATAATAGTGATTACTTACTTCTACATGGTTCGTCATTATTATCAGCTTGACAATGTTGAAAAATTAGTCCTTGCAGTAAAAAAGATCTTGTCATAAAGTGACCTAAACATTTTATCTTGGTTTCCTAGGTTTCAAATTATATGAAGCAGTTGCCGTAAATAAAAGTATTACCAAAATCTACTTTTTCATATCATGATTTATGGATTAAATACTCTTTTGTTTACTTCATAAGCTTGTAAATTTATTAAAATTGTTTCTAATGAAGTCTGGTCAGTGTAGGCCTGTGACACTTTATTCTTTATAAAAATATAAAACCATTGAAACTATAGTCTATTAATTCCATAATCAGTTTATATTTTTATTTATTCATTGGCTTAGAGTTGACTTAACCTTTGGAATTATCGAAGAATATTATACAGGGTGATTCAGACCACCCGTCCACTATTTATAGCAGGAGAACGGTTTGAGATAAAATCATGAAATAAAGTTTTTTTCCACTAAATCGCATATGGGCTTTCCAATAAAAATATTTTCATCAATGCCAGTGTACAGGGTGTTCCAAAACTGGAGGTCACGGGTTCGAATCTCAAAATTTTCTTAAATAAACATGCAGATTTTTTTACATAATTTTAAATGTATTAGTAAAAGGAGCATTTTGGTGAAAACGGAATTAATTTATCTTTTTCCGTTTCAAAATGGCGGCCATTTTTGTAAGAAAAATCAACATTTATGGAATACCCTGTAATTCTTTTATTATTTGTCATAAATGACTCCTGATTCAATATCATTCTTTGAAATGAGCTAAGCTTTAAAATGATATGTCACAAGACCACATTTATTAAAAAACTAAAAATTCAAAAATTTTATCATTTTGAAAATTTTAACTTAGACAAAACTCAAAAACTCTAAATGTAAACATATGTCATATTGTATATCATCTTAAAGCTCTCATTGAACTGAGCAATTTTGTAATTTACATTATTACCGTATCTCTTGTGGTTTTGTAGTAATAACATAAAAATGTCATTTTCCCATATGATTTGCATGTTAATTGTTCAGGGCTTTATAGTATGGAAGTCCTCCTTTGATTGTTGCCATAACATTGAATTAACATGCAGGTTATATGGAAAAAATGCATTTTCACGTTATTACTACAAAACCTCAAGAGATACGGTAATAGTGTAAATTACAAAGTTGCTCAGTTCAATGAGAGCTTTAAGATGATATACAATATGACATATGTTTACATTTAGAATTTTTGAGTTTTGTTTAAGTTAAAATTTTAAAAATGATAAAATTTTTGAATTTTTAGTTTTTTAATAAATGTGGTCTTGAGACATATCATTTTAAAGCTTAGCTCATTTCAAATAAGGATATTGAATCAGGAGTCATTTATGACAAATAATAAAAGAATTACAGGGTATTCCGTAAATGTTAATTTTTCTTACAAAAATGGCCGCCATTTTGAAACGGAAAAAGATAAATTCATTCTGTTTTCACGAAAATGCTCCTTTGACTAATACGTTTAAAATTATGTAAAAAAATCTGCATGTTTATTTAAGAAAATTTTGAGATTCGAACCCGTGACCTCCAGTTTTGGAACACCCTGTATACTGGCATTGATGAAAATATTTTTATTGGAAAGCCCATATGCGATTTAGTGGGAAAAAACTTTATTTCATGATTTTATCTCAAACCGTTCTCCTGCTATAAATAGTGGACGGGTGGTCTGAATCATCCTGTATAACTGTACGATCTATAAAATACTCATACAGCATGCGTTTTCTCAATGGAGTTAAAACCATCCACGGAATTTGGTTTAAAATTATATTTAGAATCATAATGGACATAATCTATTATAGTGTATTAATAAAAAAATAAGTTTCTATAAAATTTTGCCTGAATGCACTGATGAAAGAAAGAACTCTCTGTAGGATTCCGAGTATTTTATCTGTTATAGAGGTCTCATTTGTTTATTGTTATTCACTATTTACATTATGTATGAAGAATGGAAAATCAGAAAATAACATCAAAATAAGTCATAGAGAAGTATTTAATTGCGAAAAGACACTGATCACACAATTTTCCATTCGGTTATTAATTTTTAGAATTTTAGCTGTTTATCTGTGACTAAATATGCAATTTTAGAATCATCCGTTAGTGTGCCCTCTGCAAATTTGACTTGTCAACCTGGCTCATTGTAGCCTACAGTACATATATTCAGCCAACCATCCATCGAAGATCTTTGACTTATCACAAAGCTTTGACTGTGGCCCGTGGCTTTACTCAAGGTAGTAGTGGTCTCAAAAAGAATACGGAGAAAACAAATCAAAATCTTGAATATTTATATGACTTTATGCTATCTTGTATTCTGATAGCTTATTTTTTTTTATTTTTAAGTAAAAAACAATAGTTTTGCAAGCCTTACCATCGTCTTTTATAAGATTTTAAGCATTGACTGTAGATTCTCAACAGAACCGTTGCTATTTATACAATCTATGATTCTCGTAGAGTTTTTTAGTGCCTTCAATGCAGGTAATGCAACATGCTAGACCGGAATGCACTGCTGAACACTCTCTCAGTAATGCAGGCGTCTATATAAAATACACAGTGTGTGTGCAATACAAGGAGAAACGATATTCTTTGCAACACTATTTCGTAAAAAAAAATAAATAAATAACCTGCTGATTTTTTACTATGAAAAATAGGTCATGTCGTATGTTTATCTCAATTCCCACCCTTTAGGCAAGTAGGAAAGGTCACTTCTATTATATCATATCAAAGCTTAGTAGGGAAGTTTTGCGGAGATTTATCTGTTTATAGCTTGACGCATAAAAAATTTTATTCGGCAAGTTATAGTGGCCTTTTTCTTAATTTTCCCAAAATTATGTTTTCAAGTTGATTTTACAATGCCTTAAAATGGCTTAATTTTTGACAAACCGCACTTTTTCTGATAGGAAATTTCATCAACTTTCTAAAAATGCCAATAAGTTCGGTAAATTGCGAGAAAAACTTAGCTTATGGACAATGTCGAAATGTTTTGAAAAAATTGAAAAATGATTGTTTCTGGAAGGTGGAGCGAGATATATACAATTGCCTAGACTGAGTATTTTTGTAGCATTTTACATGCATAATAACCCCTTAACTTTTTTGACACTATGACTATAATAACAAACACTCTGTAGGCCTATACACCAATGTGTTTATGTGCTACAGTTCACATGAGTGTGTTTATTTCGCCAATAATTTATCATGAAATACTAATTTCTTATTTTTGTTTCGAAAATTCACTCTGAATGCTTTTTTTGTGAATTAAATTGTAAAGGTTATTTTCTTACATTTTAAATCAAATCATATTAATTTGATTACCACACAAAAAATATAAAAAAATCTTGAAAATTACAGGATATAACATTGGAACTTTTTTGTGTCTGTACACAAATCCGTGTTGAATAGTCTGTCTAGCATTCAGAAATAGAGCGATGTTTGCAAACCAGCGATCTACAATAGTCTATCCTTTTACCGAGAAAGGTGATATATATCAAAATGGACCCCGACAAAAAATAAGTCCCGATCCGGGATTGGAAGGAATAATGGAACATTTCCCAGATTCGACCCCAGATACAAGCTCACGGTGTCGGTTCGGCGGTTTTGGGCTTTTCACCCAATTGTAAGGGCGGCGCCGCGCGGGGCAAAAACTTGAGTCGGTCTGGTGGAGTGAAGCGATTATAGAAATGGGGTCCAGAAGCGCCCCGGGGCGGAAAATATTGGAGGGGCTGAAGCTGAAGTATCCTTCCCGGGACCGACCGTCGTGACTGTTCATCATCACAATCAGGGTGAACTATAACGGGCGATTGATCAAGATTCTGGCAAGTTCTGCTGTACAGGGCTGACAACGACGACCAAGGGTCCCAGCACCGATGAAGACTTGAGTCTTCTTTTCGTCAGCCCATTTAAATGAGTCATCAAATCATTAAATTATTGTCATCGAAACCGTACCTGGACTAACATGCCATCGGGGATAGGTAGCCTACACTATAACATCATGCAACTTTTTACCGAGGTTTATTTTTTACAATTTCTCATTTTTATGAACCATTTAAAAGTTTTTTGTTGTTCACGGATACTTGACACAAGCCGGGTCTCAAAAGGACACTAACCACTGTGATGGAAATTATTGGTTAGGCCCTTAGTGAAATTTAACTATCAATTTAATAATAGAGGTTCATTAAGCCTGATAAAATTGAATGTTGTAAAGTAGCTATCTATAATAACACTTAGATAAACGAATGTGGTGTAAAACCACTATTATTTGTACGCAAATGTACACATATGGTGGATTTCACCTCTCAAAATTTTTAATCAAATCCCCATTAAAATTCAATTAGATAGGCTATTAAAATTACTTTTGCAAAATTTTTTACACCAAAATAAAATACCTCCATAACGTTACTGTCAAATAAATAAATATGTATACAGGGTTCAAAATTACCATACCTTCGGATCATATTTTTCGTATTTTAAATCTATTCATTGTTTTAAATTGTGACCTGAGGACTTTTGTATCAAGAATCCAGCCATTGTTTGTTGATCTATTCGACATCAGTTTCAAAACTCTAAAAGAACACAATAAAGACTTGTTAACAACAGCCATTACAGCAGCCGCGGCCCAAACAACCTAATAAACATACAATCCAACGAAGGCCGTCATAATTCAATTCCAGATCGAGCAACAATCTAACAATGGACGTCCTTCAATTTCCCGGCTACTAAAGAGAAGGAGCGTTTAGAAACATAAACCAAATAAGTAATTCGATATCGGTTAATTTTCGAGCTGAAACCGAGCGGACATAAATCCCCAATTGGATACCGTCGTTTTGGATTGCGAATACCCCATAACCATATCCTTAAAGAAGGGGATCAAGGTCGGAAACAAAGGAGTTGGTCGTGTATCAAAATCAGCTGATTGAAAGAGTAAAGATCAGCTGACGCAAGCGGCGCTGCCGAATGTAGGCTACCGTCTTATCAGCGATCTGACCCTGCTTATCTACCGCGGGCTGCAATTATGGCCAATATTTTTATCAGGTTAGGTAACCCAACAATGGTGTTGAGTAGTGTGAAATTGGGGATGCTGGGCCAGTTCAAGGTCACCTGAGGGATGACGTCATCGAGGTCAATGACCTCACCGATGACGTCATCGATGACGTCATCGATGACGCAATCGATGACGTCATCACAAATGACGTCATTTCTATGACGTCACACCCATGACGTCACAGAAATGACGTGCTGATGACGTCATCACCCCTTACGTCATCAAAATGACGTCACCGACGCCACTAAGGTCAAGGTCAAGCCGAAACTTAAATTTTTTTGGCACTTTTGCCGTTTCTCGCACTACGCTCCGAGTTTCAGTCCGAGTCCTCGTGACCTTGACCACTTGGAGCGAATATTCGACGAGAAACGGCAAAAGTGCCAAGTTAAACCTGAGTTCCTGACATGACTCTGCCTAAATGGGCAATCGGTAATCCCTCAGGTGACCTTGAACTAGCACAACACCCCCAATTTCATATTACCGTGACCTTGAAAACCTAACAACGGAGCGCTGACACCGATGCGCACCCCACGACAGCCACCGAGTGACTGACTGTCAGCTTCAGTGTACTCTAGGTATATCGGCTTGAGAGACTAAGACTCTAAACTGTCAGGAATGGGAGTAACTAACTGAATTTTGCAAGGAAAAGTCATTTCATCCAATATTTTAAACAAATCCTCATCAGTAAAACTGACATTAGTCTGTTTTGTATAAAACTTAGGGTGTCCGCGCAACAGTTTGCGCCACTTAGCTAAAGTCGAAACTCTCTTAACTTTGAGTGGTGGACAGTGAGCAACTAATAAAGCCTTAACACGGCTAAGTTTCTTACCTAAAGTGTCCCGCGACATGGCTTCTCCTCACAAAAGTCCGCACAATACTGAGAGACTGCTTGTAGCGCATGAGTCAAGGGAAAAGAGGTGGGGGAAACAGCAGGAGTGGGGGAAGGTCACAGTGGTGGGGGAAGGTGAGGTGGTACGCTGGAGTATCGCATCACTTCACCATGAGCTGTCCTACAGTGAACACACTGTTCTCTTGGCCCGAGTTGGCACTAGAAGAAACATTTCTGTACAGCTTAGGCTGTGAGAGCCGAGGAAGCAAAGTCAAAGTGGAAATTGTGTTAAACTCCAAGATGAAGAGTCTCCTAAATAAACTAATTGTACTAATTGTATCCCTGCAATCCCCTATAACTTTAGAGAAATACCACTTTATTAAGCGACACCTTATACTTTGGCAAAACGAAGTGGAAATGGAAAAGATTACAGTAAAATTAATTTAACTTATAACTTGGACTGGACACTCATGGCGATACTACGTGGCGTGCAAACGCCACCCTAAACATTACAAGTTAGGTTATTAAGCACCTCTGGTACGATAACCGATGTGCTAGAGTTAAAGTGTGATGACCTTGAGTCAAAACACTGAAATACTACAAGTCGATATCGTCCCAGAGTTAAAGTGTAGTGACCTACATTCAGAACTTGTAAAATTACTTACATATAGAGAGCTAGAGAACAGCGAGACGCACCGCATGGAAGCCGGAGACATACTGGCGAAGCGGTGTTGTGCAGCCTAGGGACCCAGTTGTGGTGGGGGTATAGCCAACACTTAGAGTACAAGTGTTGTGGGTGACCTTGACCCACTTAACTTACCTCGACCCCCCCCCCCAAGCTAGAACCAACAGCTGCAAGAACCAACAGCTGCCACCACCGGTACTACAAACTTTCAAAATCTACAAATCCAAATACTTTTATACTTGTTGTCCGCAGCGGTGTATTAAATTTCACTTCTCCAATCTTACCAATTGTCGGAAGTGCTACGGACAACCTGATGGGTGGTGCACCTGTTTTCTGGACTCCTGCCGCTACAGATCGGATTGGTTTACAGATCCGTTGGAAATTGATGAAGTCGCCCAGGAGGCACAAGAGTAGACTTTCTACTCTTCAACTTTTTTAAAACTCCATTTGGATGACCTTGAGATTTCCCCCTCCACTTCCCCATATACCTAGAGTACACAGAACCTGACAGTCAGTCACTCGGTGGCTGTCGTGGGGTGCGCATCGGTGTCGGCGCTCCGTTGTTAGGTTTTCAAGGTCACAGTAATATGAAATTGGGGGTGTTGTGCTAGTTCAAGGTCACCTGAGGGATTACCGATTGCCCATTTAGGCAGAGTAATGTCAGAAACTCAGGTTTAACTTGGCACTTTTGCCGTTTCTCGTCGAATATTCGCTCCAAGTGGTCAAGGTCACGAGGACTCGGACTAAAACTCGGAGCGTAGTGCGAGAAACGGCAAAAGTGCCAAAAAAATTTAAGTTTCGGCTTGACCTTGACCTTAGTGGCGTCGGTGACGTCATTTTGATGACGTAAGGGGTGATGACGTCATCAGCACGTCATTTCTGTGACGTCATGGGTGTGACGTCATGGAAGTGACGTCATTGGTGGTGATTGCGTGGTGATTGATGATTGCGTCATCGATGACGTCATCGGTGAGGTCATTGACCTCGATGACGTCATCCCTCAGGTGACCTTGAACTGGCCCAGCATCCCCAATTTCACACTACTGTGTTGGACACGCCTCGGGAAGATAAGTGTTATCGGAGCCATCTCTGGTGTTGCACTTGTTGGTTGTGAGCTCTGATGTAATTCTGGCGGTAATGCCGGTTTATCGTATCCTCATTAAATTTTCGATGACTCAGTGTGTTTATGTTATTGTGAAATGCTTTGAGTATTTGGAATGTAAAAGTGCTCAATAGTGCTTTAGCTCTTTGGTTCGCGTGTTTGCAAATCAGGTTCAGATTCGCGTCATTGGTGAACTGTAAAATAACTAAACCATAATAGATTCATCCGTCCCCGTTACATAATTGTACTGTAAAACAAAATCTTGTCCCAATTTTGAGTGATGTTGGACGGTGTTTTCAGCTTCGTTTTTTATCGTGAAAAAACCGGTAATTTCTCGCTGTACTTTTTACGGCACTGAAAATGTTGGGATGTAAGCGCTCAATATCGATTTAGCTCTTTGGTTCATCAGGTTTGCAAATTAGTTTTAGATTCGCGTCCTTGGTTTGGTGAACTGTAAAATAACTAAACCATGCTCGATTCACTCGTCCCGTATACATATAATTGTAAAGTAAAAGATTGTCCAGCTCTTTAAGTGATGTTGGACGGTGATTTCAGTGTGTATAATCGCTTGCCATTATAAGATGAAATCAGGTAATTTCTCAGAACGCGCTGTGGTACTGAACAGTGTCAATATTTTGGCCTAAATCTCAACATCCTAAAAATCTTCTCTAAACATACTTTACTCAATGAAGATTCATTACGTTTCTTGGTGAAATAACACAATTAATTTTTGTTATTATCGTAGTTATGATTGTCTTGGCCAAACACTTCGTCTTAAAATACTGAATAAAAACCACCACATAAAGAAGCACCACAAAAGCCTATTGGTCGCCAGGGAGCCCAGCGAATGGGACACGGTCCAAATGGGTTTTGTTTCGCCCATAATGGGCTCCGTATCGTGGGCCAGACAGCCGATTACAAGGGTTGAAATGATGCTGTCAAGCGTGGGCCAGACGCAGCCTTGAGCTGTTGGGCGGTGGTCTGGGGAGTTTTTTTTCTCGGGGTTGCGCCCGCCGTGTTGTCGGCTCGCACACATCGCCCATTACCGGAATAATAAATAGAGATGGTTCCGAGAACCCCCCCCCCCCCCCCCCCCCCCGGGGCCCTACAGGGCTCCAGAGCCCGAACGTGATGAGGCAATCGCACGCGGCCGCCTCTTTGTGCCGCGTTTGTCGGATTGTTTATCGCGCCGGGCCCGGGAGGTCTCGATTACTCAATTTTCATAGCACTTGTCCCTCCGTGAGACCGCGCCGAGTGGTAGGTCGGGGCTCGTGTGTGGGAAACCGGCGGGGGCGGGGGTGGGGTGTAGAGGCTGGAGTGGCGTTGGAAGGAAGCTTGCTTGGGTAGGAAAATCAACAACAAAGACAAACGTGGAAAATGAATAATTTATTATTTGTAGTCTTATTCCATCCAGTTAGTTTCTTCCAGCTTTATACATAACTAAAGGTTCAGAGTTTTGACTGAGGAAGTATAGAATTTTATGGGAAAGGCTATAAGCTCCCGAAAAGGTTGCTTAGGTGGGTAAGAAAATTAACAATTAAGACAAACATGGAAAGGAGAACGAATCACTTCTTGTTTGTCGTTGCTTGTTTGTAGCACTCTTCCAACTTTATTTATAACTAAAGTTTCAGTGTTTTGTCTGAGGAAGTTCTAGATTTTTATGTCTGCATGATGTCTACATTTTAATTTCTCCCTCTATCTTTGTTTATAGCTAGCAAAAATATAACACAGGTAAAAACCCTGGGCAAGACCTTTCTTCCTTTTTTTGTTGGTTTTTATTCACAGTTTGAATTTATTATGTGACAGCTGCTTCCCCCAATTACTAAGAGTATTTATGCATTAATTTGATTACTTATTGACGCCAGTCTTTTTTGAAATTTTAACGTATCGGACCAAAGAACGCCGTACTATCCATCAGAGTCTACTCCTGTATGTAAAATTATTTTTCAGTCTTCTGATGTCATGAACTTACAAATTAGACTGGAATAAGTTAAGGTGCAAATCGTTACGAAAACGGTGTAGTAATTGTTATGACAGTATAATTTTTATTCCTAGAAGGATGCTTTAGCTGATGGACTCTATTATTGACAGCTGGGCTGCAAAAATGAAAGATGGAGATTTTAAGATGACACTCAAGACCTCCAAAGACATCGTGCAATGACTTCTAAAGACATGGTGCTACCATTGACTATTGAACGTTACTCTTGGTGCTACCGTCCAAGTCAATAGAGCGTCCCACGGTGCGGGTGCGTGTGCGTGTGCGGCAGTGCGAGAGAGGTGGGCGGCGTTCGGCACCTCCAGTGTCTATACGGCCGGCGCCGGTGATTGGTATAATCGGCTAACAGCCACGGGATCAGTTGGGCAAACAAAGGTTTCATCAGCGGCGCGGCGGCGGCGGCTGCGGTACGTGAAAGGTTAGGCGCCGGCGTCCCGCACTCGCACCTCCCATCACCTCCCATCGAGCCGCGCAATCGGAATTGCCGCTTGCGCAACCAGCGATCCTCCAGTACACCACCTCACACGAGAGTGGAGATGGTACCGGTGGCGGTGGCAGTGCGAGAGAAGATAATCCGTACAGTTGTAATAGTCGACCACCCAAACTATGGTTTGTACCATTGGATACGCTGTTAGGATTGCATACGCAGTGACTAAACTCTCATGACTCTCATCCTAGTTGTGAATTTCTTGTCAGGGAATACGCTAATAAATTGACTGGCACGGTAATACTTGTTGATGGAATGGTTGGTAACCAACTAATTTTGCTTTCAGCAACCCCATTTTGGATGTTAACTTTTTAATCACACACCGTAATTGGGAATCTGCCGACCAAGCGGATCTTCAACGCAAGGGAATTCTCCTTTGTGACTCCTGTGTGCTTTCAAACATAAGCTTCTTGGGTATTGTAGTACACGTATAGTCTACATAGATTAAGAGAGAACCTCAAGGTTAGTGTAACTGAATCCATTTGGGGTTGAACAGTAATCGCAATTGGTGTGCAGTATAACCAAAACCCCCCATACTCGACTTACTTCCGCAGTTAACTCGATCAGACCGTGTAACATCGGCTCTATAAATAACGACGATCTGAGTGCGGATAAGTGATCGATCGCTAGTTATGCTATCGTTTTACATGACTGAAAACCCGATTAAAGAATGTGTAGTTATGTCTGTCTACGACGGTCGTCGGTATTGCAGAAAAGCGGTCGCAGTAGCGACGGAATCGCGCGTAATTACTAAAATTTTTTGTAATATCAACGACTGGAGGTATCGAATTTGTGAGGGTTTTCTCTGCTGGGAAGCAAGTAAAGGAGGCAAACTCTCCCGACAACGCGGTCTGAGGCCAACAGACTCATTCGTCTCTCGGAAAGGATAAAGTAGTTCACTGGAAATCCAACATCTGACTAACACAAGTTACTACTCTATAACTCTCAGCGGGCCCAGCGATAAGCGAGTGCACGCTTCTGTTATCACTCATACACAGCGGCGTCTGTCGTTTCTGCGGGGGCAAACGATAATGAACGACAGTGACAGGGACAACAACGACAACGACGGCGACGGCGTGAGCTGATAATCACGGCGACATCCTGGTGGTAATGTTATGTGCATACGGTAGCCTTGTCGGCCCTATACTGCGTTACAGCGGCTGATGGCTCTGTGTTACAACACTGTGCTGTCAAGCGGTGGGTGGATGACGAGATCCTTTAATGAAAGGTCTGGTTTTGTGTAAAACGAATCGTGACCAGATCTTATTGTCTCCACCATTCAAATTAAACTGGCATCCTAAACAGTTTTCATTTTTGCGTACTTTTCAAGAGCTGTAACTGTTCGTTTCTAATCGAAAAATTCAGGTGGGCTCGTTTCCCTGAAAATCTTTCTTCATTCGCCTAAAAGAGATTTTGCAAGATTGGTAAAATAGGATCATACAGACTCTTCTTGCTATAGAAAGGAGAGACAAGCGTACCTTGCCTCTAACCGTGACTCAAGAATCCTCTCTCTACCCTGATCTCCATGGAGTCTCTTTAATTAATACAACAAAATTTTGATTCTGCTAGATAAAGGACTTTCACATATACCTGCCAACATCGGTTGGATTTAACCTCGATCAATTACAAAGATTTGTCCCCTTACAAAGTAACAACGTCCGACTATGGACTGTCAGAGAAGATCCTTCTGTGCCAGTCACAGCGACGAAGTCGAATAGGGCAATCCAAACCACTCCAGAGGGACCTAAACGACACTGCTGGTAATAATTAATAATAGACTAAGACTCTATGCAGAAAAAAGAAAAGTAGGAACTACAGGAGACAGAAGAAGCTAGGAAGTTAGTCAACAAGCTGAACAGCCAAAAGACTTTTTCAATACTTGTGACAGTTTCATTTATATGTATCCAACGTCGACTTCTGGACTAGTAAAGACGAGTCAGGCCTTGAAATATAGTAAAAATCTCTGCTGCTAAAACGTAATGGAATTCTTACAAGGCATAAAAAGGTGTACTTTTTCCAACAGGAACGAGTTCCAATCCATCCTCCGCATAGGTAGACACGTGTGTGATTAAAAATGCACACGGCCCGGCTGGCGGCATGGCATGGGAGGCAATTAATCTTCATTCATCTTGTGCGCCGGTCGCCGCGGGGGACGGCAAGTAGGCCGATAGGTCATCGCGCTACAGTGTGGCTATTGTCGCTGATACGGCAGCGGTGCCCTGGCCTGGGTATCTGCTCGCACCATCGCACTGCTGTCTTGGCATAGCCCGATACTGTCCTTCGATCTGGAACATTCTTGGACGTTGACGTAAAATATCGGGAAGACTAAGTTTTGTGCTTTTCCAAGGAAGCGAGTTAGTGATTACCGCGATCTCTACATCAGATGATTTTATTTGACCCAAGTGCGCGTTTCAGACTGAAAGCGTGTTCGGACCTGCGTGAATTCGTGCGAACAGCTCAGACCTGCCGCCACTTGATTTCAACGCTCTCCTAGTTTGTGGTTTTTACTGCTCTCAAGGCCGTGTATTCATCACCAGCTCTACATGTTCGAGCGTGCATTCAGCAGTTAAAGTCTATTAATCATTCACCCTTAAACTTCTGTTGAACAAATTCTGATACCATTGGAATTCCATGACTGAAACATCTCATACGAGATGAGGTGCGAAAAGGTTTCCTTCTTAGAATGAGAGCCAATGATGCGGTTTTAAAAATAAACCAAACTCCTTAACGCTGTACATCATGTCAGTTTGTCTTTTATCTTACAACCACATTACGCTTTAGATGTATTTCATTACCGGTACTAAGATTTTTACAAAAGAAAAGAAACAATAATAAATCAGTGACGGGGTGCGTCATCACCCTCCTCCCAACCGCCGCGCCGTGAAACCCCCTTGGGCAATAGACTTTCAGTGTTTTTCTTTTGCTTTAGTATTGAAATATCAAAGTTAATCAATGTAAAGTTCTCGACCACAGGTCAAAGACAAATCTCCATTCTTATAACCGTCAAATTCAAGCAGGCCGTTGACTGTTGTCATCACTATGCAAAGCCGACCCCAGCTCGGCGCCGCGTCTCCTGTGGATGCCCCTCCCTCCATGCTAACCGCCGAAACACAATGCCGACAATAACAAGTATTGTTTTGTTTTACACGCCTAATCACGTTTGACACGTCTGTTTATCTCGCGTTTGTTCGTTTGAATAGCATTCTAAACGTCGTATTACATTTGTTAACTCTCTTTCATGAATTACTGGGGGATTTTGTTGGCTCTCTTTACTACATGGAATATTATTGGTTTTAATATTTTGTAGAAATTCATAGTGGATTAGCCTCCATGGATTAATACGAATCATACATTTATACTGTAGTAAAATTTTGGTAAAAGATAGCCTTAAGATTGTCTAATAAATATAACCTTGTACCTAACAGCATTAATATGTTTTCCAAAATCAATCGACTTCTTCCATTTTCCATTAATAAACGACGGATCTTTACCTTTGTTAAAGACATAGAATTTAAAATCTCATAAGAATATAAAAGCATGCATTACTTTACAAAATTTCACTGTGTAAAACATAAAAAAAAAAACAGAAGCAGAAAAATGTAGGCCTACACCTATCAGTCGTTTTTTCTCAACTTTAATCCTATGCCAGTTTTTTACATACCCCAATTAATCCAAGTCGGCTCACCTACACCTGTAGAGTCATGTTGTGATAACGCTATCACCCAGTGATCGTGTATGCTTGTAGCCAGTGTTGACGGTTGTCCATTGTTGTCGTTGGACCCGCGCCAGACTCCCAATCCAGTCCGCTCCCTTGGACGTTGACGAGAGCGTAACCAGACTGACGTGTTGTTTGCATCTTTAATGATTTATGATAACAGGAGCGGTGTTTTGACGACCTTTCGGAACACTTTACACAGCCACTCAACAACTGTTTGAACTGCCAATCGCTCAAAGTTACATCGGAAATTTATACTGCCTGTGTACCAGTTACTCATTACGTTATTAAGTCAAATTGTGTTTATGATTATTTAAAGTATATGGAAAGTCTTCGCATTTGCCAAAGGTCTTAGCTGATCAACGAAGTATAAGTATCGTAGTGGCAATGGTTTCCAAAATTCAATTTCGTACACTCTTCTAAGTCAATCGCCTTGCTGCGGTAAGTGATGACACCCAAAAGTATCTACCGGCACTGAATTTTTTACCAAAAATCTTTCATTTACCCTTTTTCTTGGCTACAAGGACAAGACTCTTGACTCCGTCCCAGACGAGTCCCTGCGCGGCGGCAAGACGCGGGTTGCGCGTGGCGGCCACAAATCGGTAAAAAACGTGTGGACCAAATCGACGCCACAAAGGATCGGGTTATCGCGATCGACGAAGCGCCAGTCACGCGATTTAAATTGGGAGCCGCGTGGGAATCGAACCCGCGACTCTAATGAACCTGTCAAGATGTCTCGGACTCTCGGTGCGGAGGTGATGGGGGAGAGACAAACTCCTCCAGCCTGCGGGACAGATGCGATGGAGATTCTGTCATTGTTATATACTCAAGTCTTTTTAATCTTTAGGTTGTAATTTTCTCTTAATTTTTACACCGAAGTGCAAGTGTGAACACTATGTGCAGGTATGCGAATGGGAATTTTATCGATTTCTTAAATTTTTAAATTTTTTATTCTTTTATGAAGGACGGTTGAAACCCCGGGTTGTTCGAGTATATCGTCATGTTACTACCTAATAACACAGTGTTACTACCTGTATCATTAATTAATAGCCCAATGACAAAGGCAACTGGTCTACAGTGTCGACTTTGTTGGGTTTAAAACTAGCAAACTCAATATGTGAGGGAGCAAGGAAAAAGGGACCTCTTCGCGGCAAAGTAAAATTTACAGTATGGACAGTTTTATTGATTGAGGTCAAAAATATCGATTTTCGGTTGTTTGTATTTTAATATGCTCCATTTCGTCCTTTACCGGATGAAATACATTACAAAACACTTGTAATCGAATAAAACATTCAAAATAATGATTAAAGTAGTCGATGTCTAGCTTGAGAAAAGGTACCTCTTCGAGCTTATGGAGAAATAACATTGCCGCAAACAAGTCCCTTTTCAAAACCAGCAATCTAAAAGCTATGCTACACTTTGAAACCTGCATTCTGACGAATTCTATCGGCGACAAGGTGAACTACAACAAGTTAATTGTAAATATAGAACATATTTCAATAAATAAAAACCAGAAAATGCCGTCCAGAGGTCGCTTTCGGCAGTTTTGCAATTCGTTATGGAGAAATAACATAGGACCGCGAAGAAGTCCCTTTTCTGAAATGTCCACTTTTCACGACATGCTTTGATAAAAACATTATTTTCTTGAAAACTACTGTGAGTTAAGAAGAAAACATGTGTTCTCATTAAAGAGGACATTTACAGCTTTATTTTGGTACCACAATCGTTTCTTAAATATAAAAAATAAATGTTTTATGCTAATTTGAATTTTCAAATAGATTTTTCTGAAAATGGCTCTTTTTTCTCACGTAATTTCAAAGTCCTATATCTTTATCAAAAAAATTCATAGACTCGCGGGACTTGTGCCAAATTGTTAGGAATTAAATGAGGAATTAAAAAATATGAATAGCTCAATATCGAAAATTGCCGCGAACAGGTCCCTTTTTCCTTTCCGCCTCACATATTATGAGGTGAGCTCTATGACAACTCGGCTGCCTAGTCAGTTTCTCCTAAAAGATCGTTATCAAATGATTTGAAAGTTTTAACTCGTTTTTCTTTCAATCAAACCAAATTATCCCTAAAGTGCATTGTTGTGTTAGTGAGCCATTCGGTCTCTCATCGTATGATCTTAAATAAAACTTGAAATATAATTTTCATATAAAACAAATGCCCTCGCGTTGATTATGAAACGGTTTATAATTCATCAAAATATAATAATAAGTCGATATAATTAACTAACAATTCTAAGAACCAATGTATGAAACAGGGTCCAATTTAAATATTTACAATATTTGATACTAATTGTTTCGAAACATAACATCATTTTTCGAATTTTGTTCTAGGTACATATTTTGGGGTACATTCGAAATCATTTTATTTACTCTCATTTGAGATTTGGCACTCCTGCCTTGGTGGCATTCTATTGTAATATTTCCTTTTGTGTTTATCATCTAATTCAAATGTCCTTCAGATATTAGTTAAACCAGTTTAAAAATGTCATCTTTAGTACAACAACCTAGCAACATAAAATCAGTCTACGGCCCGCGCGATATAAATCCAAGCATAAACTGGTTAGTCACGCCCCAAAGTCATAGGTGTTGGGTAACGCTAGACGCTAGACGAGCCGCAGCCCCAGCTAGTCTAGCAGGGGAGAAAGTTACGCGCTATAATGGAGGCGATATATCACCTATAACACGACAGTCGCCGGTGTCATGCAAGTTGCTTTTCATTATCGGTTCGAATGTAATGACTCAGCGTCAGCCAATTTAAACTATATAGCCGTGCAAGCCGTCAGTTCATTATTTGGGTTTATGTTTTTTTTAATAACAACATGTTGTTGGAGATTTTGAAGAAATTAAAATTAAAGATTTACAATTATTGGATTCAGCGTGTAAACTTATTCTTAAAAAAAAGTTTTAGATCGGATCATCGTTTTGTCAGCAGCGCATAATTAATTATCATATTTTATCCCACAATTTCATATTGAGAGAGCACATTTCAGCGTGAACTAGCTTAGACGAAATTCAGTCATAACTCTGTCACTTGACAGTAGTCTAAAGAAATCTAAACCCACTTTCATTTAAGTGGACCGCAAACCGTTCTAGAAGAGGCTTTAATTAAACAATTAATATACTAGAATAAAGATGATCTCAAGGTATCCTAGACGATTTTGTAAAAGAAAACATAAAAGTTGAAATCAAATGTTACGGGGTGATTTCATGAAATATACTGTGTTCCTGAGTATTCTTTAGCTGATGACTTTTCACTTTTCAGCTGTCTCATTAGGTTCCTAAATCATGTTTCGGTTGTCTTAGAATGAATTCAAAAAGATGATCGACAAACCACAAGACAGGAGTGTCCAACTATTGAAGCGCAGCATGCCTCGCTATGTGGTCTAGTTGAAATGGCTAGTTCCTGCCGCTCGTTCGCCTTGAAAAAATGAACATCCGAACTCGGACTAGAAACGTTAAGTGGCCTCTCGATTTCCAAGACCTCCTTTGTTCCGAGGCAGGGGAGCAAAAGTGATGTCCATTTTGATCGGCGCTCGCTCCTATTTGGCGTTTGTTCGCCTCCCCAGCTCCTTGTACGGCGGAGATCCCCCATTGACATTCACGTGGTCGCCACCGTTCGGTTCGTTCTCGAATGTCAATCAATCGTGTCCTCACCGTTCCCACGCCGGGCATCTGTTCTTCATAGTTGTCCGTAATTACTTTCCTTTTGTCCGGCCGTTTAGTGGAACGTGTTCCTCTGTTTTTATTCTCGGAAGTGCTTTTGTAGTAGAGCTTGTTTTCTCGGAGCAATTGTGAGTCGGATTGTTTAGTTTATTTTGGCCGGTATAGGTGTAGTTATCGCACTATTGTATCAGTGATCTGACTTTTTCACTACTTGACTACTTAAAACTATGGAGTAGTATGATTTTTAACATCAATTTTAACATCTACAATTTGTGAGATAGACAACTTAGTCATTCATACATTATTGGCGTACAATTACCTTATTTCTGTGGCAACTTTTAAGATCTAACTTACTTACGTGTTTCTTTGCAAATTGTATTCAAAATTCCCATTTATCAAGTGTAATAGGCTATGTATTTTTCATCAATTTGGCCTATACTTATTGACACTAACTGAGTGACTGGATAGCATGTCGAGAAGAAATGTTCGTTCTCTTATTTGAATGATAGCCGATGGTCAAATTTTCCAGTCGACAAATTTTCCTGGTCATCCACTGTGTCTAAAACGTTTATGTGCTATTTTGAATCCATAATCTGTGCTAGATAATTTTGTCTAATAAGATGAAGTCAAACGCAGTAAGACCATTGGGATGGACAGTACCTGAGAAACCGAGCACTTTCTCAGTTATCTTAAACTATTGTTTTGGGTAATGTCAATCACATACACTGCAACTTCAAGTCCAAAATCTTGAATTGATTCTAGTTATTTACCTTGTATAAAGAAATATATTGTCTATTGTAATACGAAAGCACTCTTCCTATGTGGGATTTCTAATAGGCTGTAGCAGAATTCTATGGGACTCTTAACTTCATACTTAAACTACTATTTATTTCAGAATGAAAGTAAAAGTTTGCGATTCTGAAAGCCGGGGACTATCAAAACACTACCGCCGACCTACAGTCTACGTTACTCTCAGCTAGTTCCAGGATCGAAGTTGTGTTGTGTTGTTGCAGCGACCGCCGAGCCGAGCCAAGGTGAGCCAGTGGGGAAGTAGGTCTGTGTGTTGAGCAACACGCAAGGCCGTTCAAAGCCACTCCATCGCCATGTCTCGTGTCATTGTATCGCCTTACGCGTGTATCGCCCACCGGGCCCGGTGTAAACGTCATACGCCACGAGAATAGCAGAGCTGACAGTCGTGGGCTGCCGCTCGCTGAGTCGCCCTGTAGGAGTCGCCCAAGTAGGTCTGTGTGTTGAGCCGAGCCACACGCAAGGCCGTTCAAAGCCACTCCATCGCCATGTCTCGTGTCATTGTATCGCCTTACACGTGTATCGCCCACCGGGCCCGGTGTAAACGTCATACGCCACGAGAATAGCAGAGCTGACAGTCGTGGGCTGCCGCTCGCTGAGTCGCCCTGTAGGAGTCGCAAAAGTAGGTCTGTGTGTTGAGCCACACGCAAGGCCGTTCAAAGCCACTCCATCGCCATGTCTCGTGTCATTGTATCGCCTTACGCGTGTATCGCCCACCGGGCCCGGTGTAAACGTCATACGCCACGAGAATAGCAGAGCTGACAGTCGTGGGCTGCCGCTCGCTGTGTCGTCCTGTAGGAGTCGCCCAAGTAGGTCTGTGTGTTGAGCAAAGCCACTCCATCGCCATGTCTCGTGTCATTGTATCGCCTTACGCGTGTATCGCCCACCGGATCCGGTGTAAACGTCATACGGCACGAGAATAGCTGACAGTCGTGGGCTGCCGCTCGCTGAGTCGTCCTGTAGAAATGCGCCACACTCGTTTGCCTTTTATTACCAGCTGAGTTGGACTCACAAGCGTTTGTGTTGATGCAATGGCGTGGCTTTTGAGATCGAAGTTGTGAGTTTAAGGTGGTTAAATATACCTCAGTGTCCTTGGTCGGCTCTGTGACTGTATTGTCTTTACTAGTATTGAGATCGAAGTTGGGTGCATTAAAATTAATCTGTCAGAGTGATAGGTCTTTTGGCTATTTAGAATGACCAACTTCACTAAACCCTGTTTCATACTTTACTCTCTAAAAGACCTTTACTTCGTACTCATCTGAGTCACGGATACCCAGTTTAGTGCGTGTCCATTTATTGAGAAGTGGAACTTCCTTGCTGTGTCTGATACGGAAGCCTGAGGGTAGTTCCCTTTTCTGAAGCCATGATCTGCCATGATAGGTCTGCTATTTGGCCTGCTTGGCTTTAGGACGAATCCTTGTAACACAACATACCAAAACAATATCAGTTGGTAGGCTGTATTCGAGAGTGGTGCTTGTCTGGCGGACTTAGGGGAAGAGGGTTCTTCTCCTGAGGGATTTGGGTCTCGTCCTAGGAGTTTAGAGAACTCTCTCCCTGGAGCAAGAAAGACTGATCCACTCAAACTTTTCAATTGCTGCAAATCCCCTCATTCCGGTAGATGTACCATATCTGACAGGCTTATAGCCAGCTTTGTCTGGTCATCCTAAATCCTCCTTAAAACAGTAATAACCTTAAAATTGCAGGAAAGTAGAAAATATGGATATTTGAAATCCCATGGGCTGTGCCTAAAAATAAAGTGCGTTCCAGGAATTTTTATATTGTTTTAGAACACTTCTGGGGGTTAAGGTATATATTGAGTTCAGAGTATCGAATTACCAGTTTTTATTAAAACTACTCAACCACTTACCATAGAGAAGATAATTGCTTCTCTTTTCTGTGTAAAAAATAATTAAGGTTACATTTTTTATTCTGCACATGCTATAATCAACGGTCGAGGAATTGAGAAATGCTTGAATACTGCAATCGAAAACTTTGCGTTCTTATCGTAGGCCTATCTTTTAACTATAAAATTAACTTACTCTTATAATTTCTTATCAAGATTTTATATTTATAAAAACTTGTAAAACTATTTGTTGAACTTGTCATGGATTATAAATTTTTATTAGTTGATTTCTTGTATTGCATGTTGATAAGAAAATAAGAAGTCAACTAAGACTGCCTTACGACAACGTAAAAAAATAAAGATACCGTAGCAATTTTCAATCCTTTTGCGGTTGATTTTTATTACTTCTCTAGTGCTACTTTTTCTACTTATACATTAAACATAGCAGTGTGATTTGATTAAGTTGTTCTTTATGCAAGACCAGTAAGTACTTGCGACATTTATGTATGCCACACTGATGAAGCAATTCTAAATAATGACTATAACTTTAATGCAAGGAAACAAAAAAATACAATATAAGCCATTACATTTTATGGGCCATCAGCTATAGCATAATGTATTAAAGCGTATAAAATCTCCGTGTGCCGGAAACGTTTACGGTCGCGTGTGGCTCGCTCTCGTGAACGTATCCATCAGGCACTACTGGCCGGCAGGAATAAGAAGCAGAACCAAATGGCAAATGGAATGATTGTCAGCATGCTTGGCTGCGGCTGCGGTAGGTGGATGTACTAGGCAATACTGGCCGGCAGGAATAAGAAGCAGAACCAAATGGCAAATGGAATGATTGTCAGCATGCTTGGCTGCGGCTGCGGTAGGTGGATGTACTAGGAAATACTGGCCGGCAGGAATAAGAAGCAGAACCAAATGGCAAATGGAATGATTGTCAGCATGCTTGGCTGCGGCTGCGGTAGGTGGATGTACTAGGCAATACTGGCCGGCAGGAATAAGAAGCAGAACCAAATGGCAAATGGAATGATTGTCAGCATGCTTGGCTGCGGCTGCGGTAGGTGGATGTACTAGGAAATACTGGCCGGCAGGAATAAGAAGCAGAACCAAATGGCAAATGGAATGATTGTCAGCATGCTTGGCTGCGGCTGCGGTAGGTGGATGTACTAGGCAATACTGGCCGGCAGGAATAAGGAACAGAATCCTATGGCAAATGGAATGATTGTCAGCATGCTTGGCTGCGGCTGCGGTAGGTGGATGTACTAGGCAATACTGGCCGGCAGGAATAAGAAGCAGAACCAAATGGCAAATGGAATGATTGTCAGCATGCTTGGCTGCGGCTGCGGTAGGTGGATGTACTAGGCAATACTGACCGGCAGGAATAAGAAGCATAACCCTATGGCAAATGGAATGATTGTCAGCATGCTTGGCTGCGGCTGCGGTAGGTGGATGTACTAGGCAATACTGACCGGCAGGAATAAGAAGCAGAACCAAATGGCAAATGGAATGATTGTCAGCATGCTTGGCTGCGGCTGCGGTAGGTGGATGTACTAGGCAATACTGGCCGGCAGGAATAAGGAACAGAATCCAATGGCAAATGGAATGATTGTCAGCATGCTTGGCTGCGGCTGCGGTAGCTGGATGTACTAAGCAATGCTGGCCGGCAGCTAACAGGAACATAACCTCATCAGCAGATATGGAATGATTGTCAGCATCCTTGACTGCGGCTGCGGCAGGTGGATGTACTAGGCAAAGCTGGCCGGCAGCAATCATGAAATTAACTATATCAGCAGATATGGAATGATAGCTAACATCCTTGACTGCGGCAGCAGCAGGATCGAACGGCCTTCTCGGCGACCAGTCGCACCGCAAGGCCGTCTGACCATTACTATTGTTAGTTTACCATTAATACTTCGCCGCTGCACTATTATTTCCTTGCCTTTGATCCTTAGGCGGCAAAACAGCTATAGTGGTTACAGGTGTTTCCTTTCGTAGCACCATTGTTATGGGTTTCCTTACTGTTTGTTATATTGTCGTACATTATTAAGAACTACAGTATTGGTATATTCTTGTTCTATGGCAAGAAATTTTCAGTATAAATCAAAATTGTGTGTAAGATTTCTTGTTTTCTAGAAACACTTTGAAATTGCTTAGTCCTTTTTTGCTGATTAAAAATTATTTGTTTTTGAAAACTATACTACCGAATATTAATAAAAAAGAGGGTTGAGGATACTTTGTTAGGCAGTGCACATATCACTATATCCTTGCAGGTATTCTCTACCTGCAAGGTTTATTATTTTTTGTGGTTTTACGTGCGTAGACGTGGACTCAATCTACTGTATATACAGTACTTAAACAGTGCATATATCGCCTTCACCTCTACAGGTATTTTCTGCAGGGGTTCTTCATGAGGTCTATTATTTTTAGTAGTCTATTATTCTGACGTGAGGACACCTTGGACTCAATCCATTATTAATAACTAGCTTACCCAGCATGCTTAGCAATGCCATGAGAGATTTCTTGCTCTTTAGGTGAGCTCGTTCGTTATGGTCACTCGCCGCAAGTCTTATATTAGGCCTATACTTATCTTCCCTTAATACTTTTTAAATGAACTGCTGTTTGTAGAATTAATATTCTAAATGTAATCGTATGTTACAATACAAAAATTTGTTTCTATAACAATAACATGGTAACTTTTAAGACGTGTGGTGTGGAGCCCCATGGAGGAATCTTGAAAAAAGTATCCTATAGTTCTTCCTGGTTCTAAGCTACCTCCCCACGAATATTTTTGAGCCAAATCGGTTCAGCCGTTCTTGAGTTATAAATACAGTAGAGTAACTAACACTACTTATTTTTATATATGTGTAGAAGATTTGGTCAAATTCGATCTCACAATCTATCATTTATAATCAAAGCCCTTTCTTCAAATCATCTGATAAGCTATATTGTAATACGTTTGTCCTTTTCTGTTTTCATTTGATACTTTATGATTCCGTGCTATTTGCAATAGCTTTCGTTTCAAAACACGTCACGCAATAACATACTTTTTCCAACGGGCTTGAAAATATTTGTGTTATGTTTTTACTCTCTTAATATGTATGGATGCAAGAAATTTGCTATGACAGCTACTGAACATTTTCTCTTCTAATTATATAAATGAAGTTCCTTGATATTCTTCCCCACTTGCGATTTCCCCGTCCTTTCTCCCATTTTAATCTTGCAAAAAATCAAATTTGCATTAATCGACTGATACGCATCCAAATCACTTACGCCTCGTCCACCTCCGCCCGGCGACCGTGGCGCCCGCGGCGGGACCGGTGGGCGGCGTTAACGCGCCCGGATGAAAGTGGCGCCCAGGGCGGCCGGCTGGGGAAAGGCGGTCCAGTTTTGGCGCCCGGACAGGGCGCTGCTCCGCGATAGAAAGCCCCCGCCCCGCCGCCACGCCGCGCCGGTGACATCAATTTCGCCCATTATAATCTTCTTTTTCCCGCCAATCGCCATTGTATATGGAGCGACGACTTTCAAAATAATAACGGCTCTTTAATATCCGTCCTTTTGTGATTAAATAGTACAGATGTGTCGGCGAAACCTTGTATTGAATGAAGCCTGGGGAGTGGATTCGCCGTGCATGAAGAGAGAGAGGCTCGAGAGATGAGAGATTCGGATAAACTAAACGACGAAGGGGAGGATAGAAAACCTTATAATGTTACGAAATAGTCAATGTCAAATTGCTCGACGATCAATATAGGCCTTTTAAGTCTCATAGTATGCCTGATGACTGAATTCCCAAAATTCAATCATATTTTTCCTACTTTATATTTTTATTTTAACTTGAGTGGCAAAATAAATCCGCAATTTTATTTTTTAATCTTTTCCATTATAATACTGCAGCATGTATGATTAAGTACGGTAACCTTAGAAAGATAAAAATTATGTTGATCAGATAATCAAAGGCCAATTGATCTAATCGATTTTCAACTTGGTCAGTTTTATATAGTCAAATGTTAAATTATACGAGGGAAACCCCATAACACATCAACTGTTATCGTCTGAGTAAAACTTTGGCCGGCAAGCTCCGATGCATCAGGTTTCGATTGGCCGATCGTTGGCGTGTGAGCGGGGCGGGGTTGACGATCGGCCCGCCGTATGTTGTGATTGTGACCTTTCGTCGTGTTGCCCAACGCTACAGCGGTGTCATCATCATCGTGTGGTGACGTCATCTACAACAGGCTCAAACACAACACCGAGGCGTTACTGGTGTCGACACCAGTCCAAACGCTCTTATGGGTAAACAAGTCATGGGTAAGCTCTTCTGGGTCTGAAGTTGGGCAAAACGAGGGGGGCACTAATTTTTTTATCCTTTTCATTAGTGAAAAAACTGCGGTGCATATCCTCTCTCAGATCATTGTAATCTAGGATGATTCCGATCACCGTTTACATTTATAATAATTTAAATTTTCGATTAAGTCTTGTAGGAGCTATATGTTGAATTGAGAAACGTACTTGTATCAGAGAATACATAGCTTACTTATATTTACCATATTTCATCCATATGTAGTCATTATTTGTTTGTTTTAGTGCCTCCATGAAACTTATATGTTATTGGTGGATCGCTTACGCGGTAATCTTGCAGAATAATTTATTGCATCTTGAAATCGTTAAGTCAGCAAGCATGACATCAACAGTGCAATAGCAACAAAACATTTTGAACTAGGTTCGACTCTAATATAGGATGAGTGAGATCATTATTTATAAACAAATAATGACGTAACTTGGCGTGAAGAGTGTTACCGTCAGCGACTAATAAATAAATGAAACATAAGTTCACTTAAGTTTGGTTCCTAAGACATCGTCTGTAAATGGTCGTTGCAGATTACGATATGTTTATGACTGTTTTGTTTCCCCCCGGTTACCGTACATTGTTGGTGCTGGGTATTTCAGCAAACTTCATTTAAGAAAAGTCCTGTATATTAAAACGTAGTGACGTAGAGGCAACGGAAACAATTCATGATAAGCCTTGATGTTATCCTTACCTGTCTATCAACTTGAGCACTGTATAACATCAGGTAGTCCCGTAACGAGCGGTCCTAGTCCTTTATGTATTCCGGCCGAGTAGCAGACTTCCTCTGCTGCCCATCAACACTCCAGTCCGGTCTAGTCTCCGCGTCGCATCATTCAGTGGCTTCTGGGAATGAGTTAACACGCCCAGGACAAGAGGACGACCGCCTGGCTTCCAGCACTCCCTGATTCTGTGAGACTAGGGATAAAGAGAAGACAATGACTCTCTATGCGATCCAGCTCTTACATCTTGCATACGATGTTTCACCACGGTCCGGAGAATTGGGGAATCGTTAGCTTTCTTCCTTATAAGGGATCTTCAAGAAGTGAACTGATGTTCTGTTTGAATGAATGTTCACTTAAACCGTCCGTATAGAGTAGTAGGGCCATTGCGTAGGTACTGTGTAAACGTTTTGTTGAAAAAATTTGTATTATCAATGGATTTTATGTACTGTGGGAGGAGGTTGTCAGGTTGAGGAGGTTGTGGGAGGAGGAAGTAGGACCCTGCATAGTGAGGAGTATAGAACTGAACTTCTTTATTTTGCTGTATATAGTTATAGTTATTCCGCGACTTCGGATATCGTAAGAATGTTAGTCTTGTAGAGTTGTTGGTTCGGAATTTCGGTCAAGAATAATGGTTTCAAATATGTATAAGGATAAGAGGGTTTAGATCGAAGGGCAATGAAAAGTGATTTGCAGCAGTGTTCAATGACAGGAGTCCGAAGTATTGTCCTAAGAGTTTTCTTCTGATCTGAATGCATTGCTTTAAAACAAATTTTATGAATGATTGAAGCTGGGTAAAGTTAGGATTATGAACTTCTCTTAGTTACAAATACAGCTGTCACAGTTTTGTTTCGTCCATCTATTGTTTGTATTAGTCGGTAAAAACCACTTTCATAGTCACGAACACAAGAGCCCAGCGATGAGAAAAACGGGGACTTTCAACAAGCAACGCACTGGTGATATAAGTTACTGTAATTGAAGCTTTCCCTAAAAGGTGAGCGCTGAAATTGAAGTGAGAATGTGTGAAGCGCGATTAAGAGTGGGTACAACTTGGTCGTGACCGCCTCTGCGCATTATAACCTCCACCACGCCGTTTCGTATGTCACGTATCATTGCAACAATATTATCCAACGTCAACAATCAATGTTGTCAAACCTAGTTCAAATTACTTCCTTGGGGAAGAATCATGGAAAGCACATGCTAGTGAACCTTTTCAATGTGTCTATAGTCTTCGGTATCTCAATTTTGTTTGAACTTGAAATTGCAGTACGGCATCACACGAAAGTAAAATGCACAAATTGATAAGTCGAATACCCAACCTTCAAATCGCTCAATTTTGAAGGGCTGTAAACTAGTTGTTTTAATAAAATGAAGATGTTTAACCTGCAAACTGTAATTAATTAGATGCTTCCAGAACTGTCTCATCATTAAGTAACTTGCGGGTTAACGGGTTATAAAGACGATGAGCCATTATGTGTTTAACAGCATCATTGTTTACCATAGAAGACTTTTTCTCACCGGCGTTAGCGGCGCCGGGGCTTGTTTGCGAAATGAAGATTGTAAACGTCTACCTTGTGTTGGCCTACCTTTTACAGCTTAATTGCCGCAGTTAGCTGGGTGTTAAAGGCGGCGCTTTTGTTTCTTCTGCTGCTCACATGTCCCGTAGGAAGAATACATAACCAGCTTTTAAAGACCGTCATGTTGTTATGTTGACTAGCTATAAACAACATCCATGATCTACAACTTGGGATAACGGACAGGTATAGGCAAGGAAGTCTAGAGCACGAATCATCAACTTAAAATCTTGCCATTAAAAGTTCTACCTTTGATAGGTTTTCAAAATGTAGAATTTAGTGATCTCTTTGTAAAACCCTCTATAGAATAATGTATTTTAGGCATATGAATATTTTGTTGTGAACCTTTAGCCAACCTATTTCGTAGCGGGGTTTTCATGGTATCAATTTCCATGTTTATCAGAAATCATCCCGTTTTGTAGAAAAGGTCCTGGAATTGGAGACACCAGCTGTTCTCTGCAACGTCTGCAACTACAGTAGTAACTAGTAGTTCTGATTGTGCCTCTCATTCGGAGGTCCTCTTCCGTTTATTCTGATCGTTTTTCTTTGATTTCTCAGTTTCGCCAATAATTAGGCAAAGATTCTTCTAAAGTCAAAGGGCAATATTCTGCTATGATAGGTAATTAAGAAATCTGTGTGTTTTCCGTAATCTCCTCTTGAATAAAAAGAGCCATCCAATTGTTTTTGTGTACACTACTCATCTTATTTGTACTTCATATGTATCCTGATGAACCCCTATTAAAATTTTTAGACTGTGTTGTGTAACTTTTCACCTCGTATATTAACTATACCTACGATGGAAAGTAAAACTTTTTTTTAAACTGAAGGTTAGGGGTTATTTTAAGTACATAGCTTTCGTGAACTAACCCTTTTCGAAGGGTTAGTTCTAACTAAGCGAACTAACTAAGCTTTTCAAAGACAGGACCCCTCCAACAACAAAGCCTGACCAGTCCCGATTTCGTGACCAGTTTGGCGGCTGTCGCGGCGGTAACCCGAACCTCCGAACTGGACTTGTTATCGCTTCCTGTCCTGACCGGTAGAGGACGCGGAAGTCGCGGCCGCATGCGATCTCAGCCGGCAACCACCGGCAGCGGTGGCGGCGGCGGCAGCGGTAGTGTGTGAAAGTGGCGAACATGAACTGGGAACAGGTATCGCTTTCGCTGAGTACTAAATCTTGTAGGGAGTCACCGGCTTGCGTAATCCGCCGGTCACGACGCCGCGCCGGGGAGTCGTTCCGTGAACGATTCCGTGAGTGATTCGGATTGTGTTCATCCAACAAGGAAGGTCACGTGATGACTTCTGAACGATTCGTTGTGGTTAGAAATATATTTGCGATTCAACTTGGACGTCCGCACACTTAATGGATGAAGTAGGCTAGTCGAATATTGTATTTTTGAGGTTTATTCGAAGAAGCCAGTAGGTATTTTCCTCAAATTATTTGGAATATGATGAAGAAAATCTTAGAGAAATCATACTGCTGGAAGTCATCGAATCGAAACCAAAATCGTCAAATGTCTTTTTATTGCATTTTATAAATAAAGTTTGCTCATTAAAGTTCTATTGCCATAAGATCTACTCCAATCCATAAGCAGTTCTGAGATGACACAATTCCTTGTGTTAACATAATCTACATGAAGATAAGCATTTTATTAATATTGAGAACCCCAAAAGTTTTGTCTTGTTTATATTTTGGTTTTTGTTTATGTAACCATTCACTGAGTTTTTTTTATGTAGGTTATCAAAAAGTACAATAAAAGAGATACGATAAAACAGTCACAACATACAAATTAATGGGTCTGACTGAAAATCATACGACTGTGTCAATTCTAAATATAACTAACTATACTCCCCACGATGTGTCTCACATATTATGCATTGTTTCAAAATAGCAAAATTAAAAACTGCTTTTCAACCACAAACAGCATCCTTTATATTCGATTATTCCCACACTAAACCACATGCAACTAATTAGCTTACAGATAAACGAAACCTTGGTGTGTGATTAGATCCAATAAATCCACCCGGTTCGACCACCTATCTGACAGCCAGTACGGGCGTTACGCAAGGTGCAACTCCGTCCTTGCGCTTGCGCTGTTGTCGTGGCGCACGGCGCGCGAGACGGCGCGACGCCGCCGCTGCAGCTACATGCGCCGATACAGCGCATGCGCATTGGCGCATCTGCCTCCAGCGGCGCGGCGCGGCGGCAGTGAAAGTGGGTGAAGCGGAGGAGCATTCTGTCGATTGAGTGTTGCAATCCCACGCTCCAATGGGTTGTCAACTTTGGTTGAATTAAATGGGTAGAAGGGTTTGGTAATCAAGAAACAATTCAAACTACGCCTACCTATACCTATAGGCCTAATGGCTTACAAAAGGAGGTGAAACATTGATTTTTGATAATATTAGCAATAAGATTTGTATTGCATGTTTAGATGAGTACATTACTTATACTAAAACTTTGTTATGAACCTGTAATGACAGTGTCATCTCCTGTTGAATTCTTTTTACAATTAATTATTCAGTTGCATTTTGTTTTATAAATTCCTGTGCTGTTTGGAATTAATACCAACATTACGGTGTGATTGAGCTGTTAATTAGATTCGTTGACGGAGAGCTCCAAATATCTAAAAATAAGTTGCCTGCTTAAAATAAGCTGTGAATGTTATAAATAAATTGATACCTACTGTAACTTATTGCATTGAATTTTAATTAGCATGATGATCATATTGGTAACTGTTTTGTTTTGGTTGGTAATTAACTCTATTCTTTAATGCCTCTCATATTTTAATGACATAAGTAATCTTCAACAGAATTTCATTTTAGATTTATAACCACAAAAGTTGGGTTTGGATTTAGCTTCCAGGCTTTAAAGTATTCACCGAGGGTCGTGAGGTCATTTGTTAGTGTTTCCTCAGCTAGTTGGAATTCCTTGTGCTGATAAGCCAGAGCTATATCATTTGCGTAAACGAACTTTGAGGAGCGAGTGTCTGGAATGTCGGCTGTATACACATTAAACAGCAGTGGGGCGAGCACTGACCCCTGTGGCAGGCCATCCTTTAGTTGCCTAGAAGTACTTTCCTTTCGTCCCAAATATACTTTAATCATCCTGTTGGAGAGCATTGAGTTGAGTAGACGCAACAGGAAAGGGCAAGGAATCAGGTTGTAAAATTTAATAAGGAGGCCTTTTCTCCAGACAGTGTCATAAGCTGCAGTAAGATCCAGTGGTGTAGTGGTGCGGGAACGCGTGGGAACGGCGTTCCCACACTGGTTTTCAAGAACCCAGGAAAATCCCAGTGCCCCGTTCAGGGAAAATCCAAAAAAAATAGCTAATAAGTTTTTTTTATAAAAAATATTAATTAAACAGTATAAAAATATTAAACAATATTTATATACCAACAATAAAATGCACTACTTTTGTAAACACGATTTTACTCTATCTGTTTCCAAAGATAACCTCACTCTCGCTTGAACTTTGTATTTTGCACAGAGTAGGCCTACGGTATACGGTGGCGGCCATCACTCTCCCCTCCCTCCACAACCTTTCCACACCTAGAAGAGGATGCATTTTCCGACTACTTGTAAACATGATTTTGTCAATCTGTCGATGAACTTTAATTTTAATTAATTACTAGGTTTTTCCTCTGTTTTATGAATTTAATTTATTTTAGTTCTCTGCTTTTTTACTTGTATAGAATATGTGATTTAAAAATTAGGTTATGTATGTTGCTATTTTGGGGGTTAAAAATAAAAGTAGTTAGTAAATTAATTAATAACCTTTTCCAAAACAACCTTCTTTTGTTAAATGAAGTTAGTTAAATATAAAAAATATACTGGTTTTTTATTTTGCTTTTCTCAAAATCATCAAAATTATTAAATATTTTCTTGAATCCTCAGTAAATTCAGTTAGCTAAAAATACATTGCCTAATACGCAAATCTATTGCTATCGCTATCGTATGCATTTAGGGAAATTTTATCTTAATTTTTAGGGAATTTGACAAATATATATTAAGCGTTCCCACATTGGAAAATTTGCCACTACAACACTGGTAAGATCGAAGAAAGCAACGGAGGTTTTCAACCTGCGCTCAAACCCATTCTCGATTAAAGAAGTAAGAGCTAGAACCTGGTCACAACAGTTGTGCCCATCAGGTCTAAACCCAGCTTGTTCGACGGGGATGCTGGAATCGAGAACAGGGAGGATTCTTTTGTATATCAACCTCTCGAGCAGCTTATAACAGACACTAAGAAGGGCTATGGGTCGGTAGCTTTCGGGCAGTTTTGGATCTTTACCGGGCTTTAAGACAGCTATTATTTTGGATTTTCTAAATATACCAGGCAAGTCGCCGGTTTCCATTATGGTGTTAAAAACTGCAAGAAGCCACTGTCTAGCCTTTTTACCCGAGTGTTTTATAAACTCCGGGAAGATTTCATCAAAGCCTGCTGCTTTGCCAATTGGCATCGCATCAATCGCCGCCTCTAGCTCATCCATAGTGAAAGGTCTAGAGACTTCTAATGGTGCTTGCCGACTTTGCTTTATTTCATTTAGCTTAAAGTTCACCTTCCTGTCCGCAGACGTACGCACGGGTTTAAAAAAACAGGAGAGGCGTTTTGCAACATCACAAGGGCGAGGTTGCAAGACAGTGTTTTTATCGTTTGTTTTACCAGTGGATAGCTTTCTGAGAAGAGACCAGGGTTTGCGACTGCTTTGGGTGAAGTTCATGTTCTCGACAGTTTTCACCCATTTCTCTCTCCTGGTGTTGTCGAAAGAGTAAAGCAGTTCGTCCGCTACATCTCTATCTGCAGTATCAGTTGACTCCATCCTGGTATATACTCTTTCCTGATACCTCTTGGAATAGACGCTTTAGCGCAAGACAGAACAAGTTGTGTGAACCTATCGTAGTTATTTTATTTTAGGAGGGATGAACCTTATGCCCTTGTCAAGCCTGCTGGTGGAGAAGGCCTCCCACTCAGCTTTGTTAAAGTTCCACCTAGGCTAACTTATTGCAAATACAAAAGAGTACGGATTTTGAAATTAAGATGTAGGTAGAACTATTGCTGTAATTGTGTTGAAATCGTTAAATGGGGTTGAACTAAATCCGTTGCTAAGGATGTAATTGATATATTTATATTATTGTTGGTTCTGCCGTTGTACATAATTTATTTTCTTGGTGGTACACCTTGAGCATGAGCCGTCCCTTTTACAACACCTGTCCTGCTAGCTCCACAGCACATTGCTGTCCTATCAATTTTCTGTGCTGTGCTGCGTCGCCTGCTCGGCCGAATGGTTTCTCCCATCAGCATCATCGGTCTCGAGTCCCATCAGTCTCATTGGCTTCGGAGCTTCCTGTTGTGTAATTCCGCTAATAAGCGTCGGTCCCGCGGCTTCCGTTTCCGGTACGCTTGATCGCCGGATCCGGATACGGCGGATGATCTTATCGGATGGCCGACCCGCGGTCCGCTCGCGCGCGTTAGGCTCGGTTCACACGAGCGGTTGTTGCCGCCGCGGCGCCGCAGCGGTGCCGCGGCGGCGGCCGTCGCTGTTCAGTTCACACGAGCGGTAGTTGGCGGCGGCACGGCGGCGGCAGTTCATCGTGTTCTCCCCACCATTGTTGGATGCATTAAGGCTCAGTATTCTGTCAACCATGGAGAGGTCTAGAGTGAAACAAGTTACCGTGGCATATTTAGCTTATAAACATTTATACCGTGAGAGGGAGAGAAAGTATTGGACGCATCCTCTTGTCAGTGCAAGGTTGTTAAAAGGTGCGTTCTCCACTCTTTTCGAGGACCTGAAAGAGGATCCTCTAAAGTTTTTCAATTACTTTCGCATGAGTATTCAGAACACTGTCATGCGTCTGGCAGTGAGACCCCAAGAAATGTTGGCAGTAACATTAAGGTAAGCAAATTATTAAATTATTAAAGAATTCCGCTCCTTGTCGTGTTTCTCCTTGAAGTCGGGGTAGACTTCTACACACACTTCCTCCCACGCATTCGTCTTCTTGATCTTGTCGTGGTAGTCCGCAAGAGTAGTGTTCCATAAACATGGTCGAATTTTCACTGCTTCAATAAAGAGTTCATTATCGAACCCAGAAGGATCCATTGTCACACAATGGCGAGAACAGAGAAACACGGACTGATCGCCACTTGGGACTGGGGGCAACTGCCGCTCGTGTGTATCGTTTCGGGCTTCGCCCCCTCCCCTTTTTATTTATTTCTAGAGGGCGCTTTACAATGTTGACCAACTTTTATTACGAAATCTTAAATGTGAATTGTAATTTAACAGTTGATTAAACTTACCTTCAGTTAAATTTTAAAGCCAGATAGTAAACAAAAATAGATCTCTGTCACTTCGTAACCAAAATACATGTACTTTAGGTGAGTCTCTCATACAGAATCATAAAATGCGCAATTTGCGCACGAGCCATCTCATAATAAATTTATTTCTTGGTGATTTGCACTAATACAATAATTTATTGTAAAATAGAAAAACATATTATTTTGGGAAAATAATGAAAGTCCTCTTATTATGAACGCAATAACATTCATTTATTGATAACATAACCATAAATACACGTCATAAGGAGTGAAGCGAAGGTTTTGTTGTGTCGGAAACATGGGTGGTTGCAGCGGCGGCAAGTGGCGGCAGCCGCCGCCGCGCCGCTCGTGTGAACCGCCTGGAATGTCCCCAGGTACTGCTAGACCGCCGCGACACTGGCGGCGACCGGCGGCACCGCGGCGGCGTAGCAGTCCCTGGCGGCGACCGGCGGCAGCTGGCGGTGCCGCAGCGGCGCCGCTGCCGCCGTCCGCTCGTGTGAACCGGCTCCATTTGACTCAATGGTCCGCTACGCCGCGCCTGCGGTGCCGCTGCGGCGCCGCGGCGGCAACAACCGCTCGTGTGAACCGAGCCTTAATGTTTCCATACAAATGATCCGCGCAGCTTGACTCAAGTGATTACAGCTGAGGCGTACACTTGCCACTTACTGAGCTAACATTGGTCTTTTGGAATGATGTAGAGGAATGTCAATAAGAGGATGTAAAAGAATGCGTTCTGACCATTCTGACTTGTTGATATAAACCAATGTTTCATATCTGTGAACAAAGCGAAAGAGCTCGACTAAAAAAGGAAGAGGGCGAGTGAACGGAGCGAACGAGCTTTGTGTGAGAACGAAAGTAATAATTTTACCGAGCTCAAGCTCGGTTCCCCTGGTACTGTGTTGTAACGTTAAGCAAGTATTTCCAACGTGAATTCTGTAAATAAATATGCCAGTCCAGTCCGATAATACTAAATTTGTCCTATGTATTTTGAGTCTATAGTAAACTCTTGATTTTACAGATTCGTAAAACCCGTATTCCGGATAGTCCGGACCGATAGTTTGGAATGTTTTAGTATTACAACTTCTGTATAACTCCGTGTTTTTAAAATGCAGTAATTTAAGTACTTTGAATCTTTTATATTCTTAAATGATGATAAATCTTGATTTTCTTTTTCAGAAAGGGAGGGAAGAAATGCTGAAGATGTTGAACAACCTGGTGAGTAATTATTGACAAAAAAGGTTTATGTAGTGCAGTTTGTTTTTTATCAATTTCCCGGTTAAGTCTTTCCCTTGAACTTACTGTTTTATAATACCAAGTATATGTTCACAGAGTTTACTAAATAAAGCTGAACCTATCACATCATGATTTGCGACGGTAGTTATATGTTTAGTTTGTGATTTTTTGGATATTAATTGCGTTACGGTTGAGCTTATACACGAGTTTGAACAAAACATAATCTGTCTTGATAACCTTTCCCTCAATATTTAACAGAAGCAGTTATTAAGAAGCCGCCGCTTTTATCTGTTACTTCAAAACCCTATTGCCATCACCTCTCAAGATTTTCATTCAATTAGTCCTCCTTCTCAGGTTCCTAAGCATGACATCCCCGGCGCGGCGCGGCGAGGTGTCGGAGGCCCTTGAACCCCGCGGCCGGGTCCAGTGGCGGGCCACATAATCCAATAATTATCCAGTGACATAATTCCAGCGGCGAGCGTGACGAAGCGGTCGGTCTCGGGAGAGGTTCCCACACATCGCGGCGCATGCAAACACAATGATGCCGTCGCCGAGAAAAACCGAGATTCGCTCCTCTCGAGCCCGCCAGCCGCTAGCGTCTCTATAGAAAGACTTACTTGGTGGTCGAAAATAATTATACCGCATTTTTAATAGGAGAGTAACGAGAGATAATCGGTACTTTTGGTTGAACGTTTCTGGTTTCATTGTCGTTCACGTTTTCTTATACCGATTTTATTGTGCGAATGTTTAGTATAAAGTACATAGCAGGACCGCAGACCTGCTATAGGTGCGTGTGTGATTTGCCTTAGTTAAGCCGCGTTTACACCGGAGTTGGAGACCGGAGTTGCAGACTTTTATCGGCAATCTCGATTGCAGACGCACTAAAACAACTGCAACTCGCGTTGCCGACCGGAGTTGCAGACCGAATTTTCGAGTCGGAGACCGAATTTTGGTTTTCCGACCGGAGTCGGTAAAGATCAAAGGCGGTTGCCAACCCCGGTCGGCAACCCGAGTTGCAGCGCCTATTTGATCTGCAACTTGAGTCTGCAACCAACCCCGCCACCCCTCCCGCCCATCGGCTACGTCGCTACACGTCACTTCCTCTCCCACCAATCGGCATTATACACACTGACTGATGGCTCGGTTGCAGAAGCAAACTGTGTACAGTTTCAAGCACAGGTTGCAAACTTCTGTCTGCAACTAGCGTCTGCAATCGAGATTGCCGATAAAAGTCTGCAATTCCGGTCTCCAACTCCGGTGTAAATGCGGCTTTATGTGTTGTTAGTAAGCAACGTACAATTAAAGCACGTTAATTAAAGTATAAAAAATTGTTGGCAAAATGAGAAATTATATACAACGTAGCGTGTAGATGTGTAGTATAGACAAGTGTCCCTTAAATTAGACTAATAATATCCTTTGTCATGTCGGATCGTAGCCCATCATAAATATTCATGACGCATTTTGTGAAATAATTTATTTTTATTATACCGTACAAAATGTTCTAGGTGGCATGAAAATCAAAGGATTGGGCCTACTCTAAATATCACTATAGACAAAAGCACAGTTTTTCGGTTTAAATTAAAGTTGCTGAAAACCTGTAAATTGTTCTATGCGCCTCACCGCAACGCAGGAAATCTCCAGAGCGTCTAACACGTTCCGTTGAAGAAATCTTAATTAATTCATTAGTGGGCCACAACCAACAACTTCTTTTGCTGTACCTTCATAAAAAATGTCCGGGGAAAATAGTTCCTCATCTTTGTTGTCATTTTAATTAAGGTTTGTAGAACTTCATCTTCGTCTCCTCATGCTGTTGCATGCTGTCTATGCTGTTGCTGTAAAATCCAAAACTATAAGTAAAAATCTAAAAATAAAATGTAAGGACTATAAGTAAACTGTATAAGTGTAGTAGCTTAACTAAATTCTCTGCGAATAAACTAAAACATATGTAGGTATAAATTTTTTACAATTTTTCATTTAAATCACAAATTAAATTATAATTTTATTTTCTATGCGCGATTTGGACAGATGTTTCTAATCAATCAAACAATCGTAAACCTCCAGCCATCAGAGTGAAAGGTACAAATGCCATAATGCGAGTCGGAACCCATTGCCCATGACCTTAAGCGAATTCAATAATTAAAGGAAAGGCAACTGCGGACGTAATTTGGCCATCAGGCTCGAGTCACTTTCTTGAGACACTCGAGTCTCTAAATAATCGCTCGATTTCACTTTCTTCGAAATTACCTGGAATCGCAAATCATCCTCGTCCGTCATCGTCTTCCCTCTCCGTCTGTTGATTCCTTTAACGGCCGTCTGTTGATTCGTAATTGGCACTCGAGGCGCTGCGAGTTGGAAGAGCTGAAGAGCGCCGAGCATCATGCAGTTGAGTTTGAGCTGGCAGTGAACAACTCTGTCACAGAACATCCTTGTCAATGGTTAAAGTCGCCACACAAGTAGATTAGAATAGGCTATATAGAAGTAGATTGGTTGCAATTGTTGAAATTGACTGCGAATTATCTATGGATTCAATTTTATAGACTTTTTCTAGATAACATTTTTATATTCTAATGTTCTTTTGGGAACTACAATATTCCTCTTTTCTCTCTTGTAATGAAGTAGTTAAAATAATTTGTTTTCTTCGCTTCATGAATGATTTATTTATAGATCGGATACTTTTCAAAAAATGTACGTTAGTCTTATGATTATATTTTTTGTAACTCATATTCTTAACTCAATTTATTTGGTGTCGCCGAATGTTGAAGTGAAATTTAGTTAATCCACTTTAAAGTCTTTTCTAGCAAGAATTCATTTGTTCGTATTCAGCGCTAAACTGCAAGAATTGGCTGTCCAAGTATTTCAGATGAATTAAAATTAAAAATACTTATACGCGGAAGTTATTACTGTACTTACAAACACTATGAGCATCAAAAATTGTACTGAGATATTACAAATTTGAGGCTTCACAATTGGCTAATTGTGGTTAGATGTTCGACAATTATTGCCTTTTATAATGTAACATAATTTTGGGAAGTGTCTGAATATAACTTTTCACGTTCTTATGTGAGTGTTGTTGTTCCGTACGAAAGTAACTCCTAACCTAACGCAAAAGTCACCTTGACGACCCGTCGATGTACAGTATAATGTTGTCAAACAAGACATACTTTCAAAGTTTTATGAAACTAACGTATTCACACTATACAAATATAAGCAGACAGTCAACAGCGTATAAGTGGCAACACACAGTCGGCTCGGGCTTGGGAGCGGTTGCGCAAACATTCTCGGCCCCGGCGTGGAGCCCTGAGGCACGCCGCGGCTTCATTTGTCACATTGAGTGTTAATTACCTCCACCAGGCCTACGTGATTCCGCTATTAACTAAGTGAATTTAAACCTTCCGTCCCTCCTGGCACTAAACACTCATCGCGTTCTCATTCTAGAACCTTGTTTCCTTTTCCTTGAGGATCTCTGCGGACTCTTTACTGAGTTTTTGGACCGCATTCAATATGTTATGCTTTTTGTTTTGAACTTTACTGCCTTATTTTTAGTGTGTTTATTAATGATTTGTCTGCCTCCTGATTGGTTTTTATACGATTATTGATAAAGGCTGCAACACCTTGGCCAGAGAATCTAACGAAATTTGCGATTACTAGTTTTCTAAATAGGGTCCCATTTTCAAATCTTACTCGACATAAAGAAGATTTGAAAATGGAACCTTGCTACTTGAAACTTGTTTTAAGACACTGACGCAATTTGTCCTTTATACAGTAAGGTGAATATGAATGAAGGTAAAATGTGATGAGTTTGCTGAGGTGTTGCTTTGTTACTGACAAAGACAGGCTGATTCATGTGCCAGGATCATATTAGTTAATAGCCCATTGAACAAAGGCGGGTGGGTCCAGTTTTGAACCTTCCAAAGGTTTCTGACGTTTCTGCCCATCAAATCGGCAACCATGGGTATGCCTACTCAAAAGCGTATCTATAACCACTGAGCTACAGTACCCAGCCATGTAACCTTTATCAGGAATTTATAGACAGGAGGAGAAATGACATTCACAGGGGAAAATGATGGTGTACTTAAAAAATGGTGAAATAGTGATGTAGTTAAAAGCCAATAGTGTAAATGTTTTAAGTGTCAACATCCTGTCTCAACTTTAATTTGTTTTCAGTTCTTATTTTGCGTCATTTTTCTCTACATGCAAATGTCATCTCCAACAAAATTTTCTTGCATTAGGCTGGCCGCACACTACATCGAACGCAACACGACACGACACGACGATTTCTGTTTTATTTTCCAACAGATTTTCTCCCGTTTGATTGCGGCACTCCAGCAATCAGCTATAATGAAGCTGTTCAGAGGCTGATTCAGCACTACGCGGCCGTCGCCACTATTCCAATCCCTGGAAGTATTCCACTTGACCGGAACACCTGTGCACTTGTGGCCTTGTTGGCGAACCGCAGGCTGGTCCATTTCAAGGATGATTGGCAGTTAGCGGCGGTGTGTGTTTTGCCGCCAATTTCGGGAGTGGACCATCGCCGGTCACGATGGTCACGTCATGCGCCGCCGCCGGCTCCGCTGGAACCTGGAAACAGTGGAAACACCCAGTGATTCCACGGTTTCCAGGGCGTCCGCGCCGGAAGCCGCTGCTGACGAGTAGTTCGGCTGATCGCGCACGAGCGGCGCTGCATGCGAGTGAACTTCCGGGGGGCGTGCCACCTGACCGGAAATCATCTGCATTGTTGGGCGCTGAGAAGCGGCCGCCATTTTTGATGATGTTGGTTGTTGACCCGGTTGGCTTTATTCACTCGGTTTTGGGTCGCTCCTGATCTGCTATTATGGTATGTTAGCGGCAATTTGACCTGAAGCCGGGTCGAACAGTCCGCGGTGAATTAGTTTGAAAAGACTCTTTATTTTTGCATTGGGTTATCTAGGTTGAAATGACTGAATGGTGAGTGTGGTGAATGTGATGGATCAGATGAGGTGTAGCTTTGCTACAGACACAGATCAGATGACTCATTTGCCAGAATCCATAAATAGCCCAATAAAACCTTCTACCTTTACCTAGGCCGAACCGGCAACCTTTAGATTCAAAGGCGAGTTCTATAAGCACTTAGCTAACGAGCTCCAGCGAAAATTTAAATTAGCAACCGTCATGGACACTGTTGTTTAAAAAATAGTTTTAATGACCCTGGATTTATTCGTTGCATCGGACTTGCTTCAGTCAATAAAATAATCTTTGAATTCACAAGCAATCGGACCAATATGCTAAACTCTCTTCTGATGCATTCTTTAACACTACCCATTTAGATTTTATGCGTTTTGGGAATTTCTGCACCTTTATTCTTAAGAATAATATACCAGCATTTTTATGTAACTCATGATGGATGAAAGTATTGTTTATGCACATGTAGGACTGAGGGTATAGAAATTATCCTAAAATACGGACTTCAAAGTGGTCTCTCATGTTGTATATTCTAACTGGACACCACGACGCAAGCAAGATGCGCGGACAGCAGTAGAACGTGAGCGGGAGCGTGCGGCGGGTACACAAGGAGTTGGCAGTTGGCAGTGTCCTCCGTGGGTCACACACGCGTGGCGTGGTCGTCGTCGTGGTCACACTGTTGGCCGCCGTCCTGCACCTCCAGTGTCATAGTTCACCTCTACCGGCCACTCCGTACAATGACCTTTGTGGACCCCTTGAAAACAGAGCGAAAGAAGCGCTGGGACTGCCTGTTTTCTGGGAGATTATGAAGGAAAAACGTTTAATCATCGTCTTTTTCCGATTGGATTTTCAATAGATAAGGTAGAATTCACCAGGATTCCTAACACCCATATGTCTGTTTTAACCGCGATAAAAGGTGTAAAGAGAAAAATTGCATAGTGATAACTGCACGCACACCATACAAGCCATTCTAGTAGCATCAACCTTTTATACATCTCCAGCTCCTCATCTTGTAAAACACGTGATCCGATGAGTCCGATGATATGCTTTGTTGCTCCACCAATTTATTGACCTTTTTTGGTGGTTATGATGCATTAAAGGCATATTACAAAATGTTTTGTATAATTTAAGAGCTCCATCTTACTTGCTTTTAGAAGGAAACAATACTGTTGAATCACAAAATTCAGTAAGTTCTTTGGCTTGTCCCAGATTATCTTCATGATTCCTGTACGTGTGAAAAGGCACTCCTGTACTTTGTTTTGTTATACCCTTTTCAAACAAAAAGACCAAAGTCCTTATTCATCAAATAATAATAGTGATTCGGTTTAGATCGCCGTCAACACCACCAGGCAGCTCCCCTGCGCATGCACGCGGCGCGGGTCGCGGCGGCCGCGCCAGAACACACACCGCCGCCGCCGCGCCGCCCGCACCGTGTTATTATATTTAATAACGCCGCCGCATTGTCTTTCCCGCCGCCCCGCCCGCCGGCGGTGTTCCTTCTTCTCCACTGTTTTTAATGCCTACTTGGACCAAATTGCCGGGCTTTACGCCACCGGCCGGCCTCTAACGAGCGGCTCCGCTGTCAGCGATAGTAGAGGTGGCGCGGGGGTCCCGGGTCAAACGGAGCGTGCTCTACCGGCGTGGAATTGAAACTGATTCCATACAATTCCTTTTCGTAACATGAAGACGAGTTGGCTGGTTTTTTATGTTTGCAGTCGCTTTTGCTTTTAGATAGCTTTTGCGAGTCTGGTGGTTGTGGCTTTTGGAATTTGTTAACTAGTTGTGTTTTTTATGATTTAATCCAGACTCATTTTTGTTCAGTTTTTTTATGTTTTATTATTTTAATCTTTAAGTCTTAGGTGTCTCTTAGCACTCGATATTCAAACGCAACAGATTTAAGATTCTTATTTTTCGAACAGAGAATGTCTGACAACTAACCCAAAAAAAGCTTTGAACACTATAACATCGCATTGAAATATGGTAAAATTAAAAATGCGGTACCTATACGTTCTATGAAGTGAAATTTTATTAAGTAGGCTCTATATGATTCCTTGAAACCTATGCCCCCTTGCCTCACCTGCATCATTTCAGTATGGTTAGTTTTGGGTTATCTTTGAAATGAAGTTAGTGAAAAGTTATACAGTACAGTAAAACTTAGGGCCAAATAGTTAACTATAGTGAAAATCATTCCAGCTACTAAAACATCCCTTGTCACCCTTTACCTGCATGAATTATTAATTACAGTATTTGCAAATTTTCTTTGTAACGTGGCGTAGATAAAAATACAGTAGAGACCGAGTGTTTAACATCGGATAAAAGGGTATTTCCATACTCTCTTTTGTTCTTAAGGTAAAAATATATTCTGTATCGATTCAATGAAAATACGTACTAAAAACCGTTTTTTATGGGTTGAACGGAAAACAATCGACAGAGGTCATATTTGGCCGCTAAAGCCGCCTCCAAACACAGCGGTGTTAACGGGTTGGTTACGCAAACAGAGTCGGCCCCAGTGTGGAGCCCTAGGGCACGCCGCGGCTTCATTTGTCATGTGTAGTGTTAATTGCCGCACCTCCGCTACGTGATTCTGCTATTAACCGGACCTAAACTGAACACAAAACACGCCCGCGGGCCGCACACAGCACACAATGACAACACACAGCACATGCACAGCGGTTCCCACCTTTGTTGCCACACACTCCGACCCCCTTGACTCTTTTATCCACGGCATAGCTAGGTAAAACCTGATACAGTCATATTTCTTATAAATGTCTTTAGTGCACCTTCTTTGGCATGTTTTAAAATGTATCATTTTCTGTACGTTGTTTCCGTTCGCTACCCATGGTATAGAATGATTCACGTGGGGTGTCAAAAATCACAGGCCACCCTTTGGTCCTACAACCTTGAAATTATTCCCCACTGAATCAACCTCAAGGAATATCTAAATACTATTCAATTTTGTTAAATTTGTGTGAAAAAAACTAGGGCTAGTGGTTGAAGTATTGGAAATTTTAAAATTTACAAACTTAAGTGAGCTGATTGACCTCAAATAATAAAATTAGGGAAGAATTTCAGGGAATTCCGTAAATTTTGATTTCGACTTAAATCATGGCCGCTATTTGGAAATGCATGATGATTACGAAAATCTTTTTCACTGAAATAAAGCCTGTAGTCAAAATATTTCAACGATGTATGTTTTTAGGGCTTTTGCAGTATTTAAAATGTCCAAATTCGTACCTTTGGCCCTCAGTTCAATGAACACTTTAAACTTATTCGAATATTACAGTGATTTTATGTTGCTCCATGGGCCGGTTCAATTGCGGGCAGTTTAATTTCTAAGTTGTAGCACTAAGCGTTTGTCGGTTATCAATCCTAAACCTTAAGAGAATTGCCCTGAGTAGCAAACTGGATGAAATTTTTATTCTTCCTATTACCCAGCGCTACCTTGTCGTATTTCAACACCATGCCCATGTTCGTGGCAGTCGTGGAGTCGTGATATTGTATTACAGCATTACAGCCAGTCCTATCCCCCCCCCCCCCACACGCTTCATAAAGGTCATCAATTGCACATGTTCGTCCGACCCGCCATCCTTGGCCTTTTCAATTGTCTGTAATTGTTTTGATGTGCTTAAATTGACTTCCTACTTCTCGGGTTCCTCTGCAGTTCCTTGAAAAGCAGCGTTTAACATCAAGTTGAACTGAGCAAGCTAATTCATTCTCAAAATTCTGTTAAGCGGGATGCCATTATGTCTTAGGTGGAGGCGTAGCATTTAGGGTACCAACAAACAAGTTCTTTTGAAACTAGCTCACATGAAAACTTTAATTGTTTAATTCGTTGCAGTTAACAGTTCTCCCTTCTATGGCATTTCTTTTACCCACAAAAATATATCGCTCATGAAATTTTGGACGATTCTGTGTGATTTTCCCATTATAACACTGTTTATTGAATCACTTCTAATCAGAATCTCCAACTTTATTCTTGATGACTCTTTTGTAGGAAGGGGGCGTTGTAAACAAAAATCCATCGCTTAAACAAAACATATACCGAAATTCCAGACTTTACATTACTGTTCGTGCCGACATTCTATGAGAACGCGTATAGGCCTACTGTTTCGAATTATACACCGAATGTAAGGTACGATAAGGTATATAACCTTCATGTACAGTAAATGGCTCTTATTCCTAAATAAAATCCCAAATTGACTCGACGAAAGTTCATAATTACAATCAATCCTCTCGCATTAACTAACACTTCCATAATTCAAACAACCCATTAATCAATTAACCCCAATTCCTGCGGACAAACTACCCAGCCCCGGATGAACAATTCAGTGAATCACGGCGCCAAATTATCATTGAATAGCCCCATTGATCGGCGCCTCTAATTTGAGCTTTGTGTTGCCCAATGGACGACCGCGGCCGGTGGACGGTTGGTTCGTCGCACCCAGGGTCTTCACCTGCGGGTAATGGCCGCCAGATTGACTCATTTGGTTATAATACTCCTCACACTTTCCAATGATCACCATAGCTTTTTGAGCAGTTGGGGTCTCATATAATGAGATTGGTTCGTTTCCTACTACGCTTTACTTTTCCAATGGAAGCCCTTCTGGGAGGTCACTTTTCTCGCCGGTTAATGTAAATGTGAAGTGGATTGTGCAATCCGTCTTGCAGGTAAGGATATCGATAGAAAATTTACCTGTCTGAAAGTCTGAAGGTATCCGTAGATTAGCAAAGAATGGACCCTTTCTGTTGGTTGCTGCAGGTAAACCTTTCCCTTGATGTGTATTTTTGTAATTGCTTCGACATTTGATGTGGCTTCTAAAACACTCAGCTAAAATTAAATTTAACGTTTATCTACTATATCTATATTTACATCTTCCTTTGGGCTATGGTGGACTAAATCATTGCTGTGGCCAATTCTACTACTCCGTGTCCTTGATGCAGCTTTTCGGAAGTCCCGCCTTTTGTGTAGTGCTGTAATGTAAATGCAGTTACTGGCGGATCTTACACGGTCAATACTGATCGCGATATTTGGATCACGATCCAAATATTACGATCCGGATTGACTGTGTAAGATCCGCCATTGGGTGCAAATGATTACCTGGTCTTCGTTGGTTTATTTGAATGACGTGCTATTCACGTATTTTAACTTACTCAAACACTCAATTAGATTAAAAATAATCAATTATATAAAAATAATGTTTACCAATTACAGTATTTCACACCCCAAAACATTCGATTGCGAAAACTTACTAGCTCCTTATCTTGTTATTTTGGTTGCTTTTCAACCAGTCCTGGGATTTACAGGCCAAAAAGTCGATGGGGAAGGGCCTACCAAAATTTAAGAAGCCGACAACGTTCTAAACAATGTTTTACGCCCTTGGTAATTACTAATTTGACATTTCCCTTTCCTTCCCTTCTGTTTCTTCCCGTGGGACTCACTAATTATCCCGACTCACGCATCCTCTCCACCCCAGCCCTGACGGCCACATGTCGCCACGGTGGCAGCACTGGGCAGGCTGTGAGGTTGGCTACACTGGAATGCGGATCGCACCGGAAGTCACCTGTTGTGGTTCCCAGGTTCACCCACTTCCGGTGTTCCACACCCCCGCAGCCGCAGAAACTTCATGTAATACTACACGGGAGGCGGTGGGATGCTGTGGTGTGGGCTCCAGCGACTATACTGGGGTTTATTATCAATGGAGTGGGTGTTTCCGCCCCAAGGGACTCTATGTTTCTTCTCACCCCCTTTTTGGCTTGCTTCTATCCAATTTCAATTACATGTACAAGATATTGATGAATTTTAATGATCATGGAAGAAGACGTGATGCAGTAGATCATGAAAAATTATTTTAGATGAAAGGTTTCACTTACTTAGGTTTTACTTAGATGCAAAGTTGTTTCACTTACTGGAGAGGGGTTTTCAATAGGTTCCGATATAATCGTAACTGCCCAGAGAAACATTTTCTACTTTATTGGTTACCTTCTTTTTTATTGGTATAATTTAAATCGGTGAAATGAATTACCCATACTGATTTGTGTTGATATGCTTCGATTGGCTCGATTCTAAAGTGACCTTTAATTTTGTGTACTGTATGCGCGTTTTTGTTTTTACTTACAAAAGGTTTACTTTAGTCAATGTTTCATGGGATTTGTAATGGGAAGGTAATAATGTCGTCAAAACGCAAAATATAAAATAATTGATGAAAAATGCACTTCATTCGTACATTTGGTTGTTGAATATTGGATGTGTATCTAATAAGCCCTACATGTCCGAATGCGGAATGTTCACTCGCTGTCTGTGTTGTTATTCTTCTGACATGAAAGAGTAAAATATGGGCGCCCTAAACTGTGACATAGCATGCAGTCCTTTCAACGATCTCCTCGTACCTAGACAAATTTCCCTTTCGCTGACATAATCATATACCCCCCTTTAAAATAAGTTTTAACTGAACGGCTTATATTTTGCAGGTATTCTCTTTTGCTTTTTTATAGAGGAGGAAAATACTCTTTCGAATCTTTCGCTCGATAATATTTTCTCATTATTGATGTCATTGCTATCCAGATTCCTTACTTAGCTTGCTCACCCCGCTGAGTTGCTCATCCCAACGCTCTCACAGCACCATACGTTACTGATGATGATATTACGAGTGCGTTCGCATCTCAGGTCTCAACCCGAGGTGTAGGGCGTAACGGAAGTCTCGACTAATTCCCAGTTCTGTTATAAGTCTCAGTTCGTGATCCTCGGGCGCTGCTTGTCGTGCGAAAACCAAATTACACCGGCCTCTTCCGTCGTCCCGGTCCACGGGGTTCCGCCACCGACTCCGACACCGTGGAGTGTTGGGTTGATGGAGACGTGCGAGGTGTAGAACGAATCCTGTCGGCGCAGTCGGCGGCGGCTATCGTGCTTTTATGTTTTCATTCCAGGATTCCATGCTGATTTGTGAATTAGGAGTTACGTCGCATGCAGGAGAGCTGAAAAGTCTGACGGTGGAGTTATATTTTTAATTATTTAGCCAAAAGATTAAAACAAATTCAATGATTGGTAGCTAAGAAATATTTTTTAACAATATTATAGAACCGGAAATCTACCTCAGAAGGAGATTATTGGTCGGCCTGTGTAAAGTCAACAGATAACTTTTAATGAAATGAAATAACTTTTAATTTAAACATAGGTAAATTTGTATGAAATACATAGGCCTTAGAGCGATCTGAATTTAAAGAGCTATAAAACTAACTGTGGTACAGTATATAAGATATGGCTAAGGCCAATTATTTTCATTAGGTCTCATTTAGGGACATCACATACACTGAGAAAAATACTTCTTCCAGCCGTAAAGGCAATGTCGCATTACCTAGTTTACTGGTCCTCCTGAAGTACAGCAGTCTGGAAACCCATTAAACCCGGTGAAACACACGGAAACTAAATAAATGGGTTTTCAGGAATACCATTACGTGTACTGGTGATCCTGTATTGCCGGTAGTACAGGCGAAACCTCCAGTTCCCTTCTGAATTACCTGGACCGTACAGTATTTTGCAGAGTTTTCCAGTCTGACCGGGTCAAACTGACTGCACTATACTTCTAAAAATGTCTTTGCCAGTCTAGCAGGGCATTACTGCCTGCTATGACTTCCTCAATGCGGGCAATGACGGTGCTGCCTACCGGCCATCCCACCAACTAAATTTCAGTTTAAATCGTGGAATAGTGAGGAGACGAGTGATGTATGTTATTGGTTATATAGTGTTATCGTGGTAATTAGTGTTATAGTTTTCTAACGGCGTAAGTTGGATATGTGAAATTCGGTGGTGTTCCGGTGTCGTATATGGATAAGCACTTTGGTTAGTAGTCAGTTTATTGTATGTGACATATTTAAGTGTGGTCCTGATGTAAATTACTTTTGGTACGGTATTATTTGGTTTGATTTAGTATCAATTGAAATTATTTTAGTCAATATATTAAAATACACTAATAAACAAATACCTAAACCTAATAAACCTATACGATGAGGAGTGTCTGTGGCGATGTAATTTTCATTGATCTCAAAATCTAGCTGGTATATTTTGCTGAAATTTTGCATTTGAGAGTGTTTTGGCCAAAAAATAAATTTAGAAACAGCCTAAACTTCAGGAAAACTCATTTTTGTCTGAAAACTACTTTTAAAAATCGTTATCTTTTAACATTGGTCTCATGGTTGCAATCAACGCAACACAGTAATAACGAAAGATAAACAATAATAAGGAATGCGACTTTAAATAGTGGGGTTTGAAACACCTGTCATCTGTGAAGAGGTATTATTTGACTTCAAAGCCTGATTACCATGATAATGTAATAAAAAGTGAATTAAACCAACAAGTAAGTATTGGTTAACCTGGTAATTATTTGAATTTAAGCTTGCTACCAGAAACGAAGTTGATTTTGAAATGTTATGCGCTAAAAAGTAAAATATAAAAGCTTTGGGGCGAACAGTCGTATTTAATCAAATACACTGAAAATGTTCCATCAGAGGGTTTGTATACGTATTTACCACTAATACAGAAGATATTTATGTAAGTCAGTTTTAGTTAACAATCTACATTATTTTTATGCATTTATCTAAATTTGCCATATTTTGGTTTTGATAAAAACTTTGACAGTAAATTTTCGTAAAAAAAGCTACCTAACTTTTTATTTTTAAAACACCTACCTACAGTTTAATTAATTGTATAATATGTTTTAAAGGTGTACAATACATCAAATAACATAATAAAAAAAAACATTACTAAATTCACATCAATTCTACTTGCATAAACCATTCTTCTTTGTAATATACTACTCCTCTATCGGATAAAGCAATTTTGCAATAGGATGACCTTTGTATTGTATTATATTGCAAAGAAGTAATTGTGTAACGTTTTATTAATTGGGGAGATGGATACAATTTTATCATTTTATCTATTTTTAAATTCTGTCGAGGGACAGCTTAAGGACCTCAGTAAGGCAATTAATAAAATGTTTTCTACCTTTCAGTTATTCCGTATTATAGCTTGCAGGGATTTCGCATGAATTCAACCGGTAATCCTGACTGAAATCATGGATTTTTCGGATGTAAGTGTAATCGGCAGATCGACCTGTTACTACTGGTGGACGACCGTGAAATCATTCAGGAAGTCCATTCCCAAACATGGCGGACCTAGAACCCTTCAGAATAACCAGTACACTTCAGTTGGTTCCGTACATGCAGTCGGGAAGGCCTTGACTACCCTTCAGAATGACCAGTACGCACTTCAGTTGGTTTCGTACCTGCAGTCAGGAAGGCATTGACTACCCTTCAGAATGACCAGTACATACTTCAGTTGGTTCCGTACATGCAGTCAGGAAGGCCTTGACTACCCTTCAGAATGACCAGTACACACTTCAGTTGGTTCCGTACAAGCAGTCAGGAGGGCTTTGACTACCCTTTAGAATGACCAGACACACTTCAGTTGGTTCCGTACAAGCAGTCAGGAAGGCCTTGACTACCCTTTAGAATGACCAGAACATACTTCAGTTGGTTCCTGGTCGGCACGGTGTTCCTCACTGCCAAAGACTGGTCAATCTGAATGCTTTCACGGTCGATCAGAAGTACGAAATCACCAGTACACGGCAGGGTCGATCTGAAGGATAGACTTCTATCCTAAAAAATCCGGTATTTCCTTCAGGATTACCGGTTTTTAATGGTATTTCTGAAGTATTTTTTTCTCAGTGTAGGGAGGAGAGGTGTCCTTGGATATAGGCCTATCTTGACATTTTATAAGTACAGCGTGTTAGCTGGACGTTTTTTCTAATTAAATGTAATGTGCCTTATGAGACACACTGAATATAAAAACCCATATACCACCCATAACCATAATTGGTATTTTTTCATTCAAGTGACTTCTTTTAATTTATTAATTTTTGGGCGCTGTTGTTGTTTAATTTTTTCCATAACTACGGTTTTGAGGAATCTAATAGAAAATTATTTTTTAATAAATAAACAGACCTTATAATTGTTAATACTTGACCCAATAAAACAGTTCCCTATAAATCAGCACATGAACGATTAAGAATTTCTTAAAGTTTTCTAAGGATTTCCCTCTAATCCACCATTAACCGATAACCTACGTCAGAGGATCAGCTGTTCCTGGTAGACGAAGACAAGATGGCAGACTGTGTCATTCATATCAGCTGTAATGGTGAATGGCCGATATCGCCTCTGTCATTCCTCGCTTCTGCTAATCAGTTCATTACTTTCTCAATACTTTCCTGCGTATGGGTGCTTCACTGCAGATTTTGAGGAACGTAGGCCTACTCTTTAAATTTGTCATAATAAAGGAATCGTTTTGAATCACATTTTTTAAGGAAAATTATATTTGTCAATTGTAGGATTTAGTAGTATTGTAGGATAGCCTATTACTGGATATTCATATGTATATATATATATATATATATATATATATATATATATATATATATATATATATATATATATATATATATATATATATATATATATATATATATATATATATATATATATATATATATATATATATATATATATTGTTCCGTATCTCCACTAAGACTTAATAATATTCACTGTTCTTCAACAAACAGAGTATCATAATTTTATGCACGTCTATGGTATGTCTATGAATGGTATGAATAGACTAGGTCTCATTCCAAAGTATTTACTGTGTGTCATATGCGTTGTGATGTCATGTGTCTAGGTAGGACACATGACACATATGTCTAAGGGCGAATAGCGAGACACAAATTACCGATTCTGACATACTTAAAATAGAGGTTTGAGAGGTTTCTGTTGCTCAAAGTTCTCCTCTTTCGCAAAATCTGAGGTAATGTTATTGATCATAACCTAAACTAAAATATATGCTTTGCATAAATTGCTTGGATTATTATGGCCCCTATTGTCCTTATAGCGTAAAGTTAGTCTGTGTTCAAAGACAATTGCCACTGTCTTTGAATCGTTCGTAAAGCAAACGTGAAAGACATTTCCGCAAAGCGCATTGAGGGGGCGGGACAGCACAATGAAGCTTACGCAACGTTACGTGTAGTGTGGTGTAGTACGGCGACGCGACGTGGGAGTAGGAGTATAGGAGCCGCGAGCGTATACGAGCGCAGCGGACGCGGTCATAGGCCGGGTTGCCTAATGTCGGTCGTAGGTCAACCTACGGAAAGGCACGATACTCCCACGTGTAATACACACGTAGCCTACACAATGGTGGATAGGGACCGGCTGTCTGTATATCGTGTATCGTGTGCCCTTTGGGTGACCTTCCGGGGGGGGGGGGGGGGGGGGGGGGGCTGCAGGATTAATTAATTGTGTCGAGGAAAGGATATCTATACAGTGTCTCCCGATTATTCTTTTCAAAACTATACAAGGGATTGTATCTTTGGACAATATTATATCTAGGAATAAAGTGTACATCAACTATAAATATTAGTTTTTTTGATGGATTTTATATAAGTGATTTGATCCTTCTTTTCTTGCAGTACTCAAGTAACACATTTATGTTCAAGAACTGTAGAATTTTAAAGGTTTTAATTAAAACCCAAACTATTCCATATCAATCGTTACCTTTAGAAAACATGGCCGAAAATAATTACTTTAAAATTATTAATGAACCCAATAAAAGTGTACTGAAAATCAAAAACAGCATTCTATTTCATGAAACTTGTGAGAATATATATTGAACTGCGTAGCCTATATAAAACTATTGAAAACAAATTATTTAATTTACGATGTGTTTAAGTCAGGCAGTTATTTTCTATATAATTTCTCAATGAATAACCTAACAATACAAAAAATACTCAGTCCTGTACCAGTGGAAGTGAGCCAACTTCATGAGTAGTGGAAAAAGGGGGCTGCTGGCTCACTTCAAGGTCACCCGAGCGATGACGTCATCGAGGTCAATGACCTCACCGATGACGTCATTGATGACGTCATCGATGACGCAATCGATGACGTCATCACCAATTACGTCATTCTGTGACGTCACACCCATGACGTTGCAGAAATGACGTGGCGATGACGTCATCACCCCTTACGTCACCAAGATGACGTCATCGATGTCACAAAAGGTCAAGGTCACGCTGAAACCTAAAATTTTTCGGCACTTTTGCTGTTTCTCGCACTACGCTCCGAGTTTCAGTCAGGTTCCCATGACCTTGACGACTTGGAGCGAAATTAGACAAGAAACAGCAAAAGTGCCGAGGAAACTGCAAGTTTGCAACGTGACTCTGCCTAAACCGTCATGTGACACCGCTCGGGTGACCTTGAAGTGAGCCAGCAGCCCCCTTTAGACCAGTACTACAACCGCGATGTGCATCCTACGACAGACACCGAGCGACTGACTGTTCGGCCCCGCGCACTCTAGGTATATGGGAAGTGGTGGGGGAACTGCGATGACCTTGGGGAACTTGAAAATGTCAAGCCAGGTAGCACCGTTTTGGTGCTACCTCAAATTTACATGTTAAAGTGTGATGACCTTGAGTAAAAACATAGAAATACTACAAGTTGATACCGTCCCAGAGTTAAAGTGTGGTGACCTTGAGTCAAAACACTGAAATACTACAAGTTGAAATCACCCCAGAGTTAAAGTGTGATGACCTTGAGTGAAAACACAGAAATACTACAAGTCGATCCCGTCCCAGAGATCATCCCAGAGTTTAAGTGTAGTGACCTTGAGTAAAATCAGAGAAAATCCAAGCCATGTTAGTCCAGAGTTAAAGTGTAATGACCTTGAGGCAAAAACTTGTAAAACACTTACATGAACAGAGTCGAAGAGCAGCGATGCTTACCGCATGCAAGCCTGATTAACAGTGAAGTGGTGGGGGTAGCGAATCAGTGGAGGGGGAAGTTTCAAGGTCATTCAAATTGTGTTTTAAAAAAAACCCTATCTTGTTACTGAGCATATATGTCAGTAACAAGATAGGTGGCTTTGCTCTTTTTACTTCTTTAATATAATGAAGAAATAAACATATTCTACAATTGTAAGGACAAGGAAGACAACCGCTAGTCAGCTGAAGTAATCCAAGTTGTCTGGCTCGGTCTTCATCGACGCCGGTGAGGAAGCTATCGTTGAAGAGGAATGTCCAGGCTCTTCCTTCGGCTGCCGAAGATTCCGTATATTGCAAGCGTAGACTTGCACGTTTATACGGTAGCCTCTTGCCACCATCAGCTGCAACTCCTTGTACAAGTCGTTCAGCTCCTGTTGCGTTTTGATCGTCACCTCCTCATAGCTGGCACAGCTTACGTTCAGAGACATACTGATGTTGTTCGGTTGGCTGCTGGAGTTGAAATGAAGACGAGGCACAGCACTTGGAGGTATATGAAAAAGTGGTGGGGGTGTTTTGCATTCAAGCAGGTTTGACTTGTAGCGTGGTGGTGGGGGTAACTGTGAAATGCAAAGGTCAAAGGTCAAGGTCACCCGCGAAGTTTAAAAAAAATGCAACATATCAATATGTGACAAACTTCACATATTGATATGTTGCATTTTTTGTCTTTTTGTATTCTTTTTTTTGTCTTTTATGGTTTATTTATTTATAAAACATTACAATAACATATGTACAACAGTAAAACTTAAATCTAACACTGCTGCTTGTCGGCGATGTGGATGGTCAACTCGGTGGAATTGCTACCCGTGCAACCGTGGGAAACCAGGTAGAGACAGCCGGGTTGGATGGAGCGCAGATCCTCGTTCTGGAGGAGATGGACGAACCGTTTCGGCAGGTAGACTTGGAACTTGGGCTCATCCCCCGGAGTGAATGGTGCCTCGCTAAGACTGCAGCAGATGGCCTCTCCAACTGTAGTCTCCATCTTCTTCATGGCGTGGATAATGTAGTGCTTCTCGTCTTTAAGTTCGGAACACTTCTTGACGGGTAGTATGGTAGATTTGGAGTGAGCATTGAACTGCTCAACCAAAGTTTGCAGGAACTGGTGAGATGCCATGGTCAAGTTATAGATCGTCTTCTTCGTCTTCTTGCTGGGAGATGTTGTCGTCTCGGAATCTCGAGTAATACTCATGCCAGGTCCCGGTCTGCTCCTCACTTATATAACCCCCGTTACCCCCACCACTCCCCATTTCCCCACTTTGAAGGTAAGATGCGAGTTTATAGGCGTTTTTTAAAGCGCAATGTCTATCTTTTTCATGTTCTGGACTTTTAGTACAAATACAAACATTTTCCATCGTATACTTGTAGTTTTTATCCAAATCCACATCATTGACCGGAACATGAGTAAATCCTTCGATCCATCTTTTCTTTTCCAGCCCCTTTGTGTAAATATTGGTAAACTTGTCTGAAAAGTGATGCATAATGTGATACAAGTCCGTGTAACTTGTAAAACCATCATACCAATCGATATGATGGAAGTGTTTTGAAATCCATCTGTTGGTAGTAGCGGCTTTACTAGTTAAAGATGAATAAGAACATGGTGGTTTAAATAAAAACGAATAAGGAACACTTGTATTGATGTCGAAAAACACAAGTTCTTTTATGATAAATCTATCATCATTACCCCGAAACGCTTGGAACTCAATTATACCAGGTCTGGACTTTACTTGTTCTTCTTCCTTGTCCATTGCGAAGATCACTCGTCTGCTCATGACGAAGTCCAAAGGTCAACTGATTTCCACACCACGGTAGGTACGACTTTTATACCCGGCCGTACAGTTGTTGGCGCGTTGGTGTATATTTAACGTGGGCACCGTCCCCGGTAGGCCTAACCCCACAAAGTGTTTGATATTGTTTTAAAAATTAACCATTGCTGTGTAGTTGATTGTCATTTAGGTTTCCATCTTTACATTTTCCTTGTTTTCATTTTCATCACTAACACTTGATTCTTCTCCTCCTTCTTCTTCCTCTTTTTCACGTTTTACTGATTTCTTATGTAGTTGAGCGTACTTTTCCAATTGTCTCCACATTTGTACTTCATGAGGAACCCGATTGAATATAGAAGTATCTACAGGTCCGTACAATATAGGTGCGTCCGGTTGTTTGTCCAAAGTGTCTTCCAGATAATCTTTAATAATTGAACTTGAAAACACCAGTTGTCTCAAGTATCTCGTTATTGGTTCAGTTGCACAAGTTAGAATAAAAAACTCTTCTCGATTAAGTTGAATCTTGTTATCATGTCTTGTTGTGTCTCTAAACCGCAACTGATGATCACCACGATGTTTAACAATATCGATTTCCACATTTGAATCCAAAAGGCCTACTCTTGTCTTTCTTCCAAACATGTTACTACTTAAATAGCATTCTAGCAGATGCAAGTGTTTCATAAACGATTCCCAAGCAGTGTCCGTAAACAAAATCATTTTGGGTCCATGAGTTAAAATTACAGTAGGGGAATAATCTGTAGATTTCATAACACCGATTAAAACACTTTTGTCCAAACTGGAAGAGATTGGGTAAAATATTCGCAAGAATACCTCACTTAATATGTTAGGAGAAATATTATCTTCAATATCCCTTTTCCTCTTGTGTGCATTCTTTCTTCTTTTACCTTTTTCCTCAACATTATTACTGGCGTGGAGTTGTCCGCAAGCGTTGTGTTCATCTCCCTCCGGTTGACCTTGAAGATCTAAAAAGTCGGATATCTCCTTCTCAATATCTACTACATTTTCTTGTGTACCACTAGGAGAAGCCATATTGAATAAGATGCTACCCATACAACAACAGGCAACAAACTGATGAGGAGCGAGCTGAACGCTCTGCTTTTATACTCGCGGAATGCATTGGAATGTAGGAAAACCGGTCTTCTACAATACATTTTTAACAATTCCAGTTAAAGGTGTGTATGTTACGATTTTATCATGTAGAATTAAACAGTATGCAGTTGTATTAGCCGGTATAGGCGCGTTGAATTCCATTTCTATTTTTATATCTACACTTGATGATTTTACCGATTCATTTTGCTTAGAACAATCGATTACAACTATAGGGTAACCATCTAAGTATTTTTCTGGTGATAGTAAAGGTGCATTCGTTTTACCATAATATGAACTTTGGAATCTTGCATACATATCGTACAATATGCTGTACTTTTTATTAGCGAATGACACATTTAAATTATCGTATGGAAAAAATTGTGAATTTAAATAAACTTTAATATTTTTCAAGTTGCAATGATCAAATTGGCCTGCATGTTTGGTGATGGTGTCTCTTCTGCCTGTTTGTAAACCAAATATAATATACCTGGCTCGTTCCACATAATTAGATGTTTTAACTGTCCAAGTGTGTCGATCCGTAGTTGGCAAGCTGGGATGTTCATGAAATTCCCAACTTCTAAAAGGAATTACAATATCACGATCAGCCTTTAACTTTCTTAATAGTAGCATTCTATGCTCGTCAGCTAATTTAACATGTGGAACTCTCCATACAATTTTGTCTAATGTTAATTTCCATTCTAAAGTTGCATCTGTTGTACCGTCTGGAGCTTTAATAATATCTTTATCGTTTGAAGATCTCAACAAAACTAATTCTTGTTTAACGTTTAATATTATTTTCCTATAATCTTCAGCAAAACCAAGCAACAAACGTAACGGAATATGAAAATCAAAATTTCCATTTGTATCTGGAGTGATTGTGTCTTTTGCAGGTAAAACCCATCCTGCAGGTTGTATTAAATTGGTTTCATTAGGTGATATAGATGTTAATCCCTTTAAAGTTGTTGCAATACCTACTTTTTTAGTAGAATCAACTGTTACACCTGATATTTCATATCTAATTTCATCAAACAGGAAAGCCATGGGATTATTTATAAATGGAACTGTTGTACCAGTAGTAGTACCGTCCTTTTTAGTAACTTTTCCTTCAATATACAAGTAACTTTCACATGGTAGTGTGTAAATGTCTTGATTTTGTATGGGAATACGAATTTCATCGTTATTGTTTAATTTTGATGAAGTGTAAGGGTTGTGGGTGTGATATTCTTTTTCCCATAGGGTTTCGTCGAATGTTGGACCCTGAGAGTAGTGTCTTTTGGCCACTCCTGGCTCAGGTCAAGGTCAGCGGTTGGAAGTGGCAGGTGTGGGGTTGGAAGTGTGGGGTGGGGGTGACAGTGATGGATGGGTTTGGGAAGTGGGTCAAGGTCATTTGGAGGGGGTTTTAAAAAAGTGGGAGCCGCAGGGGCTCGGTGGGGGTTTTGGGAGGGGCGGCGCCGGGCCGCGGGAGGTTATCGTTTATTTTTAAAATTAAATTAAAATAATAGTTGCATGATAGGAGAGCTCCTAGGTGTTTACAGTGCGAGTCGATACAGTAGAATGAGACATGTGTCCAAGGAAGAATGATCATATAAACCCGGTAATATAGTGAATAAGAATAATTGGATAGCGTCGTCAATAGGTGTAACAAGATTGAAATGTTGATACTGCAGCATGTCAGTTAAGACAGCGTGCAAAACAGTATCAGTACAGTATGCAGTGTTGCACAGGCTTGGTTTTGCAAAGTACAACGGGTGAAAACTGTAGTATTTCTTAAGCTTAGCCAATGTAGTACGCGGTTTGGAAACTGTGGAGTTAGATTGTTTCTGTAAAATATGTTTTGTGCGTAAAAGCTTTAGTTGTAAAGAGTGCGAAGCCATAATAATATATGAAGGGGAGATGTGTACTCTCCGACAATCGGCGAGTATATGACCGGCGCCCGCGAGTGTGCCTGAATATATAGAGACTAATTAGCATAATAAGTGCAAACATATGTTAGAGTAAAAAAGTGTAAGTAAAAAAGTGTTAGACTAGGTGTTAGAGACTTGCGGATAGTTGTTCACTGTTGCCCTATCGCCACTATAATGACGCGCGCGCGGTACCGATGCCCGTTATATGGGGGTTGTGCGCCCCCCCCCCCTTCCCCTCCCCCCCAACCCCTCCCCCTGAGAGGATGACATAAAAGAACAGAACTTCGGAGAGCTCAGTTATTTGTCGGGCGGCGCCGCGAAAGGTTGTAGCAGGGGGAAACATATAGGCGAAAAAAAAAAAAAATATTGGTAGCCGCAGAAGTTACTTAATCATTCAGGTGCAGGATTGCAAGTAATGTTCCGTGCATGAATAAGTAGGAATACAATTGTGAATTGTACAGGTAAATCTTGTACTGTAGCAATAACTATAATATTAGACGGTTGTAAAGTGTTTGACCTGCTGGTGTGCAAGAAATATCCCGTTTACAACTAAGTAGGATTACAATTGCCAATTGGACAGGTAAATCTTGTATTGTAGCAACAAGTATAATAGTAGACCGTTGTAAGGTGTATCACCTGCAGGTGTGCAGGAAATGCTCTGTGCACAAATATAAAGACTAATTAGCATATTAAGTGCAAACACATTTTAGAGTAACAAGCGTTAGTTATAAAAGCGCAAGAGACTAACGGATAGTACCTCACCCGACCGATTCCGCCACCGAAATGGCGCGCGCGCGGCGGCAACCCCCCTTTTTATGCGATCGATGAGTCACGTGCGACGCCCCTCCAACCCCCTCCCCGAGAAAACCGCATAAAAGAGCGAGGTTTGGGAGAGCTCGGTTATTTGTCAGTCGGCTGCGGCTACGGTCACAAGAGTCGGAGGAAGAGACGGATAGTTTAAGAAAAGTATCGGTAATAGCGGAAGTTAATTAATTAATTATTCAGTTGTAGGATTGCAAGTATTGGCCTGTGGATAAGCAAGTGGGTCTGCAACTGTGATTGAACAGGTAACTACCGTATCATAGCAATAATTGTAATATTAGACGGTTGTAAAGTGTATAAGGTGCAGGTGTGCAAGAAATGGTCCGTGCACGATGAAGTAGGATTACAATAGCCATCTGTACGGCTTAATCTTATGCTGTAGTGATAACTATAATAGTACCCAGTTGTAAAGTGTCTAACCTGCAGGTGAGCAAGAAATGTCTCTCGTAGTGTACCAATAATTATAATAGTAGATGGTTAGCAAGTGTATTATCTGCAGGCGTGAAAGAAATGTCTCGTGTAATGTAGCAATAAGTATAATAGTAGACGGGTGTAAGGTGTATTACCTGCAGACGTGCAGGAAACATAGCGTGCACTATTGCACAGGTAAATCCTGTAGTGTAGCACTAATTATATTAATATGACCGAGAAGTAGCGGTTAGAGTTTAAGTGTTGTTAAAGTAAGAGAGTAATTTGCGTATTAAGGAGGAAACAGGTGTGTAAGAATGGAACCTGCAATTAATCAGTGTGAGTTTCCTGCACACGATGTTAATTAGCATATTTTAGTAAAAAAAAAAAAATGGAAACTCGACACGAAAATAAAATTAAGATATATAAAATAACTGGTATAGTGTTAAGAAATAGTGTAAAAATAATAAAAATGTTAAAATAAATAGTGTGTTAAGGTACTATGTGGTATGAACTCACGGATTGGTTGTTTACCGTTGGGGTGTCAGCTCCCTATATGGGAGGCGCGCGAGCTTCCCGTCGTTTATATACATGCGGATGGTTACTCATGCATGACCCCCCCCCCCCCCCCGACCGGACCGGAAACCGGAAGCCCCCCCCCCCGCCCCCGCCCCCGCCCCCTCCCACAGGCTGCGTGTACCGGCGATTAATTTCCGTTGGAAGTATAATTAAGCGGTGGAAGAGGGCAGATAACAAACTGCGATAGTTATGCTGTCACGCACGCGACGGGGAAAGCTGCGCATGTAGCTGTCAGCGGATGTACTTGTCAGCGGATGTAATTAGATGTTATCTAATGCTAATTAAGAGGCACAAGGCTCCACCTGCGTTAGGGGCGACCCACATGTAACAAAGCACATCCGTTAGGGATTTTCCACTGACCTTACTGGAAAGTTCCGCGCCCCTCAAACCCCTCCAGGCCCCCCACCACTTTGTGAGCCGAGAACCTCTTTGGCGACTATTGCTGAATTAGTTCGGAACAATTCGTCGGACGCGATGGTTGTTCCGAACTCAGAGGGCAACTCAAATGTATAAGCGGCCGATATATATTTGAGTTACTCTTGTTGTTAGGCTATTATTATTTAATATTAGTTGTGTGTGTGTGTGTGTGTGTGTCTATGGTTTTATGTAAAGTTTTATTTGGTTTTAGTCTTAAGATGTGTTAGTTTTAAGGTTTAACTTGCGCATTGCGATGTTAGCATTAAGGTGTGTTATGGTATTATTTATGTTTAAAAAATGTGTTTTTAATTTTAAGTATTGGTTTATGGTGTGTGTGTGTGTGTGTGTGTGTGTGTGTGTGTCTGTCCATGTCTGTGTTCATCTGTGTACTAATAATTTTTTATATTCCACAGCTAGCTGTTAGGATGGGTAGATTAAATTAAAATGTAAATGTAAATTAAAGAAGTTCGATTGAACTTCATTAAATATGGGTGGGACATGCGCGTTGTGCCTTAGGCAGCGCATATTTTTATTGTTTTTGATTTTTGTTTTTGATTTTGGTCAGGCAAAAATATGATTGGGTGGGTTTAGATTAAGGGTGGGAGGTTAGAGTTGCGTCTTGCATTACCTGTTCCAGAGTCCCTATTGTAAAATTGGAATGGTCAAGTCCAGTGCCCAGGCCCGAGGCTGGCCGCCCGTATCACAGACTACCAAACTGGATCGCCACGTGCGTGCGGGCCAAAAATCGGGATCCCTAGCAAGACGTAACTTTTTGGGTTGGGATTGGGAGTGTTTGAGGAACACAGGGTGGTGGAGACGGTCCTGGCCGCCTCCATCACCTTGGATCATTATTATTTTTTGGTGACCTTGACCTCAATTCACTCATGCATAACCCCCCCCCCCCTCCTCAACCGGAACCGGAACCCCCCCCCCGCCCCCGCCCCCGCCCCCGCCCCCGCCCCCGCCCCCGCCCCCGCCCCCGCCCCCGCCGCCCCCGCCCCCGCCCCCCCCCCCCGCCAGCCAAGTGCTAACAAATTTTCTTATAACTTGAGAACGGTTTGCCGGAATAGGGCAAGCGATACATCATTGGAAAGCTCTAGTTAAGAGTAATATTGTGATAAAGACAGAATTAAATTATTTTGTTTTAATAAAAATTTATAGGAAGGTTTGTAATTGAAGTTATGGCATGGATAGAAATTGAAAGATTAGTAAACATAGCATCTCCAATTTTAGTTGATGATAGACCCACCTTTGGTGTATATTGGTGTAACAGTGATCTGTTATGGCTATGGGCGGAGGTATATGTGGAGTATTTGCAATTGGAAGAAAAAATATAGGCTTTAATCATTACTTTTCAGCTTTAGTCTTAACCTACTATTTTTAACATCTCACTAAAAATCTTACCGTCCCCCCTCCCCACTACAACTGGGAGGTTATAAAAAGGGAGCAGTAGAGAATCATTTCATTTTGCTGCTAAATTTCAAAGAGTAAACATCAACAAGATGCATCAATGTGAAATTTGCTTAGAAATCTTTCATGATAATATTCTACTAGAAATACACAAAGAGTTATTCCATAATAATAATGAAGATGTAACAGAAACCGAATATGAAGATTTAAAACTATATGGAGAAGAACAACAAGAAGAACAACAAGAAGAACAACAAGAAGAATCATTAGCAGGACCCTCGAATGCTATACCAAGTTTAAAAGTATATGCTTTAGAAGGTAAAGTAGTAATGCACCACAAAATTCAAAATGAAAAATTGAAATTGGAGCAGTTTTTTAAGGAAGTGCGTACAATTGCAAGGAGAACACTCACAGAAGAATTAAGAAGACTAAACTTCATTAAATTTAGCATATTACTACATGCTATGTTTATTAATGTAGAAGGAGAAATGTCACCAAGAGGATTCATAACAAAAAACCAGACCATCATGGCAAGTTCAGATATTAATTCAATAGTTGAAGATTGTTTAGAAGAGATATTAACAAAAATTCAAGAACATGAAGGCAGAGGATCTGGTTGGAGTTTGGTTAGTATTGAGGGTATGGATATTAGAACTCATAAACACGGCTACGGATTAAGGGGTAGCAGTTATATTCCGCTCCCAAAGAAAATTTCGGATACTAAATCGTGTATAAATGTTAAGAACCAAGATATGGAATGTTTTAGATATGCAATGACGACAAAATTTGTACCTCCTCAAAATTCGGAAAGACCCAGTGAAGAATATGAAACTTACAGATATAGATATAATTTTCAAGGATTGACATACCCAGTGACTTTAAAGGACATCCCAAAGTTCGAAAAACAAAACCCTGGAACATCTGTTAATGTTTTCGGTTTGGACAGTTCGAATAAAGTGTACCCATTGCGTGTGGTAAAGAATGAACTACCGGATCATAGGGACTTGCTATTACTTACAAGAGGTGATGTTTCACACTATGTATGGATCAAAAAGTTTGAAACTCTTGTTAATAACCAACTGTGTAAAACTAGACATAAGAAGATAATTTGCAAACGATGTTTCAATTTTCAACAAGAAAGAAGAAATGGAAAAGAATGGTTACAAGAGCATAAAAAACTATGTAACAACAACTATGAAGCAAAAATAATGTTACCATCACCAGATAAGGCCGAGCTAAAATTTGAGAAGATATCTCATCAGTACCGTATTCCCATTGTTGTTTATGCGGATTTTGAATCTACACTTGTTCCTATTGAAAATAATGATGATGAAGCCAAGAAAAGTGTTAAGTACCAAATGCATGATCCAAACAGTTTTTGTTTATTAATTAAATCTACACTGTCAGAAGATCATTTAAATAAATATGATCTAACTTCAAAACCTGTCATATATCGCGGTGAAAATGCTTCTAAAATTTTCCTTGACCACTTATATTCGATAGCAGAAAATGTACAAAAATTGTATAGTGATATTGTACCAATGATACCGATGGATGAAGAAGAAGAGATTCAGTATGAAAATTCGACCCATTGTTATTTATGTAAAAATGAATATACTTTGGAAAATCACAAGGTACGTGATCATGACCATCTAACAGGTTATTATAGAGGTGCCGCATGTAACAGATGTAATATTAACTATCAAATTCGCAACTTTATACCTGTAATTTTGCATAACCTTAGTGGTTATGATGCACATTTTATCATACCGGAATTGGGACGAGATGATGGAAAAATCGATGTGATAGCGGAAACTACTGAAAAGTTTATTAGTTTTAGTAAAACAATTGGAAATATGAAGTTACGTTTTCTAGACTCTTACCGTTTTATGCCATCTAGCTTGAGTAAACTTACTGAAAACTTAAAGAAAGAAAATTTAATAGAAACAATGAAGATTGTAAGTAAAGATAAATTGGATTTGGTTCTCCGCAAAGGTGTTTTCCCCTATGATTACATCAATTGTTTGGAAAAATTTGAAGAAACATCACTTCCGCCAAGAGAAGCCTTCAAGAGTAAGTTGTATGAAGAGGACATCAGTGAAGAGGACTATCAACACGCTTGTAAAGTATGGAATGAACTAGGAATGACAACATTGGGAGAATATTCCGACTTTTATGTTAAATTAGATGTGACTTTACTTTGTGATATAATGGAAGAATTTAGAGATACCTGTTTTGAAGCATATGGATTGGACCCACTTCATTCTTATACATCACCTGGACTAGCATGGCAAGCTATGCTGAAAGAAACAAAGTGTAGGCTTGAACTTATTACAGATATTGATATGGTTTTGATGATAGAGTCAGGTGTTCGTGGAGGATTGACACAAAGTGTAACTAGACATGTAAAAGCCAACAACAAATATCTCCCAAACTTCGATGCGTCACAACCAACAACATTCTTAGGTTATTTTGACGCAAATAACCTATATGGATGGGCTATGTCAAATCCTCTTCCATATGGTAATTTTAAGTGGGCGAACCCAGATTCGATAGGCAATATAATGGACATACCTAAAGATGGAGACATTGGTTACATTTTGGATGTGGACTTTGAATATCCTGAACAACTGCATGACCACCACTACGATTTACCACTATTGCCAAAGACGGAAATATCACCAACTGGTAGATGGCCCAAATTAATGATGACGTTAACCAACAAGTCAAGATATGTAGCTCATTATTGGACAATACAGCAAGCAATAGAACTGGGATTGAAAATAACAAGAATCAATAGAGCAATACAATTTAATCAATCTTGTTGGTTAAAACCATACATCGACAACAACACAAGAAGAAGGACTGCAGCAACATCCGCTTTTCAAAAGGACTTTTTCAAATTAATGAATAATTCAATATTTGGCAAAACGTTGGAAAACAAAAGAAAACATAAAGATGTAAAATTAGTAAGCGATCCGGAGAAGTTGCAAAAGTTAGTACAAAAACCAAACTTTGGAACAAGTGTAATTATTAACAAGAATCTTGTAGCTGTTACCATGAACAAAATCTCAATAACAATGGATCGTCCTCTATATGTGGGAATGTCTATTTTGGATATTTCTAAAACCCACATGTATGACTTTCACTACAACAAGATGGTGAAGTTTTATGGAAGAGAAAACATCGGGATAGCATATATGGATACAGATGCTTTCATTTATTGGATAAGAACAGAAGACATGTATGAAGATCTACGTACTTTTGTATATACTACTGACTTTGACTTTTCAGATTATCCTAAAGATCATCCCAACTATGACTACAATAGAAATAAAAAGGTGTTGGGCAAGTTTAAAGACGAAACAAATGGTGTACCAATGGAAGAAGTTGTCGCTTTAATGTCCAAACTGTACTCATTCCAACTGTACATCAGTGAAAAGGATGAACATCAAGTGGTGAAGAAAGCTAAAGGCATCAAGACTTCATATCTAAAGAAGAAAGTACAGTTTGACCATTATAAGAGATGTTTATTTGAAAATGTGGAAACAACCGCAACATTCAACACCATCAGAAGCTACAACCATATACTGTATAGTGTAAAACAAACAAAGTGGGCATTAAGTTATAAGGATGATAAACGCCACATTCTTGAAAATAACATCAACACATTGCCATTCGGCCACTATTCCCTAATCCCTATTGATCAGTAAACCTTTTCTTCGTCCTTTACCTTCTTCCTTTTTCCTTTCGTAAAGAAGAGGGGACATGACAAGCCCAATGTCATGTTCCCTCTTTTTTACACCAACGTAAAATGGCCTTGACCTATATCCTAACCGTATATAAAAGAGGATAAACCATTCTAGAGATCAGTATCTTTACAAGTGATGTAGAAGACACAACTGAAGATGGAAGACTTAAAAAATAAAATTGTAAATGAACTTCATAAGCCAGCAAGAAGAAAATTCCCTAGAAGAAGTACAGTTATAAAAGGAATGAATGATCTTTTCCAAGCCGATCTCATTGAAATGATACCACATAGTAAGTTGAATAAAGGATTCAAATACATTTTAGCGATTATAGACTGTTTTACTAAAGTGGCTGATGCCTTACCGCTAAAGGACAAGACTGGTAAAAGTGTTACAAAAGCTATGGAAACGGCTATACAAAGAAATAAATTCAACATCAAACATCTACAAACTGATGATGGGAAAGAGTATTTTAACAAAGAATTTGCAGCTTTAATGAAGAAGTATAAAATAAATCATTATTCTACAAATTCTGAAGTTAAAGCTTCAATAATAGAAAGATTCAATAGAACATTAAAAGGAGCAATGTATAAAACATTTTCCAAACGAGGATCATATGTTTGGTATGATATCTTACCGCAACTTATAAAAGAATATAACAACAAGTATCATCGAACCATTGGTATGAAGCCTAACCAAGTAAATAGCGGTAATGCTAAGATGGTATTAAAACGTATTAGGAATAATACAACTCCTAAACGTGAAAAAATGCAGCCTAAAACATTTAAAGTTGATGATAAAGTTCGTATAAGTAAGTACAAAGGAGTATTTAGTAAAAGATATCTGCCAAACTGGACTAATGAAGTGTTTACAATCTATAAAGTACAACCAACAATACCTGAAACTTACATCTTAAAGGACAACAAGGGTGAATTACTCGAAGGTGGATTCTACGGACACGAGTTGTTAAAATCATCAGTCGGCGATGTATATCTTGTTGAAAAAATTTTACAAAGAAAAAAGGATAAGGTTAAAGTACGTTGGTTGGGATTTGATAAAAGTGAAGACTCTTGGATCCCTACAAAAGACTTGGTGTAGTAATTTGTGAACTCATTACGTGTTTAACCTTTACACAAGATGGAGATTGTGCAACAAAAGGATCGATTTTTTATTAATAATATTGATGAATTAACAGTTGACAACGACAAGTTAAATCATGGAAAACATGGTGAACTACTGCCAAACACAATAAGATGTTTAATAACTGGACCGTCAAATTGTGGAAAGACGAATGTGGTTTTTAATTTAATAACAAATCCTAAAGGATTACGTTTCAACAACATTTACATCTTTTCCAAATCTTTGCAACAACCCAAATATCAATTATTGGATAAGGTACTCGCAAGTGTGCCTGAAGTTAATTTTTACAAGTTTAATGCTAGTGAAACTATAATGGAGCCAAATGAGGCTAAACCATTTTCTATATTTATATTTGATGATGTATCTTGTGAAAATCACGACACTATTAGAAGTTATTTCGCCATGGGAAGACATTACAATATTGATAGCATTTATATTGGTCAAACTTACAGTAAAATTCCAAAACAATTAATAAGAGATAATGCAAATCTACTTATTATCTTCAAGCAGGATGAAACAAATTTAAAGCACATATATAATGATCATGTAAATGCAGACATGTCATTTGATAAATTTAAAGAAATGTGTGGCAAAGCATGGGCTGAAAAATATGGATTTCTTGTTATTATGAAAGAAGAAGCTATAAAAAATGGAAGATATCGTATAGGGTTGGATAAATTTGTATTAATCCATTGAACGATTGATGATACGTTTAGTAATAGATTGGTCTTCACAGCGTAAACATGGTGAACCAAGAAAAACTATTAAAAGAAATAAAATCACTGAGTGACTCAATTAGACTTAAAAATCGAGCATTAAGAATGGGTTTGAATGAAAGAGAAGAATTCCTGGAGACTACATTTAAGCCTATTACAGAACCTTTAAAACAGATAACAGAAACTATTGGTAAACCTCATTATGAAGGAGATGTTTTGCTACCTGTTTCTAAATTTGAAGTAAAGAGTTTGAAAAAGGAAGAAGATGATGATGATTCTTACACAAGTGATAGTGAAGTTTCTCAAAAAGAAGAAGAAGAAGAAACAAGACAAGAAGAACCAGAAATAAATGTTGAAAAAGAAGAAGAACAAGAACAACATATACCTGAAGCAGAGCAATCAATTCCAAATCTAACAAAATTAAGTAGTGATATATTGCAACAAGGACCTCTTGGAAGAAAGTATATCATGAAAATGTTACATGAAATAAAAAATAACCCAAAATTACACAAGTCACATGTATATGGTGCGAGAATTGATGGAAATGAATTAAAAATAGGAGATTCAAAAGTACATTTGACTGAAGATGATGATATTGTTATTGGTGAGCATAAATATAAAGGAACAAAAGGATTATTTGAACTGATTTTCAAAAATATACCTATAAGATATACGCTTCAAGATTTAAATACTTTTAAAGAAATTTTGCAAAATACTAATGCTCATAAGAAGAATTACTCCAAAGATTCAATGATAAATAGAACACGCGCAACTAAATATACAGTTGTAATAAAAAGATTGTTTCCCCTGAAAAAACTACCAACATTACGAACTGCACCTGCTGTGAAAAAACCGCTTAAGAGGAAGTCATTATCACTTATGGACTTATCACTTATTGATGAATATGGTAAAAAGAAAAAAGGAGAAACTCCAACATCTGGTAAAGGTTTAATGAAAAACCTATATAATACAAATGTGATTTACTATAATGATATAAACAAATTGGTTGATAGAATGAGACTATTACATGAAGCCATGGAAGCTGGTCATACAGGTTTAAATAATGAATGGGTGGCTTTAGTTGACGAACTTCGAAATCGTGGAATAATTGTATAAATCATCACGGATATATAAGAGAGCAGTGAGCATACAGTGGATCAGTTCAATCATGAGCGTTGACAAGTTCGGACGGTACTCCGGGGTAGGAGTACAAGGAGGAGAAAACAGAAAAAGAAGTGGATTGCCGCAAACACCTGAAGGTGACTATGATATGAGTAACAAACGTCTAAAATTTGTTAAAGACCCAGAAGAAGATACAGATGGAGCAAATTTTAAAACAGTAAAAGAAGCAACTTCAACATCATTGAAATTAAACAAGAATACTTATGATGTTAAATCACATAGAATAATTAATGTTGGTAAACCAACTGACAGTTCTGATGCAATTACTAAAGAGTATTTATCATCTGAACTTTTAAATACTTTAAAATTGCAATGGGGTAATAATTTAAAAGATGGACAGACATATGATGCTGGGAATCATAGAATAACCAACGTGGCAAATCCAAAAAATGATAAAGATTCAGTTAATAAAGAATATTTACATTCTATTATACCGGAAAAGACTCAACACGGATTTTCTTTTTATAAATTTATTATAAATGACATTGGATACCCAAAGGAAGACGGCGATGCTGTAAACCTGAAATACATCAAGGACAACTGTATTTTACAAGATGGTGATGAAATCGATTGTCATGGGAAAGTGTTGTCAAATGTAAAGTTCGGTTCTCAACCAAAAGACGCTGTTACTATGGAACAACTATCTAAAGAATTAAAAAGGGGAACATCGAATTTTGTAAAACATGAAGATGCCGTGCTAAAGCGAGGAGATACATTTATACATGGAAATGAAAAGTTTGATTTAATGCAAGGAAAAAATGATGAATGGGATGCAGGACATAAAACAATAACAAATGGAAGATTTGGTATAAAAGATTCGGATGTACCTTTGATGGTACAAACATTAATTGCGAGTGGTGGTAGATTAGGTACATACGATGGTCGTAATAGAAGAATAAAAAATATTTATCCTGGTTATGAAGATGATGATTGTGTTACATTGAGACAAACAATAACTTGGGATAAACACTTTGGGACCAAATATGATGCAAAGATGAAGAAAATAATTAATATTTTACCAGGAGAAGATTTAAATGATGCTGCTACTATTGGACAGGTCATAACAACGTCAAAAAGTGATTCGACCGCTTACACGTGTAATGATAAACGTATTATGCAGTTACACGATCCTCAACATCCGAAAGATGCTGTAACTTTAGATTGTTTAATAAGAATAGTGGGAAACTTACTTATCGATACCCACAATCATATAGCTAGTACAACGAGTCATGTGATGATTCAACCCGATGAACGAGAAGCTTGGATTAAAAATAGAATCATAAATCAGTATATAATTAATTTGAATAATTAAATATTTAAATATAAAACATTGCGCACGAGTTATTCATTTATGTAAAGCAGCTCGTGGAGTAAACACGCTGGTTATATAAGACAACATAATGAAGACCGCACCTCTCAGTCATCGTCAAGACAGCGACAAGAAAGGACGTGGTATAACATCAGCTGCGTTATCCCTTCTAAGACGGATTCCTGTTGGTGCTGTTCTAAATCGAGCAATAGACGCTTTACCATACGAATTTCATCTGCCCGGAGGCTATCAATATTGTGGACCCGGAACTAAGTTGGCAAAACGTTTGGCAAGAGGAGATCCTGGAATTAATAAATTAGATCAAGCTTGCAAAGAACACGATATAGCGTATTCCAAGTTTGCAGATTCAACAAATAGATCAATAGCGGATAGAGCGCTAGCGGAAAAAGCTTGGCAAAGGGTTAAATCAAGTGACGCCAGTATTGCGGAAAAAGCAGCAGCTTGGGCAGTGACAACAGCCATGAAGACGAAAGCTAAGTTTGGTGGTGGAAGACGACGCGGGAGAAAACCTAGTAAAAAAGAAGCTGCAAAAAGGGGCGGGAACATCAAAAGAAGACGTCGCACTAACCCTAAAAGGAAAGTCAAGAAAACATCCATATGGTCAATGGTAAAAAACGGATCGGGTCTTTACTTAAGACCGTACCGTGTGTATTAAATGAGAAGAATAAATTGATAATTCCAAATGAAGCATTAACAAACTATCAATTGTCAAAATATGTGAAATGTTTAAGAATACCATTCTTCAGAGGAGTTTTTATGAAAGATACATTACCAAATAGAGTGTGGAAAAATGAAACTGGAATAGTAAACTTAGACTCTAATTATGGACCAGGTACTCATTGGGTATGTTATAAAAAACTTGGAGAAAATGTTTACTACTTTGATAGTTTTGGAAATTTACCGCCACCAAAAGAACTTCAACATTATTTTCGGGACTCCAAGAATATATTCTACAACTACAAAAGAGAGCAACCTAGCAATACAGAAATATGCGGACATTTATGTTTAGAGTTCCTAGCGAAGAGCGTCAGTCAGCTTTAAGATGTCATCGTATACAGTGTCGCTGAGCGGAAATTCGTCAACATTGAAAAGTACACTTTTCCCAGCATTACGTTTATCTACGGACAAACTATGGGAAGCAGCATTATTGGATTTGACTACATACAATTCAATTCCCAATGTTACAGAAGGAAAAAATAATTTACTACATTATTATGAAAGTAAAGATGAAAAAGGAAATTATTCACAATTAAAAATAATTCCATTATCTACAGGAGCATATGAAATAGACGATATAAACCAAGTATTACAAAAGAAACTTGGAGAAGAAAACATTTGTATAAAAGGTAATAATAATACATTAAAAGCAGAAATAACTTCAAAGTATTATATAGATTTTAGCTTAGACCACTCAATCGGCAATTTGCTCGGATTTTCAAAGAAGAAAGGAATTTTAGCTCCTGGAAATGATTATACTGGCGATACAACAGTAACAATATTAAAGGTGAACAGTATTGATGTAACGTGTAATATTATACACGGATCATATAGAGATGGAGTAAATCAACACATATTACATACATTTTACCCCACAGTAGCTCCTGGTTTTAAAATAGTTGAGAAGCCACAAAACCTGATATACCTACCGTTAAACACCAGTTTCATTTCAGACATCGTACTGAACATATTGGATCAAGACGGCATTAGTGTTGACTTTAGAGGAGAAACAATAACTATACGGTTACATATCAGAGCAGCAACATAAAGTCAACATGGGATTATCATTTAAACCACAACGGAAGAGTCGGGAGCTCAGTAGCTCCTCAACATTCGACGAGTTAACACCGGACAACATACGCTTCCTACAAAAGATCGGACTAAAACTTGCCAACCATGGATATACTGGATATAGCGCAAGGACCGACATTCGACGAAACCCTATGGGAGAAGGAATATCACACTCACAACCCTTACACTTCATCAAAATTAAATAATAATGATGAAATAAGGATTCCCATTCAACAACAAGATATCTACACATTACCATGTGAAAGTTATTTATATATCGAAGGAAGAGTAACAACATTGGATGGAAAATCTGGTTCAACTGTTCCTTTTATAAATAACCCTATGGCATATCTGTTTGATGAAATTAGATATGAGATATCTGGAGTAACAGTTGATTCAACAAAAAAAGTTGGTATATCAACAACTTTGAAAGGATTGACTTCAATAACACCCCATGAAAAGAATTCTTTAATCTCGGCTGGATGGGTGACTCCTGATAAAGACACTATTACTCCTAATTCAAAAGGTTACTTTGATTTTAATGTGCCTTTACGATTGCTTTTGGGATTCGCAGAAGATTACAAGAGAATAATAATAAATGTAAAGCAAGAACTGGTACTGCTCAGATCTTCAACGAATAAGGATGTAATACAAGCGCCAAGTGGAACAAAAGATGCCGATTTGGAATGGCAACTTCAATTGGATAAAGTTGTATGGAGAGTACCACATGTCAGATTGGCGGATGAACATCGAGTATTATTATTGAAAAAATTAAAATCTGACCGTGATATTGTAATACCATTTAGAAGTTGGGAATTTCATGAATACCCCATATTGCCTCAAACAGAAAGACAAACATGGACTGTTAAAACCTCTACTTATTTAGAACGAGCAAGGTACATAATAGTCGGTTTTCAGACTAAACGAAAAGATGTTATAACTGCGCACGCTGGTCAATTTGACCATTGCAAGATAAAGAATTGCAAAGTTTTTCTAAACTCTCAGTTCTTTCCATATGACAGTTTAAATGTTTCATTTGACAAGAAACGTTATTCCATTCTATATGACATGTATGCAAGATTTCAATCGTCATATTATGGTAAGACAAATACACCACTACTATCACCAGAACAATTTTATTCAAAAGCTCCAATTGTTGTAATCGATTGTTCAAAACAAAATGAATCTGTGAAATCTTCAAGTGTAGATATAAAAATTGAAATGGAATTTGAAGATAAAATACCAGATGGAACTTCAGCATACTGTTTAATTCTACATGACAAAATAGTTACTTACACACCGCTGACAGGAATTGTGAAGAATGTACTTTAAAAAAAGATTAATACAACATCTGCACGATTTGTAAGGTTTTTACAAAAGATCAACAATATCTAGGTCATCTGCGAGTATAAAAGCGAGAAAGAAGAGCTGGAAATTCATTTCATCTTTGATTGTCGTATGGGTAACATCGTCCGCAAGATGAGTTCTGCTACATCAAGTGCTAATGAAGAAACTACACCTCTTATGGCTGACAATAGTTTGGATATAGAAAGACAAGTTGAACAGGAAATGGAAGAGTTCCTCAAGTTTAAACATAAGAAGACAGACGAAGAGGAAGTTGAAAAAGAAACGAAGAAAAGGAAAATTGAAGATAACATTTCTACCAACATCTTAATGGAGGTATTTCTTAGAATATTTTATCCTATTTCTTCTTGTATGACAAAGACTGTGTCTGCTGGAGTAATGAAATCATTGGATTACTCTCCAACTGTTATTTTGAATCACGGATCTAAAATGGTAACCTTCACTGAATCTTCTTGGGAATCTTTTATGAAACATATACATCTTTTGGAATGCTATTTGAGTAACAATACGTTTGGAAGAAAAACAAAACTAGGTTTGTTCGAATCAAATATTGAAATCGATATTGTTAAACAACGTGGTCAACAACTAGTTCGATTTAGAGATTTAACTAAATATAATATAAAAATACATTTGACAAAAGAAGAGTTTTACGCTTTAACTTGTGCTACTGGTCCTATAAAAAGATATTTAAAACAGCTAATATTCTCAAGTACAATTATCAAAGATTATTTAACTGATGCATTGGATAGACAACCATATGTTCCAATCCTATACGGTCCAGTAGATACTTCAATCTTCAATAGGATCCCGCATGAAGTAGAGATGTGGAGACAGTTACACCACAATCAAACCAACTTTAATTTAGATGAAGAAAAAAAGCAAGAAAACAAGGAAAACGAATCACGTTTCAACAATCAACAATCAACAACAAATTAAACAGACAAAGAATATTTTAAGTAAGAAGAAGAAGAATGTTGGAGTATAAAAGGCTGTCAATCCGCATTGACATACCAGTTGTCTACTGAACGTCATCATGGATAAACGAGTTTCATTCTCTAAGAAGACGGAAATAATGGAAGTAAAGCGAGGTATCATAGAGTTTCAGGCATTCCGTGGTAATGATGGAAATTTTATAATTAAAGAGTTAGTGGTACTAGATATGATAACATCTGTTGTTTATCATTTTTTATTCATGCCTCCTTTGCCGTTCAACAGATTAACAACCAAAGCTAAAGTAACAAACAAATGGTTGATGAAACATTTTCATAATCTAACATGGGATGAAGGTTTTATAACCTACAATATGATGCCACACATTATGAATCATTTCTGCAAAGAGTTCAAAACTATTTTTACAAGAGGATTGGAAAAAGCAAATTGGATACAAGCATATACAAACCATGAAGTGATAAATGTGCAAATGGAGAAAGATTTTTATTGCTACTTTGCTAACATCTGTATTGCATCTAAAAACTTTAAACATCGGCAGTCTCAATGTGCTTTAAAGAACGCATATCGTTTGAATGTCTATCTCCAGCAAAGTGGTGGGGGAAGCGATGGGTATAAAAGCGAGAGCGGCACTATGACAATGCATGAGTATTACTCTAACCTCCGAGGAGTCAACACCTCTGACGCGCAAGCACAAGAAGAAGAAGACGAACAATAGTAAGAAAAAATAATGGCATCGCAAACTTTTCTACAGTCGCTTGTTGATCAATTCAACAAACATTCTAAATCTACAATACTACCGACTAAGAAATGTTCAGAAATGAAAGAAGAAAAACATTACATTATTCACACTATTAAGAAGATGGAAACATCAGTTGGAGACGCCATCAATTGCACATTGAGTGAAGCACCCTACACACCTGGTGATGAACCGAAATTTCAAGTATTTCTTCCCAAACGCTTCGTTCAACTGCTGCAGAATGAAGATTTACGACTGATTCACCCCGGCGCACTCTATTTGGCATCCCACGGTCCTAGTGGAACCAACTCTACTGAACTTACACTTCATGTTATGCCTACTAGCAACTAGTCTGTAGTTTATATATACTGTTGTACATGTGTGTAACTGATTTTAAATAAATAAAAAATAAAAATGAAAAAAAAATAATAAGAAAAGGCAACATATCGATAGTGTTTCTGCACTATCGATATGTTGCTTTTTTTTAAAAACACGTTTGGATGACCTTGACCTAGTTTCGAGGGTATATAAAGGCCGTAATTTTCTTGAGGATCTCATCAGTCTACGACTACTTTTCGTGCTGTACACATCTCTGTTGGCTCTCCAGTTATTACGAATAACAACATGTCTCTTAAGGTTAAGTGTGCATCATATGATACCACCACCATTACAACTTTTGAAGAACTCGACGATTTTATTAATGAACTGCGAGTGTTACTTGCCGGTGGTTATCGTTTAAATATTGATGTTTACGCTAACAACATGAGGATGTTTCCTAAACAGAAGTTCTGCAACGAAGAAGTATTCGTTTCCACACAACCTTCAACTACAACACCATCTACTCAAAGTAATGTTAAGTTCCAGAAATATTACTAATATTAAATAATATCAAGTGGTCGTTGTAGCATCTATAAAAGGAACGTGTAACCTAACAGAATCATCATTTGCTCTCCAACTGACGCAGCGAAAACAACTATTAATACCATGTTGTACAGAATGATGATTGAATTTAATGGAAAAATCTACGGAAAGGACTATCAAAGTGCAGAACAAATGACGTCCGATCTTCAAGTATTAACTAAAGAGGGATTCCAACCAAAATTAATTCTAAAATTTCCTGAAGTACATCCACTATCCACTGAAGATCTCATCGCTATGGCTAAAGAAGAAAAAGAAAAATACAAACAAGATGTAAAGAAAGAAAAAGAAGATGAAAACTCATTATCTTAAATAAATACATCTTACACTTGTAAGATGATCTTTTTTAAAACTCCATTTGGATGACCTTGAGATTACCCCCACCACTTTTCTTAATCTATAAAACACTCTATCCTACACTATACAACTTCATTTCTTGCCTAAACTTAGAAGCGCCAACATGGAAGAGAAGAAAAACGAGGACTCACCGCGCTACTGTTGTGAACAGAAATGCACCGATTTAGGAAGATGGATGGTAGACGGATTAGCCTGTACAAAGTGCGAATTCTTTGGATCCTGTTACTGCAGATGCGAAACAAAGCAACTACCACCACCAAAATTGCGAACCTTCAAGATTTATAAATCACGATACTTCCACACTTGCTGTCCCCAGAGGTGTATCAAGTTTCATCCGGAAAAACTTGTCATTTGTCGAGAGTGCAATGCATATTATAAAGACGACTTTTGTACATGCATCATAAGTGCGTGCAAGTATAGATCAGATTGGTCTTCTGAACCTGTTGAAGCTTCAAATGTATAGCTGTAGTCACTGACTGCAGCCCTTTTTTAAAACTCCATTTGATTGACCTTGAGATTACCCCCACCACTTATTTTTTACAACATATATTCTACGGATCATTCGATACGCTTCTCATTCTTATTTCATTACTTGCACTGACAACAACATGGATGATAAATTCATTTCCTTTCAACATTTAATTACCGACAGAGAAGAGATGGAAACCATATTCCAAAACTTACTCACACTTATGGATAACCATCCTTTAAGATGGATCAACATCACAGTGCAATATGTCAATCCTACCAAAATATTTTCATCGTCATCATCTTCTTCAGGCACCTCCATGTCTTCATCGTCGCAAAGTGAAGAGGAAGAGGAACAGACAACTAATGGTGTTAAAATTATTGAATTAAACAACGAGGAACAAGAAATGCAAGCTCTGGTTAAATATAAATTTAATATTTATAGTACACCTCCTACTACCTACCCGAACGGCGTTTCGCAGCGAAATGCGCTGGCGAACGGTTCGCATGGGGTATATCGCCTTTCCCCCACCACACCACTACCCCTCCACTTCCCCCACCACGCCACCACCCCTCCACTTCCCCCTCCACCGCCCTTGCCAGCATATAAGCGAGCCGCTGACTGACGCTCGCCATTTGTTTCCCGACTCCCGTACGATGAACAACGATCCGCAGCGAAATGCGCTGGCCAACGGTTCGCATGGGGGTATATTGCCTTTCCCCCACCACACCACTACCCCTCCACTTCCCCCACCACGCCACCACCCCTCCACTTCCCCCTCCACCGCCCTTGCCAGCATATAAGCGAGCCGCTGACTGACGCTCGCCATTTGTTTCCCGACTCCCGTACAATGAACAACTATCCGCTACCACATATGAAATCTACTTTTATAATTAGAACAAGACATGATTTAAAAGATTTAATGGAAACTTTAGAAGATATTATAGACAAATTCCACTGCATCACTATGAATTTGGAACTTGTTTACGGTTGTCCAACATGCGATAGAGTTGAGAGTGGAGATGAAGATGGTTTGCTAGGACTCACTCCTGCATCCTCCAAACCTACACCAACAGCTGACAATGACGTTTGATCGGACACACAACTGTTTTTCTTAACCCCCCACCACTTTCCAGTAAATATGTCCTGTCCTCATCTTCGTTTCTCATTTCATCGCCAACTTTCCGACCGTCAACACCGCTCCCATTTCACCAACAGAAATTAAAACAAGCACACAAACATGATGGATGATGTTTCACTTAAAACACGATTGGAAGAGGACAGACTCAAACTAGAGATCAACAGGCTGCAATTGGAAACGGAAAATCAACAAGGGATGGTCCGCCTGCTGCAACTGTTCAAATTCGTACTCTGCATGTTGTGCGTCTACCTTCTCTTCGCCACCACCTTCGGCGTCTACCACTCCCTCACCGTTGGACGATATTTCAACACCTCTCTGCACAACAACACGACTTTGATTTAATTTTAAAAATAAACGAAAACCTCCCCATTCCCACCGAGCCCCTGCGGCTCCCACTTTTTTAAAACCCCCTCCAAATGACCTTGACCCACTTCCCAAACCCATCCATCACTGTCACCCCCACCCCACACTTCCAACCCCACACCTGCCACTTCCAACCGCTGACCTTGACCTGAGCCAGGAGTGGCCAAAAGACACTACTCCTGAGCTATATCCAGTATATCCATTATCGGTTACTTTTAATCCAATTCTCTCTAAGAAACGAATGTTCTCGCGTGTTAACTCCTCCACAGCTGAAGAGCTACTAATGCGGATTCCCGTAGGTTGTTCGCTTTTAAATGTTAAACCCATGATTTTGTATTAAAGTGTTGATTTTAAATGTAATCTAACCGTAATAGGCTCTTCTCGGAAATCTATCAAGTTACCGTCTTGATCCAATACGTTCAACACGATGTCTGAAATGAAAGTGGTGTTCAAAGGTAGATATACCAGGTTTTGCGGCTTTTCAACAATTTTAAATCCAGGTGGTACACTGGGGTAAAAAGTATGTATTATATGAGTATTTGCTCCATCTCTGTAAGCTCCTTGTATAATGTTACAAGTTATGTCTATACTATTGACTTTTAATATTGTTACAGTTTGTTTACCGGAATGTGTTTTATTTGGTTCTAAAATTGCTCCATCTTTGGGAAATCCTAATAAATCACCAATTGAGTTTGGCTTAGTGAAATCTATATAATATTTTGAAGTAAGCTCAGCTTTCATTGTATTGTTATTACCTTTTAGCGATATATTGTCTTTTCCCATTTTATTTTGCAAAAATTCATTAATATGATCAATTTCATAAGAACCTGTGGGTAAACTGCACTCTTCTAAGTCTGTAAACTTACCACTGGCATCTTTTCCTTTATAATAATGCAATAAGTTATTTTTACCTTCCGTAACATTGGGAATAGAGTTGTAAGTTGTAAAATCTAACAGTGCTGCCTCCCAAAATCTTCCTTTTTGCAAGCGTAACGCTGGAAAAAGGATACTTCGTAAAGTGGACGATTTTCCTGTTAATGATACCGTATAGGAAGACATCTCAATAGTGACTGATACTTTTAGCTAGGAATTCCAAACATAAATGGCCGCATATTGAAGTATTATCAGGTTGTTCTCTTTTATAGTTGTAATATATGTTTTTAGCAGATTTAAAGTAATGTTCAAGTTCTTTAGGTGGTGGCAAATTTCCAAAACTATCAAAATAATATACATTGCTATTCAGTTTCTTATAACACACCCAATGGGTGCCGGACCCTTCAGTATTATCCAAATTTACGATTCCGGTCTCATTTTTCCATATTTTCTTTGGTAAACTGTCCTTCATGAATACTCCGCGAAAAAATGGTATTTTTAAACAGGAAATATATCTGAATAATTCAACATTAGTCAACGCTTTATGTGGTATAACTAATTGATTTCTTTTATTTAATATGCACGATACGGTCTTAGGTATAGACCTGCCCCGTTTTTTACCATTGACCATATTGTTGGTTTTTTATTATTTTTCTTCGTAGAACGTCTTTTTAGTCTAATATTACCACCATGTTTCTTCATGGTTGATCCTTTTTTATTCCTACCCCTCCTTTTTCCACCTCCTACCGCTGTTTTAGCCTTCATACCTGCTCTTACCGCTAAAGCTGCTGCTTTTTCCGCAATACTAGCGTCACTAGACTTTACTCGTTGCCAAGCTATATTTGCTAGCTTTTTATCAGCGATTGACCTATTTTTTGAATCGGTAAATGTGGAATATGCGATATCGTGTTCTTTACAAGCCTGATCTAACTTATTTATGCCTGGATCACCTCTTTCCAGTCGTTTTTGCAATTTAGTTCCTGGTCCGCAATACTGATAACCTCCCGGTATGTGAAATTCGTATGGTAAAGCGTCTATTGCTCTGTTTACGATAGATCCTACTGGAATACGATTTAAAGCTTTACTTAACAGAGAAACCGCTGTGGACGTGATACCGCCTCCTTTCCGTATAGTGTCTCGATATGGACTGGTGTAATGAAACGCCATGATTGTCTTTTATATTCGAAAAGCGTAACCCATGTGTTACCTCTATGACAGGTTGCACATAAATGATGTAATATATGGTGTTATTTAATTAAATATCAAAAGTACCCCAATCTGATGATCTAAACTTTTGTGTGTTATGATTAAAAAAGTATTTATAAAGAATTTCTTGTTTAATCCATGTATTTCTCATTTTTTCGTCAATAGGTTTATGTTGTCCTGCTACAATATAATTATGCATATCAAATAATAAATTACCTATTACTTTAACAAGAAAATTAACAGTTACAGCGTTATCGGCATAATCAGGGTCTGCAACATTTGTTAATCGTTTGTTATCACAATTCCACCATTTTTTTCCAGTTGGCTCTAATTGTATTATCTGTTCATAAGTAACAGCATCACCAGGCTTTTCACCAATACCTAAATTTGTCAATAACTTTCCTTTACCATCCCAAACATAATTGTTTTCTTCAAGTAAAGTAAACTTTTTATTTCCTTGTACAAATACATCTCCTTGACGTGTTACTACTTGGTTTTGTTTCACAAAACCGGAGGTTTCTTGTTTTAAAGTTTCCTTCATTTGACCCACTGTTGCACCATCTGATGGTGCAAAACCATCTTTTACATTCGCTAAACAATTACCAAGACAGTCAATAACTCCTACATCACGTGTAATACAATGATCTTTGATGTATTTTAAATTTACAGCATCATTTTCATTTTTTGGATAACCTATATCGTTAATAACAAATTTATAAAAAGAAAACCCATCTTTTGTCTTTTCAGGTATTATAGAATGTAAATAGCGTCTATTTATGCTGTCTTTTTCATCTACAGGGTCTGCTACGTTGGATATACGCCGATTTTCAGCATTATACGTTTTTCCATTAAATTTTAACGTATTCTTTAATTCCGAAGATAAATAACCTCTGTTTATTGCATCAGCGTTTTGATTTGGCTTACCAACGTTAAAAATTCTATGATTACCCGCGTTATATGTGTTTTTGTCTAATTTCAGTGTTGGTAATATCTCTTTTTTTAATACTTTTAAATTTATTGCATCATTTTCATCTGTGGGATCATTAATGTTTTTTAACCGTTTATTACTAATATCATAATCTCCATCAGGTGTTTGTGGTAATCCAACACCTCTTTTTAAAGTATTAAAGTAATATAATCCATCCGATGAATACCGTCCGAACTTGTCAACACTCATGGTGCAACTAAATAACATTCTAGAGTGTAACCCATTTTTATAATATTAGTCCCGATTTCTAACCCATATCAGTTTTTATACAAATTCTTAGTCTTCATCAGTTACATTTGCATCATTCCCAAGACATTTAAAATATTTTAAATCTGCACTAATTAATGATCTGTCTGCTTCATTCCTAAATACATGATTTTTATGAATAAATTCCTCACCAGACAATTTTCTAAATCCGCTAAATGAATTTGGATCTGCAATTAATATATTTTGATAATCATTTACATCCATTAATTTAAATCTTTTGGTATTATAAATAAACTCTTGATTTGCACTATCATATTGTAATGTTTGTCCTACAGTTGCAGCATCCTTTGGATCTGTTCCTTGTGCCAAATTACCTATTTTCTTATTTTTTGCATTGAAAGTACTACCTCCTGGTTTGTCTAATATTAAAGATTGTTTTACTACAACACAATCGTAATCATCGATACCTGGAAATATGTTAATTATTCTTCTATTTGTACCCAACCAACTTCTATGATAATTGTTTGGATTAGTATGTAAAACTTGTGATAAAATCGGAACATCATGAGCATCTGTAGCTAATTGCGCATTTGATAATTTCATGTCTTTGCAATCCCAAACATTATTTTTTTGTTCAAGTAAAATAAACTTTTCATTTCCTTGTACAAAACACATCACCCGACCGTGATACTACTTGATCCTGTTTTACAAATCCAGATGTTTCTTGCTTTAAAGTTTCCTTCATTTGACCCACTGTTGCACCATCTGATGGTGCCGAACCATCTTTAACATTCGCTAAACAATTACGTAGACAATCAATAACTCCTACATCACGTGTAATACAATGATCTTTTATATATTTTAAATTTACAGCATCATTTTCATTTTTCGGATAACCTATATCGTTAATAACAAATTTATAAAAAGAAAAACCATCTTTTGTCTTTTCAGGTATTAATGAATGTAAATAGCGTCTATTTACGCTGTCTTTTGCATCTTTAGGGTCATCTACGTTGGATATACGTTTATTTTCAGCAGTATACGTTTTTCCATTGAATTTTAAAGTATTTTTTAATTCTGATGATAAATAACCTTTGTTTATTGCATCACCGTTTTGATTTGGCTTACCAACATTGACAATTCTATGATTACCTGCGTCATATGTGTTTTTCTGTAGTCTTAATGTTGGTGATATCTTTTCTTTTAATACTTTTAAATTTATTGCATCGTTTTCATCCGTAGGATCTTTTATGTTTTTTAACCTTTTATTACTCATATCATAATCTCCATCAGGTGTTTGTGGTAAACCAGCACTTCTTTTTAAACTATTCGCATAATATAACCCATCCGAGGAGTAACGTCCGAACTTGTCGACACTCATGGTGCAACTGAATAGTATTCTAGGGAGTAACGCATTTTTATGAGATTACCCCACGGTTTCGGAGTTCATCCACTAAAGCCACCCATTCGTTTTCCAATCCAGTATGACCCGCTTCTTTAGCTTCATGTATTAGTTTCATTCTATCCACCAATTTATTGATATTATTGTAATAAATCACATTTGTGTTATATAGTTTCTTCATTAAACCTGTACCTGTAACAGATTTGTTTCTTTTTCTTGGTTCCGGAGCACTTATATCCAAAGTGGATGACACAAACCTTCGTTTTACAGGTTTTCTTGGCATTATCGGCATTGGTTGTCTTCTCGTTGTTGGTATTAACTTGGATACAAATACTCTATATTTTAAAGACCTAGATCTAAAAACTGGTTGGTCAGCTAAATATTTTCTCCTGTATGCATTGGTGTGTTCCAAAATCTGTTTATATGCTTTCATGTCTTCTTCTTTAACTAACAATTCTAAAGGCTTTTTTTCAAATAATAACTCAAATAATCCTCTTGTGCCCCTATATCTTTGATTACCAACAATAATATTATCATCTTCATCAATGTTTACCGGGCTATTACCAACCATTAAACCTTCTTCTGTTAATCTTACTCCATAACTATGGTAGTTTTTATTAGGATTTATTCCAGCTAACATTTTTATCATGTATTTCCTTCCTAAAGGTCCTTTGTTATGAATGTTTTCACCCAACAAGCTTATGTTTGACGGACCTTCCCTTGCTTCTTCTTCTTTTTCCTCTTCACTAGCAGTTGATACATCTTCATGTCCTCTTTTAGCTTTTACTTCATATAATTCTCTTATACCACTATAGTCTGGTGATTCTAGCTCTCTTTCAGGTTCTCCACCGGTAAAACCACTATATGTAGAGGATTCCAGGTCTTCATCACTAAAATCTTCTGATTTTACATTTTCTCTTTCAATCTTTGTAATAGGTGCAATTGCATCTCCTTCCAAAACGGGTTTAGCAAATTTTTTGTTTAATTGTTTCAAGGGTTCAGTAATAGGTTTAAAAGTAGATTCAAGAAATTTCTCCCTTTCGCTAATACCTAATTTTAATGCCTTGTTTTTATCTCGAATAGAATCACTAAGTGATTTTATTTCCTTTATTAACTTTTCTTGGTTAACCATGTTTGTAGCAAGACGTGTTGTACAACAATGAATGTTTTACATCATGATCAGTGTATTAGTATAAATTTATCAAATCCTATCCTGTATCGACCATTGTTTAGCGGTTGTTCCTTCATAATTGTTAAAAACCCATACTTTTCAGCCCAAGCCTTTCCACACAACTCTTTAATTCGTTCAAATGGCATATCCGCACTTACATGGTCATAATATATGTGTTTTAGGTTGGTTTCATCCTGTTTAAATACAATTAACATGTTTGCATTGTCTCTAATGAGCTGTTTCGGTATTTTGCTGTAAGTTTGACCAATATAAATGCTATCTATGTTGTTATGTCGACCCATGGCGAAGTAATTTCTTATTGTATTTTGATTTTCACAAGATACGTCGTCAAATATGAATACTGAGAATGGTTTAGCCTCTTGCGGTTGCATGACACTCTCGCTCGCGTTGAATTTAAAATATTTAACTTCAGGCACATTATTGAGTATTTGTTCCAATAACTGATATTTTGGTTGTTGTAGTGACTTTGAAAATACATATAAATTATTAAAACGTAATCCTTTAGGGTTTGTAATCAAATTGAATACTACATTTGTTTTTCCACAATTGGAAGGACCGGTAACCAGACAACGCACCGTGTTTGGTAACAAAACACCGTGTTTCCCAGTATTGAATTGAGAACCATCCACTGTGAGTTCATCTATATTATTAATAGTAAAATTGTCTTTTTGCGGTATTATCTCCATCCTTTGTAATGGTTCAACCCAAAATGATGCTCTATCATTATATTAGATCCTTTTTAGGTATCCAAGAATCTTCCGTTTTATTAAATCCTAACCATCGTACTTTAATCAATCAATCAATCAATCAATCAAAAACTGGTTTATTTCAAATATATACATTTTTCAAACTTTACATTGGTCAGAATAATATAAAATAGGTAAACTTAGCCTAACTTAAACTACCTGACCATAAAAAATATGAAATTTTATCTCACATAGGCTTAAGCCCGTGCGTGAGATAGAGTCGTTATTCTAATTATACTACTATTAATACAATGAAAAACCTATAATATTATCGGTAATTTACTATCTTACTGCTACCAATTTGAAAAAAAAAGATAAGGAAGACAAAGAGTTTGTATATTCAGTCATGAGGAGAATTGTAATGAAATCAAGGAATTTACTTGACATACCTTTGTAATATGGAGTGACTGACCCCCCCCCCCTTACCCTTCGGACCGGACGGACGGACGGACGTAGCTATTCTCATCATACACACACCACACTCACACACACGCACACACACGCTCTCCCCCCTCACTCTCTCTCTCTCTCACACACACACACACACATACACATACGCGCCACGCGCACGCACACATTCATCGCTCACACACAATACAGTCGCGCATCGTGCATTCATTCATGGCTATTGACAGTATACCGACGTAATCAGACTCTCCGTGTTTTCCCTTCCAATCTCGTGAAGCCAGAGTTTAATTTTATTCTTATAAACTTCATGTGACAATTCTGCGTTTTTTAAATAACTTGGTATATTCCGGAAAAGTATATGGGCAATATAGTATGAATTTGTTTTGGAAAGTGTTTTGTTTAATTTTGGGATTTTAATTCCGACAGATTTGGTATTCCTAGTTTGATAGGTATGAGTTACTGGTTGAAAGATATTATCATGGTGTTTAAAAATAAAGGTTGCAAGTGTCCTTACATAAATCTGTCTGACATCCAAAACTTTAACTTCATCGAATAATGCCTCGGTCGAGTACCGCCGACACCTTCCGGTTGCTGCCTTTAAAATTGCTTTTTGAGTTACTAATAGTGGACTAATTGTGGACTTGTAACCCCCTCCCCATGCCAATATACCCCCTTCTAAAATAGACTGGGCATAAGCAAAATAAATGGTTTTTATTTCGGAAACTGTCAAAATATTACTAATTTGTCGAAAAACGTAGATTAATTTTCTAAGTCTATTATTGATGTATTTTACATGTTCTACCCATGACATTCTGTGGTCCATAATGATTCCAAGATATTTGTAAGAGTTCACACGGTCCAGGGAGTCACAGTGACAAGTATCAGAGTTCCAGTCCCCACAAACATGTAATTTAAAACTTGCAACCGGAGTATCCGTTCTATCTCTAAAAGTTATAGGCATGAATTTAGTTTTTGAAACATTAAGTGTCAATAAATTTTGGTCAAACCACGATTTAATATCTGAAATGTCTTTTTTTGCTCTCTCAAATACTGATTCCCAACTGTCCCCTTCGTGGAGAATAGCCGTATCGTCTGCAAATAAATAAAGTTTCCCAGAAATATTAACTTTAGATAGATTATTTATATAAATCAAAAAAAGGAGTGGCCCTAACGTACTTCCTTGGATCACCCCGTAGTCTATACTTTTTAACCCGCTATCAACACCATTTATTGTTGTTAATTGCCTTCTATCCTCCAAGTAACTTTTGAACCAATTGTGAGATGTTCCCTTAATACCAATTAAGTGTAGTTTTTCAAGTAATTTTGATCTATCTACGGTATCAAATGCTTTAGCTAAATCTAAGTACGTTATTAGGCATCGTTTATTGTTACTCAAAGAGATATTTATATCTTTTGTTAAATTAAAAAGAGCGTCTGAGATATTTTTGGATTTTCTGAACCCGAATTGTTGATCTGTTATAATGTTGTTTTTTTCTAAGTAATTGCTTAATTGGTCTTTCACGACCTTCTCTAGAACTTTAGAAAAGACGCTTAACAAACTAATTGGGCGAAAATTTGATTTGATTGTAATATCATTCGATTTGTACAATGGAATTACTTTAGCAACCTTGAAGGCATCGGGGAACACGCCGGTCGTTATGCTCTCATTAATAATGTGCAGCAACGGTTTGCTTAGAGACTGGAAGTGTTCCTTCAGAAAGTCCGCCGAAATACCGTCATAGCCCGGAGCCGAGCCGCCGCGCAGGCCTGTGACGTAGTGAAGTAACTGGTCTTCAGTAATCGGATTAAGTGTAAAGTCGGCATCTATAGTGTAGTCTATGTCGTTAACAACAGGTGGACCAGCCGGGTTAATTTTCATTGCCAAGTTGTGTCCAACTTGAGAGAAGTAGTCGTTGAACTCTTCGGCCACCTGGCTTTTCAAGTTTTCGTCGTCAGCCCTATTGTCCTTATTAACCGTGAATTGTGCTAGTGGAAAAAGGTCTTTCTTAATTTTCCGTCCTGTTAGTTCGTTCACCGTATTCCAGAATATTTTTGGGTTATTCGAGTTATTCAATTTGTTTCTAAAATATGTATTTTTAGTCAACTGTATAAGAAAATTAAGTCTATTTCTGTAATTTACATAAAAGCGTTTCAGTTCCATATTGAAAGGTTGTTTCTTTAATCGCTTACTTAATCTATCTCTTGTTCTAATTGATTGAATCAAACCTGAAGTTATCCAAGGTTTAATTTTTTTGTGCTTATTACTAAAATTTGTCTTAGGTTTCTGTGAATTTTGCTTTAACTCATTTAAGATAGAAAATAATGAATTGCCTGAACTATTTGCATCGCGAACGTTAGTTACTTGTGTCCAGTCATAGTTGTCAACTAGAGTCCCCAAAAGTCTTTTATCGACGTAGGTCTGAGAGTTATAATCAGTCCGAGTATGCGTGCTTCTGTGTTTTGTTTCGAGGGCCACACAGTAGTGATCCGTAATATCGGTAGTAATTACTGCTGTCTTTGCATTATCAGGGTCAATATTAGTTATGAAAATGTGGTCCAAACAAGTTTTACTTTGCCCTACGACTCTCGTTGGTTCATTGATCCCACAAATAAATCCAAGTTCGTATAGCGCGTCTAAGTAGCGTTCAGTTTTTTTATCAGTAACAAGTAAATTCGCATTGATGTCACCTATCAGAATATATGTTTTATCTCTGGTCACGTTCGTGTAGTGTTGTCGCAGCGCCTCCGTAAAATTGTCAAGGTCACTGTCGTGTGTCCTGTACACAATAAGCATGTCTGATCGGCTGTTTAGATAAGTAATGTCCAGTCTCAGGCCAAACACGTCACCCAGCTCCAACTCCGTACATTCATTCACACTCACTCCCTCTCTCACATACACAACCACACCGTCATTCTGATTCATACCCCTATTTGTTTTGTATATATTGAAACCCTCAAGTTGCACCCCACAAATCGCAGAATTTAGCCAAGTCTCACCCAACATTATTATATCCCATTTTACTTTATTACTTTCTAGGTATATTAGGAAACTGTCAATATTCTTGTTAAAACTTCTGATATTCAAGTAAATATACCTAATGCAATCAGAACTGTTTGAAAAGAAAGCTTCCTCCTCATAACTGCATAAAGTTTTACTGTTTATATTTCTAAAATTAACAATGTAGTCAATGGTATCTACCATCTTCCTTCAGATAAAAAGAAAAAGAATAAGAAACAATCGCAAAAAAACCTCCTTGTAATTTGAAAATAAAAATTTGATTAAACGAGTTTCCCTGACCGCCGTAGCCCCGTACTCCCGGTATAATAGAGTGAAGTATAAAGTTGAGAAAGTACTCATCTTCAAGCATAGTTGCGAATTTGATCCGTTAAGTTTACCTATAATAACACAATAATAAATATTTGTTACCTACAAATAATATTATGAATTATAATTACAATACAAGAATTTTATAATTACTTAAATAAAGAAATAAATAATAATAAAACTACAAATATATTTTCTACTACTCAGTTTTAAATATATAAGCCGGTTTTGCCATACTACAGAAAGGATAAACTTTCACTTTCACTCGTGATTTACGTCTTAAGCTTCATATCAATAAAAAAGCAGTTTAACATTATGATTACCCTAATATATTTTAACTCTTTTGTAGTAGTGCATAATCCGAGAAATTAGAGATTTAGAGATTCGTGGAATTTATTAATATAATACTAAATTGAACAAATAAATAGAAATAGCTTATTTCTACTGGATAACAATTTTATTAAAGTAAACAGTATAAGACAGGCAAAACAAAAAATACTTATCACCGCCAGATATGCTCAAAGGATGTCTGCATTCTTTACATTGGCAGAATAGAAGTTATTCTTTAATCTATAAGATTACAGATTATTTTACTTGCCGATTACAATTTAAAATGATTTTGATCCCTAGGCCTCAACTTAAAAAATAATTTCTGAGTCTTGTTCAGTAAAAATTTGCCTTGATTTTAATAAAAAAATTCAGGAGTGAATTTTAGAGAATAAAAATAATAATAAAATAATAATAAAAATAATAATAATAAGATAACTTTAACCTTATCCTTTTTTCGTTGCAACACCTTTTCGACTAAATATACATCGCCTACTGTTGATTTTAACATTTCATGTCCATAAAACCCTCCTTCAAGCAATTGTCCTTTATTATCTTTTAAAATGTAAGTTTCTGGTACTGTAGGTTGCACCTTAAATACGGTAAATACCTCATTTGTCCAGTTCGGAAGATATCTTTTACTGAATACACCTTTGTATTTGCTTATTCGCACTTTATCGCCAACATTAAACCTTTTAGGCTTTAGTTTTTCAACTTTTGGTTTAGTATTCATTTTTATACGTTTTAATACAAGTTTTTCATTTTTATTAGTCACCTGGCTTGGTTTCATACCGATAGTTCTATGAAACTTGTTATTGTAATCGCTTATAAGTTTTGGTAACATATCAATCCATACGTGTGATCCTCTGTTGGAAAACATCTTATACATCGCACCTTTTAAAGTTCTGTTAAATCTTTCAATTATTGATGCTTTTACCTCTGAATTGGTTGAGTAATGGTTAATGTTGTGTTTTTTCATTAAATTTGCAAATTTCTTATTAAAATATTCTTTTCCATCATCAGTTTGTAAATGTTTTATAGTATGTTTGTCTCTTTGTATAGCTGTTTCCATTGCTTTTGTAACACTTTTGCCACTTTTATCTTTTAGTGGTAAAGCATCTGCCTTTTTTGAAAAACAATTAATAATAGTCAATATGTATTTAAATCCTCTATTTTGTTTACTATAAGGAATCATTTCGATTAAATCTGCTTGATATAAATCATTTATTCCTTTTATCACTGTATTTCTTCGTGGAAACTTTCTTCTTGCAGGTTTATGAAGTTCGTTGACAATTTCTTGCTTCAAATCCTTCATATTGCAGGTTTGAATGTTTCATGTATCACATGTATAGTCACAATGAATGTTGTCTTAAATATTTACATCATTTATATAGGTCAAGGTCATCCAAACTTGTGTAAAAAAAAATGGGGAACACGGCGTTTGACTTGCCGTGTTCCCCATTTTTTTACGGAAGGAAAAAGGAATAAGGTCGAAGTTGTAGAAGGACGAAGAATAGGTTACTAGTCGATAGGGTTTAGAGAGTAGTGGCCAAAAGGAAGAGTGTGAATTTTATCCGGCATAATATGCCTTTTATCATCTCGAGCTGATAGCGCTCTTTTAACGTCAGTGACACTGTAGACCTCATGTTTAAAGCTTCTGATAGTGTTGAACGTAGCTGAGATGGTAGTATCTTCAAACAAACAAGTCTTGTAGTGGTCAAATGTCACATGTTTTTTCAAATAAGATGTCTTCACTCCTTTTGCTTTCTTCACTGTCGGTATGTTGTTTTCCTTATACATCTTGAAGGAATATAGTTTGGACATTAGCGCAACTATTTCCTCCAAAGGCATTCCATTTGCTTCATCTTTAAATTTTCCGATTACTTTTTTATTCTTTTCATTGTAATTCGGATGGTTCTTCGGATAGTCAGAGAAGTCAAAATCGTCTTTGTATGGGAAACTCCTTAGGTCTTCATACATGTCCAAAGTTTTTATCCAGTAGATAAACGCGTCGGTATCCATGTATGCAACTCCAATGTTGTCTCTTCCGTAGTGTTTAACCATTTTGTTGTAATGGAAATCATACATTAGAGTTTTACTTATATCCAAAATCGACATTCCAATGTACAACGGACGATCCATCACTATTGTTGTTTTCTTCATACTGACGGCAACTAGATCTTCGTTTATAATCATGGATGTTCCAAAATTTGGTTTTTGCACTAATTTTTCCAATTTCTTAGGATCACTTACTAATTTAACAATCTTGTGTTTTCTTTTGTTTTCTAAGGTCTTCCCGAAGATGGCGTTGTTCATCAATTTGTAAAAGTCCTTTTCAAATGCTGATGTTGCTGCTGCTCTTCTTGTAGTGTTGGAATCAATATATGGTTTCAACCAACAAGACTGGGTGAATTCAATTGCTCTATGAATTCTCACTACACGTAGACCCAATTCAAGAGCTTGTTGAACTACCCAGTAGTGAGCCACATACCGATCTTTATCCTCCAACGTCATCATCAATTTTGGCCATCTTCCTGTCGGTGAAACTTCAGTCTTGGCTAGGAGAGGCAAGTCGTAGTGATGGTCATGAAGGTGCTCCGGATATTCGAAATCACAGTCCAAAATATAGCCTTTTGGACCATTCTTTGGAATCTGTGAGATGTCACCGATGGTGGCCGGGTCGATCCATTTGAAGTCAGCGTAGGAAAGCGGATTTGACATTGCCCAACCATAAAGGTTGTTTGCGTCAAAGTAGCCAAGGTAGACCGATGGTTGTCTCTCGTCGAAGCCTGGGATGTACTTGTTGTTAGCTTTGACATGACGTGTTACAGCTTGTGTCAAACCGCCCCGTACACCAGATTCTATCATGAGCACCATATCAATATCTGTTAGAAGTTCCAATCGACAGTCGGTTGACTTTAGCATAGCTTGCCATGCTAATCCTGGAGATGTGTACGAGTGTAGAGGGTCCAGTCCATAGGCGGAGAAGCAGGTGTTTCGAAATTCTTCCATCACATCGCACAGCAGAGTTACGTCCAATTTTATGTAAAAGTCGGAATATTCCCCTAAGGTTTGAATGTTTAGTTGGTTCCAAACATTACAAGCATGATTGTAGTCTTCAACGGTGATTGCACTTTCATTTAACTTGCTATTGAAGGCTTCAATCGGTGGCAGACTGGTTTCTTCAAATTTTTCTGCAGAAGTTATGTAATCATAGGGGAACACTCCTTTACGCATTACTAAGTCCAATTTATCTTCAGGTACAATTTTGCTGGTTTCTTTTAGATCTTCTCTTCTTAGGTTCTCAGACAATTTGCTCAAACTAGTTGACATAAATCTATAAGAGTCTACGAAGCGAAGTTTAATTTTACCTACTGTTTTTGAGAAACTGATGTACTTCTCCAATGTTTCAGCTAATACTTCGATTCTTCCATCATCCCGTCCTAACTCTGGGATAATGAAGTGGGAGTCATAGCCGCTAAGATTGTGTAACACGACAGGGATAAAGTTTGGCAGTTTGTAATTTATATTGCATGAATTACAAGCAGCTCCTCTGTATAACCCTGTCAGGTGATCGTGATCTCTTACTTTTTGATTTTCTTCACTGAAGCTCTTCTTGCATAAATAACATCTTGTTGCCAAATTGTATTCTTCTTGTTGATTTTGATTCAAAGGTTCCATAGGTAAAACATTACCGTATAAGCGTTGCACCTTTTCAGCAATGTCATACAACTGGTCTACGAAATGCTTAGCGGCTTCTTCCCCACGGTAGAGTATCGGAATGGATGTTAAACCATAGTCTTGCAACTGTTCTTCAGGCAAAGTTGATTTCACCAATAAGCAAAAACTGTTAGGTTGATGCAATTGATATTTGGTTCTTCTAGTCACCTCACCATCCGGAAGCTCCTGTGGTACTAACGTGGATTCGAAATCTGCGTAGACAGCTACTGGAATCCGATATTGGTGAACTGTTTTGTTGAATTTGATGAACGCTCGAGATGGCGGCGGCAAATTGTCGCAATTAATTGTCGTGCAACCAAAGCTTCAAAATCTTTTATCCACACATAATGTGAAATTTCACCTTTAGTTATCAATAATAAATCAGTATGGTTTCTTTGCTTCACTTTTCCAACTCGTAGTGGATACACATTGTTCGAATCATCTAAGCCGAACACGTTAACAGAAACACCTGGATTTTGTTTCTCAAATTTTGCAATTTGATTAAGACTCACAGGATACGACATTCCTCGGAAGTTGTAGCGGTGTTCGTTTTCATAATATTCCCTACCAACTCTACAAGGATTATGTTTTACATACTTAGTTAGCATCGCATACTTAAAACATTCATTATCCCCGTTTGTAACATTTCTGCAAGAGTTGGTGTCTTTAATTTTCTTTGGTAGAGGGATAAAGCTGCTACCCCTCATACCATATCCATGCTTGTGAACCCTCACATCCATACCTTCGATCGATGATAGCGTCCAGCCAGATCCTCTTCCTTCATGTTCTTGGAGTTTCATTAGCAGTTCATTCAAACATTCTTCTAGAATTTCATTGATATCAGATGTGGTTGTAAGGGTTCGGTTTTTAGCAATGAATGCTCTCGGTGAGTTTTCACCATCGGTATTAGTAAACATAGCCTCCAACACCAATCCAAATTTAATAAAGTTCAATCTTGCCAATTCTTCCATCAATGTTTTTACAACTAAATTTTTAGCTTGGGTTATAAAGTTTTCCAATTCCAATTGCACATTATTAATTTTGAAATGAGTTACAACTGGTCCTGGCAAGGCTGTGGTGCGCAGTTGTCTTATATCTTCCACTTCTTCTGTATCCTCTTCTTCCATATTCTCTTCTTGGGTACGCAGTTGTTTTACATCTTCCACTTTTTTTTCTTCCATTTCCTTTTCAATAAATCCTCCAGCTGTAGATGGTCCAGCTCCGGCAAATTGAATAACACTTGGTCTTCTTCTTTGCATTAACTGTAAATAGCTAGCCCAGTCCTCCTGCTTCTGGGGTTTTTCCAAAAACCGATCAATCGCATCCAAGTCTTCTTCACTTACTACAATCTCTTCTTTTCTGTCCTCTTCACGATGCAATTCTCGGTGTAACTGTAGATAGCTATCACAGTCGTCCATCTGCTTCTGGTAGTTTTCCAATAACCGATCAAACGCATCCAAGGCTTCTTCACTTACAACAATCTCTTCTTTTTTGTTCTCTTCATGATGCAATTCTCGGTGTAAAACAAAGATATCTTCGTCTTGGAAAAACTCACCACAAATATCGCAAAGGACCATTTTTTACAGTTTGGCTTTGAGTGTGCACTCGGTGAATGTCCACGCAATAATGAGCAGCGCGCTCAACCGGGTCCCCTTTATACCCGAGGTTGAAGGGTGGGGGAAGGTGACGTCATATACATCCGGTTTATTAATCATGTAGTAGATTTGGCTTTTTAACACCCATTTTCAATATATTCTTCAACAGGCTTAATAAAGCAATGATGTTTGGTCTAAATCCACTACTTTGTACAAGTTTTTTCAAAAATGTCTGTTTGAGCAAGTTTATATGGGTCAAGGTCATTTGGAATTATTATTTTCAGCGGGGATAGAGCACTAAGCAGCATCAATTACTACAAAGTGCTCTATCCCCCGCTCACATTTTTTGTTTTAATTTCTTACAAAGGTGAAATATCACCGGTATTACCTCCAGAATAGGGAGAATTCTGTTGCGATGGAGCGATGGAAGTGGTGTATCCAATCCAATTAGTTTACCATTTTTATACCCCCACCAACTATGCATTTATGTGGGTCAAGGTCGCATAAAGATACCCTTTGAGCGGGGGATAAACCACTAAGCAGCATGCTAGTCCATTGCCGCAAAGTGATCTATCCCCCCCCCCCCGCTCTGTTCTACAAAACCTCAATCAAGTCCAAGTTCAAGTCCTAGTTTAACACTTGGTTGGGAGAATTACATTAGTTTGATGCTTATTTCTACCGTTACACTTGCTCCATTCTCAAAAAGATATAAATAATATAATCCTGGATACTGTTTTGTTTCACGTCCTACATGTTCCTTAATAAAGTCAAAAGCCAATCTTTTTGAATATTCATTATGAAACACTTCTCTCACACAAACAAGAATTTTTTCTTCCACCAATTTCAGTTGAATTGATGATAGTTTGCTTACATCATCCTTGTCTATCAGGGGTAGCTTGTAGGTGAAAGTATTTGGTGGTAGTTTTCGCGTTCTGTCAAGTAAACAACAAAATTTTTTATACAATTTCTTCTCATTGTCTGTAATACTATTAATACCAATCAGATTATAGTACGAAGGTTTATAAGGTATACGACGAGACATTTTTGGTCACCGGTCTTCTTAAGAATGAGCTCCTGGACAACCACTTCCAACGAAAGGTGGAGCGTGAATGAGAAGTGCGTGCAACCCGGCCGCCTTATATCCCCACCGACCACGGGTGAGCCCCACCCAAGGGTATAGGGTAGGGGTAGGGGTGGGGGCGGGGGTGTAGGGGTGGAGGTGTAGGGAAGGGGCAGGGGGGGCGGAGGTGTATGGGGTGGAGGTGTAGGGGGTGGAGGTGGAGAAGGGGGGGGCGGGGGCGGGGGCGGAGGTGCAGTGTCAGTCTTTACTATATTTAGGTCGAGGTCACGTAAAACTTTAAAAAAATAAAGCCCCACCTGGGGCATTTAGGTTGCCATCGCTATAGTCTCTAAAGAGACCCAACTATGGACAACTACAGACTTGTGTGTTAGTAATGCCTACCCATTAAAGTTTAAAAGACAAAGTACTTTAATATATTTACTGTGTTAATAAAAACCTTACTGTTAAAGATTTTGAAAACTTTCATATATTTAGGTCAAGGTCACAGAAAACTTTTAAAAAAATTAAGCCCCACACCCCCATAGGGGTGTGGGGCACTTGGGTTGTCATCGCTGTAGCCTCCGAAGAGACCCAACTATGACAACAGGGCAACATCCAATGTCGTGTTCCCTTCGCCACGCGAGACTTGTAAACATTTACTGCATTGTCTTTTCAATAGCTAACAAAAGTTCATTTACATAATTTTGAGTTTCCAGGAGGAAACAAACTGAGGACACCCTAATGGCTTACGTCCTCGGTCCGAGTGCAGAGGCCGCCGCAACCTTTTGCATGCCAGCGTACAAACGGACATACTCCCACAACCCCAGCCGCAACCTGTTGCATGCCTGAGAGGAGCCTAACAATACTTCAAAGTAACTTTACTCCCGTAATCTTTAATATTTTTAATTTAGCAATGCAGTAAATTTTTTACAAGTCCTTTGTGGGTCAAGGCCACACGGACATTAAAAAATTTCGGCCCCCGTACATCCATGGCGAACCATGAATGTTCGGGGGCCTTGGGGACTACAAAACACAAATAGCTAACAAAGATTTATTTACATAATTTTGAGTTTCCAGAAGGGAATCTAACTGAGGACACCCTAGTGGCTTACGTCCTCGTCCGAGTGCAGAGGCCGCCGCAACCTTTTGCATGCCAGCGTACAAACGGACATGCTCCCAAATGCCATCCGCAACCTTTTGCATGCCTGGCAGGAGCCTAACAATTATGAAAAGTGGCTTTACACGGGGGCCTACTCCCGTTCCCTGTCGTTACAATTTAATTTGAGCTGTGAAAAACGCTCAAGGGGAAATGCTAAAACAAGCGTATACACTTTAGTTAAATATAACACACTTACATTACACAATTGAGCTCAACATGGTTAATGCTGGAACAAGCACATACACATTAAACACATATGATAAACAAGACAAACAAGACAGACAGGAGACATAGGGTACAATAAAACAATCTCATATAAAACACTTCCCAATACCCAAACGCAAGCGCAATATCTTAGAAATAATACAAGTCTTAAAGTTAGAGTAGACTTCGCTAAACAGTGAAGGCGCCTTTCAGTGTTTAGTGAGGCCTATGGCGGTCCGTCCCGATCGTTCACGTTCAACGCTCGGGAGCGGACTGCGAGCCGGCTGTGGCCGGGCCGCCTTATATCCCCACCGGTCTCCCCCGGCATGGGGCGGGGGTCCACCCCGGGGGCGGAGGTCCACCCCGGGGGGGGGTCCGCCCCCCAAAAAACGGAGACGGGGGCGGAGGGGGCGGGGGCGGGGGCGGGGGGGGGGTCCGCCCCCCAAAAAACGGAGATGGGGGCGGAGGGGGCGGGGGCGGGGGGGGGTCCGCCCCCCAAAAAACGGAGACGGGGGCGGAGGGGGCGGGGGCGGAGGGGGCGGGGGCGGGGGGGGTCCGCCCCCCAAAAAACGGAGACGGGGGCGGAGGGGGCGGGGGCGGGGGGGGGGGTCCGCCCCCCAAAAAACGGAGACGGGGGCGGAGGGGGCGGGGGCGGGGGGGGCGGTCCGCCCCCCAAAAAACGGAGACGGGGTCGGAGGGGGCGGGGGCGGGGGGGGGGGTCCGCCCCCCAAAAAACGGAGACGGGGGCGGAGGGGGCGGGGGGGGTCCGCCCCCCAAAAAACGGAGACGGGGGCGGAGGGGGGGGGGTCCGCCCTCAGGGGTGGTTCAAGGTCACCGACTACACTTTTACTCTAAGTGTCTGGTTCGAGGTCACCCACTACACTTTTACTCTAAGTGTTCGCAATACCCCCACCCTAATCGAGTCCCTAAGCTACGTGACGGCGTTCAGCCAGTATGTCTCAGGCTTGCATGCGGTAAGCATCGCTGCTCTTCGACTCTGTTCATGTAAGTGTTTTACAAGTTTTTGCCTCAAGGTCGTTACACTTTAACTCTGGACTAACATGGCTTGGATTTTCTCTGATTTTACTCAAGGTCATTACACTTTAACTCTGGGGCGGGATCGACTTGTAGTATTTCTGTGTTTTGACTCAAGGTCACCACACTTTAACTCTGGGACGGGATCGACTTGTAGTATTTCTGTGTTTTCACTCAAGGTCATCACACTTTAACTCTGGGGTGATTTCAACTTGTAGTATTTCAGTGTTTTGACTCAAGGTCACCACACTTTAACTCTGGGACAGTATCAACTTGTAGTATTTCTATGTTTTTACTCAAGGTCATCACACTTTAACATGTAAATTTGAGGTAGCACCAAAACGGTGCTACCTGGCTTGACATTTTCAAGTTCCCCAAGGTCATCGCAGTTCCCCCACCACTTCCCATATACCTAGAGTGCGCGGGGCCGAACAGTCAGTCGCTCGGTGTCTGTCGTAGGGTGCACATCGCGGTTGTAGTACTGGTCTAAAGGGGGCTGCTGGCTCACTTCAAGGTCACCCGAGCGGTGTCACATGACGGTTTAGGCAGAGTCACGTTGCAAACTTGCAGTTTCCTCGGCACTTTTGCTGTTTCTTGTCTAATTTCGCTCCAAGTCGTCAAGGTCATGGGAACCTGACTGAAACTCGGAGCGTAGTGCGAGAAACAGCAAAAGTGCCGAAAAATTTTAGGTTTCAGCGTGACCTTGACCTTTTGTGACATCGATGACGTCATCTTGGTGACGTAAGGGGTGATGACGTCATCGCCACGTCATTTCTGCAACGTCATGGGTGTGACGTCACAGAATGACGTAATTGGTGATGACGTCATCGATTGCGTCATCGATGACGTCATCAATGACGTCATCGGTGAGGTCATTGACCTCGATGACGTCATCGCTCGGGTGACCTTGAAGTGAGCCAGCAGCCCCCTTTTTCCACTACTTTCATGCATACGTACAGCAGATTAATTGATAATAATTTCCCCAGCAACCTGTCTTTAGTTTATGACAAACGGCTGTAGTGTAGGTTTAATTTTATTATCGGTCGATCAATCAATCATTTTACCGCGCTTTCTCGTCATTCCCAGCAGAGACCTTGTACCTTGTATATGCCGGTGCCGAGCCAACCGCGACCGCCGGAGTCACCTTGACTTTTACACGCGACAATAGTTTATTTACAAATATTATGGCTGATAAGACCGCAATAAATACACGAGTGACAATAGGAGCGCTGGTGAAATGTTCCGGCATGTTGTAATGCGCGGCGTGGATTTCCACGACTGCGGAGAATTAATTGAACTGATTTGTAGTGCTAATCGCTGGACGTATCGGTTATGTCCGATGGTGATGTAGTGGGAGAATCGTGACAGACTGCTCAGCAAGGATACTAACGGATTGCATTGTTGATCCCCTTGAGAAGTTACAACTCATTAACGTGTAAATTGTCCCAACACGCATTTTATACTGTATGCTCCATCGTTAAAAGGGAATGTTAAGTTTTGTCTATTCTCTACAACTATTGTATCAAACTGTTAGGCCCCCCATACACGTAACGATCGGTCGACGACCGGCGAACCACGACGGATCGCAACAGATCGGTCTCTGAAGAGTGATTCCCCACACACGTAACGATCGGTCGACGACCGGCGAACCACGACCGATCGGAACGAATCGGAACACTTCACTTTAAATTAAACAACAACCTACATAAACTATATAACAACTAACTAAAATAACACTTCACTTTAAACTAAACAACTACCTATTCAAACTATATAACAACTAACTTAACCTCTGTGAAAAACTGAGCCCAGCAAAAAGTAGGGTTATGTCTCTATGCACGAACAAATTCACAATGAGCTCGCGGGGCGGGCTCACTCTGGGCCTTCCGCCCGTCGTCGACCGATCTGAAGCGGCGTCCCCACACACGCAACGATCCGTCGCACGTCGAGGCTGGTCGGACGCGGTCGGACGACGACTGATGGGATTCTCATCAGTCGTCGTCCGACCAAAATCGTCGTCAATCGGTCGGAAGCGTCCCCATACACGTAACGATCCGTCGCACGACGAGGTCCGTTCGGACGGATCTGACGGACCGATCGTTACGTGTATGGGGGGCCTTACTGTATGGGTAGAAAATCCATCTTCTCTGTAGAAGCATATCAGATAAGTTGGCCTAATACATATCCGCGTGCGTTTGAAAGAAAATAATAGAGCGTAGACTGCTCAAGTTCTAAAACTGATATTGAAGTTTTCCCTTAGTATTGTAAACTTTCACTACTGTATGTATTTCAATTTCTCAGTATAGTGGCTTAACTCCTAAATGTTTGATAAAAGTTTGAACCTAAACAACGCAATGCCCTTGTGACACATTAAAAATATTGTTATCTTGTGTATAATTAATTAAACTACCTCTTTTATTAGTTTGTAATTTATGTATTATATATTGTAAATCGGCATTCTTTGCCAAAACCAACACAATCCATTGACTTACCGATACGATGCTTTATTCCACCAGCACAGAACATTGCGTAAGTGAGTACATTTGTTGAGATAGGAGCAATCTGTGTTTGTAAAACCATTGAAGGATAATTGCATTTAAAAATAAAATAATTGGTAATCACAAGAAATAACATTTTAAAAACTTTACTCGTCTTCTCAAGTTGACCAATGACGTTTCTTTGAATGGAATCAACCAGAGCTTCCCTACGCAATTTGCCATACCCGGTTTATGGGCGTATAAAACACTCTGTTTACCTTGTATAGCAACCACGTGAAATCTTCCCTGCTTGCAACATTGCCAACACAACAGTCCCGGTCTGCACATGACCTCTTATCTGCAGCTGGGTGAGTGATAAGCGAACCTCACTGCAAACACGCGGAGTAAACAAACAGTCCTCTCCTCTCCTCTCGCCATATGTGGACAGATGTGTCGGTCGTAATCATCATCTTACACGTGGTGTACACGGCACTTGGTGCCGGAGTCTCAATAGTCCGATCAAAGTTTAATTGAATGAAAAAAAAAATATAAGCCATCGCACAGTTGTACATAATCTACAAGTTCTGATGAATAAATTGGTTGGTCGGCAATTCTCCACTGCAAAAGTTTGTTATCTCAGTAATCAATTTTACTTTGACAAGAAAAATTGCACGTTCAAAGATTGTTCAAGAAATATTTTGGGAACCTTGTTACAATTTAGATCATTAACAACAGTTTTAGTCTGATGGATGAGAATTAATTGATTAGATCAAAATATCAGTCTCACAAGATTAACAAAACCAACAGTTTTTTTCTTTTTTTTTCAAACAAATATATGGAAACCAATCTGGTGAATGGTATAGATACCTACTAAATTTATGATGGGAGATAGGCCTAAGGTAAGCGATAAAAAGAACAATACGGTTTTTATAATACTGTACAGCCTACAGGACGATAGACGCCATGAATCAGTCATGACCTATTTTCATTCCCACTCTTTTCACTACAAGGGTTTCCTCACTCTACCAACCCTTCCGCTGGACAAGTTACGCAACCTTCCCATATCAATTTCAGACTCTGTGAGTGTTACCTAACTTTGCCTATAACCACAGAGTACTCTGTGCTATAACTAAACTCAACTTAACACTGCAATCTTCACAGTGATAAATTGTAATTTTGTAGTCTTAGGGCATCACCATGTATGCCTTGCTTCATCCACTCCACACCAACCAATTCCTGGTTTAGGACAACCCAGTTCTTACCACAATTTTTCCATCTACCCTTGTCACTCTAAAACCCTCTTTATGTCCATTATCGTCGTCGTAAATTAACAACGTTTCTCGCTCCATCCACCAATCCAGCGATGTATTTGTAATACATCGGTGTCGAATTAAGGATCTGAAAACTTAATTTTGAACCCTTGTTGCTCTAAGTATCCATAAACTTTCGTCCACTCTTGTCACTGTACAGTTCCGCAACCTTTGCACACCCTTGTCACAATAAGGTTCCGTAACCTTTGTACCCTTGTCGCTGTAACGTTGCACAACCTTGCTTTATCCCCGGTCTTCCCGGTACTGGCGTAATCAGCAACCAATCCCCACTGGTAACCGTTCCATTGTTGATTGTCCCCGCCGTTAATTCCGTGTCAACGACCTACGCCGCGTCGTTAATTGTTAATTGAAACCAACAGTCGTGTTGTAGGCAGTAAAAGTGCACTCACGGTCTACGTTTCCTTATTGGCTTTGTTTAACGGTGTGCACAACCCGAGAACCGTGTGATCCCGCGGAAATGGCGATTTAGCAAAACAGCGAAGGCAATGCACGAAGTAATCGAAGAATGTCACGGTTACAACAGGTTACATGTTAAAGGATTTTGAAAGTAAGTGCTGTAGATGAAGAATGGCTGTTCTCTAAAGGGAATTTTGGAGGTGGACTTAGCACGGGGAGACTATGGAAAATAAAAACTGCAAATTTCTCAGGGATGGTCAATGGCGCATAAAAAAAATTGGTGGAGGGGGGGGGACAAAACAAAACTAGGGGATTTGAAGAAATTTAGTCCTGATTTTACATATATACAACATGGTAGCATTGACTATGAATACACAAAGGTGTATTCATAGTCAATGATGGTAGCCTATTCATATGTAAAAAAAACTTTTAACAACTATGTTTATCATGCTATACTTCATTTGGGTGTCCTGTATTTTACTTCAGTTAAATAATACATTTTGGCACCTCACTGAGTCTCAGGAGCCGCTATTATTCATAATCATTTTGACTTTGAAAGTGATACATTTTGGGGTCGACAAGGGCCAGGAGTGGGCCAAATTGGGGATGAAACACGAGCGCCCCGTGGGAACAGGATGTCGGCGGGGGCCCTTTTTGAGTTTTTACCGCAGCCATAACGAGGTGTTTTGTCATTCGATATGGATGGCACCCAAACATTTGGCCTGTTATATCTCCTATTCTACTTACAACCTTACCACTAATTGGAAGGCTTTAAACTCAAACATTTCGTTTCTCCTCATACATCGTTCAGTGGCCTTGGCCACCAATTTCTTAGCTAGGTTAGCCATTAATTTCTTATTGTAATTATTACTTATTCGCATCGACACGATATAATATCTGCCATAGTTTTAGTTCAATGATATACAGTAATGCTACAGTGGAACCTCGATAGTTCGACACTTTGTGTATTTAGGGAGTGCGCAAATATTAAAATGTCAACTTTGGGAGTAACAATATTTTATTTCCAATTTCACCATTGTCAGTCTCCAACATGGATACTTATCAGTCACTACTGAAATGTTAAATCGTTTCGGACCGTGTCGAATACAGTATAAGGATGAGTGTCGAACTAGGCCTATATCGAGGTTCTGCTGTACAACGTTCCTTCCTTGAGTGGCTCTCAAGTAAAGTCAAGTAGACGAATAGAATTGGACAATTGCCATGGTCTGGCCGTGGGTAAGGACTCGGTGAATTGGACAATTAGACCAAGTGAAACATTAACCTCGCTTGACTTGTCACTTGTCCGGCCACTGTAGGAGGAGGCGCCGCCGCCGGGTCGACAGCCTCTAGTGAGAGAACGGAGGAGGCGAGGTTCTGGATGAGGTTGAGAAAAATGTACTACTGTGCTGTGCCATAAAATAAAACATTATCTGTGTACAAGGGATCTCTCCAAAATCGAAGCTAAATTCCGGATGCTATAGTCTTGTCTCTTGGACTATGAGCCGATACAAGGCAGAAAGATTTCATATTATTAGACTTTTTTTTACGTTTCGACCTTACATTTTCATAAGTTTTGAGTAGTTTTCGGTCAGATTTTCCACGCCTTTCATCTACATCAAGTTTACCAATACATATCATAAGTAGGGGCCTACACTACATGGCTAAACAATCTAATTACAGTATTTTATATACCTACTGAAATTTAATATCATAATGTCTGTGCTTAAAAGGTGGTGTTTTTGTAACTCTAGGTGAGTAGATGAGGTGGTTAATTTCGAGCAATCACTCTAAACTATCAATAACCCAAGCGAATTTTCATTCGCTTTTACCATCATCGCTGTGCAAATAATGATTGCAAATTAATTAATGAGTGATAGTGATAGAAAATATATTTGTTAGGTTGGTTATACTAATTTGAATAGAGTTTTATCCAAACAGATTAATGTAATGGGATATGCCGGATATGCGTTATTTGACTTCGTGAAGAAAAAAATACAACAGTCATGTTTTTTGTAATGGGCTTTGTTTTCAAGGCTACTTTCCGCTACCTACTTTTGTTGTACGTCCATTAACACATTCGCTGCGGCTAATAAAAACATAAAACCTTCCCCAGGAGCTAAAAAATTTTATTGTACCAAAACATTCCTTTATATGACATAATTAAGGAACAGAGGTCAAAAATGTTATCCGTTGTGTTTATGACGTCATTTCGTGACGTCATATTTATGGCACAGTACTGTGCCATCAGCATACAGGTGAAAATAATGTACTAAAATTAAAAGAAGTATTTGTTTATTTGAGTAAAACACAATAAAGATAATAAAATTATGAATGAAAAACACAAAGGGGGGTTATTTAAAATGTTTTGAAATTAACTACCCTAATCTATCCTCATTGTTTATCACTAAACATGGTATTTTTCGTAGCACGGCATAGGGCGTAGTCCGGGCTCCCCAGGGCTCTGCGCACAAAAGTATAGTGTTCGTTTGGTTTTTTCGTTGCGCAAAACATAGTTACAAACTCGTCTGTCCACAACAAAGGCAAACTTCACACTGACAGGAATGCGAATGGTGGCAATGAGCGCAGGCGTGGCACTTTACTGTTCCCGCCACTACAGCGCTGCGACGCGGGAACTGCTCAGCCCTAAGGTAAAGCCATACCTACCCCCCACGCTAACGTGGTATACAACTAACTCCGCCTGGAGCTAACCTCACAAAATACAAATGATGAGTGCATTGTAGCATGGCACAGTACTGTGCCATCAGGGTGAGCGTACAGATTTTCATGGCACAGTACTGTGCCATTAGCAGCGAATGTGTTAAGTGGTTTGTTCGCAATAAACATCTCCAAACCTCTCATCAACATCCTGGTGGCGACAGGCAGAGTAATGATGATGATGATGTGACAGCAACCCGTTCGCCGGCGTCCACACTTCACGCGGAATGTTATAATTAGCCGCGCAGATACCCGATAAGATTAAATAATTGGAGATTGCTGCTGTAGGTTTGGCGATAAGGAGGAGAATTTCGTGAAGAAAACGAGGCCGTCACATACCATCGATATTTATCTTGGACGAAATCCCTCTTTCTCGACTAAATTGATGCCTAAAAGTTGTTTAGTAACCTTATCATGAATTTAATTAATTTTAACAACTTATGGTCAGGTACTACGTCAAATTAATTAGACATTAGTCATAATCCTATTTTTGTTCATTAAAATTTTGATGATCACATTTATACAACCGAATTAATTTTTATGAGCGGTAACTAACAAAGATACTAACTTAATTAAGAGTATTTTCTCTTGCTTTGTTAGTTTATAATTCGATTTTTACTTTTTACTTGCCTCCGTGTGTCACGTCGCATCGTCAGAAAGGTCCTCAAAAGACTCAATTTCTTCAGATAATACCTGGAGACGTCTTTCTCCTCCGCGGTGATCAGACAATCAACCTTGGATTCCACTTTTCTATGTGGGGCCGGCGACACGGCGACGTTTCGTGGCGTCTCCGGTCTTCTTCAGGTCCATTACCCTACGGAGAGAGCGTGGCGAACCCATTGTCACGTCCTTCGTGGCAAGGCCCCGCCACAGTCCACACTCCGCGTGGCACAGTATTGCCACGCGGCTGGTCACCGGATAAGCCGATTTGCGACGTTATTCAGGGGGAATTTCTACTTCCACCGCGGTCAAAGCTTTCCGCTTGAGGAAGTTTTGGTCTTTATGTGAGGAAATCAAGTCACAGTGGGAATTTTCTTTATCTTTTTCTGTTTTCTTCGTCTTAACAAGATTTTTAACTAATTATGATGATGTGATTGTGCGCCTAAGTCTCACAATCTATACGAAGGACGGTACGTCAGGTGACACTGTTTCGTATACTTATTGCAGGAGCGCTTTTGGCTTTTAGCCATTCCCAACCCCAACCCCAACTGTAACTGATTTTAGTCTTGCAACCGAATGTCCAAAAGCCGAAATCGCTTCTGCAAAAACTCCACAAAACAGTGTCGCCCGACGGGCCATATACTCGCATTGATTATGTTACCACAATTTCTACGTTTTGGTTTTCTTGAACGCCTTTAAGAAAAACTATATTGCTGAGGCATTTTTCAATATTAGCAGAAGTTTTTAAAACACTAATGTTACCTGCCTTGTATTTTCTTCGAGATTGTCCATAGAACTACGCTTATATAGAATCGCCTGGTAAAAAACTTATCTACAGTAGTTTAATAATCTGTTCAACAATTAATGTATGGTACAAGAGCCACATCCAACATCCAACACCACAACAGAATACATCCGTGGTTGACCCGTTACATTGTCCTTGATTGTTAATCAACGCATGACATCACACCTTAGTCATTCGACCAAACAGCTGATCGGATCGCGGATATCTACAATCAGCTGACATCATTACAGCTGTTTACCAACAGTCGTGTTCAACTTGACCATTGGTTCGCCCGCGGCCACAGGTGTCTGCCGATGAAGTCATTTACTTTCAGTTTTATGTGCTTTTAACCGTTCATTAACGGGCATTACGGTTGTTTCGCAACTTCGTTGTAGTTTGCGGGGATTCGACCTCGGGACCGCCTTTGTGATTTTAATACTGATTGGTAAATGGCAGTTTTACAACTGTGCTGTGGTAACATTGTGCAATATAATTACAGTAGATGGTTTACGTGTTATACAGTAATCACAGGCGACGAAATACCTACTACACTGCTGAGGTAATAAAATTAATTAAAAGGACGACCCTTTTTAATACTTGACAAATCTTTTCTAATCAGTAAACAATTGGAGTTATTTCGAAAGTCGTTTATTGTAAGTACAACAGTTGTTGACGAATCGCTTGCAACCTCTTTGTTTTATTTTATCGCAACAGAACACACAAAACACGACTATTTGTCTACTAATGCGACGGCTAAACAAAACACCGGAAGTTCATCGCCCTCTTTTATCAAGTGGCACTTTCGTTCGATCGCGAATCGTCAGCGTTGTCGGGCCGACAAGGGTGGAGGTGGAATAGCCTGTAGTGATAACACTATCACCTTCACTTCCGGCAGAACACACTGCTTCCGGCACCGAGGTGGTCGGGCTCAGACAAAGAGGTCTTTTATCGTGTGTGGAGAGGACATCACCTCACTGTGAAGACGCTAAAGAAGAAATGTAAACTTTCTTTTGCGTACCGGTATATTCATTCCGTCACGCTGTGAATGATTATTTTTGGTCATAAAGTTGACCCTGACGCCAAACGTTTATGTAATAACTTGTGTTTCCCATACAGTACTTGAGACCTATCGGGTCAATACCATTCAGAGTCCTTGTAGTTAGATTTTTTTTAATATTTTAGAGTGTGATTGAAATACCAATTAATTGTACCTGTGGGCGATCATTTAAAAACATATTTTACTGATAATTCAATTAATAATTCAACAAAATTACAGTAGTTTTCCTTAAAAGATTTCAAAATGCACAACCTTATAAATTATTATTTTAATTTAATATTTTCAGGTGAGCATTAAATTTTGTAAAGTTGCCTTAAACGAAAGGTTTAGATGATAGTTGCTTTCAGACTTAATTAAAAAAATATTGTACTGTTCTCCCATTAGCGCCTTAGATACATGTGTAACTGTATGACTGCATGTGTAACATCTGCACTGCTACATCCGTTTACTTCCCTAAATCGTCAAAGGAAACTCACCCCCTTGAGAAAGGAGGTGTGAAAACAACATATGCGACCATATGGTAAGCCCTATGACATCCTTATACATCATCCCCGGAAGATATCATTATAACCCGACGTTTCCGCGATATTTCACCGGCCGTTTTCAAGGCGAAGCGAGAATCGTGGCGGTATCCTCGGTGCCGAGCCCGCCAGCAAGGTTGGTGTTATTTCTACACTGCCTTTTATAGTACGACCTGTCAGGTGTTGTTTAGGGTTATGATATTCGAAAATGGTGTACAATCGTCTGTTGTAGATTGGTTGTAACGATTTCTTGATTGTGCGATCGGTAAAGGTAGATAACGGGCGTGCGACCTTAGGAAGAATAAGTTTGTTGGACTGATACAGATTGTGGTGATAAGACGATGGCTATTACCGTGTGGTCCTGAGCTAGGCCTAATACCCATGGCAAGGATTAGGTAATGATATTAATAAAATTCAAGAGAAGTACTAGTAATAAGATGTTTTGATGTGTTTCGGGAAACGTGCCGAATTTCTCTTACTTAAAAAAAAACTTTTTCTCCTATAATCAACCAAAGAAAAACAAAATTCTGTGTATTCCGACATTAACTGATACTTCAAGTGCGAATAGATAAAGAATGAAACAAATTTTATAAGTGCATCTCAAGGAAATATGTTAAATGATAAAAAATGTATTATTCGAATATTAATCAGAAAAAACGACTGATAATAAAGTTTACCCGGAGTTCAGTACTAGTGTATTTTTTGCGTTTTTAATGCGCAAACAATTATAGTATTTTCAAAAAATTTAAAATATTCTACGCGTAGCAAACCTACGTACTGTACTCAGCGAATGTTTATTGCTGGAAAACGTGTTTTACATTGGTTACTCATTGCTGTACCAAAGGCAAAATTTGTTTTTGAGCAACGTGATGTTTTATATATTTTTCTGTCCGCCATTACATTGTAGTCAGTAATAGATAACCTCGGACGTCGCAGTCGTATCAGATGCGGAAGAGGATGTGTAGATTGGCCGGCCGCAGCGCAGCCTTGCCGACCCATTTTGGGCAGCGGCCGAGAGCGGCGGAGCAGGATGTGATGCGAGAGCGGCCGACAGCTACAGCCAACCGCCAACAGCAAACAGCCAACAACCAACACCCAAAATCCAACAGAGAACATCCAACAGCCAACAACTAACATCCAACTGCAACAGTAAACCACCAACAACCTATAGAGAACATCCAACATCCAACAGGCAACAACCAACAACCAGTCAGCAACACAACAGGCAACATCCAACTGCCATAACCAAAAGAAAACATACAACACGGAACAGACATTAAATTTGCAAAAATTATAATTTTGGACGTCAGAACCAGACGAACGCAAGTCTTAAATTAGCAAATTTTTGCAGGAGAGCACAAAAACTGGGGAGAATAAACTTCGCTGATGATTGCAGAGCCCAGGATCCCGGTTTGACCCTGAGAAAAATTAGTAACTTTTTAAAGGTTTCGATACTGGACTCAGTTGTCATTTGTCATTGGTTATCAATTAATGATACTCTTACAACCAATCGACGTTATAATAAAAGTGCCGGGTTGGACCGTTCCCCATCAACACTTTAAAGGCCCGTTGTCCCTGGAGCGACTCTGGCGATAGTCGCTGAGCGATAGTCGCTCAGCGATAATCGCTCAGCGATAGTCGCTAATCATGTCGTTGTCCCTGAAGCGATTTTAATAGAGCGATTCTGGTGCTGTGTTAATGCTGTATTGCGAGTTTTAAATGTACCATGAGTTTGAAGCAGAAGTAAAACAAAAAATACCTTTCAGTTGAGGAATTCGATGACGAAGACGTCATGGGATTGTTATTTGCACCACACCTTGGTACTCATAACATATTTTTCTACTAGACAAGAAGGCTATTTTAAGAGTATCGATATACTTATTTAATACGCTAAGGGGTTTTTATTTATTTACTTTGTAATGGGAATTCCTTTTAGAATTCTCAACCGACGTTTTATTGTCGTTGGATAGATAGGGCTTGCCTGTTGTTGTTTTCGACTAAAATTGATGAGAATCGAAAAATAAGGGCACTATCAAAAATTTTGATGTGGAATTTTACCATTAGAATTTTATTATTGGGATTAGGTTGAGCATAACCTCTGTACATAGCTGTATCCTACAGCTGTAAATATATTAGTTTTGGGTGAATTAATTAGGCCTACTATCGCATTGGTCGGAGAACTAAACGCAATATATTTAGCAATGAGACGTCATAATTCAAATTAAATTGCTCGATTTCGATCAATAAGTACACTAGTTAATATAAAAGCCATTTCTAGAGGCTTTTCATCCAATTGCAGTTCCGTATTCTACGAAGAAATTACTATTAACAACTACACACGTGAAAAATTGACAAGAATCGTTCCGCGACTGCGACTGACCCTGCCCCCAGACCGGACCCGCGATAGTCGCTCAGCGATAGTCGCAGCCGCGCCAGTCGCAGTCGCTTCAAGGACAACGGTCCCATTTGAAACAACGCTACCAGTGCCGTAGCGACTGTCGCTCAGCGATTATCGCTCAGCGACTATCGCCAGAGTCGCTTCAGGGACAACGGGCCTTAAACCACTACCAAAGACATGTAGAAATACACTCAATAAATTCACTCTAAGTGTATATTTCGGTACAAAAAGAGTTACGCCTGACAACATACCCATGAGATGTTGCATTAAAGCCCCAGTCATATATGTAATGAAATGTTCAGCAGTGTCATGGTACAATGCCGTGCAGAGTGTAGGTTTGGACCAGCAGATCAGTGAAAGTTCACGGCCGTTCGGATGTAGGTTAGGCGGTTCAATCGCCTGCCTGTCAAGGCTCCATTTGCTCGTGTCTCAAGATTTCAATTTTTAAGCGTCCGAATTTTCCGTTTTGTGATTACTTAATCCTAAAAACTCTTTTTTCTGTAACTTGTTTTTTAACAAAGCCTTTTCCGAGCCCATAAGCAAACATTGTTTGGTTTCTGCCGATCGTGAGAATAACTTGACCATCATAATACTTTAGGCCTATTCTGTAAAAGTAAATGATTAATAAAGTCTTATGGTTTTTCAATGATTACATGCACTTCGCCTTAAGGCTGTTGAGGTACTTTTAAATTCATGGAGTTATGTGAATAAGGAACTTTTTCGTGATCATGGGGTTTTAGGATCAGCTTATGATCCTTAAATTTTAACATCAACCCTGGTTGTTTATTAGCATATATGTTATCCGGAAGTCCCTAAAATTGGAATGGGTAAATCACCATTCTTCTTTTGAGTATAGACTCATGGCATAGAATATTTTACATTTCAACACACTTGTGAATCTTGTGATGAATTACGATTGATCGTCCTCATCCATCAATGCCCATGCCTTCTCACTAAAGGCCGGAAGAAGAGAGGAGGAAAGGACAACAGAGGACTCCTCGTCCTGGCGGCACGTTAAGGTTTTCCTTGGAGATTTTGGGGTGAATTCTTTTCTGGCTTTTGAAAAGTATTATAACCCTTGCGGCATCGAGACCCATGGCAATAGAGGTTCTTGAATTAGTTTGCCCCAAACATAATTTCTATACATCCAATTTTGCATTACTTACATCCAAAACAATAAGTACCTTTCGTTTGTAAGTGCGTAATTACAGTAATTTGGTTAAGAGTCTTCATCACCCCTTCAAAAAACGTCGAAAACATGCGTTCGTAGTCCCCTGTTTCGGACGACATTTTTGAACCGATTTTATTGAAAGTGGTCTTAAACTGTTCAGAAAGAGTGCCCGCGTGTCTCTATTACCTCATAATAATAAAAAACGTACAATGAGGTACCTAAAAATACAGTTAAAAAAGGGAAAAATTACTTGATTTTCAACAATTTTTTAAAGTAATTTTAAGAAACCATATCGATTTAACGAGGTACAAGAGACACGCAGGCACTCTTTCTGAACAGTTTAAGGCCACTCTCATTCAAATCGGTTAAAAAATGCCGTCAGAAACAGGGGACTACGAACGCATGTTTTGAGCAAAAACGGGGTCTGCGAATTTGCCCGTTCGAGGCGCTACTAGCCTTTTCGCAAACGTCGTCTTTCTCACTAACACAAGCACACACACACAAACATTATCGCATTATAAATCACTCAGTGATGTTGTGGGACACATTCCTCGTATTTATTTGAATGCTTCTTTATCCATCTAAATTACTCGTACAATTCAATTTTAGAACACGTGTGTTTATACATCCAGCACAATGGTTCATTGGCGATAGTTTTTTTTTTATGTACTCAAGACGAGCAGTACATTACATTATTTGCACTATAATGGTTTTTACAGTACATAATACAGACAACTAGTAATGTGTAAGTGTATTTTCAACCCATCACAGATGAGATTCAAAGCCTAAACCGTTCATAAATTTTTCTAATGACAGTGTTTACAAATACTGTAACACCGGAAGTGCGCGAAATACGATTCCGCTTGATACCACCTGAAGTGAAGGAAATTCCTTTTTATAAGGCCGGCGACACACTACCGGACTTTCCATCGGACCGTATATCGGACCAAGCATCGTACCGAACATTACATCGTAAAGGGACGTAAATTTACTCCGAACATTTCGCCGAGCAAGACATCGGACCGAGCATCGTACCGTACATTACATCGTAAACGGATGTAAATTTACTCCGAACATTTCGCCGAGCAAGACATCGGACCGAGCATCGTACCGGACATTACATCGTAAAGAGACGTAAATTTACTACGAACATTTCGCCGAATAAGACATCGGACCGAGCATCGTACCGGACAAATCCACCAAGCGAGGTGAAGGAAGTTTAGAGAGATATAGGGAGCGTAAGTCATAGGGCGCTAGACGATGGGGTGGAGAAGGGAGGGGCTTTCCATCCTGGGCGTTCGGGCCCACGCTCGATACGGAGGAAAAATTACCTAGACACACTACCGTATATCGAACCGTACACCTGTCCAATCTTTTCTTTGATGTTTCGCCAGAAAACCACCTCAAGAGCGCTCGGCCCGATGTACGGACCCATGCTGACACACTTCCGGACTTGCTGTTTGTTTTTGCTCGGTACAATGCTCTGTGCGGTGCTCGGTCCGGTGAAAAGTCAGGTAGTGAGTCGCCGCCTTAAAAGACAAATCTCTCACTAGTTCATCACTAGCCTAATCCTCCAATTTTTTCGTTACGCAAGAGAGTTGAAATTTTGTAGGGCCTACACTGATTTGTTCAGTTTTCAATAGGATAACGTGATGATGAAGCAATTAAAATGCAAATAAATCTTAGGCAGTTCTGTTAATAATTTTAGGAGGGAAAAATTGTCTCATCTGGGCATATTTCATCATCATCCGAATATTTTGTTATAGTTGTTCTAATAAAAATACCGACATTTGCGTTTGAATTTTCAAAATTATTATGATCGGCTGATCATATTTAATTACTTTAATTATGTATTTTGTTCTTAGACTCTGGGCCAGAGTCTCATTGACCAATATTTAATTAGAGCCTTCCATGGTCTGAGAGAAAAGCGGTACGTTCGCATATTATTCAAATTACAATTATTTTATACTGCTTTACAGACAAAACTTGAAAGTAAAATCCAGTGAAGCCACTATGCTTTACAAATTTAACGTAGGCTACTATTGTAAAAGAGCGGCACCGAAAACCACAGCTAGATGTTTCGACTTTCAAACACTGGGACTAGAAAAATAAATGAAAACAACTTAATGGTTCCAAGCAATTAGTAAACAAAATTGTAATTTTAATAAGGCTATTTAATTAAAAATATTACTAGTTATAAGTATACGAGTGTAACTCGTTTAACTCTTTCATAATTCGGTTAGTTCGAATAAAATTATCAATATAGGCCCTATACGCAATTTAGCATACATTACACGAGGTTGAGTATGTCCTTTGTTAGTGGGTGTCAACTAATTGTTTTTGGTGTGCGAGGGTTGCCTCTATACGTTGCGTCAGATTATTCTAAAGAAAATAATTGCTTTAGTCCCATCATTTTAAAATGATTTATTTTGTTTCGGTACTGTATTGTCTGATCATTCTGGTTCGCGAACTCATTCAAGTAGATACTGCCTTACACCCCTGACCTAAATTAAATCTAAATCGGAGGTACCGTTCAAACGCTATCACTAATATAATAATTGAAAACCATTAATTAATTGTAATCGCTGTAAAATTTTAATCGGCTGTATTGAAATGGAAAAGTTTGAGCCTAGTATTAATAATAATTTAAAATACTCTTCAAATGTAGACAGGACGACGCTACAGCAGCATCGGACTGACCGAACTCTCATTGTAGCGAGTCTGCGCGTGCGTGTGTCGGACGTCGCAGTCCGATGTTTTTAGAAATGTACCCGCGCCTCACCCTCTTAAGAGTCTTCATCACCTTTGGCAAAATATCCTTCGTACACTCTGGTTTCCATTACAACTGTCCTAGTACAGTCAGGTGCGCCCAACTAGGGCGAGGGGTGAGGCGCGGGTACATTTCTAAAAACATCGGACTGCGACGTCCAACACACGCACGCGCAGACTCGCTACAATGAGAGTTCGGAAAGTCCGATGCTGCTGTAGCGTCGTCCTGTCTACATTTGAAGAGTATTTTAAATTATTATTAATACTAGGCACAAACTTTTCCATTTCAATACAGCCGATTAAAATTTTACAGCGATTAGGCCTACAATTAATTAATGGTTTTCAATTCTTATATTAGTGATAGCGTTTGAACGGAACCTCCGATTTAGATTTAATTTAGGTCAGGGGTGTAAGGCAGTATCTACTTGAATGAGTTCGCGAACCAGAATGATCAGACAATACAGTAACGAAACAAAATAAATAATTTTAAAATGATGGGACTAAAGCAGTTATTTTCTTTAGAATAATCTGACGCAACGTATAGAGGCAACCCTCGCACACCAAAAACAATTAGTTGTCACCCACTAACAAAGGACATAATCAACCTCTTGTAATGTATGCTAAATTGCGTATAGGGCCTATATTGATAATTTTATTCGAACTAACCGAATTATGAAAGAGTTAAACGAGTTACACTCGTATACTTATAACTAGTAATATATTTAATTAAATAGCCTAATTAAAATTACAATTTTGTTTACTAATTGCTTGGAACCATTATGTTATTTTCATTTATTTTTCTAGTCCCAGTGTTTGAAAGTCGAAACATCTAGCTGTGGTTTTCGGTGCCGCTCTTTTACAATAGTACGTTAAATTTGTAAAGCATAGTGGCTTCACTGGATTTTACTTTTAAAAAGTTTTTTCTGTAAAGCAGTATAAAATAATTGTAATTTGAATAATATGCGAACGTACCGCTTTTCTCTCAGACCATGGAAGGCTCTAATTAAATATTGGTCAATGAGACTCTGGCCCAGAGTCTAAGAACAAAATACATAATTAAAGTAATTAAATATGATCAGCCGATCATAATAATTTTGAAAATTCAAACGCAAATGTCGGTATTTTTATTAGAACAACTATAACAAAATATTCGGATGATGATGAAATATGCCCAGATGAGATAATTTTTCCCTCCTAAAATTATTAACAGAACTGCCTAAGATTTATTTGCATTTTAATTGCTTCATCATCACGTTATCCTATTGAAAACTGAACAAATCAGTGTAGGCCCTACCAAATTTCAACTCTCTTGCGTAACGAAAAAATTGGAGGATTAGGCTAGTGATGAACTAGTGAGAGATTTGTCTTTTAAGGCGGCGACTCACTACCTGACTTTTCACCGGACCGAGCACCGCACAGAGCATTGTACCGAGCAAAAACAAACAGCAAGTCCGGAAGTGTGTCAGCATGGGTCCGTACATCGGGCCGAGCGCTCTTGAGGTGGTTTTCTGGCGAAACATCAAAGAAAAGATTGGACAGGTGTACGGTTCGATATACGGTAGTGTGTCTAGGTAATTTTTCCTCCGTATCGAGCGTGGGCCCGAACGCCCAGGATGGAAAGCCCCTCCCTTCTCCACCCCATCGTCTAGCGCCCTATGACTTACGCTCCCTATCTCTCTAAACTTCCTTCACCTCGCTTGGTGGATTTGTCCGGTACGATGCTCGGTCCGATGTCTTGTTCGGCGAAATGTTCGTAGTAAATTTACGTCTCTTTACGATGTAATGTCCGGTACGATGCTCGGTCCGATGTCTTGCTCGGCGAAATGTTCGGAGTAAATTTTCATCCGTTTACGATGTAATGTACGGTACGATGCTCGGTCCGATATACGCTCCGATGGAAAGTCCGGTAGTGTGTCGCCGGCCTTATAAAAAGGAATTTCCTTCACTTCAGGTGGTATCAAGCGGAATCGTATTTCGTGCACTTCCGGTGTTACAGTATTTGTAAACACTGTCATTAGAAAAATTTATGAACGGTTTAGGCTTTGAATCTCATCTGTGATGGGTTGAAAATACACTTACACATTACTAGTTGTCTGTATTATGTACTGTAAAAACCATTATAGTGCAAATAATGTACTGCTCGTCTTGAGTACATAAAAAAAACTATCGCCAATGAACCATTGTGCTGGATGTATAAACACACGTGTTCTAAAATTGAATTGTACGAGTAATTTAGATGGATAAAGAAGCATTCAAATAAATACGAGGAATGTGTCCCACAACATCACTGAGTGATTTATAATGCGATAATGTTTGTGTGTGTGTGCTTGTGTTAGTGAGAAAGACGACGTTTGCGAAAAGGCTAGTAGCGCCTCGAACGGGCAAATTCGCAGACCCCGTTTTTGCTCAAAACATGCGTTCGTAGTCCCCTGTTTCGGACGGCATTTTTTAACCGATTTGAATGAGAGTGGCCTTAAACTGTTCAGAAAGAGTGCCTGCGTGTCTCTTGTACCTCGTTAAATCGATAGGGTTTCTTAAAATTACTATAAAAAATTGTTGAAAATCAAGTAATTTTTCCCTTTTTTAACTGTATTTTTAGGTACCTCAATGTACGTTTTTTAATATTATGAGGTAATAGAGACACGCGGGCACTCTTTCTGAACAGTTTAAGACCACTGTCAATAAAATCGGTTCAAAAATGTCGTCCGAAACAGGGGACTACGAACGCATGTTTTCGACGTTTTTTGCAGGGGTGATGAAGACTCTTAAGTTTTAGTTATGATTTACTCTACAGTACTAGAATTTCACAATAAAATGTTTGATGTCGATATTTTTTCATTTTCGTATCCTCCAACAATAAAATTTTCCATCACACATTTTTAAATTCTACAGAAAGGTCCTATCAGCTATATTTTTAAATTGTGGATACATTCCACAATAAAACAGCATTACGTTAACGTTGGATAGGCATTTTTCACTCTTTTAAATTGTAACTGCCATCATTAACTACGTAAACCTGCGGTTTTGTATTTTTGGTCGCAATGAAACACCTTAATTCCCCAAAAAAACCTACAAATTATCTTGTAAAATTAATTGTCGGTCACTGGCGCGGCGGTGGGACAAAGCGTAGGCTATCACGTGTTGTAGTCTGGTGGGCGATGTGAACCTCGGTTGCGTCACATCACGGGATGTCCGCCAGCTTACAATGTTCCACGCTGGTAATTGTTTCGCAAGTCGGAAGTTGTAATCGCCTCTGCCTTGCCGTGCTCCACCTGTCCATACAATCCACTTCCACCGGGCCTACACTCTACACAACATTCGAATACAAAATGAAATTTGGACTAAGCTCAGACTAGAAAAGTTCCACCAAAATGGATTAAATTAACGCCAGTCCTCAGTGTAAACTCTGTCCAGGTTTCCCAGTATTTTCACCACAAGATCCGTCGATGCCTCTGTTTCCCTTAAAGCCTGGTTTCGACTCTGCCTAAGTTGGCGACATTGTAGCCAACACTGTTGCCGACAAAGTTGCCTGGTCCAAAACCGGCCTGTAAAATCTGTCGGCGACTTTGTTGGCAACACTGTTTTTAATTTTTTGGCTGTTTCCACTCAATTTCCGACAGCAACACATTTGAAGCAACATTCTATGATTTTAGTCTGGCACTAGTCTCTGGATGGGTGATCAAACCACTATTGCTAAATATATACACTATGTGGTTTTGCCTTTTTGAAGACTTCTCTAATTATTATTTAAATGTTTTACTCTGAATAAAAAAATTAATGGACCTTAAGCAACCACAGTTAATCCTCAACCCAGTAAATTTGACTATTTTATGATTTTCACACTACTAGTTTAGATTAGATATCAGATTCATGTTCAGAGCTAAAAACATGTAAACAATAACGTGTAAATAAAATGTGTAAAATAACGTCCTGCCTCTGGAAATTATTATTTTTCCCAAAGAAAAATCGGAAAAGCAGAAAAAACGAGAAACAGGCGAACACCGGCGTATTGCTCCGAGTGTGCATGTGCGGAGTCGTGTTGCCAACTAAGGCCGGTTCCTACGTGGGCGACAGATGCGACGCGACGAGAGCGACAAAATTTCAAACAAATGTATAAGCATTGGAGCGTTCTCAGTGGGCGACAGGAGCGACAACAATTTACAATGTATAACGTTATGGCCATGCAAGCTTGTCGCTGGTGTCGCTCCAGTCGCTCTCGTCGCGTCGCATCTGTCGCCCACGTAGGAACCGGCCTATAACTGTCGCCGACATTCTGCTGTTTCCACTCCCAAAAACAGTTGTCGGCGACGGGCGCACCGAAACTGCGATCCAAAACCCAGGTAGACGCCGAAACTGCGATCCTTACCCCAAGGGCGACCCCAGGCAGACGCCGAAATTGCGATCCTGGCACGGAGGCCGCCCCCGGGACGATACTGACGATACTGTACGTAAGACGACACTGCTGCTCTTGCTCTCAAACTGAGAATGACTGATATATTTGTGGGGAAAATAAAGAAGGAATGTACACCCTGAAAGTCTTTGTTTATTGGTCAAGGTTAAGAGTCATCTTCATCCCTGGGCCGGTAGCACATTGTTGCGCAGTCGGCAATGTTAACCATGCCGCTTTTAATGCAAAACATGGTACAGTATTTGATTTGACGCCCTGTTTCGGACGCCGTTTTTCAACCGATTTTCTTTAAACTTTGTTAAGTGTTTAGTTGAATACAGTAGTTATATTAGGTCCCTCATACCTCGAAATTTTGAAAACTTAACAAATATTACTCTCTGTGACGTCGCAAAGTAACTCGATTTTCCTTAGTAATATTTGTCAAATTTCGAGGTATGAGGGACCTAATATAACTATTCAACTAAACACTTACCAAGTTTTTAAAAAATCGGTTGAAAAACTGCGTCCGAAAAAGGGGAATCAAATACCATGTTTTGCATTAAAAGCCGTATAGTTAACATTGCCAACTGCGCAACAATGGGCTACTGGCCTAGGGGTGAAGATGACTCTAAAGACCAATGTTCATTTAAAAGTCAATCAGATTAATGGAAGGTCGGGACTTGGAGATGGACAATTAATATCCCATTTGAAAAATAACAAAAATTAATAAGAGATTCGGTTACACTGGAAGTGGTATGCGCGAGTTTAGTACAACTTGGAAGTCCCGGTTCATTGGCATTATTTGAAAAGTGACTTGAGTGACACGTCGGACGTCGAAAGATTCTAGAGCCATTAGCCTATACACCGGACGCTGGAATCCCCGCTGGACCCTCCGCTACCTGCTGATGGGACGCTGTGCCAGGATCGCAGTTTCGGTTGTGGGATTAGCGAACCCTTTTGAGGATTAAAACTAGGATCGCAGTTTCGGTGCGCCGTCGGCGACAATGTTGCCCCACAAAATTGTTGCCGACACAAAATTATCGCCGACATTGTTGGCAACATTTTTTGAGCGTTTCCACTCTGCTAAAGTTGCCGACTTTATCGCCGACTTTGTTGCCAACAGTGTTGGCGACAAATTTTGACAGAGTCGAAACCAGGCTTAATAGAAACACAGATCCCCATAATAAAAGTGCCCCCTAGGTTGTGCAGTTCAATAGATTTTCCAAGGACATCTTCAATCACTCTCAAATAATTTTTCACTCTTTCGTTTGCAAATGAAACGCGTTTACTATTATAGCACTTTGACATAGTTTCCGTTTGAGCAATCGCACTTACGCGTCCTCAAATTACGCACATGTTCCCCTTCATTTTACAGTCACAAACAATACCCTACTCCACTGTACTATATAATAAGAAGAGATCCCCGAATGTTCGGCAAAATGCAAGTTGTGTATGTGAAAGTATCTACTTTTATCTTGTTAAATTTAAGAATACTCCTATGGAGGATTCGAGAGGAAGACGATCTTAGAATGATAATGCGAGGAGTTCTGCTGATTGCTCCTTTCAGCCTACCGAACAATTTTGAGACTTAGCGGTCCCCTCCACATGTTCTGTATCATCTTGGCCCTATCACAGAGAACCGAGTACCTTTAAAGATAAAGGTTCCTTTCTCTGTGGCCCTATATACTTCACGTGTCTTTCAAATGGGGCACGATATTTTATCAAGTCAGTTTCTTGTTGGCACACTAGACCTAGCTCTATTGTACAAGTATGCCTGGTGCCCATAAGATATTCATTAATGATTTCCTTCAGATCCGTCTTAACTAACTAATATATACAGATACAGTAGTTGAAGTACAGTACGTACATAGAAATCGTATTCAAGACCTAGAAGATATATAACTTTATAACTTGCCATTTAAAGAAAATACCATTTAAATTACGATTGATTAAATCTTGAATTCTTCATTTCTTCGTAATCCTGGCTATTTCGCTGACTGTATGAGGTTTAGAGATGCAACCGTCGTGTGAATAATACAAAAAGTCATAAAAAATAATTAGAATCCAAGAAAATCCATCGTAGTTTTCCCGCGAACATCTTGCAACAGACACGAAACGTTCTTGGAGCCGGTGAAGAGACGATTGCTTCAAAAGAAAAACAGGTCATCGCGCGGAACAATTATGAAATCCGTGTCGATGCTGGGAGTTGGTAGTTGATAGTCCGCAGCACGCAATGTTGCCTCACGGACCCCCAGTTTAATGACAGCTGTCAATGCAGCGCCGCCGGGAGTCGAAGAAATATCGCGGGTCTGCCCAACGACCGCTCGGTCCCGGCTCGCTTCGCGGTGGGGATTTTGGAAAAAATGGGAGGAAATTAAAACCGCGGCGCCGCGCCGTTATGGCTACCGATTCGTTCGGCTCGGCCGCCCAGCTCAATGGGGCGCGCTGAAGCTGTGATTTATACTAGATCGTTGAGTTATGTAATGAAATTATTTGTTACTGTCCAGTGAACACGGGGTAATTTGGGGATCTGTGAGCAGTTTGGATACTTTTGTTGCGGAAATACGATCATAAGAATCCTTCGGGCTTTGGACATCTCACGGGCTTCATAAAGCAATAAAGCTCGTTCTAGTTTACTAAAAAGAACCTGAGTTCCTCATTGTCGTGACCACTTCAACAATAGGTGAAGTATTTAGTACCTACTCAGTGTATTCAGAAATTGTAGAAGGGCCCACGGGACCAAAGTGTCAACTCAAAATTGTACGATCAGACTAATAATTAGAGTCTTCATTGGAGAAAGTCGCGGCGCACATTATGCATTATCTTTTTTTTGTTTTTGAGTGTTTAATGTTGTGGGTGTCTGTATTATCATGTTTCTAGAATATTTCTCGGGTCTGAAATTTCTTAAAACTGCCTAAAGATTCAGTGTGCCGGCAATCATGATGGATCATCGACCGGCTCTAAGTTAATTTTGAATTTAAATTAAGTTAAGTGAAATTTAAATTTAATTTTGAAAACTTAAATTTAAATTTCATTTGTTTTATGTCTAACGAATTAAATTTTAAAATTTTAACCCCCCCCCCCCCCTCCCTCACAAATGAGAAATATTTTACATTAACGTAACCTTTACCGTAACTTACATAACAATATTACTGACGAGTCAGTACTGCAATGAGTCTTCAGGAAAGTGGGAATCACCGAGGCGCGGCGAACAACAAGCGCGCAGAAGCACGAAGCTTGTAATGCGCGCGAGTCATGCGCCCAGCTGCGCAGTGCATAAACGTGTCGTGCGCAGTCGCACTGACCGGCGCAACTGCCGACCCATCGGCGTTATTCAGTCGTTTCCAACAATCGGCAAAAGTACTGCTGCAAAGCAACGCGTGTTGCTGGAACTGCGCAATAAATCACGGAGAAAATTGGCAGTCATTCTTCTAGTCCCATGAAAATTCAGAGTCTTTGTGTTCACTCCCTTCGTGAATAGAGTGTCGAGGAGGGAATCGCTATTGAAGTAGCTTCAAAATCTTGGTTCGTGTTAAATAATTTTTTTTTCAATTAGAACATTTTTTATGCCAAAAATGTCAAAAGAGCACATTGTAGTGCATAATTGTCTATCTCCTTGTGAAATCGTGTGTGGTCAAATGTAATAGTGAGCTCATGAGTGGTTTTGTATCACCGGTAAAAGAAGATCAATTTTCCGTATTAAAGAAAGTTAGAGACACAAATTACACGTTGCGTTGAACCAAAATGAAACCATTTCGACGGCGACGATTCATTCATAACTCACATTAGGAGCGCGGTGCGGTTTGGTTTGTTCCACGGGAGAAATGGTGCCCGCAAAAACTGCAGCCACTTTCTAAGATTTCTCCGGGCATGCGCGGGGCCAGCGCCGTTTGCGGTGGGCTGAGGGCGATATTCGTACTGAGTGGTCACTGATTGTCCTACCCGGGGATTTATTATCGTATTCATTCTGAAACTTTTCGTATGGTAATAAATTATTTTGATAAATAAATTATGATAGAGTATTTTTTGACTTTTGACAAAACTTGCTATCCCAGTGGCGACCAGTTTAGTCTACTGTAGGGTTAATTTTAAGCTTAAATGAGAAGTGTATACGACCGTAACAAATTTTTAATCTCATTTTAAGTCTTTTCTGTTTGGAAATGTCGAATCAAAGAAGTTACTACTTCTTAGCCACCACCCCGATATAGTCTTGATTTTTTAACAAATTTGGTCATATTAATTAGGCGTACGGATTCAGAGCCTTTCATTACTACAGTAGAGTGCCGTGATTTCGATTTAATTGTGACCAGATCCTGTTCTGTTAAGCGAGATTTTTTATTAAGCGGAGTTCATAAATAAAATGGCTGTAAATTCCATGTAACATGGACAATCAGGATTTTTTTTCATTTTAAGTAAAGGCAAATCTATATTTTCCTGACGAAATGCATACGTAAATGGCAGTCTTTTGGAGTAGTGGGGTTTTCTTAGAAGCTGGAAACTTGTCTTAGCCATGAGTAAATCATAAAAAAATACCATTACACATGTGGAGGATTATCTTGAGCTCCTCTATGAAAATTATCGTATCCACTCTGAGCTATCGCGGCGGCGGCGGCGGCGCTGGGAGTTGATACACCGGTGCAATCATCCAATTTCTGACCCTGTAAGCAAAGCTATCAAAGTAAAAGTGGCCACTTACTCGACGACACCTCCGACTACTTATCATCGCCGGCCACGAGGCTATAACAGAGCTATAGGAGGCCGACTGGCGATGGCCGCCCCTGGCCACGGATCCGCGGTCGGGAGAAAGGGGTGGATGGATGTAATGAACATATGGCGATAATGAGGCGGGTTTTCATGTTTTGAGTGGCCAAGCTGGTGTGGGTTCTCGTCTTGGTATCGTAAGCGGTGCGGGCATATTGTGAATATTGTGATGAATCTGTTGATAACATAACTCTTCGCAGTAATGTGAATTTTAGTTCAAGCTGTTATTCAATAAATATCATATAGTCTTTTCACGACTCTCTTGTATTTTCGCTGCTCATTTATTGCGTCGGGTATATAATAAAATATAAGCTATTCACATACCCCATAGTGAAATCCCACTCTTCATTACTCGTCTCTTAGGGGGGGGGGGGGGGGGGGGTTATATTTGACATGTCTATTGCCAGTTGAAGACTTTCCAAGTACTTTAATCCATTAGATCTTATAACGGTGCATCAGCTCAACTACTTTTGAGTTAATGTTCTCATAAACCTGATATTGTACCCATTTAGTTAAACATCGTATGAGATTTGGTTTGCATGTGGAATTAGCCATACGTTTTTCCACAGAGGCTTTATGAGTTTTTGCGTATACTGAATTATATAGGAAGCGATAAAGTCTGCGCAGTTCTAAAGATATTTATTGCTTTAGTTTGATTTTGTCTTTCCCTGTTGACAAACCAAAACATAAATGTAGACCTGCACAACGTGTTTACATAAAAATTACAACATTGATAATTCATTTTTTAATCACAGAATTTAGTCTCGTCACAATTCGAGCATCCCTCCGTTTCCCAGTTGACAATACACCGCTCTCCGCTCTGTCCCGTACATCGAAGTATATAATATACTTCGATGATGACGACCGGCAATTGACTTTATCCGACGATTGTTGATTGTCGCAGCGGTCGCCTCATTGTTGGCTCATTTGTTTTGTGCATTGTCTCCGCACAATGGCCGCTAAGGTGGTTAAAAGAGCTATTGTCGTTTTCATTCCGTCATTGTTGACTCGTGGAGGTGCACCAAACGCTGCTTTCATACGTGACAGGATGTTGTGAAAATTATATTTTTCCATAGACTGATTAAATTTTTTTAACGTGATTAATTTAAGGGAACCGCGTTGTCGTGTTGCCGTTATCAATGATACGGTATAACGAGAAAATTTCGTAATTGAAATGTATTTTGCAGAGCGAATGTAAAAACAAAGCTTTACGTTTTAGCTGTACTAAAATATCCCCGTTGCAGCACACCTGCGTACTCAGTGATTTTACAATGAAATTTATCGTATTTTTTGTTCCCCATAAAACTTTGGGGGTTAGTATGTAGGTTTACCGCCATATAGGTTATTTTAGGGGAAATAAGTTAATCGTATACCTAGTAGCCTAGATGTAGGCCTACATTGTGAATTTCATAAATTTTATGTCAATAAATAAGCGAGATTGAGGGTTTTGTTGATTTACCACAAGAATTAGCCTACATAAAAAATATTTTTGATTTCGAACAATTAAATATTTTAATGTGCCTTACCGTACTGCGTAGTTTCATAAGTAGGAAAGTGGCTTTTTACGAACGAGGCCAAGCCAAGCTTAAAAGAAACAATAGAAAAGAACCACAAAACAAAGAAAGAGATCAGAGGAAGTGTACGCTTGTGTTCGTGTTCCGAGGACAGAGGACAGAAGCTGACGCTGAGGTCAGATGAGCTTCGCCTTATTGGCCCGACAGGATGCGGAAATCGGTGAAACTATCGCCATGTTTGGAGCCGAGCTGTCATTGCCACTCCTGCTCGTAAACTCCGTAGTAAAAACAGTCGGACGTGTTTAGTGTGGAAGAGTACGACATTTCCTGTCGTTCGACAAAGATTTACGCCGTTTAGTCGGAGTCGAGAATTGATTAGAGGATTTGTTTGTAATTTTGTGTAGAAATTAGCTTTTGTGGAGATCAAAACAATTAATTGGGCATCTAATTTACCTTGTGAACGCTATTCAGAAACGTTTATGTGTTTATAACACCGTTTACAAATTCAGAGCAGACAGGGGATTGAAGTTGTTGTCTAAAATACTATACAATGCTAGACCACAGAGAAAAATAATTATTGCTGCTCTGTGACTTTACACACATCCATCATATTGATGGGTAGGTACATCGGACCAATCAAAGTGAACCATGCAAGCTTGTGATTTTTTTACTTTGAAACACGCAAGTTCGAGAGTTGCATGCAAACAGAAATCACAGAAATAGGCAATTGTAGATACCTAAATACAGTGCAGAAACATCAATAAATACCGCGAGTAGAATATGAATAGGAGAACCAGTCCAAAATAAAAAATTGTTATCATTGATAATCAATAAGTTAACTCAGGCAATAGGCCTACCACGAAGACAAATGATAGATACACAACAAGAAATAACAGCATCGGTCAAGATCACGAGGATCATAATAAAATTTGAATCACAAACTTGATGCCATAATTGCTTGGAAGAAAATTTAAGAAAATGACTTCGCTCGAGATCGTTTAGAGTTAGAAACTGTGCAAAAGTGAACAGTATTTCCCCTGCAACGAATATGAATCGGTTCGTGAACAGGACCTCAACGACATGATTGGCATAGGTAACAATTTCCGTGATTTCTTGTTTCGTCAGTTCTCTCTTTGCAATAAGTCGAGTTTTATCTATAGCTTCCGACAAATTGAAGCCATTATTGCAGCACGAAATCAGGTAAAAAAAATAATCAGACCGCGACAAGATAACATCAAAAATTCAATCGCGCCGCGGCGCCGTCATGGAAGATGCTGGAGTTATTCCGAGAAAGAAGATGGCCCATGGCCGTTATATATAGAACAATGAACAATGCGTTATTGTTCATGTAATACGTTCCAGTTTTGCCGTCCTCGCAGCTCCTTTGTCAACAGCCTCAGGTGGTGGAACAAAAGTTGATAATTTCATACAATAGAACAATCGCTGGAATGGTCATTTCTTTGGTTATACGAGTAGGTTGTATTGGCTTTCTACTGCGTAAGTATGCACTAGAGTGGATATAATAATTTATAACTTTTAACAACCTCTCCAATAATATTTGCCAAAAATATTTTTAATACTTTATTTTTTGTTGCGAATTGTTGATTTTAATATTTCGTATCCTTGCTATAGTGCAGTAAATTATTACTTATTCATACAGTAACTGCAATAAAAACAGTAAGCTGTTTGGGCTTAAAAATAAATAGTAAATTGAGGGAAATGAAATTATTATTCTGTTGCTTGTATTTTCAAAAGCAAAACACCCTTTTTGATGATGTTCAAAGGGATATCACCATAGGCTAGCATTAGTCAATATGAACGTTTTAACATTGTTTAGTAGGCCTAATTTCAAGATTCAGGTTTCATTTGCGGATACTAGACCCTCTAAGTGAATGCTTTCTAACAAAAATGAGGAATACACTAATTTGTATCCTGAAATTGTAACTTTTCTTTGTAAAATATCTTCGTTATTAGTGTCAAAGATTAGAACTTATCATACTGGATTCTTTTATTGAATTACACAACCTTCGTCTTCGTACCATGTTAGTCATCGTAATGATCGAATTGAAAGAGGCTTTGGGTGTGATTTAAAAATCGTCAGTGATATCAGATTGCAAAACACTGATTGTTCACAAGAAGACTAGTGCAGCTATAGAGCTATTTGTCGCGTCACCGTTTACGCGCCGGCTCGCCTCCCAACCGGCCGCCTTATCTTATCAGTTGCTGCGCTGTTGTCACTTGGCCGATACGCGTGTGACACGTTCGTCGTCTATGATTGCTGGTTTGTCCCGTTTTCTCCCACGTCGCACTTTGAAATCAGTATACACATTGCCAAGTCTAGTTCCTGAGTTGTGAGATTTAGTATTCCAATGCGCGTATTAGTTTTTATTTGGATTTGGATCCTCACAAACAAGCAAGCATACGATTCGGAGTAATCACTAATCACTAAAAATCCTGTGTAAACTGTTTACAATGACTTTTCATGATATTTTCGATTTGATTGTGTTTACGAAGGATTGTGCTCTATATTTGTTTAAAAGAAGATTCAGATTATCTTAGTCTACGTGCAAATTCATTCTTGGTTTTAACTTTTTTCTTTTTATTTCTGTTATTTATGCGAGGAGCATTCCCATCCAAATGTATGCCATAGTGAAAAAAAAATCGCCCGGAGGACAATTTAGGAAGATCCATGGCCAGGCTTTTTTCCTCGGAAAGAATAAAATTATCAGTGGAGCAATCAGGAAGAATCATGCATGGCCAAGTTTTTCTTTTATGGAACACCGCGTCATCCTAGGAGGTGGCTTGTCTCTCCGTGTATGCACGGCGGCCGCGCTACCTGGCCGGTCTTCCTGTCGGCAGTGGCGCGGCGGCTTTGAATGAAATGAAGGGTTTGTGCGGTTCCCCGCCCCTCCCCCCACCGACCCCTCCAGCTCCCGTGGGGAGGGGGGACTCACCGGTGGTCCGGTCCGCAGTTCCAGCGCGTCTATTCCTCAGTTTCTGTTCAGATCTGGTCGCGGTCGTCTGACTGTCAGTGTGCGTGTGCTTTCCGTATTTATTTCGCGAAGACATCAATTGTTTATCTTCAGTTTTTTTTATTCGTTTGTGGATTTTAGGTGAGTTCAGTTGTGGTTCTAATGTTGTTTAGTGTGACTAAATTTATTTACCTAGTGTTTTGATTTTAACTTTGACTACAGGGTATTGACCCAGAGTTGTATGTAAACAAACAATTAGGCGTTGGCGGCTAGAGACTTACTTTAGCGCTTACCACTTAGGCTATGTTGTTTACTGAGCCTACTACAACCACAGAAAGAGGAAACGATACGATATCGTTTCCTTTTTCTCTGCTACAACACAAGTTAAGTTGGTTTTACAAATCTTAATTTTCTCAACCAAAAGGCAATAATTTATACAGAACAAATATTTTTTTTGCTTGAGTAGTTCTTTTATTCATACTCTTTACAACCAATCCTCCAATTAATTAATTGCATAGTTAGAACTTCATTAAACTAATAAATGTAGCGTCGACCTTTCCACAACTTCCTCTTCTTTCTATGAGAAAATATTAACCCGATTGAAATATGCGTGAGCATCAATGCGTTGCATATTAAACCATGCGGCTGTACAGTGGATTAGTGACACTAAAATGTTACGGTACTGCGCCATAAAGATGATTTACCAAATATTAAACCAGCTTACAGTAATATTTAGGGCGACAGTTAAACCGAGGGCAATGAACAATGTTTATTGGCCGTCAAGCATTGCTAGCATGCAATAAACGGTGCTGGGAAAACAAATCTAGCAAGTTATTGCTCGACAAGTTTGCATGCTTTAAAATGTCGAGTGCTCTTCAGATTTAGTATATTTTGTGGTAGGTACATAATATTGTTGACTGTCCGATTGCTTTGCCGTAACGATTTGTTCATATAATATAGTAGTCTATTGCATTTTTTTATATTTATAAAAAATTCGTGCTTAGAATGTTTGTGCTATTTATTCAATATTCACTTTCTACATATTATTTCGATTATTTCTTGAACAACATTCCTCTATAGAAAGCATGGGGTTTCACATGGAATACCGTGTATTAAGCAATTCAAACACAACATAAGTAATTTTGAATTTATCATTCGAAAAAAAGCTGGAAATCCTAATCTCCGACCACTTCCTATCAAGGATAAGTACCTTCTATTTATCACATAGCCGTACATAATTAACTAATCTAAAACAAGCGGCATAAATCTATCAGTTTTCCCAATTTCAAGCAATTAATATCGTTAATTTATATCTAGGTCGCGCGCCTACAGTGTAAAAGGCAAAAGCCTCACTAACTCTCCCACTTCCCATTATTGTAAGGAGTTGAAATTTGGTACACAGATTTTGTGCGTCCTAAATAGGAAAACGTGCTATTTTTTTTATCCGTATTCGTCCATAGGACTCCGCATTACACGCCTTCAAGGTATTACAAAAACATCCTTTTGCCAAAAGCTTGTTCGTAGAGAAGTCAATAACATATAACAACCATATACATCTCTGGTGGTGTTGTGCCCTGGACTATCTGTTGATAGTAGTTCGTCAGTTACATACTATATATACTTAACCGTATGAGCTCTCATCTCTATTTTATGTTTTGTGAAAAGAGTTCCATTAAATAGGCCTAAAATTTTAGTTAGGCTTAAAGACTTCACAGCATGTAGGCCCACTTTACTGTGTCGTATTAGTGACGCCCTTAGGACAATTTATCTTCCTGATGATGATCTTGATTTCGTTAGACATGTCTAAGAATATCACTGAAATAGTTAAGTTGTTTATGATTTGTGAAAGACTCTTGTCATAGCAATATTTTGAAGAGGTGCTGGCACGCACTCATGACCACCGAAATCCTTCTAACCGTCCCACAGCCTCGCCTGTAATGTTTGGTGTCGCGTCGCCCTCCCTGGCCCCGCTTTGTCCACCATGCTCGTCAGGTGTCCCACTCGTGTCCCGCCGGTGTCCACCGTCCTAGGACACCCGTGTCCCGTTACCCGCCGTGAGCCACCGTTACCTCAGCGCCACTTTTATTACCCTCCGTGAGTTACTGGCCACTACAGCGCCCCGGCCCGCTACGTTTTAGTTTTCTGGTCCGGTCCGCATGAACGGGGTCGGCCGGATGTGACAGTGGGTGCATTCGAATGTTAGGGTTTTGTTTTGGTTGGGAGTGCTTTCGTTGTGGTGGCAAATAAGCTTGCTACTCCCTGATGAGAAAGATTGAAAGATTTTGTATAAGTTTTAACATATATGGACGTACATCTACTATCACCTTGACCTCAGTACAGTACTTTTTATTATAGAGTTAGCTCGGTCTGAAGATTAGACATAGGCCTTTACTCGAATCATCACATCAATCTGATATATTTATTGATTTTCATACTTCATTGGCTAAAATACTCCCTGCATACGCCTAAAATACCGCTGAACAAGCAGAACTTTAGGTCAGAGGACTTAAAATATTGTTTGCTTGTGCGGAACTGGGGAGTGTTAAAGTTTACATAGGCCTACTCCCTAAATTTGTTAGTTACGGGAAATGTAAATACTCTGGCTGATAATTAATTTGAAATGTACACTACACTTCAAAAAAGTGCACCACAAAAGTTTAAACCGATTGTTTTACCGTGGGCTTTAATAAAAAAAAACGTTGAAGTGAAATGAAACTTAGAAATACAAAGCTATTGAATGTGGGGAATACAATGATATCGTAAGTGAAGTACCGAATACCATTCCGAGTAGTTGTAGGCTGTGTGTGAAGTGTTCGTCTTTGCCGATAAGATAGCGTGTAAAATAATAGCTATTTGAGAGTAAGTGTTTCTTTTGTGGAAGTCGTAAATGATACACGGGGTGTGGCCAATCCTTGGAACAAATTAAGAATTTGTTTAATTCCTCAAAATTTAATTGTTGTTAGGAAATTTTTACTTTTTCAAATGTTATACTTACTATGTTTAGGTTTACTGAGCACTTCGAAAGTAATGAAAAAAAAAATATTTTCTAGAAAATTAATTAGTAAAAATTAATTTATTAAAAAAACTAAATATTTAGGCTACTTCTTTTACAATATATAGCTAAAATTCAAAGATGAGTAAAAAAAACACTAATTCAGATACGCTTTTTAATAAACTCCCATATAAGTGCATAGTAAATCGATTTAGCCATTGAAAAATAAATACCACATTACATCATGTCAACTACTTTGCGATCATGTAATTTTAGTCATTTTGTCACATAATACGGTAAATCTAAGAAAATTTGTATAAAAAACAATTGGTTCATTTTCTCCATATTGTTTTCTGGATTAGTTAATTGATATTTTTTAAATTAAAGCCCTCATGCATAACAGAGACTTTGCCTTTGTTCTTTGTTCTATATAATGAGGACGATAGGTAGGACGGTGCTTGTGCGCTTTTAATTAAGTAAATTTTGTTATTTTTTTATTTTAAATTTATGTCTGATCAGATTAGAAGATGAGTAGTGGGTGACACTTCTTCAAAAAGAAGAATTTCCTTTATTTTTTTTCAAACTTTTATTTATATTACCGTTTTACTTTGGGTTTTACACTAATTCCTTAGTACTTTTACTTTTCACAACACTTTCCAACATAAAGGTAAACGTTGGGGAATCGGAGTCTCAAACTTTAATGGTTTTCTTCCTTTAATCCAATTATTACAGTTAAAAAAAATTATAAACTTTATCAAATCTATTCTCCCTTTATTTCTGTACTTTTATACGCATCAATTCCTAGAGTAGATGCAGCTTTCCCTATACTCAACAATAGAAATTATAATTCCCCAAATGAGGTTTCCCGTAGGTCGACGACATCCCTTGTCCCGAATTAGGCTCATAAACTGCTTTTGTCCCCGTAAAACGTTTCACGGGTTTCAACCCTTACGGCGCTCAGTCTGTAAATCCTCATTATAGGTTTTTGACCTGACGGCCCTAGTGGACACGTGCGGCGCTTAGTGCGTATAATTTAGGCGCATTATACATTTAAGCGCGGTGAAAAATATTTTACTTTTTATGACCGTAGAAATTAAATTACAATGCAAAGGCATTAAACTCTACAAATCCTAATGTGAATTTTTAATCATCAATCTTGGGTGACAGATTTTAACAATAGTACGTTTTTAAATAGGTTTATTTTAAATGTGATTTTTTACCAATACGTGTAAAATTATATATACGTTGTGTCGAAGAAAATTGCTTCACACACAGAAGTCTTCTCAGAGGTCAGAGGACTTCTTTTCCCTAAAATCAATATTGCGCAGAATTTTCACATTTGGCGAGCACAAATCCAGTTCAATCTACAAGCCATCTACATTTAATGTTCCGCTAAGACCTCATATGCACGTAACTTTCGCCAGTCCCAAATAAACCATCTAATTCGGAGGTGCACGCGTTAATCAAATCGTACCATCTGGCGAATCCACAAACCACGAAACTAATTTTGGATTCGTGCGGGATGTGAAGAAGAAAGTTGTAGTGTGTCAGTGGAGTAGGAAGAGCGCAACAGCAACAGGTTGGCGAGGGGGCAAGTAGGCCAGCGGCTGAGCTGAGAAGCTGTGATGGCGTGATGGCTGTGATAGCCGCAGCCGCTCAGCTGTCCGACAATCAGCTGATGATCAACAATCGGCGCAATCATCCAATCAGCTGGGTTCGCCGCGGCCGCCGCGCCGGTGTTGACAAACAAATGGGCAAAACCAACGAGGTTGAACTATGTCCCTGGTATAGAGCAAAGAGTCCATAAAACTACTTTAAGAAGATAGGGAATTTGTTCCTTAAAAACCAGTCCTTTGTTTACACTGTTCATCTGTGATCGGCTATTACAGAAAACAGAAAACTCTTATGAAAAATCTTAAAGAATTAATTCAAATAAATTTCTGGGGTAAGCTCTACATGGTAGTACTGTACACAAAAAAAACTAATAATGTTTGCATTCACTTTTAAAGCTATTTAACGTTATATTTCCTTACATTTGTGTGTTATTGTTTTATATCAAACATAAGTGGTTACTAACTAATATCGCCCATTTCATTTGACAATTCGCCCCCCCCCCCAGACACAGGTCTCTATTGTTTCACTTACGTAAAAGACGTTTTGGTTATACTCCTCTGTTATCTGTTGTCTAATAATTCTACTATTAATCATAGGCTACTACGCGTACACAGTTCATATTCCACTAGCATATCTTCTTTTGTGGTTTGTTCAATAAAATGTTGTTGTAGTGGGCAGAATTATTTTCCACTGAACTAAGTTTGTATTAAACTTCATAAGGTATAACTTGTATTTAGAATTTGATGAACCTGGAAAAACCAGTTTATAAATGTAGGAGAAAGCCAACGACATGCCAAATATAACTGAAGATAGGCTCACGGCTCAACTGGTTTCTATTTTCACGTAGACGTACTTAGAATACCTCCATAGAATTAAAGTATAACACTTTCTATTTTAAGTGTAGAAAATTAATTTATAACTTAACACCTGAATCAATAGTTAAAGAGCAAAAAATACAGTGTTGTTTACTGAGATAGTCGTTCGCTAGATATATTATTAAATTAAATCTTTGAAACGTCTCAAATTTATATTTTAATTTGAAAACATAATTGCAATTAAAGTTACTGTATAAAACATTTGTGATAAATAAAATCACAATGAAGATTGGTATATTTTTATCAATGTAAACAAAAAACAATATTTGTACATAATTTTGTTTTTTTATCTGGGAGAAGAAATATGGTTAATCCTTATGCGTTAATGATTTTACTACAATTCATCTTCGTTTTTGTTGGAAGTCCCGATGAAGAGTTAGGTTCTCGGTTGTGCGCGGAGTCTTAGCAGCGCTATATAAGCCCAGATCTCCCTTCGTAGAGCGGGAGGACCGGAGGCCCCAGGTATCGAACGAGAATCAATTCCTGACCTTTTTACATCCTCCTCAATACACCATGCTTAAAGAGTTACTATCCGCTCTTTAGTATGGTCACACTTATACCTTGGGGTCGCTATTTGTTCTCCTTTTGCACATTTCGTATTTAAAATAATTTTTTTAATATTTTACGGGGCTGTGCTGTTGATCCAATACTACTTTTTGACTTGGTATCATCACTTGTGTTTTTATTACGATTGTCAACACACAAAGCAAGATATTTTCCCCCGCTTTTATTAATTTTGTGTGAAGATAAAGTACCGCAAATGTTTACATGACCTCGTGAACCATCATCAGAATGTTTGGTTTATAAGAACGGGGAAAGAGTTTACGGGATTTAAAAAGATTGTGTTTCTCATTGCCCTTAACTTATTTTCCATTTAAACAATAAAATTAAATTAAATCAAATCAAATCTTCTATAACAATTTGATTTTATTGTCAATTTTGATTAACTTGTTAATACATGGGGGCCGAGGATTTGCCTCGGTAAACTCAAACAGTGATATTCTTTGTGGTATATTATCAGTTACAGACAGTGTGCTATAAATACCCAGTAAAATAAACGGTATCAGCTAACTGACACATACTTTCTCCCAACAATATTAAAAAATGTGTTAAAAACTTCAAACATTAAGAGGGCGTTGGAGTGCCGCCATGTTGGATTTATTTCCCATAAGAGCAATACTAAACTTGGATGGTCTGATGCCAGAGTGAATAAACTCCATTTTGTTTGTTTTTTAAATAATATAATTTTATACTTAAGAAATACATTATAATCTTATGCCAGAGTGAACCATCTCAATAACAGTTGTGGTTGCTAGGGAAATTTGTTTTTTTGTTTTCCCAAACAGGGAATTTTACTACTGTTTGTGTGCCAGACTGCACCAACTCTTGAAAAACATGGCCGACGCATGCGAGTTAGTTCCCAGTGCTTCAACTTCTTTTGATGATAATGAGTTAATTAACTCTAGTTTATCGGACCTATTTGAAGATTCTGGTGATGACTTCATTCCACACCTTTCAAATGATACAAGTGATGGAAATTACGACATTTATTACCTATTTATGCCCTTTTTTGCTAACATGCAATTGGTTAGTTCACAGTAGCTTTCATTCTTATGCCAGAGTGAACCAAATTTTTGCCTCCATATTTTCATCTGTGGTGAGTGTTTTTTGTGCCACAGAGTAATTTTATATGATTCTAATAGTGATAATAACAGGTATCTACATTGAAACAGACAAGACTTCCATGTTCTAACATATATTTTGGAGTTAGTTCACTCTGGCAAACAAAGTTCAGAAAATTGTATGATTTGGTTCATTCTGGCAGACGAGGGAATGGAAAGTCTGCCTTTTTTAGGATACTAGTTTACTTGAATTTCACCAAGCTTACAGACAATAAGTTTATTTTTGATTTTAAATAAATACAGAATTTTATTTGTGAAATAAAATAATGGTAACTGATCATTTTCAACTACAATGTTAAATACCGTAAACAACAATCCATAGGGGATCCATAGGTTATTAACTTTGTTTTGTCAAATGTTGAATTTTCAATGCTGTAGTTCTTAATGATTAAAAATAAACAGTTTCAAGAATAAGTACAGTAGTAGACTTATTATTTTGCGTTGTTTTACATTTCTTTATTTTTAAAACCGCACAAAAATATTAATTTTCAACAAAAATTTTCTAGAAAACATAAAATTTTAATATTTTACATGAACGTAATCATAACAACTTAAACACATTTAAGCAAATTAATGATTCATAATGAAATTAAAATGTTAAGGTAGTTTATTGAACCTTTAATCATTAGTTCACTTTAGCACTTAATTGCAATGTCAATTTTGTCTTGAACCAGACTGAACCATGTCGGGGCACTTAAAAAGAAAAAATTTTATTTTGTTAAATATTTTTTATTATTATATTTTAATTAATGTTATGGATAAAGAACTATGTTACCTTTAAAATTATGCACATAAGAACTACATATAGTTCAATAAGTATGAGCAATTCAGCATCAAACATTAAAAACATATTCCGGCTTGTTCTGAAAAATTAAATAAATAGACTTGGTTCACTCTGGCATCAGGCCATCCACTTGTCCCCGGCATTTGTCATATAATTTCTTTATTTTTTGTCCGATTGGTTCAGAATAAATAGCGTTTGAATCACAATTAAATTCCCCATTCCTTTTGCGAGATCGATTCTTTGTAAATAATTTATAAAATTCTGTAGAAAATGTTTTAAAAGTAATAAAAAAACTTGCTTTGTTATTTCAAGTTAGTAAAAAACACTAATTTTCATACAAAATTCCTCTCGCAAACCAAATCCGCCTTGATCAACCCTTTATTTAGAGATATAAACTATTATTTTCTGATTATAAATAAAAGAGTTATTTGACATCCCGTTTAACATTGCTCTTATGGGGGAAAGGCGGAATTCGGATTGACTCCAACGCCCTCTTAATGTCTTGATGAATCAGTCGGATAGCTACCAGCTGTGCAGCGCGAGTTTGACAATACGCGTGTCTGTGACTTTTAACAACGTACTGCGTTTACCGCTAAACGAAAAATTGAATTTACTACGCAACCACTTGACGTAGAGCAATAATGTAAAATACTGGATTATTTAGTTCTTTGAGCTTGATTTAATGGTAATCAGTAAAATTTATTTCAGGATAACAGCTATTTTGAAAATAAAAAAAATTGATTTTTAAACACTTTTTATTTTATAACTTTTGAACGCGCATTTTCCCGGAAATGCGGGTGGTGTCATTTTATTCAGCATTTTAATCTTAACAAATCACAAAATTTTAATCAAAATCGTTAGAGCCGTTTTCGAGAAATTTTGATTTTTCACGTTTTTTGAGGGTTTTTGGGGGTAAACTACCCCTAAAAATCAAAAATTCAAAAAAATGAAAAAAAAACGCCTGGAATTATCGTGGGTTTGGACCTACATACCAAATTTCATACAAATCGGACCATTGGGGCATTCTCTGGCTCTGTTTACATCCAGACACACACACATCCACACACATCACTCTGAAAACCACTTTTTTGGACTCAGGGGGCACCAAAATGGATAAATCCACCAACAACTCAAATTCGAAAATTTTGACGAAAACAATACTTTCTCCATATACTATATGGTATAGGGGGAGAAAGTAAAAGGCTAATTTCTTGTTCAAGACGAGCTCGTTCGCTTTGCTCGTATACTCATTCCTTTCAGACGGTTTCAGTGTAGATCGTAGATCTACGGGTACTGACCCTACTGTATATATATATATATATATATATATATATATATATATATGTGTTGAATCTGTAACACATGTAGGCTATTCTAATTATTTAGTTAACAGCCATTTTCATAATTCTTACTTATGCTTTTATTTTTAAATTAAATTGCAATTCTACAAGTTGAATTGCGTTTTATACTTTTACATGACTTTTATTTATCCAAACATTCATAATGAGCAGTATGAAGTACGATTTTAAAAATGACGAATTATTTTTACTATACAGTAGTCCCATTTAATAATTTAGTACCTGGCTGCCTTGAAAAACACATGTTTATACTGGAACATGTGGTCTGCATTTTGACAGTTGAGTCAGCTGTTATAATTATTTCTTTCTTTTGATTTTTAACTCCATAAGACCAATTTTTAATTTTTAAAATTTCAATTAAAGATTATAAATGAATAAAAATTTTCCTACTATTATCAAAGAATTAAGTTATTTGCAAAGTTTGAAGAAAATTGTTCGAGCCGTTTGTAAGGTCCGTGTGCAAACATACATACATTCGTACACATACATATATACATTCATACCTACATACATACAAATACACCTTACTCGTATTAGATTATAGGTTAATGGTAAAAAATGCACAACTCATACGGTGTTACTATATATAGTTGGGGACAATAGAACAGGCGGGTGAAGGTCAAGTTAAATAAATTTAGCTGAAAAAATAATTAAATGAGAAAAAAATCAGTTGGCTTATTAAAAGTCTTGACTTAGACACGCCTCTTCTATTGCCCCCGACTTTACTTTGACACTTCTTGTTCAAAATTTTTGCCTACTAATATATGCTTGTAATGCACTCTTGCGGAAGCAAGAAACTCAACTACGCTACACTGTACCTTTGGAAAATTGATGTGACACAGAATTTCTGCAGTGAATTCGTCCAACGAAGATTGTAAATTCTCGGCAGCCGTAGCAGGACTGCTGATGGCAATTTCCCATCTCTCACCGTGATCTATCTCATGAACCGTTTGGTTTATAATGTGTTTAACAAGGTTTCCGTTGTTGCAGCAGGACCAGCTGACGATGGGTGAGAAGCGCGGCATGAAGGCGTTGGAGCTGTGGTGCAAGCGGGTGACCGACGGCTACCCGGGGGTCAAGGTGGAGAACATGACCACCTCCTGGCGGGACGGGCTGGCGTTCTGCGCGCTCATACACCACTTCCGGCCGGACCTCATGTGAGTACACCGTGTACACCAACACAATTGCAGTAGCCTAGTTCAACCTTGGAAACGGGGTGCTAGACCGTAAAAATAAAGAGGGGACAAAAAATACATGCGGGGGGGGGAGGGTTGAGTAATATAAATCGTGGCTTGTTTGGAAGCTGATATGGAGACTATGTGTAACTATGAAGTTATAGGTTCGGTTGAAAATTAAATAAGCCTGAGCAAAATCCGGAAAAGAAGGAATCCTGATTGGATGCTTGACTGAAAACTGGAAGAAAGGGTGCTTGAAATAAAAATTTCAAGTGAAAGGCGATGAAAAAGAAAGCCTTGATTAAAAAACTTTGAGCTGTGACTGGAAGAATGCAACTTGACTGAAAAGTTTTACCCGAGGGCGTGGCTGAAAATTTTAAGAGGGGGGCTGGGCTGAAGCACAGTACATTACGTTCCACTGGATGTCAGCTCAGCTGGAAGTCAGGAAGTGTGTAACAATATCCAACACCAGGATTGCATTAATATCTGTATGTTGTTTTATCTTATCTTTCACGCCCACGGTCTGTCCAGCCTCGCACTTTACTATCGCTTGTTTGTTGTTTTACTGGAAAGTTTAAATACCTTTCTGTAAGCATCTTTATCTTACCTATAATGCCATTTGAACTACCGAAGTGTGAATAGTACCCCTTCGTGTTTTTCACAATATTTCAGGCTCTCTAGCTCAGTTTTGTTCTTGGTTCTTGTTTGCAAATTTCCCTTTGGTCTCACACGGTAGCCTTCCAATTCTCCTTCTGTTTGTTCTTTTCCATACCGAGATTCTATTCCGCTTTCTGCTCTATTGTGTTATTACTTCTTATGTTCAAGCATCGTTCCATTTCTCTTGTTCTACATTTAGCACAATATTATGCGAGGTTTGTTGTTTTATATCCTACTTCCGTTTCGTTGTGGGTTTTTGATCTGTGCTTTGCCTATGCTTTACATTACATCATTCAATGAAAAATTAGATTGTTTTATTATGTGTTAATACATATCACAGCTGGTTAAAGTGATGTTGAGATAAAAAATGGCCGGTTAAAAAGATGTTATTTTTTGTGTCAGGGTAGGCCGGTTAAAAGGTGGCCGGTTAAGAGGGAGTCGATTGTAAATTAATTTAAGGAATGGCATTTTAAAAATCATTCGAATTTCCGCAGAATCTTTTAGTTACGTGTTGAGTTTGTTAGTTTTACTTATTTTAACATTTGGTGATTTTGTCTCAAATTAATCGATAATTCTTTGGCTTCTTCCTTCTTTTGTTTATTTTTCCTTTCTCTTGCTTTTAGGCATAAATATTTCCCTTAATAGGGAACTATCGAAGAAGACCCTTTTCTTCAGATCAAACAAACCAGAAACCACTTCTCTCCACTCTCCCTTATCAACCAGCTTCCTACCAAAAGGAAAGTGAATCCCCGCCGTCATCTGACACCCGATACCCCTTGCTGAGCCTGAGCCTCGAGCCGCTGACGCAACGGTCGGTCTCGGATACTCTCGCCGCGACCGCGACCACGTGATCAGTAACCACGTGACGACGACACTTCCGGCGGAGTCCACGGGTGTCCGGTGTCGCTGTTGGATCATCCGGAGAGTGATACCTGTTGGAGCTACATAGTTGTGGCCGAGTGTTTGTTTGTTCTTCGGGAAAGAGATCAGGTTGTTGGAGACGTAGGAAGTACGCTTAAATGTTTTCTCCATTAGGAGTACTGAAGGGTTGTCATCATAAAATCTAAGACACCGAACTAAGAGACGTTGTCGTTTTTCCTAGACGCTAGTCGTTTCAACAAAAATACCTAGACGCTAAAGAAATCGACAAATCCAAAAGGGAATTCTCTGAGTTAGTAAGCTTTGGCTGATACATTTTCCTGCGCTTACTCTTTTTAATCGTTTGATTGGTTCACATCTCTGTTTTATCTGTCCTAAGCTAAAAGTGTTTCCAAACAGTTGGCAGTAATTCTGTGAGTATTTTCGACGAAACAAATCAGAACGTCTTTGTTTTTAATTTAGATTGCACAACAGTGGGTCATCTTCTGAAGGTTTTCCCCTCAGTGCCATTGAGTCATCATGGTTAGTCACTATAAGTGATAATGCATGTCGCTTATTTCGTACTGTATCAAAACTGTCACGTATTTTCCTCCATCGTGGCTTGTTTGCGGTTAGGAAAACAGGGTCGGGAAATCCGGTCATCACTGCGTACGAGAGAACAACTAATCAATGTTTGGTGCTTGTCAAGTCCTAAAACACATTTTATAGATTTTAGGCACCCGCACTTGTGTTTTTTTGACGGAATGATAAATTATACTACTACCGGTCTAAGTTATGCATCCCATAATTGACATGTTTGTAATCAAGTTTTACTAACAATAACAATTTCAATTGCATAATTTCATTCTTACTTATCTGTGTGCTCGAATTGGTCCATTTACTCCCTCGCGATGAGCCAAGAAAACCTCTAGCTTTGGCCGTGAGATCAGGACGTGTTAACTAGTTTAATGACTCATATAACCGTTGCCGCGATGGATGTGTTCTGTTTAACCAAACTAAGTCAATTTTCAATTTGACAGTAGACGTTCGCGTTATCAAACTGATATCTGTTAGCGACAAATCAACTGTTCCATTGTATAACGTCCGCCTGACATGTGGAGATGGTGATACTCTTCAACCCGATGAAATTCTATGTCGATACTATCGGCTCCACTTCCGACAGTGAAAGTTCATTTCCATGCAGATCGTAGCCATAAACAACAGCGGTAGACGTGTGCTGTGGCTGTAGGGGTGGGGTGCCGCTAGCTGTTCCCCCCGCGGCTCCGCCGAACCGTGGACACAGGTGTTGTGATATGGATGTGGCTGGGGACTTTCCCCGGGTTATTAATGATTGTTTACCGTGCAGCCGCCGACCGGAACGACACGGCATCGCGCGACCACGTCGCGGGACTCCTGGTGTAGCGGGTAGCGCCATGCCATGGTAGACATCGAGTGCGATGGATCTTGCTGTGATTGCGCCCGATATTATCACCTGCACATCAAGTTTTATTAAAATACGGTGCTGGAGCTTTGTGCGGAGGCATTCTACATTCAGACACATACTCAAAAACGTTTGCGAAAACATAAAAAATCACGTAAAACCGTTCATTAGGAGTCATTTTCACCTTCTGTACGCCTTTTCGGATTTCCTGGAACCTGGTAATCATTTCGTCGAATAGTTGAATTGTTGCATTTGTTGAGGTATGTAGCTGTCATACCTCAACAAATTTGAAATGTGAAAATGATTACTCTCAGTGACGTCATAAATATGTCAATTTTCCTTCAATTTAAGATTTTTTGGTAACAATGTTTATGATATATCAGATATAGTTCCAAGGGCCTTAGTTCCCACCTAATGTACAATAAAACATATCGTAAACTATACGAGTAAGGGCAACGTGGAGGCAAGTTTTCAGCGTTCTACATAGGTGGAAGATGATTCTTGTCTTATTAAAAAGGGCTTTTTGGCAGGTAAATTTTCTCGTCAGTAACCTTCGTCCACAGCAGCACTAATTAAATTATTTTAGATCTGGCAAGGCTGGTTTGGACGAGATCAGTTGATCAGTATACGGTAAAGAGGTACTTACCTGCGAGACAGATAGCAAATATCGCCTCGCATTTAGCACATCTCCTTAAAAAATTATGTTTTGAAATGATTTCTAATACAGTAATGAACATTTTTTTTGTATAAAATCCATTATCGAATCTCTTGACGTCGAACTCAATGTTGAAATGCGGATGTTGAAAGTTGAAACATTCGTCTGCCTGACGTCTTTATCACTACCTACACCATTATCATGCATGTTGGACCGTTGGACGTCGGAAGTTTTACACACTTGGTTAACCTCAACTATATGAGACTTCGGAGTACAAACGCAGGATAATTCCTCTAGAGGAGATAAGGCCTAAGTATCTCAGAAGTCTCCCTTGTGCTGATGGGGGCCGAGGTGTCATCAGTCAGCAGGGGCGCCCCACATCGGCGCTACGGCGACAGACAGGTGGGGTGACGCGGCCGCGGCTGCCGCTAACGGACACACCGGGATAATCTGCGGTAACGGAACCCTCGACACAATGGCGTAATGAACCTACGCGACGGAACCGTTCCGCACACCGACGACATGACGACACGCCGCCGTACCACCATACCATACCATACCATACCGTGGAGCCGTGGTTGGTGGTGTGCAAAGACGTTCATTAGGGATGCTCAACAAAATTTTTGATGTCTAAAAAGACATGTTGTAGACCTCTGTTTAAAGAATAATTAAAAACTAATTGATATGATTTCTCAAGTTTTAACTTTTATTTGTCAGTTGCCGATGAAGCCTAACCCTTCATAACGCCCGAACTGAAAACATACTAACTTATTACAGTAATACTGTAAGCTAAAAAAGATTTGATATACAATCTTAATTTCAAAACAGGAACAACCTAAGCTGAGATATTGGAGTTTTCAGATGATTTTACACTCGTTTGCATACGCATCCTTCTTCTGTACTGCGTCCCGGTTCCCGGATACTCGTATATGTAAACTAATTGTATCGTCTGCTTCCGAACTTAGTAGTTCGAATGATCTCTGATATCAGTAGACTGTGAGTAAGACATGAATGGAAAATAACACGTTGCAAACTCACATGACATAAATCAGGACACCCACTACCTTGTGAGATAATATTCATAATCTTTTGTTCAACACAATTTCCGGGGAGCGTTTCATTACTTCCAGGTTTCATAACTTCCAGGTCGCTAAAATTTAATAAATATTAACAACATCACTACTACCAGGTATCACTTCTCCCAGGTCTGATTATTTCAATACAAAATTATAAGAAATCATAACTTCCAGGCATCAAAACTTCCAGGGATCACAACTACCAGGTCTTTTATATAAATAAAGCGAGCGCCTCACTTCTACCAGGTCTCATAACTACCAGGTGTACAGTCTGAGTCAAAACCCGCATGATTCGTAGGTTGCCTCGCTCACGTTGCAGGCGCTTCCGCGGCAGTCGTCACCGCCACGCACTTCTAATCATATTTCAACTTTAGCTTGAACTTTAAATCTCTAGATCAATAAAACAAATCAGTTAATTACATTAACTTGAATTGAAGTTAAATTACAGTTTAATTTCAATATTATACATTATGAAGTTATTGACTGGGGTAATCACTTTGTCTTAGATTTCGTTAATAGTTTAAAGTATTACGATATTCATAAAAATGTTTGTGAGTAGGTTTTGTGGTATGAGATTATTTGTTAGATTGTTTTTTGTTTTATTTTTTTAGAAAATAAATATTTTAAACTAGCAAACAACCCGTAAAAAATGACGGGAATTTTCTTGATTATTCATGATGTTCACGTTTGATAATTAATTGTCACAGAATTTATTAATACACAGACAACAGAGTATTAAAACTAACATTTTTCCATTTCTTTAGCAATGTGAACAGTTATCCAAATATTAATAGGCAAGCGTGTGTTTCTTTTCCTTCTTTTTTCTCAGCTTGTGAGCAACGGAAAGGAAACCCGCGCATACCGTTTGAAAGGTAGTGTCTTGTAGATGAGCAGAATGGTATTTTAATTAACAACGGCCCCCGAGGCTACGCCCTACAGGCTTTGAAAGCTTAAATGTTAATCTTGTGGGAGAAGGATAATTGATTGATCATGAAACAGCTGTTGTAATAACAAATTATATCAAATCAGGAAGAACAGTTTGTTTTATCTATACATTTTTTTAACTAGTTTGTTCAAGATCAACTTAATATTTGGTCGAATTTCGACCAGTGGGCGATTTCATAGTCTTCTATAACAGGCAAGCATGTTTCTTTTACTCATTTTTTTCTCAGCTCATGTGCATTGTAGGAGAAACCCGCGCATACCGTTAGAAAGGTATAGTCCTGTATATGAGCAGAATCCTATTCTAATTCACGTTGGGGTTGGACTCCAGTCCAGGGCTACGCCCCACTGGCTTTCAAAGTTTCAATGTTGATAAAATAAGACTATAATGACATATGACTTAGTTATAAAAAAATTTATGGATTAAAATACTGCGGGGAGTGTTTTACAATCAAAAGATTATGTTTATATATTTAAAAACATAAAGCTCGTTAGTTGATAGTTATAAAAACATATGTGTAAACAAATATTAATAAATAACTCGTAAGTTTAAATACATGAATTCAATCATCTGTATTAAAAAAAGTCTTTTTATAGTATAGCAACCAAGGCAATTAGAAATTGCCTTGATAGCAACCAAAATTTTATTAAATCATGAGCTGTTAAATATTTATTTTACTGCTTTTAAAACCACTGGAACATTACGTGTCCTTGATTTAATTTGTATCTGTCAATTATCATAGAATTGAAAAGTTGTCTGTTTTGTTTACAAAAACACTTGGTAAAGAAGCAGTGGTGTCAAATTTTAAGAGGAAGATATGGATCACCTGGAGCAGTAAACAAATCGACAAAATCACGTCTTAGATGGTCTAAATAAGGTATAATTTTCATTTTGCGGCTTTATAAGGCATTTTCCGAGGGATAACACATTTTTCCTATCATCTAGGGGTCATGAGCAATCCATTGACACCAAAACGGCCACGATCCGTTCAGTAGTTCTCCCTCTAGACCCTTAAATGCACTCTTTTATTATTTAAGATTAAATTTAAATACGGAGCAGTAACAAGTTATCAATTTAAAAATAGACGTTGGGGTTTCTTTCGTTCTCCATAATTAGTTTTTTTACGGATTTTCACGTTTGAGATGTCAAATTAAATTGATATAATTTATTTGCCTTTGATCCTTTACAAGAAATGGGCATTGTCATACAAAAAATACGTCAAAATTGAAATACTTAAATACTTATATTAATATTGCACAGAACTCAAAACACTATATCTAAATTACTGTTCATAAATCCAGAAGAAGAATAAAATGGATTTGGTTACAGCCATATTATTACCTTATTTTTTAAATTGGTAAGTGTAGTGTCCAGGGCTGACTGACTGAGTTTATAGAAAAAATGTTAAAAAAAAAAAAATTTACAAATTTACAAATTTTGGAAAAAAATTTACAAGGTATGATGGTACAGTTGTAGTTAGTCGGAGCTGCGGAATGTCAAGTTTCAGACATTTTATTGTTGAGCGTGTGTGAATTTATTGGCAATTAAATTAAAATAATGTTCGTGTGGTAGTTGACAAGAAATTAAGAGTCTGCACTACCCCAGCCATCTTGGATTTTTAGTACCATAAAAAAATTTGTCGAAAAATATTACTGTTAGGTGTCTACTTTATCTCGATAATCTTGCTTTGGATTCGCATGAATCAAAAATATGTTCACCATAGTGGTATGGCGGTTCATATGACGTGGATAAATTTTCAATAAACCTAGGCCTACTACAAATGGTTTAACATTCTTTTAAAATGGTATTAATATATATTTATATTTTACTAGTAATTTAAATCAATATTTTTTATTAATTTTATATCACCTCAAATGAAATTATATCGCCTCTCTTTGAAATTTTCGGACGAAAAACAAGTCGTGTTTTTTATTTAACATTGTTCTTATGGGACAAAATACCAAATACAAAATGCGGACGTTCTGCAGACTCATAAGGGTATCGCTTAGGGGTACACGTGGCTAGTATACTAGCAGCTAATATTCGCTATTAGCACAATCTAGGCCAATTAGCGCAAATGTTCCAATCTACACGTAGCTAGTAGTATTGGCGCTAATTTTAGCGCTAGTAAGCTGCAGAAGTAAATTCAGCGGACGCAGTTGTTAGTGCAGTTTTTACGAAAAGGTTTTCTGTAAATTCAAATCGCAAATGTCTGTGTTTTAAGACAGATTTTAAGAAAAATTTTGATTAGTTCAATCCTGTAGCAGTCTTTTAGTGATTTAATTTTTTTTAAGCATATTTTGATACACTGCCATCATTATTAACAGGAGCGGCTCGTGAGTTTTTTTTCAGCGCCCGTGCAAAAAAGACCAAATTTGCCGCCCCGCCCGCTTTCCAACAGGATGCTATCACCGAACCACCCCCCCCCCCCCCCCCACCCATTCATCAGACTCCGTTGCTCAGTTTCGGGTAATTCATGGTAAAAATTAATATCACGACGTGACTCGCGCTTCGCATCTTATTTCATACCAAAGATCGTAAGATGTTGGTACCGTTAGTGTTAAACTGTAGTAGACCATAAAGAGGTCGGTACTGATAACTTAGTGTTTAAAATGAAAAACTAGGGAATCGCATCTAGGTTTGATTTTATAAAATCAATACTGTATACTGTTTTACTGTTTGAACCGGTGGTTCAAACAGATTTGGAAAATATTTATTTGCTAAATGCTAGATCAATAATTTCCAAGAATTTTTTAGAATTAGGTAAGGTTATTTTCTTCATCTCTAGCCCTGGAACCGTACACTGGGGCACTCAGTGCCCCAAGGAATTTTAGTTTTGCTGTAATTTTGAGTTGGCATCACTGACCGCAGACAGCTCCTGTGACTTTTACTTGGCCTTGACGTGCTATCAGTTGCTTTGTTTGCCGCAGCCGAGACACAACACACTTTTTTTGTAGAACGTTGTTGGGGCACTCAGTGCCCCAGTGTACGGTTAGTGTAAGTTTTTCTTTAATTGAACATATTCCGTTTTTGTGGACATATTTTAATTTTACCTAAGTGTTTTTTAGACTATATTAGTTATGGATAGATTACTAACTGAGGAGGACATTTTAAGTGAGTTAGCTCGTTCCTCTGAGCCTGATAATTTTGAAGACAAGCCAGACAGTTAAAATGAAGAAGACTTTGTGGAAGATGACGTTATGTCTGACTTTCTTCACTCGAGGCATCTGAAGATGAGTTTTTTCGTAGTGAAAATGATTTAGAAGAGGAAGAAGAAGCACAAACAACACATCCCAGAAAAATGACTGGACGAAATGAAGACACACAAGAAACAAAAAAATCATAATAAGAAAAAAAAACAAGACACAAAAAAACACAAAAAAGACACAAAAACCACAATTGTGTGTGCTGAGTGTAACCAGTTCACTTGCAAGGACCATGTAAATAGTGTTTGTGTCACATGTAGTGAAGAAAACTAGAAAAAAGTAGAAAAAAAACTCTAAAACCACAAACTAAAGAAAATTTGTTAAAAAATGTAAGTTTTTTTCATTCTTTTATTATTTATATTAAAATCTTAAACAAATAACTAAAATCATGTTTCTGCAATAGTTTAAGGTCTAAATAACACGTTTATAATGTTTCTTGAATAAAAAAAGTGTTTACCATTCAAAATTATTCTTTTATTTTTGGGGCACCCAGTGCCCCTGTGTACGGTTATTGTAACAGAAATTGAGGTGTACGGTTCCAGGGTTAATCCTTTTACGTTCCTGCTATTTTTCAAAGCTTATTTTTTTTGACATGTCAAATCAGAAATTTATTTAAAACAAACAGTTTATATCACGGTATATACACTGTATATGTACCTGGAAAGACAGTTTGTAAACTGACGGTATATCGTTGTAAACTAGCTTCAAGTCTTCAAATATTAATATTAAAATATCAGGAATGTGTAAAACTTTGAGAATCTCCAATATAGTTGGGTAGACAGAGAGAAAAGTTTTATCTGAGTAGATAATCACACCGCGCGTCCGGCAACGACGACGCGACGTTCTGATTCCAAGAAGTCAAGCTTGAATACATTGTGGTACGACAATAAAAACACGAGAAGTCCACAATATTCAGTCTTCAATTCCTTATTTTGCTTTTAACTAGATGTATTTCAATTGTTATAAGGTAATTTTTAAAAAAAATTATAGATTCTTAGGCAAATTAATTAAAAATTCTTAGGCAAATTGCGCACAAACACTTTGCGTGATAGCAATACTGTAGAAATTTAATAGAATTTTTGTCATTCTTCCTACATCATACCTTGCTATGTAGCCTATATATGAACAAGGGCCGCACGGGCCACTTGCGCTCATCGTTAATTAATTTTAAATCTTCTAATAATTTCTTGAATGATGGCTATTTCTCTTAACTCTTTTGTTATAGTTTGTATCCGAAGTATCATACAAAAAAGGATGAGTTTTAAATGTTTATATTTGTAACAATAAAAACTGTATAACCCTGTCAACGTTTCACTTAGTTCAGACATTCTTACCACCGTGGTTGACAAACAACAACCACGCGTCCACACACCGCTAATAACGCGCTAATTCGCTAGCGCTAGTGGTCACATGATTACCCCCGCCACTTATTAGCGCTTGTATTATCAAACATGTCAAAAGCGACTAGCAGCAAGTAACAAAAATATACGTTATCCCCAAGGTCATTGTACTCGCCCCCCCCCCCCCCCCCCAACCTGCCAAACTGACTTTCCGAATCGCAGTGACTCAGATTTAAGTCATTCCATTGTATCGGTGCGGGCAAATGCGCATTTCGGCCTTTGTTTAGTACTGAAGTCGTATTTTGTTGTGGAAATTGATTACTTGTAACTTACTGTATTTTTTTCACTTGCAGTAACGTTTAGTAAGTGTAACTTTGAGAATTAACGCCCTACTTTATATTTTAGTACCAGGTTAACCGAGCCTTGCTCGTTGGTTTTGATTCAATTTTAATATTTCCACCAACAACCAACTATACCTCTTCACAGTTAACAGCTGTTTCAAAAGGTCTGCTTAACATTAATGTTCTTTAATTTTTGTTTACATTTATTTGTTATTTCGTTACCAAAATAGCAACCCATAAGACCAATGTTAAAAATTACAATTTTTAAACTTAAATTTAGATCAAATTTGATTTTTCCTGGGATTGAGACTGTTTCTAAACTTATTTTTGAGCCGAAACACTCTTAAATGCAAAGTTTAAGCAAAATCTAACTTCTAAATTTCGAGATCGTGGAACACACATCCCTTCAGACATTGCTCGTATTATAGTATAGGATTTTTCTTTCTTATACTAAATACAATAATTACTCATATAATTACTCATTAATTACCTCCATTAACACGTTCACTACTTTATATAAAATGCCAAAACTCAACCTCCATGCTGAACTATATTTACAATCCTCCAACGATAACGCGAAATTAAAAACCTGTAGAATATATACTAATCACAAGAAATCTTAACTAGCGCAAAATTAAAAACTCAATACCCTTACCTACACGCTAATGCACAATATGTGTTTCCTTCTCAAACGCTAGAGGAGAAACAGTCGCATTACCTTGACATTGTTATATGTAGCCTAACCATAGAATTCTATATGTATGTAACCGATCGAATACATCCGCACCCGGGAAGGCACGTCTTTGTAATCTATCGGATACATTCCGCACTCTAATAATTGATTCCTCTATATTACGTTAGGTAATGTAATAATTGTTCTTATATTAATTGATTTACCTTGTAAAAACGAATCACAAGTTTTCGCATTCGACGTTAAGGAAAGTTTGGAGACAAAGGGGCGTTATATTCCATGGTTTTATGGGGAAAAGTGAGCGACGTGAAAATTATCATGTATATATCATCCATATTCTAAAACGTTTATCCTCTATTTTCACTGTTTCAATCTGACACAAACAAACTTCACCTCGTTTGTTTTTATTTGATAATGTTTGGTTAACATAGTGAATCAGTATTTGGTAATGATGGTATGAATGTAGATATTGGTAGGCCTATAACAACATTACTTAATTCTACATATCATCCGCTACAAATAACCTTATAGCAACTGAAAATATTGTGACTCAGACAAAAAAGTACATAATACCGGAATAAACCTAGGGAGGCGCCGGAAGTTCGGAGCGATAAGGACTTTGTATGAGCGCCAGGAGACATCCACCTGCGTGAATGTACGACAACGGGTCGGTTTTTGACCTGCTCCCATTCCCCATAAAATAATCAATGCTCTGTTACACGCCTTCTAAATATAATTTCTGGCTTTATATATTTTATGACATGTTAAACTTGGGTGCGCTCTACCTCGGCGTCAAAATCATCGAGCGAGACCGTTAACTGCCGCTATACGCGGAAAAGCACATTTTGGAAAATATATGACGGGTGATTTTAAATTTTGTTACTTTAATGCTTTTTTTGGTTTCAGTACGAAATCGATCGGTGGTCTAATAGCGATGTTTTTGAAATTGCAGACCTTTCGCATCTCCCTTCTTGCATCGTTATCTATAAACTTTTTACCAATCTTATTGCAGATTCTTGTTCTTAAGATTATATTGTACTCGTGTATCGTCTAATTTTTTCTTACAAAATTGTTTTTAATACGTTAAAACTTGATACAAAAACGCTTATTTCAAAATTATTAGCAAGAACCCTGCTTAGTAATTTAAATTAATATCGAAATTTTAAGACGATAGCGGAGTACAAAATTATATTACGAAAAGAATGACACCAAAATATTTTAAATCGGTTTACAACTGGGGCGACAAACACGGAGATTCTAAACCCTCGCATCCGCGCGCGGCAGATGGGTAGAGCCAATACCTCCTAGAATAAACGGTATCAGTTAACTGACACATACTTTCTCCCAACAATATAAAAAAGGTGTTAAAAGCCTCAAAAAATTTATGTCTTGATGGCTCAATCAGATAGCTAACAGCTGAGCAGCACGAGATTGGCTCTACGCGCGTCTGTGACTTTTAACAACGTACTGCGTTTACCGCTAAATGAAAAATTGAATTTTCTCCGCAACCACTTGACATAGAGCAATAATTTAAAGTACTGGATTATTTAGTTTTTTGAGCTTGATTTAATGGTCATAAGTGAAATTTATTTCAAAATAACAGCTTTTTTGAAAATCCAAAAAATTGATTTTTGAAACACTTTTTACTATATAACTTTTGAACGCGCATTTTCTCGGAAATGCGGGTGGTGTCGTTTTATTCAGCATTTTATTCTTAATAACCCACAAAAGTTTAATCAAAATCGTTAGAGCCGTTTTTGAAAAATTTGGATTTTTTACGTTTTTTGAGGGTTTTTTGGGGTAAACTACCCTTAAAAATCAAAAATTCAAAAAAATGAAAAAAACGCCTGGAATTATCGTGGTTTTGGACCTACGTACCAAATTTCACCAAAATCGGACCATTTGGGCATTCTCTAGCTCTGTATACATCCAGACACACACACACACACACACACACACACACACACACACACACACACACACACACACACACACACACACACACACACACACACACACACACACACACACAGACATCACTCCGAAAACCACTTTTTTGGACTCAGGGGGAACCAAAATGGATAAATCCACCAACAACTCAAATTTGAAAATTTTGACGAAAACAATACTTTCTCCATATACTATGGTATAGGGGGAGAAAGTAAAAATAAGAGAAGGCCAAACGACTGAAATTCGTTACGTCATATAAGTAGGCTGATGTGTTATGTTATGATGTGAGAAAACAGATGTGCTACTGTCAGTCGACGGGGTTTCATCTGTCATGACTAACTTATTTGTTTACAAACAACGAAAAATCAAAACAACATTAGATGTTTTACCGTTTTTTGGGGACAACCAGCACCCTCTAAAGCATGAGTTGGAACTAATGATTTAACACATCAGCCTGCTCATATGACGTAATGATCTTCAGTTGTCTGGCCTTCTCTTATTACTCTAGGAGGTGTTGGTAGAGCGCACCCTTAATTAAAAATCGCCATTTTTACTGGCTAATAGGCTATTATAAAACAGATAACAAAATTACAAGGGTTTTCTGCAAGGCCTGGTTTTCTGTTTGAACGTGGGAGTTTTGTTTTTAGAATCTGATGTAGTTAAGAATATAAACTTAGATTCATAAATGACAAAGTTTCCAAGAAAGTTTGTCAGGGCAGTATACGAGTTACATGCGCAAACTGCACATTTTAAACCCTGTTGATGAAAGTTGATCAACATTTTAAGTAAAGCGACCCCCTCACATTATTTTTTTAACCTGTTTCGTCTTTTGTTTTTAGTTAGAGACTATTTATTTTTAATTGCAATATGACTTCATTGATCTGCAGGTAATCAGCTGATAAATTACAATTCACATTTTAAAACTCTGGAGATGAAAGTTGATCAACATTTTAAAGTGAAGGGGTAATATACAGTGTACTTAAAGAACTGTATGGATTTACAAGGACACTTTGTAAACATAGCTCATCCGTTCCTTCTTCGTAATAAAAAAATTATATAAAAACAGGGTAATTAATTTTGAATATCTAGCTACATCTTTAAATAAACAAGGATGTAAGGAGTTATCTTCTCTGGGACTACGAAGCGCAAGTTCCAACTTCCCACAATATTCACAGTTTAAAAATATACTTCATAATTCTACCTAATTTTTTGGTTGTTTTAGTTGTTTCTTTAACTGTCAAGTAGTTTAGTAACTCCAATCTTTCCCATCAAGTTTAGACTTAGCCCAATATAGTCCTCTAACACCCTTTACAATACAAATAATCTGGTGGTGAGTTTTTTTTAAATTGTATCCTCTTGCTGACAAAGGAAATAAGACAAATTCGAAACTTTATTATCATACCTAGTTTAAAACTTAAACCACTAAAAATTCCATTAACATAATAACACTTTATGTTCTACACTTCAATCCTACTTACAAAATTTTAAGACAAGTAGGCATAATTTACATTACATATACTCTTGGGTGTTAATATTTTCTTTAGCGTTCTATTATATTTATCATGAGCCGGCTTAGTAACAAGGAAGCTCATAAACTAAAAACTAAACAATAGGCATAGTTTTTACTGTATACAATTTACAGTTAGATTTTAAGAGACTATGAATTTACATTTAAATTGGTTTAAAAAATAGTCTTTTTACATTGTTTGTTTCATATTCAATTGATCATATCGGCAAATCATAACTTATTTATAGCCTACTTCATTCAAGTCAACATAGAAAACAAACAGCCAATTTTACTTGAATGTTTATGTAACATTTAAATCAACTTGACTAGTGTAAACCCGGCTTGATAATGAAAAATATAAAACAAAAATAAATAAATTATAGCGGAAGTATATTTAACATTGGTTTTTATATAAACAGATTTTTTTGGATAGTTCATTTCATTTCCCACTTTGAAATCACCATGATCTCAACTTTTTCGTGTTAAGAAAATTACGAAACAAGTATTTCTCTTTATATGAGCTTACTATAACATTTGCATGTGAACTCACATTCACATTTATGAATGGTGTTGATATACTTTTATACACCTTGACAATTAATAAATGACCTAAGCACAAAGCAGGTTCCTTGTATTTATTCGTGATGATCGGCGGGCCGTGCGTTGCGGAGCTGGCTAATGCCTTCAGTCAGGATGCGGCAAACCACACTACAACTTTTGGTTGAGACGATACCTGGAAGTTGTGAGGCCTGGAAGTTATTTCGCTCACATTATTATTTGATTTTACAGGCCTGGTAGTTGTGAAACTGGAAGTTAAAATAGCTGGAAGTTATGAAGTGAATATAATTTATATTAAAATAAACAGACCTGGTAGAACTGACACCTGGAAGTTATGATATTGTAAAAATTTATTAATAATTAGCGACCTGGTAGTTGTGATCCCTGGAAGTTATGAACCCCACCCAATTTCCGCAATATAGCTACAAGTAAAAAAGGATATACAAACATTAAAAGGTTTACAAACGCATCAACACATCCTTCTCCCGTATACAGTATACTGTCCCGGTTGCATGGTAGGTGAAATGATTTCTGATATTCGTCCCGTAGGCCATAGTTGTGTTAGGGAGTAAGTAAGGAACGCATACACAAATAAACTTAACAAATCGTAAATCGGGACATTAATTACCCCGTGAGATGGTATTCATAAATTTGTGTCCAACACAATTTTATAAATATACTTACAACTAATAAGGGATATGCAAATACAATAAAAGAAACATAGACTAAATCATTGAATTGAGAATTTATCATATATTTTGTCCTGTAAGAAGCCGAGGAAACTACTGTGGTGTTTTGTTCGTGTAGCGACTTCTCAGTAAACTTACACACTACAAGACTTGAAGCTCTGTCAGGCGAAGCAGTTGCTGAGCCTTATTTACATCTCTGCCCCGTAATGCACCTCTGTGTCGTCCAGCCGGCTCGCAGCGGGGCACAAGATCTGTCAAGTGGATCTCCTATTTGTCTCCGTGAAGTACAGTGGCCTCTCCATCTCACGTGGGATCTCCTTTGTAGAGTGGACACCGGATCCAGTGTCCATTACGCCGGATCTAACCTCTTTTGTGCCTTCTGACGAGTGGAGCCACGTGGCTCTTTGTGTCCAACCGGGTAGAATACGGAGTTTGGCGATTGAGTCGTCACTATAAGTGGTAATTTCGAATCTCTTGCTTTCTGTACAGGTCAAATTATTGTTTTGTTTTATGCTTCTTGAGAAGATTCCCAAACGTTGACTTAAAAATTAATAACGCGTTCTTCAGTGATGTCAAATAAAGAGGAGGTTGAAAGGCGAATTATTGGTAACATTAAAACGGAATACAGTATATTAATTTTTTTAGTCAAACCACCTAAATTTTCTGAATTTTCTTATTTATTGCCTGAGCAAGAAAAGGTTTGTTGAACTATTTACTGTAACAATTGTTGTGAGGTCAATCTAACTTCATCTTCATCCCAAAAACTCAACTCCATTTCATAATATTCTGATGTGCCTGAAGAAAAATGTCAACTGTAGAGCTCTTTCACTCCAGGAGAGTTAATCAAGTGCAGACCTCGATGCAGGTTGCCAGCCGTCGCCTTGACATCTCCAGTCGTGCAGTTCTGGAGTTCTCCTCTCGCGAGAACTGGGACGCTCGCAATATTCGTGAAGGGTCACTTCGGCCGTGGTAATTGAATTAACTCGATATATAGGAACTGACTTTCAACTGTAGTGTTCGGCATTTACCGAATCCGAATTATGGGAACCTTTTTGACCTAAATGAAAGTTTGTGATTTGTTGAAGATTATCTGTGGAGGAAGATTTTCTCATGAACAAATTTTAGATTTACATATGTTTTTCAACCAAGAATCTGCTAATCTGCACACAATCCAATAGTTATGTTTTGAAACGCCTGCAATGCATGAAAATCAAGAACTGATGATTACTTCAAGAGCGCTCATGAGTCTAAACTTACCTTAGAGCAAGAACAAACCCAGCAATTCCATCAATTTGATCGGTCAATGCCATTGTTCTACAATTGCTGCTAGCGCCACATGTGGATGCTAGTGCAGTGAGGGGTGGATGTGATGCTCAAAGGTGGTTGATCCACTGACCTTGGCCGGCGGGACCATCACTTACTGTACCTGTATATGGTTACCTCACACGTCGCTCAGTTTGATCAGTAGATCCCATTGTTCTACAATTGCTGCTAGCGCCACATGTGGATGGTAGTGCAGTGACGGGTGGATGGGATGCTCAGAGGTGGTTGCTCCACTGACCTTGGCCGGCGAGAACATCACTTACTGTACCTGTATGTTACCTCACACGCCGCTCAGTTTGATCAGTAGATCCCATTGTTCTACAATTGCTGCTAGCGCCACATGTGGATGCTAGTGCAGTGAGGGGTGGATGTGATGCTCAGAGGTGGTTGCTCCACTGTCCTTGGCCGGCGGGACCACCACTTACTGTACCTGTATGGTTACCTCACACGCCGCTCAGTTTGATCAGTAAATCCCATTGTTCTACAATTGCTGCTAGCGCCACATGTGGATGCTAGTGCAGTGATGGGTGGATGGGATGCTCAGAGGTGGTTGCTCCACTGACCTTGGCCGGCGGGACCATCACTTACTGTACCTGTATGGTTACCTCACACGCCGCTCAGTTTGATCAGTAGATCCCATTGTTCTACAATTGCTGCTAGCGCCACATGTGCTAGTGCAGTGAGGGGTGGATGTGATGCTCAGAGGTGGTTGCTCCACTGTCCTTGGCCGGCGGGACCACCACTTACTGTACCTGTATGGTTACCTCACACGCCGCTCAGTTTGATCAGTAAATCCCATTGTTCTACAATTGCTGCTAGCGCCACATGTGGATGCTAGTGCAGTGATGGGTGGATGGGATGCTCAGAGGTGGTTGCTCCACTGACCTTGGCCGGCGGGACCATCACTTACTGTACCTGTATGGTTACCTCACACGCCGCTCAGTTTGATCAGTAGATCCCATTGTTCTACAATTGCTGCTAGCGCCACATGTGCTAGTGCAGTGACGGGTGGATGCGATGCTCAGAGGTGGTTGCTCCACTGACCTTGGCCGGCGGGACCATCACTTACTGTACCTGTATGGTTACCTCACACGCCGCCGGATCCTCCGCCTCCCGGTGGGCCTTCCTTTGTCTCGCCGGCTGATCCTTATCGCCCAGACCTGCCTTGTTTTCTCTGTTGATTTACCTGATGTTCGAGAAAAAATGCCGAAATGTAGAATCGGTTTGGTGATTCACGCAGATATTGGGTTTGTTGTCCGTTTTGGATTGTAAGGGATAACGATGGCAACTTTTCAATCGCTGGATGCTGCTCGTAGTGTTGTTTTCACCTCCATTGTTTTAGTTTACTTGTCATGAAATATGTGTACTCACTGAAGGATTCAGAAAGAGAGTTTTTACGATTACAACCTCATTCTCTAAAATCATTCAAGTAATTCTGGTGCTCATCACTTTCCTTTAGCTTTCTTTTCAATTCCTGCACCTTGTACTTGCTGCGTCATAATGTTTTATGCCCATTGTGCATTTGAAAGATCATAATTGAGAATATACGACTACCTTGCTTTCTACTATTTCTCTATATCGCTCATAACGTCTGTTTTCCCTCATTGTGTCTTAATAAAAACATTGCGTGATTCCTTATAGTGTCATAACATCTTTTATCACATTGTTTTTGTAAGACCATAATCTACAAGAAATCTGGGTGTACTATAGATTTCCAATTCAATAGATGGATTTGCAAATGTGGTACCAAAGATAAGTTTAACTTTCATTTTCAGTCAGTATCAGTTTATTTACTTCTCACAATATTAATCTCCTGCCTCAGCCTCTGTTCTTTCATTATTTACCTATATTTACCCATCTCAAAATAATTGAGTTTTGGTGCAGCCTAAAGTTTGGTTCTATATTTTACCATAACGTCAGTTGTTCCACAACCCTTCTCCGCCTTTCTCACGACACCGGCCAGCCCCGGCGGTCACCGGTGAACAGCTCTGATGCTCTGATCTCGTTGAAGACACGGACGCGACGTTGCCGCCTCCCCGCACGACATGGCAACACGGCGCCGCTCGGCCACCCAGTTCTGAGTCACTGCGGCCTTGCAGCCTCTCTCACGTTTTTCACAGCTTTTTTACCCGTCTTTAAAACCGGTCCCGATTGAAATAACGTGATCAATATTTGGGTCTGTGACCCCTCACAATCGCGCCGCCGCTGCAACCTCTCATTACACCATCTCCCCACAGTCTCCGCGGGCGGCTCCTACGTTCATCTAGTTTCTTTTCTATCCTGGAGCTGCATTATAATCTATTTCACCTTATTGTATTGGAGAACTTGGAGGAGAATGCTTATTGATGGCCAATCAGTTGTAGAGTATTTAACCGTTATTTTTATTTGGTGGCTTGACATTTCCTTTTAAATAAACTATATCAAGTCTTGGTCGAAACTACTACTCTGTTTTATATTTTTCATTCGATGAGTAAAAAGTCTAGACTTATTAGAATATTAGTAGTCTACCGGTACTTAAATAGATTTAATTCAAACCCTCGTTTGTTTAATATTCTCATACATTTCTTTGTATGCAGGAGCAACGTCGAATTCTAACCATCAATAGTTGATTATTAACCCTCTAGTCACGTTATGTTATGACCAGATAACACCATACAACTATTAACATTTTGATAGTCGGATAACCAAACGACCGTGATGCCTCCGTGGCTTCCAAGGCTCACTTGGAAAATAAACACAGGAAATAAACACTTACACAGGAAATAAACACTGCCTGCCACATTAGTTGCATAACTAGTGAGTTTCAAATGTTGCATGCAAGCGTGAAATTTTTGGCATTCTAAGAAGAATAATGAAAAAATAAATGAATTCCTAACTTCTAGCGAATTTCCCATAGGGAATAAGCTATTACCGTAGGTCTCATGGTAAGACCTAAGCCCGGGACCATGTTACTTTTTCGTTTTTAGGTGCCCAGAGACCAAAAATAATAGTCATTAAAATTTATATATATATATATATATATATATATATATATGTATATATATGTATATCTATATATATGTATGTATGTGTCCCTAGACACGATAACTCTCGTAAAAATGGTCCGATCGACACCAAATTTGGTAGAGATGTGTAATCCTACGTTTATTCGGATGAGTTCTTAAACCAGACATATCAACCTATCGGAAAGGGGTAGTTTTGGGGGGTTTTGTACCCCAAAAATGGGTTTTTTGCATTTTTCATATGTAATTTTTAAAAATTTCAAATTTTTATTTTGACCATTGGATTTAGCTCAAAAAACACACAATTTAGCATTTTGAAGCTTTGCTCTATCTCCACTGGTTACCGAGATATTGCAAAGTCTAAAGACAGTACGTTGTATTTTGAGGCTCCAATGTTAATCTTATGGAGAATAAGGATGTGTTAATATTTCACTTATTAACCAATGTTTTTGGATGAAACTTGGTATTCTGATTCATTTGGTTGAGATTCATCCATTTATGGTAAAAAATCTTGGTTTTTGTGCTTATCATGACAGCAAACCTGCATACTCGTTTCCCATGTTAATCCTATGGAGAATAGGCAAACTCCTTTAGCAATGGACAGATATTGATGAAATTTAGTGTATGGCTTCATATGGTCAAAATAATTTTTTTTTTATGCTACAAACCTAGTTTTAGTGTTCCCCATGGCAGCATACCTGCATACTCTTGCCCTACATTTATCATAAGGAGATAAACATTTATTTCCCTATTTATGAGCTTGTGATGATTTTTGATTTACAGGTTTATCTGGTCATAATTAATAGGCCTACTACTAATTTGGAAATTCGCTGAGTACGCAGGTCTGCTGCGACGGGGGTATTATTTCTTTTGTCATTGACTTGACAATAGCAGTGCTACTGCGATCACGCTGCGATAATTTGGGGACTTTGTCATTAAAACAGGAATATATTATTATAGGTTTCTCAGTACTTAAATTATAAAGTATATAGTGTAAATCCCTTAAATACAACGCTTTGTTTCATTGTATTTGTTAGGACTTTTACAATGGTATCAACGCCCTTCCAATCAAAATGGGGGATGCCTTAGGTTATAGACTATTTTGTATGTAATGTAAATGAATTGCACACAAAATGCAATGAATGCACACAAAATTATACAGTATACCTAACCTTCCCTACTATGGAGCTTGCTATATTATCGTGGTTACATCTGATTTATTTCAGTTGTTAATCTAAGGTTTTACTAATTTCCCCCCCATGTTATTTGACGTCAAGTAATGAGCGATGCCTTCCTCAGAGTTGGCTATCCTACAGGCGGCGACACACTACCGAGCTTTCCACCGGACCGTACATCGGATCGAGCATCGTACCGGACAAATCCATCGAGCGAGGCGGAGGAAGTTTAGAGAGAGAGGGAGAGCATCCGGGGCGACGCTCGGTACGGTGTTCGGAGCAAAATTGACCCTGAAACACTACCGTACATCAGACCGTACACCGGACCGCCCTTTTCTTTGATGTTTCACCAGAAAACTACCTCCAGAGCGCTCGGTACGATGCTTGGTCCGGTGCTCGGTCCGATGTACGGACCCCTGACAAACTATTGGATTTACTGTTTTTGTTCGGTACGATGCTCGGTCCGGTGAAAAATCCGGTAGTGTGTCGCCGTCCAAAACCGATCAGCCTGATTCTAGTACATGCTGGGCCTGTTGCAAAATTCGAGGTTTCAGATCAGCAAAATATTTTTTAGATATCGATTTTGTCCCCGATTCCATCGCCGTGCCCGGTGCGGAGCAGGACAGCGGCCGTGGCCGGGGTCGCGGGGTCGCGCGGTGGCCTCGGTCAAGGTCGGACGGAGTCACTTTCAGTCTGGCCTTGCGTTGTCTCCGCCGTCTGGACCGCCTGGCTCACTCGGCCGTCAAATTTGGTCCAACATCTCCATCTGTTGATATCCAAAGTCTCTATGAGCAAATTTTGAATTTAAAATCGGTCATCAGCTTTTCTATATAGCTACGTAAAAGGCCATTTCAAGTTTGAAGCATGGTGTTTTCGACGCATCAAAAGTTTTTACGAATGAGAGAGTAAGACGCATTATATAGTTGACGCAAAGAAATCCTTATACTCGTATATGAGAACATAAGTAGAATTCTGCCGACAAAAATTACAATAAATAAACTGATGACATAAAGTATACAAAAAATTGTAATTGGTTAATGCTAATGATCAACGTGGTCACGTTGATCATTAGCATTAACAAATTACAATTTTAATAAGATAGGATAAGAAGAAGGATGGTCCCTTCTTCTTATCCTTCTTCTGGATTGTAACTTCAACAAGCCAAATCAAACTGAGCCTTTAAAAACTAAAAGCCGCGAAAGTCCTGAAGTCTGCACTCTGCAGTGTGTCCCAACCCTGGACCTACGACATCATCAGCAATTATTTCAGTAGTAAAAAAAATTTGCTTAATTAATTGATGTACAAAAAACTCTCACACTCTTATAGTAGGCCTATACCTTATCGTTCCCACTCTTCCTGAGAGAGATGTATCTGATTCCTTTTTTGACTGTTCACCCTTTGTCCGCCTTTTTGGCTGAACTGTGTGATTATTGACATAAGCCAGAAGTAAATTCTCAGCAAATGCGACATGAATACTTTTTTTACACTTTTCTAGTTTTTTTTTTTTTTTTTTTTTTTTTTTTTTTACACTTTTCCAATTAGGCCTACCTAGTTTTTATTCTCAAGAATTTGCAGATTTGTTCATCTGTGTTGTCGTTGCCTCCCTGTCCAGTAGTGATCGATACTTAGCCACCCAGCAGCCCCCAGGCGGAACTGATGGTCCGGTGGTCCAGAACCGCTCTGTTGCACCTACTGTTGTTCGCCCCGCTTCCATTGTTCCACACGGCTGCCACACTCGTTGTCTCTGTCTCGGATTACGCTTTACGGCTTCGCGCCGCCGGCCGTTTAGCCAGTGCCCGTATTAGACACGAGCAATTTGATCCTTCACCCGCAATTATTAGGGTCCTCGTTTCTTTTATTTGTTTTTACGAGCGGGAGCGTCGCATCGTTCCGCTAGAGAGCAGCTGCTGCCGCCGTTTGTCACGTGATCAGGCTTGTCCGGGCTTGCAGAGTCCAATGGTGATGTCACTTCCACTCTCACCCTGCAGTGTTGCGATTTAGGAGGTCTAAAAGCTGAAAGCCCCAACTAATCAGTCTCTTTGGTTACTGTTCTTTTCTGGAGACAGGTTGAACACAGACGTACATCACCACAATAGATCCGTCAACAATTTTTCGCATTATGTTTAGGACAGCGTTGAAGTCAAAATATGTACTCGTTACAAAAATGTGTACGTGGTAAAAGAAATTTTGTAAATTACTGTCTAGTTTTAACACATGGTTTTGATTCAGAAATATTTAATGTAGCAAATGTTGTTTCAATTTCAAATGTTTTTTTATGAATTGAATGATATCATAAAAAACTATTTTAGCGGATTTTCGAAGCGCTTCCCTGAATTCTTCACATCGCTACTATGGGTAGTCTGCTTTTTGCCTATTGAAGAGAATATCAGAACTATCTACATCTGCAGGTTCTCTATAGCTGGTCCTATTTCGTTTCGCATGGTCCATCCAACACTCGGGCACACAACACTTCACCGCAGCATCGTGTGTGTAGCCTATAGCACGTGTGCCGACCCGGCTGTGGTGGCTGCGGCTTTCTCCACAGAGGTTATGTTTCGCCACGCCATTGTCTGCGTTAATGCCTAAAACAATAGCAGCTGACACTCGCCGCCGCGGAGGCGTGCGTTGGGCAAGTCTGCTGATGTGTTGCGCCCGGGCAACGAGCAACGAGGCGCTGCTGCAGTCGTAGAATGGGAAGAGATAAAGGGGTTCTGCTACGGTGTTGATTGGTATCTAGGCTCTACAGATGCAATGGATTGGAGCGCTTCATTCAGCGGGAATTTGATGTCAACTATATGGGCAGTGGTAACGTGCGAGAGGTCTTGAAGGCAGAACTGAAAAAGGTCCGTTATGTCCTCTCAGCCAGTGGGTTTCCTAAAATTCGTGGCAGTATGTTTTACAATCCTGTCTGTAGTTTAGCCTACAGTACAATATAGGCAATGAGAAAAATATTTTCAGAATTCAATCATCTCGACTGAAAATGATAGCCCGAGACATTGTTTAAAGTGGAACTTTTCAGCTTAAAGAAGATAGCTCGTTTGATATCATACAATTAGTTAAAGGCAAACACGAAAAAATGTCAATGGTACATTCTTTAGGAAATAGGAAAGTGGTTTTCCGGATGCTGCCTGTAGTCTATTCAGCAAGGCACAGCTTGTGAAGTTATGGGTTGTAGACCGAGTTTTCATTTGAAAATTTTCCAGATGTAAATACGAATACCATCGTCACATTTACTATACAAAGTGTTTCTGAGGAGGTTTATTTTGGAAACGTAACGGCAAACGGCACAGCACGGCGCCGCTTCACCAAATTGCCCCCAGTTCCACGCCGCGCTTGACACGCATGAACCCCTCGCAGCCGGGCCGTGTTTTGGTTAATGATGGGAACCTGTTATAATCATTCCCGGGAAATATAACGCTAAACACAACATTGTCGGTTCACAGACCTCCCGACTCCGCTTCCTTCCTGGCTGCACAGGGTGTTCTGGGATGTTCCCGTTCCCTGCATCCGTTCGTGCTTGCAGTTCCAAATGTTAAATTTTAAATTCAAAGCACCCAAAGAAGAAATATTTCGTATTGCGATGGTTGGTAAAAAATCATAAGGAAATATTTTTATCTTGTAGGCGTTAAATTACTCTTGGTACAATTTGTTATAATGAATTTTGAGATTGGTCCTGAGCAATATCGTATAATTATGTTCAAAGACTAGAAACATCATAGCTAATGTTATAGTGCATAGTTTAATCACTGTCATCATGATAAAAGATTCAGCTGGTCATAACTAAAACGCTAGCCTAATATTTACGGTAACACACATTAGCAATCTGAACATAATAGAAAAAGAACACTGCTCATACATAACATAGAAATCAAATTCCTACAATTACGATTCAATCGCAATCACTTTAGATTACGTAGAATCTTGCAAAACGACCTTGAGTGAAAAGTGCTTAGTCCATAAAAGTAGGGTTCAACACCGATTGGGTGATTAAGTTATGAAATCTTGGAGATCAATTTGATAGGATTTGGATGTGTGACGAATTTCACCAGCAGATATAGTTAGAATGCGTTGTTTATCTCTCTAAGTAGACGACCTTGAGTGTTCAAATTATAAGTGTCAATTAAAAATGGTTTGTTTAAAATTAATTCATTTTGGTAAATATAGCCTACTCTATTCCAAAATCCCACAGTTTCCCTTTCAACTTGCACGTCTAACCGTGAGCGGTTGTTCTGTTGACAGTGACTTCTCGAGCCTGAAGAAGAACAACATACTGGTGAACAACGAGCTGGCGTTCCGCACGGCCGAGCGCCACCTGGGCATCCCCGCGCTGCTCGACGCGGAGGACATGGTGGAGTACGAGGTGCCGGACCGACTGTCCATCCTCACCTACCTGTCGCAGTTCTACCAGACGTTCGCCTCCCACCGTGAGTACCACCAACGGGTCTAAAAATTAGTCGCGAAAAATTAAATAATTTCTGGACAGCCACTTAAAAAAAAATGTATTCTATGACATCCCCTGACCTTCCTCCAAAAAGTCCCCTGAAATCCTATATGGGGATCATGCCCAAAATGAGAGGTTGGCCTATAAGGAGTTGCAATAAAATTTGAAAATAAGCATAATAAATTTAAATACAATCCAGAAGGTTTATATATACAAAATTAAATGTCTTAAAATGTAGAATACAATGCCGCAAACCCCACCTCAAAATAACGATCGGGAGAAAAATAGCAGACGTTCAAAATTTAGAGTAAAACTAGGTTACCCGGCGCGTTGCTGCACTCAAATTAAGTTGTTTACAGAAATAAAGCTATTTTATTAGTTTTTTTTTTTTTTTAATATAACAAAAAAGTCAATAAAATAGAAAGTAAGTATACTAATTTTATTGTCAGGCCAAAGGATAAACAATAGTTTTTGTCTTTTGATTTAGTATATAAATTAAAAAATTTCACACACGTATAACTGGCCATGCGAAAAACAGGCATTTTCCAAACTTAGCCTAAACTCGGAATAGCCAATGATTGCCCTTGTACTTTATTGATCGTAATTGAGAATGCAAGAGCAACTTTGCGCAAAGAAGCACGTTCATGTCAAAAATCAACCCCGGAGGCAATAAATTAATTTTCAAGTCCAGTGGAGCAGAGTCCTAAAGTGCTTAAAAAACTCTATAGTAGAGAGTTTGCAAAACCGTTCCTTTGTTCGTACCTATGAGCAAAGAGGCACGTCCATGTCAAATTTCAACCCCGGAGATCCTAAAGTAATTTTGAAGTCCAGTGGGGCGGAGCCCTAAAGTGCTTACAAAACTATATTTGCAAAACCATTTCATAGTGTTCACCTATGAGCAAAGAGAATCGTCCATCAAATTTCAACCCCGGTGGCCCTAAAGTAGTTTTGAAGTCCAGTGGGGCGGAGTCCTAAAGAGCTTAAAAAACTATATTTGCAAACCCCTTTTTATTTGCCTAATTTGATCGTTCAAGAAGAATATTCTTCTTCCCGAGGTGAAACACTAAAAGGATTTTATGAAAACTGAGCATGTGGTCATATTGAAAACTGAGCATGTGGTCATATTGAAAACTGAGCATGTGGTCATATTGAAAACTGAGCATATTGGGTGGTCAAAACCATATTTAGAAGACAATCAGAGAACAACCAGATGGCGAGTTCCTTACTTCTGTGAGTGTGCCTTATAGGCCTATACACTTCCCCCTCGTCTTAGTAAGTCTTTCCTTAAAGACTCAAAAATAAAAAGTTTTTTGAACATTTCAGTGAAGATGTAATGGTGGAAGAATCTTCCATTCTTGGGGACCTGCACAATCCCTCAAATACTGCAAGCAATATTTAGCAAAAACCTATAAAATTGCTTTATTTAGCCTATCCTTTATTGGAAAAACTAATTTTGGGTACCATTATTGATTTAGATTCAACAGTAAATTTCTAAGCTCCTAAACATTTGACCTCTTCCCTATAGAATATGCTTGAAATTGAATATGACTTGATAATTTATAACAATAACGAAACCCAAAAACTTAAATCTACATGGAACTTAAAGGTCATACTCTCTAAAACAATTTCACCGTATTAACTGACCCCTAGTTTAACTATTCGCTCTCCGTCCCAACCAGTCATGCGTTACACGGTAGCGTAGGAAGCCAATCAGTGCCAAAACCTTTCAGAAAGTGAATGTGGGCGAAGGACAATGCAGAAAGTACAAGTTAAATGTGGCCAGAACTTTCCCCGACAATCAGAGGCAGTGAAAGTGAAGGATAGGATTGCTGAAACTCAACGCCTCACCGGAGTGTCATCAGTTGAGTGACTTGAGACTGTTGTCTGCATTCGGGTCAGCAGCTGTTTACTGAGTCAGATGATGGTCGTTTCTCATCATGGTTATGTTCAGGCAACACTGCTTCAGATATTTTTTGGCTTGCTGAACTTTATTCTAATGGAAACTAACTGTTCATATCAGTTATAGCTTTGGAACAATTACATTAAACAATCTACAGTTAATGGTTTTAGTTGTACAGCGCAAGTGAAGTGGTTATTTTGATTTTTAAAGATATACTAGTTACCCGGCGCGCGTTGCTGCGCTCAAATTAAGTTTTTTACATAAATAAAGCTATTTTAATATAACAAAAAAAAAGACAAGTTAAGTTTTAAGTTTTTTAATGTAACAAAAAAGTCAATGGCATAGAAAGTAAGTATATTAATATTACTGTAAGGACAAAGGATAAACAGGCATTTTGCAAATTTAAACCCAGAATAGTCAAAGTTTGCCTTGTATCTTATTGATCGTAATTGCAAATGCAAGAGCACCTATGAGCAAAGAGGCACGTCCATGTCAAATTTCAACCCCGGAGGCCCTAAATTAATTTTAAAGTCCAGTGGAGCACAGCCCTACTAAAAAATATATTTGCAAAACCATTCTTGGTGAGTACATATGAGCAAAGAGGCATGTCCAAGTAAAATTTCAACCATGGTGGCCCTAAAGTAATTTAAAGTCCAGTGGGGCGGAGCCCTAAAGAGCTTAAAAATTATATTTGCAAAACCGTTTCCTAGTGAGTAGCTATGAACAAAAAGAATCTTACATCAAATTTCAACCCCGGTGGCCCTAAAGTAATTTTAAAGTACAGTGGGGTGGAGCCCTAAAGTGCTTAAAAACAATATGTGCAAAACCGTTTCTTAGTGAGCACCTATGAACAAAAAGAATCATCCATATAATTTCAACCCCGGTGGCCCTAAAGTGATTTTAAAGTCCAGTGGGGCGGAGCTCTAAAGATCTTAAATAACTAATTTTGCAAAACTGTTTCTTAGTAAGCACCTAAGAGTAAATTTCGTCTGTCGTCTGTCAAATTTCAACCCCGGTGGCCCTAAAGTAATTTCGAAGCCCAGTGGGGCGGAGCCCTAAAGAACTTCAAAAACTATATTTGCAAAACCATTTCTTGGTGAATACTTATGAGCAAAGAGGCATGTCCATGTTAAATTTCAACCCTGGTGGTCCTGAAGTAATTTTGAAGTCCAATGGGGCAGAACCCTAAAAAGCTTCAAACACTATATTTGAAAAATAGTTTCTTAGTGAGTACCTATAGGTAAAGAGCATCGTCAATAAAATTTCAACCCCGGTGGCCCTAAAGTAATCTTGAAGTCCAGTTGGGTGGAGCGCTTAAGAGCTTAAAAAACTATATTTGCAAAAACCGTTTCCTAGTGAGTACCTATGAGCAAAGAGAATCGTCCATGTCAAATTTCAGCTCCGGAGGTCCTAAAGTAATTTCAATGTCCAGTGAGGCGGAGCCCTAAAGTGCTTAAAAAACTATATTTGTAAAATCGTTTCTTAGTGAGTACATAAGAGTAAAGATCATCGTCCATCAAATTTCAACATCGGGGGCCCTAAAGTAATTTTGAAGTCCAGTGGGGTGGACCCCTAAATAGCTTAAAAAACTATACAGTATTTGCAAAACCGTTTCCTAGGGAGTACTTATGAGCAAAGAGAATCGCCCATGTCAAATTTCAGCTGCGGAGGTCCTAAAGTAATTTCAATGTCCAGTGAGGCGGAGCCCTAAAGTTCTTAAAAAACTATATTTGCAAAATCGTTTCTTAGTGAGTAACGATGGGTAAAGAGCATCGTCCATCGAATTTCAACCCCGGTGGCCCTGAAGTAGTTTTGAAGTTCAGAGAGGTGGAGCCCTAAAGAGCTTAAAAAACTATATTTGCAAAACCATTTCCTAGTGAGTACCTATGAGCAAAGAGAATCGTCCATGTCAAATTTCAGCTCCGGAGATCCTAAAGTAATTTCAATGTCCAGTGAGGCGGAGCCCTAAAGTGCTTTAAAAACTATATTTTCAAAATCGTTTCTTAGTGCGTACCTATGGGTAAAGAGAATCGTCCATCAAATTTCAACCCCGGTGGCCCTGAAGTAATTTTGAAGTTCAGAGAGGTGGAGCCCTAAAGAGCTTAAAAAACTATATTTGCAAAACCATTTCCTAGTGAGTACCTATGAGCAAAGAGAATCGTCCATGTCAAATTTCAGCTCCGGAGGTCCTAAAGTAATTTCAATGTCCAGTGAGGCGGAGCCCTAAAGTGCTTAAAAAACTATATTTGCAAAATCGTTTCTTAGTGTGTACCTATGGGTAAAGAGAATCGTCCATCAAATTTCAACCCCGGTGGCCCTAAAGTAATTAATTTTGAAGTCCAGTGGGGTGGAGCCCTAAAGAGCTTAAAAAACTATATTTGCAAAACCTATGGACCTATGGTGCACCAATGGACAAAGAGAATCGTACATGTCAAATTTCACCACGTGTAGGCTTTTAGTGTAATTGTGAGCTTCCGTAGGGCGGAGCCATAAAGACAACACAAACATCAACATTATACCTCACCTGTTTACTTCTATGATTATATTATAAGCATCTGCTTGAATGAAACTTTCAAATTTTTTAATTACAGCAGTTCATTTTGTAAACACTAAATTTCTAAAACCTGACACTGCACCATTGTATGCCCTCTGGGTCAGAGCCCTTTGGACAGATTTGCACTAAACTTCACACAAACCATCCTTGAATAATGCTTAATAATGCCTGAAAGTTTTGTTGCAATCTTTGAGCGGTTTCGGAGTCTATTGGCAACATACATATATATTTATATACATACAAATATATATACATCCTTCCTCTTTTATAGATATAGATAGAACATAATCAAACAATACAATACGATACAATTATGGTACTTCTTTATTAATAATTTTAATATATTTTCATGAAATGTGGGAGAGAGAGAGAGATGATAAAGAAGAAAGCATATTAAATAGCATGACACGTTTTATATAAGCGTTTAATAGGTTGAGAGAAAAATTTATATTACTCTCAGTCCAAGTTACTATTTTGGTAAAGAAATTTTTTCTCTCAGTATCACCCCTTCCTAACAAGTAGACGGACCCTAAAAATATGTTTTTAAAATTAATAAAATCTAAATCAAGTCACAGTTTATACCCAATAAATCTTTAAAACAACTTATTTAGTTATAATATTTTATAACAATTCTTCTTTAACTGTAATACAGGACGAATGGCAAGAGATAAGTGAAAAATTATACTTGAAACAGTATAGCTGATATATAAAACAGTATGATGTCCATAAAACAAAACCATGTAAACTAGTTTTCCTTATAATCATCTTTTGATGATCCATAATTCTGATTTTAATGAGTTAAATTGACATACTTCTTTTTATGTCTTAAAAAGAAACTTACAATTTAGTTTCTCCACAAAGAAACTGTCCTAACCAAAACCGGTCAACAAGCAGTAACCACATTGCCATAACTGACCAGTGCCACTTTGTGCTCTACGGTTTCACGGTCTGGTTGCACTATGTGAACGCAAAACAATGCTTCTCCGATTGACCAGTTTGTAACCGCATCTAGAATTGTAACAGTTTTTCTCCTATACTGTACTTTGTATGTCTGTGGCTTTCATCCATAGAGCCATTTTGGTAGACTAAAGTTGCAATCAAGAACACAAGTTTGTAAATTTTTATATTCTCTTTATAGCGCACAAGAAGAGACATTAACAGTTGTCAAGTCATTTTCCTTGTTTATGCTTAGTTAAAACTTAACTGTGTAATTCATATCTTCCTTTTAACCCATGTGGCACATAGAAAATTAATTTGTTGAAAAATAAACTATGTCATGTTCTGTTTTGAATGGTTCTACATTTTTTTCATGATAAAGGTTGTTTTACTATATTGATTAGAAGGTTAATAGTTCTTTTTTAACTGTCCTCAATGTAACTGTGATAGTTGTTTATTTTCGTTCTAGAAAAATAATTTTTATGGACAATATTATTAAGGTGGGATTGTGCTATAATCATTGGCGTAACCAATATTTTCTCTAGACTCTTTAGAAATGTAGTCCATAATCAGCTTTAGTTTAGATGTTTCCCCTTTAACTACAAATAAATTTCCGTGTTGCAGCGTCATCCCCCATCAAGAGGTCCCCGGACAGCCCCCAGTTCTCGGACAGTTCGCTGGTGCTTTCCCCTTCCTCGTCCTCCCCGCCAGCCAAGGTAAGCTATGGTCACAGTTGGACCTTGGTAGAGTGTGTGTTGTGGACAATAACATGATGGTATCGGGTGCAAACGGAGACTAACCTAACTGCAACAGTTGGACGGTGTTAACTCAGTCTAATCAACATGAGTCGTCTAAACTCTGGTAGCCTCAGGCAACTTTGGCTGATGTAAACCACTAGTGCTTCTTTGTCAAAGAGGTAATTTTTCATCCTTTTATTTATCAAAATAAAAGATTTCCACGACTGGGTTTCCTTGTGATCCTGAGAAAAAATTTGTAACTTTTTGAAGGATCAATTCTGGACCGAGTTGAATTCTGTCAGTGGGCTATTAATTAATTATCCTAACTAACCATTGGTCAACAATAAATAGTAACAAGAACAAGGTTTAGACCGCTTTTCATAAAAACGTTAAAAAATGCCATAGTTGTTGTAACACACAAAATTAAATGAATAGCTTGAGTTTAACTCGGCGGAAATAAAAAATCATAAATGGTCATAAAATGGTCATCATAAAAACCATAAAATGGTCTTTCAATGGTCATAAAATGTAGCTGAATCATAGCTTTATAAAATAAAACACATAAAATACTATCCCTAACCTCGGTTCTGTCATGAGATATCACCTGGTTCTGTACCAGAGGAAATACTGACCAGCTGTGGTCTCATGAATGTCTCGGTTTATCATACAACACTATATTTTCGCAGTTAAACAACTCTCAGAGCTAGTTTACTTACTGCTTTGCCCTTCTTGAATTTTCTATTGGGTTCTGTAGTTATCACTGCACTTTTTTATAATCAAATTGATTACGTGCCAATAAGGGGAGTTTTTTAATCAATAAAAAAGTATAATTGTACTAAAATATTCTTTTTTTTTTTAGCGCAACATCCTTGCAGTTTAACATTAACAATCAATAACCAATTTTCTTTTTATCTTTCACTTTTATAGTCATGCTTTCCACATTTCCGATGTGTTGCTTGCCATTTCTAATTGATTACGTGCCAATAAGGGGAGTTTTTTAATCAATAAAAAAAAGTATAATTGTACTAAAATATTCCATATTTTTTAACAAAACTTCCTTGCAGTTTAACATTAACAATGAATAACCATTTTTTTTTTTTATATTTCGCTTTTATAGTCATGCTTTCTACATTTCCGCTGTGTTGCTTGCCATTTCTATGCTATAAAATTTCCAAAATAAGATTCAGTTAAATAATTGATATTTATGTTAAGATTTTATTACCGTCATTAATAAGAGGTATATAACCTCTACATAACATTAAGTAGAAAGAGTCATTAATAACAGTGTAGTGCCATTAATAGAAAGCTATAATGTATATAGGTATAGGTAAGTTATAACGCTAAGAAAGTACAGTATTCACAATAAATACTTTTATGCAAAAACCATACAATTTTTTTTCAGAATTTTGTTTTAAGCAGGCTTCAGCATCTTAATGCTATTCCTGTCACAAAAATATCCTGTCATCCAGATATTTTTTCTTAAAGAAGAAACATTATCTTTTTACGACGATTCAAATTTATTCTTTTAACGCGTAAATTGGTGTTGTAAGCCTACATGTACTGATTAGTAAGTTGAGAGTAATTCTTTCAAAATCAGTTTTATGGGTTCAACTTTTATTTTGTGCGTAATTTTCCCAATGGTCGGAAAAGTTAAAAAGCTTTCATCGTAAGAGCTTCTGCAGCAAGCTTTGTGTTTCTGATGCCATAATGGCTCAAGTGAAATTACTCCAGTTCTCAGAAATACAATCGGCTTTGTGTTGAGCAAATTAGCAGAGAGCTTGTCTCCCACAGCGGGAAATCACACTGGGAGAAATACTACCTTTTGTTTACAACTGTGTTACTTGCGTTACTTGAAATACACTCTATTTCTAATGCAAATTTAATAAACAGTAAGTTGTTATGTGTATAGTGAAAGTCAAAAGACTAGTTGTTTAATATGCAACTGGGAAAAATAAATCCTTGTCAAATTAATTTTATCTTTACAGTATCAGTAAACTTATTAGATGTAATTTTTATTGAGTTGAAAAAAATTTAGGCATTTTTCATACTTTCCGCCATACCTTACACCATACATAAAAAATTACTGGGATTTTTAAAATTTCTTTTTAAAACTATTTCCACAATTTGGATTTTTGGGTGAGGGAGGGGCAAGTAAGTCCCTTGTCCCCCCGTAATTAAAGTTATTATGAAAATATTTTATTGAGAGTTACTTATTTAAAAGCTTAGGTTTTCTAATAGGACTTATTTATTTATTTTCTTTCGAGATATACTGGAAATTTCCTTAAAAATAGAAACATTTTTAGCTAAAAGAATGTCTGCATGTTCTAAGAAATGTCTTACTAGAACACCAAACCTAACCATCTAATAATCAGTGTTGGGTAAACTACTTTTTAAAAGTAGTTAGCTACAACTACAACTATTTTCTTTAAAAAGTAGCTAAACTACACTACAACTACTTTTTTAAAAAAGTAGCTAGCTACAACTACAACTACAACAAAAAAGTAGCTAGCTACTTTTTCACTACTTTACAAAAAGTCATAATAGAATATTTTGGTCATGTTGTTTAGACAAAATGTCCATCAAAACGCAAAAAAATTATGTGTACACACTAACATACATACATTGATTGATATTCATTTGTATAATACCAATGTGAATATAGGCCATACCATTATAGAATATACAGGGTGTCTTTGAACTCTCTACTGACCTTTTAAGGCATTATTCCTGACAAGTCGAAATATCATATTTAAAATTTCCAAAACTCAATAGTAACCTGTACAGCCGCCATTTTGTAATTTTTAAGGAATAATTTTTAATTTGAGAGCAGCTTGATGTAATAAAATGAAATTTGGTACACATCTTTTTGAAGTGAAGACCTAGTAGCAATAAAATAATCAATTTTTTATCATTGATATTTTCAAAATGGCGGGCGTTTAAAATCTTTCACCTTAAATTGCATAAAAATTACATAAGGTAGAAAAATTTATGTTCTTATGAGTTTTTTTGGCAATTCAATTTAAAATCCAACGATGTAAAAATTATGAAAATTGGTTCATAAATAAGCGAGATAGAGCAATTTATAAGAGGCTAGTCACGGTCGTACCGCTTCACCGAGAGCAGTTTTGGTAACAAAACCATTGTTGAGCCGGCTCCGCGGCCGCGCTTTTCACGCGGCAACCCGCTCAGATGCGTGACTATTTGTATTAAAATCACTCTATCTCACTTATTCATAAACCAATTTTCATAACTTTTACATTGTTGTATTTTATATTAAATTTCCCAAAAAACACATTAGAACATAAACTTTGCTACCTTATCTAGTTTTCATGCAATCCAAGGTTAAAAATTTTTAACAGCCGCTATTTTGAAAATATGAGTGATAAAAATGTATAATTTTTTCCCAGCAAGGTCTTTAATTTAAAAAGCTGTGTACCGAATTTCAAATTATTACGTCAAGCCGTTCTTAAATTAAAAATTATTCTTTAAAAAATACAAAATGGCGGCAGTTTGGGTAACTATGAAGTTTTGGGAATTTTAATGATATTTTGACTTGTCTTTGGTTCAGGAATAATACCTCAAAAGGTCGGCAGAGAGTTCAGAGACACCCTGTATATATGCTCAAAATTTCCATTTTCTAGTACTTTATGAAGTTTGAAAGACTGATTGTAATCGTCCATGGTAAAACCAACTGAGACTGCGATCTAGACATCAGTGCCATTGCAAATAAACTGTGTTTTTAACACTTTATTAGCATTAATAACTTGGTAAATAATTTAGTTATTGTAACGCAAAACAATGGTAAGATGGCAAGAGATCGGAACAACTTAACCTCAAACATCAACTCCAACTCATGACTCAATAAGGCAGACGACAGACAACGACAACCAAACGTTTGCGTACTACTTTATACTGACTGTTCGTACACAGAGTCAACAGTTAATTAAGTGGTGAAATTGTGTTTTTCTTTGTATTCGGTAACAATTCAAAGTAGCGTAATTTTGTTATTTCCTTTAGTTAAATATGTTTGGCATTTCAGTACCAAATGTAGCGTGAAAAGTAGCGTGATTCACGCTATATATTAGCCTCAAAATGTAGCGACGCTACAATATTAGTTGCTACTTTGAAAAGTAGCGTCGTTACACTACAAACTACAAAAAAAGTAACGCGCTACAGTAGCGCGCTACAAGTAACGCGCTACTCCCCAACACTGCTAATAATACAGCATGGACACAAATTAAAAATAAAAATAAAATCAGAATGACAAACAATTATGTAGGTCACACGTGACAATGACCAGTGGTGTTTCGAGGTTATGTTTGGCAGTGAAGAATGCCCTTGCAGTCAGCTGGTGCATCCAGTCAGCTGTTTTGTAGGTCAGACGCACAGCTGATTGTGCGGCTTTCACAAGGTCATTCAACCTAACCTAACCTGTCGCCCATTCCCCTCTCCTCCTTTCATGATCCTCTCCTCTCACACTCTCATGCAGGGCCACCAACCCGGTAATTAAAACGCTTTACAGACAAAGCAGAGCGTATTAGTTCCAGTACAATTGATCGCTAACGGATCAACCTCAGCCGGAGCCTTTGTTTTTCATGAATCGGGGTCACGGAAAAGTCGCTTGTCAAACTACGGGCCCGGCTTACCTACTTTAATCCACGGAACCAGTTTTTAACTGGCCCCGCTGACTAGTTCCTTGGGCTTTACGATTTGATTGGGCCTAATATGCCTTTTACACGAGTCGCCAAACAAGTCACAAAATCACAGGTGTACAGGAAGTGGGAGAATGATTATCGGTTAGGTTCGGCTAAATGGCTGTGTTTGTGGGTCGGTTTCGGTTTTGTTGGTTTGGAATGTTACTATCTTTTACCAGGTTCAGCATGTAAACTATAGGAAAATATTTTGTTACCTTAAAACTAAACAACAATTCCAAAAAAATTGCTACATTGACTAAAATTATGAATTTCAATTTAATAATATGTTAGGAAATTTTTCTGCTATTCAAAACAGATCTGATTGATACGTTTTTCAATAGTAACGTTTAGTATCTTTTTCAAAACTTTTCTACCAGTTGCTATCAATGAGGAGTCAGAATGTTAATCTTGTTCTAATGATTCAGTTAGAATGGTCAATGGCATCAGTTTCAAGAATGTTTCTAAATTATATTTTCATCTAAAACCACTAAGTTCTTCTTGAGATTTCACTAATGCTGGGTGTGTAATGTGTAAACTTAATCCGTGTTGTTACGAGCCTGCAACATCGGCCGTCTTGGATTTTTATTCCCATAAGACTAATCTTATATTTCAAACATCCGCTTAGCATTTAATATTGGTAGAAAAAGATTCATCTTTATGTCATTGTAAAGGAAATGTTGATACCTAGTGCTCCGTGAAATAAAAACCACGTACATAAAGCAATGTATAAAATTAAACTGCTGAAAAAAAACTTGTCTATTTTCTAACAAAAACTGTTGAGAATACTTTTGTTGTTTATTAACCAAACAATCAATAATATAAAACTTTTAATTTCACAGGGCCCTAAGTATTAAATTTTCCTTTAAAATGGTATTAGGATGAATCTTTTTCAAACAATATTAAAGGCTTAGCGGATGTTTGAAATTTAACATTAGTCTTATAAGAATAAAAAACCAAGACGGCCAGTACTGCATACTCTTAACTAAGTTTGTGTTTTTCTGACTAACCTGCTTCTGCTTTGGTTCCTGAGACCGGCTGTCCTTCTCTTTTACAATTTGTTCTTTGGCTAAAGAAATTTGAAATCAGTCTGTGTGTTTCCAACAATTTGCTTCCTCAACCTTGGGAACATTGAAATTACATTTTGTTAACAATGTAAGACTTGAAGTTTGGTCCTAGTAGAAATTTATAATATCATAGTTAGAAGTTTGATGATATGGTGTAATCGATATCTTTGGATTCCTTAAAAATTTACGTTGGTATTGATAGAAGTAATTAATATAAGATAGAGATGTAGATCTTCAGTATTTGGTGTTTTAATTGACTCTATTATGAAGTTTTATACTGAATGTAGTTTTAATTTAAACTACATGAGAGCTAGTGAGCATCCTATTTATTTTTTTACATAAATAACAAAACATATATTCATAATCATATTTTACTAAAAAGTTAGGTAGTACATCGTTCTTAAATTAAGAGGGATCAGCCATTCTTTGATGTACTGGAACCTGTAGGATAGATCAGTTAATGTAACTAAACAATAACTGTTTATGTCTACATAAACAATTGTCTACATAAACAACTTGTTTATGTCTAAGAAGGGGTTGGTTAATAGGGGGTGGACTTTTATTTTCTATTATTTCTACGTGGAAAATGCTTAATTCCTCCTCCGCATTTCATTCCAACAAGTTTTATTTTTCTCTTTATCTAGTTTAAAAGATACAAAGTACTGTTCTGATGAATGAATTAATGAATGAAAAAAACTTCTTTATTGAGGTGAAAATTAGGACCTCATGGTCCTTTCTTACAGTTAACCTCTTAACTAAATAAACATAACTTAAAATTTAAACATAAATACAAATTCACAACAAAAAAATAAAATAAAGTAACAAAATAAAATAAATAAATAACTGATCTGGTTACCAGTACTGAATTATTTACTGCATCCTCACAAAGTTTTCGATACCTAATAATTTTGGTCTTATCTTACATTTTGTAATAAAAAAACCTTAATTGGGTTTGGTATATTAAGCAAATAAATCCTTTTAAGGTATCCTTTTTCTTGGTCCATCTATATCAGCAAGATCCGTTTCAGTAATGTACACAATCCCTTATCCTCCCGTTAACATCATACAAACCAGCATGTAATGAACAGTAGTGATATAGGAGTAGGGAAAGGGAAAGTTACTGGAGTAACATAAGATAACAGGCTTTATCAGTCGGCTGTCTAGCTAACCACTAACTAGACATAACCTAGAACATAACGATCGGTTCTCCAGGCTGTCTCATTTAACGGGCTGAATTAATTGAATTTACGACTGACATAGATCCGATGCACGTGCACACATGTGTATTGCTCCGTTCTAGTTCTAGCGTAAGCTTGCCTTTTCCAGTCCTGTTGGTACATAACAATAATGTTACACAATATGCCTGAAGACCATTATGTCAGTTTATAGTTTGCTTTCACAGTTTTATGTTATGCCATAGAAGTCAGGAATTATTTCGGACATTTTTATAGATTGTAATAGTCGTGAAAGGAAATCAGGTTCGGCTTTATGTTAAGTTGCTGTAACCAAGTTGCACAACTAAACCGAAAACTAAATTGTTCTCTCGTAATCGATATTTTATTGTATTAGGCTACAGTAGATTAGTGAACATAATACTTGTTTGATAAAAATTGCATTGTACAGTACCCAGAGCCGTCCTTAGGAAATGCGAGGCCTGGAGCAAAATATTTTTGCGAGGCCTTATTTAACTGTGATTGCTGGGGGGTTGTGGGGTATGGAACATATGACAGCATGTGTCCAAGTTATGTCTAGACGTTTTCCGACTGTCTATATATGTTCTCAATCCATTAGACCCCTATATCTTTGAAATTATTCGAGTCACAGAAATGAAACTTGGCACAACTATTAATTACATTGTCTCCCTGAACTCTGCCCTCTACTTTCCTTTTCAGGTATTATTCCTGAACCAAAGACAAGCTAAAATATCATATTTAAAATTTAGTGATTTTGATACAAATAGTCACGCATATGAGCGGGTTGCCGCGCAAAAAGCGCGGTTGTGGCGCCAGCTCAACAATGGATTTCATACCAAAACTGCTCCCGGGGAAGCGGTCCGACCGTGACTAGCCTCGGTTATATCGCTCTATCTCGCTTATTTATAAACAAACTTTCATGATTTTTACATCGTTGGATTTTAAATTAAATTTTGGAAAAAAACCACATAAGAACATAAACTTTGCTACCTTATGAAGGTAGTTTTTATGTAATTTAAGGTTAAAGATTTTAATTGGCCATCATTTTGAAAACATGAATTATAAAAAGATTATTTTTTCTAGCTAGGTCTTTACTTCAAAAAGCTGTGTACCGAATTTCCACCTATTACCTCAAGCCGTTCTTAAATTAAAAATGATTCTTAAAAAATACAAAATGGCGGCTGTACATGTAACTATGGTGTTTTGGAATTTTTTAATATGATGTTTTGATTTTGGCTTGTCTTTGGTCCAGGAATAATACCTGAAAAGGAAGAGAGTTCAGAGACACCCTGTATTAAGTCGCAAATGCAAGTGAATTTCTACATTTCAAACTTTTACTTTTTCAAGTTTCAAGATGGCTGTAATTAAAAATGTTCAAAGCTAAATATTTTTAAAAGCTGTAAATTTTACAAACTTTTGCAAACTAACAAAAAATTGCTTTATTTAATTACCGGAGTAAAAATACTAATGGGCAGTGGAGAAATTAAAATCTTATTTTGAGGAAACACGGGTTTCGCTCGTAATCTTAGGCCCATGTAAATCTTTATGATTTAAAAATGTAAAAACTTAGATTAATTCGTTGGTTCTGATTTGATCATTACAAACCAAACTTAGTTTCAACTTTTTTGTTTGCAGTTTTTAAGATATTTATCTTTGAAAATTTTTAATGGCCGCCATTTTGCAACCATAAACGTTAGAAATGTCTAAATTCATTTGCATTTGTGCCTTAACGCACTTAACAGTTGTGCCAAGTTTTAATTCCGTACCTTAAATAACTTCAAAGATATAATTGATCAATTAAAAATTCATATACAGACAAACAGTTGAAAAACGGCTAGAGATAGGCAAAGTCGGTCATGCATGGTTGTGGCATCTGCAAGCATGGCTCGGCGGCCGCGAGGCTTGGTCCCGTCACCCCGCCCGCCGGCCGCCGCTATCAAACGATGTTTTGCGTTTGCGTTTGCATCCTTTTGGTCGCTACTATTACGTACGAATAAGAATCGCGTTCGAAGGTTTTTAAATCACAATTATTGAACATATTGCGCGGGAATTTAAACCGATATTTTAGGTACGTATCTGTTCATTATTAGGCCTATATTATTTTTATTCAACCTAAACGTTTACGCAACTAACTTTTTAGCGCGGAAGGCCTCGTGGCGCGAGGCCCTCCTCAGCGCGGGGCCTGGAGCGACCGCTCCACTCGCTCCACCCTAAGGACGGCACTGACAGTACCTATTTACAAAACTCCTTGTTGAGGCAGTTTGTGGAGAAATGTGACTGACAGTGTAATATCCGATACATCCGTCTTGTATATTGGTATCCGAAATAGCAACAAAGGTCAGGCAATGTTGAATTCATTGATTGAGCTCTGACTGTAACCATAATTCAGTATTACAACTTTGAGAAAATCCACTGGTACTGCACATCACTTCATTAGTTAGGCCAAAATTTTTATAACTTCCAAGTTTTATAATTCACTTTATTCAAGGATTAAATTTTGTCAAAATATAATGCAATAAAAAAAATCTGAAAAATTTATTTGCTAATAACATTTTTGTCCCTATTGTCACACTAATAAAGTAGAAAGCCTAACAGTTATTGAATACACAACAGATATGAAATGTCATGATATAAAGTGTAATTTGTAGCATGATCTAGATGTATTGGCAATGTAAATAATTATGTATGAAAGAGTGCATGTTGTTGAATTTGTTTAATAGAGTCTAGAATTATTTTTACTTTTTGCAATGATATGATCATTTAACTTTGTTTGTACCTAGGAAAAAATGTTTGGCTGATTTTTGATGTGTAAATTTGTTTGTACTTTTTAACTGATCTATATTTATTCCTGGTAAAATTTAGTTAAAAATATTTCAGCTACTAGTTAAAAGAAATTTTGTATACAAAACCCCCATTTCTTTTATTTATTTAATGATATTTTACTACCAAGTTTTGGTACATTTCCCATCATGGGGTGTGGGTCCATCACTGTAACACTGCTTGAGTTGTTGTGTGGATTTACGGAAGGACTAACGAAGGGTGTTTTTTTCCCAGGAGGACAGTCTGGATCTCATGGGCCAATACAAACCCGAGATCTTCTGCTAGAAGGTAAACTCCTCGTCTCTGCCATGCGCCTAACCCTTGCCAGCCCGCAATGCATGTTTATATTTATAGCTCAGACAGTGGCTGTCTCTCTGCCGCAATGCCCTTTCCATTCACCATCCACGATGTAGATTTTTCATTTTCACCTCTCTTCGACCACTGTTTAGCGGCTTTTTCTTCAACTTTCTCCCCTCTGCCTCCTCCTACCCCGATTTTAAACATTCCTCCCTTTCTTAAGGTATTTTTTACTGGTGTGGGTTTAGTTGTGTTCGGTGTGTGTTTTTGGTTGGTGGTGTGTGAAAGTGTATCATTATTGGGGATTTGTGTTGAGTGGTAAGTACTTTTGTAAATTGTCCTTTTCATAATTATGAACAAGTAGTATTTTATTTACAATAAAACGTGTTTTTACAAAAACCAGGTATCCTTTTTAAGCAAATCTTTATACCCATGCGGTAAAAAATTCCATGTGGTAATATCCATTTGTAATTCCAATTAAAATTGACAGTAAAAAGGATATTTTGGATCAATTAATATATTTCATTGTTTTACATTTTCTTCTGTGTATGCTACAGTGGCACGCTAAAACCTTTTCAGATAAAATTCTTTTTTACCTCTGTTAAGTGGTGCACCGGCATAAATAACTAACCGTGACATCTAACAACATAAATCTGCTATGATAAGAGTATAAAGTTATGACCCTGTCTAAATTTAGCCAAGGATATGGTTAACAGTTTTATGTGGAGAATGGTGCAATCTCGTTTGTTCAGTTCTCATTTGATTGTTGAGGGAAAATATTTAATTTATTTTTATTTTATACGTACCATATTTGCATTTATTTTTTAGCCGTTACAAATACATATATCGTTGTTGTGAAATTGTATTTTATGTCTCATCAGAAACTTGTATATTTTCAAGGCGAAAATATAAATAACACATGAAAGGAGTTGAAAGAATATTGTTGGTTGGGTGTGATTTTATTGAGTATGTTCTATCCGCAATGAAAAATAGAGTCTGCCTCCTGATAAAGTTGTCACCTCAGCATACTACTCAGTCTACTGACTAGAAAAGCAACTAACCGTCAGTGTCAGTCGAGTTTCACAATGAAATGAGTCAACAGTTGCTGCTGAGGATAATAGCTTCATTCGGCCATTGACTCATTGCTGACTCGGCTTGTGTGATTTTTATCTCTCAGAACAAAAGACATTTAATGAGGCTATGTTTATGGTTGGTATTTGTTTTTGAATCGGCCAATCAATACATGTCTAAACATAAGTAGAGTTACTTGTTCACATCATGCCTTGCTTAGTTATTAAAAATCAAAAATAAACCTAATACCACCAAGGCATGCAGATACTGGTAATAGTTTTGATGTATTTAGCTCCTTATTGATATACAGTAATACTGCCCTTAAAACCAACCCATTAGGCCTAAATCATTTCTTTGGAGTTGTATTTGAACTAAAGATGTACAGGGTGTTTCCAAACAACCTGGAAATATTTTGTGTGTATATTCCTTAGGTCAAGACAATCACAAAACATCATACAAACATGGGTCTAAAATTCTTTGTTAAGCCGCTAGCGGCCATTTTGTATTTTACACATAATAATTTTTATTTATGTAACGGATAGTTGTATCAACATCATATTTGGCACAAACCTTTATCCTTACCATGTTAATTTCCAGGGAAAAAATCAATTTTTTCCGCTGTGTATTTTCAAAATGGCGGTCATTTTAAATTTTCAAACTCAGAAACGGCAACTTTTATAAAAAATATACAAGACACAAAAAATTTGACAAATTTAATTATCTAACCAATGGTGCCAAGTTTGTAAGGATCTGACAACAAACAACGGAGTTATTGCGACTTTTCTTCATAAAAACATTGATTTTGCATTGAATTTATTGCAAATAAGGCCATTTTAACAGCAAAATCAATGTTTTTATGAAGATAAATCGCAATAACTCCGTTATTTTTTGTCAAATCCTTACAAACTTGGTACCATTGGTTAGATAATTAAGTTTGTCAACTTTTTTGTGTCTAGTAAAATTTTTATAAAAGTTGCTGTTTCTGAGATATTTGATTTTGAAAATTTAAAATGGACGCCATTTTGAAAATACACAGCGGAAAAAATTTATTTTTTCCTGGAAATGAACATGGTTAGGATAAAGGTTCGTGCCAAATATGAAGTTGATACAGTTATCCGTTACGTAAATATAAATTATTATGTGTGAAATTACAAAATGGCGGCTAGCGGCTTAACAAAGAATTTTAGACCCATGTTTGTATGATGTTTTGTGATTGTCTTGACCTAAGGAATATACACACAAAATATTTCCAGGTTGTTTGGATGCAGATACTGGTAATAGTTGTGATGTATTCAGCTCCTTATTGATATACAGTAATACTGCCCTTAAAACCAACCCATTAAATCATTTCTTTGGAGTTGTATTTGAACTAAAGATGTATGTTTATGTTTAGCACCTTTGTATATAGCTGAGTTAGGTTGAATTAATGTCAAAAAAATATGAACTTACAACATTATTCATTGTTTTTTGTGATAGTGAAAATCTAATTTAGAATTAATTGAGTCTATTTACTTTCAAGTAATCTCTTTCTCTTATTTTTACAATTAATAACAAAGAAGTATATCCTGAGTAATTATATTAAAAACTTAACTACTGATCATGGGAACAAAGGTCCTTAAAAATTAAATTTGTTTGACCAGCTGATTTACCTGTAAGGGCAAATCTTAATTACCTATAGATTCTACCTGCCCCCATAATAGACTGTGGATTAAGAGCCATCTTACTCCTGTACCAGTAGCCCATTGTTGCGCAGTCGGCAATGTTAACCATACGGCAAAACATGGTATTTTATTCCCCTGTTTCGGACGCCGTTTTTCAACCAATTTTCTTGAACACTTGAAGTGTTTAGTTGAATAGTTAAATTAGGCTTCTCATACATCAAAATTTTGAAAATTAAAAAAATATTACTCCCTTTGACGTCGCAAAGTAACTCAATTTTCCTTAGTAATATTTAAAAATTTAGTAAAATTTTCAAAATTTCGAGGTATGAGAAGCCTAATATAATTATTCAATTAAACACTTACCAAGTTTAAAGAAAATCGGTTGAAAAACGGCGTCCGAAACAGGGGAATAAAATACCATGTTTTAGCATAAAAGCCGTTTTAGCATAAAAGCATAAATCATGTTTTAGATTAACATTGCCGACTGCGCAACAATGGGCTACTAGCCCAGGGGTGATGATGAGTCTTAACTGCAACATTCTAACATCAGTCATCAATCACAGTCCATTATGTCACCATGTAAACAACTTCCTTGTGACCAATGATAAGCGACACATGACCAGACAAGCAGTGATCAGCTGATTATCTTGATTTCCATCCCAGCTGATTGTCAAGGCCGCTGCGTTTGCCAGGATTACCCGCACTGTTGCCACATGCTGGCTATTACATTACAATATGCCTTTACAACTGGCAATCTTGCCAACCGGCAGCCTTGAACTCCCCTTCACTTCTTCACCTCTTAATGGCCTTTCAACGGCTTTTATTTCGCCATTATGCTCTAGAGTGGAGAGTTATATTTGGAACAGATGTATTCGTAATCGCTTTGCAAGTCAGTGGTTATTATGAGAGAAGAGATAGAAGGGATAGGGGGGAGAGGTAGTGTTTAAACTAAGATTTAAACCCTGGAATGGTTGTTGTTACATTAAAACTAATATTGAAACCCTAAATAGCATTCCATAAATTAATAATTGTCATTGATAGAAAATGTAAACCTCATAGAGAAAGGTTTACATAATCGTTATTATGAAAGAAATTAAGCTACAGTATTGCAGGCTTTTCGATTACTAAATAGCAAAACAAACCTCTTTATAACAAAATGATAGAAAATGTACAAAATAATTTCCCAAAAAAGCTCACCATAACTATAACAACTGTTTGACATGAAATAGACAGTTAAATGAACTAAAGAAATGTTTTGATCATCGTTGTTGAACAGTCCAATCGTAAAGACTTAGGCCTATCGAAGTGAAGTTATAAGTTATAAGTTTTTTGTTTAGTTCAATTAAAATTACAAATCTGCAATTTATAAAACTCTATAATGGTTATCGTATTAGGGGTAATTTTAAAATTTTGTGAGGGTCTAATATAAAAAATTATTTTTGATTTAAAGGCAAACATTTGTTTCAATAATATAGGCCTATATCATTGTGGTAATCATTAGAAAAATATATTCAAATGTACATCTTTTACATAACCATAATGTTATTTAAAATTAATGTCCAGTGGTAGTGTGATATGCCCATAGAAGATAATAGAATATGGTAAACCTTTTTTGCTCTTTTAATTTTTCTAAGCATGTAATATTTTTTTAGATAAGTGTTCTTATTATCCTGCCTATTAAAATATTTATTAAAAAACGTAAAACTCCACATTTTTTCAAGGAAAATGAAAATTAAAGCCTGTTAAACATAATGACAATCTCACATGCCCAGATAGTTTAGTTGAGCCTGCATTCATTGGGAAAGCAATTGCTGACTCATAGCTGCTGCCACATTGCGTCTTATTAAATGCAGGCGTTATACTGCACTGCAGATCAAAGTGACCTCTTTTTGTACCCTCTTAAAGTTTTTAAACTTTTTATTTATCAAATTACGTCATAAATTTATTTTTTTTAATTTCCAGTAACATGATGTATCTCTAAAATTATTTATTTAATCATCTACAAATTGATCGGTGAAAAAACTATAACTATTAAGCACAAAGTAGGTAAACGAATTTTTTCAATTGAATGTTATGTATTTCATTATTTAAACAAAACTTTATGATAAAATTACCTCACAGTCAAATAGACTTTCCTATACTATAATACAAAAAGTCTCTGTTGCGATGTATTTTCCACAATCTCAAAATCTAGCGGGTAGATTTTGCTTAAACTTAGCATTCAAGAGGGTTTTGGCCCTAAAATAAGTTTGGAAACCGCTTCAACCCGAGGAAAAATCAAATTTTGTAAAAAATTCAGTTTAAAAGTTGTAATTTTTTACATTGTTCTTATGGGTTTTATTTTGGTAAATTAAAATAAAGGATCACTACTTTTAAGCATTCTTTTTGAATCAGCTGTTAACTGTGAGGAGGTTAGTTGATTAAACTTCAAAGCCTGATTACCATGATACTGAAACAAAAGTGAACTAAAACCAAAGAGCAAGTCTCGGTTAACCTGGTACTAATAAGTAATCTGTCCACTCTCTTAAAATTACTTTCTGTCAAACTTGTTTTATAAATCATAAACATATTTAAAAAATTGTTGCACACTGTGTTGCTACAACATTTTAAAAACTTCTATGCAAATTTTTTTAAAATAATGAATTACTTATTCAGTGGTCAAATGGTCAAAAACCAAGCGTGCAAACAAATTTTATTGATCTTATATCTTTAGTCTTTTTTTTTAATATGTGACGTTTTATATTTACAAAATTTTTTTAGTTATTGCGTGAAATGAAGGTCATCATTGCTATAATCAATAAATTCTTTATTTTATTAGGTTCAGGTTCATATACTATTATTTTACGAGACAACTGAGTTGCAACTAGAATAAAATTAAATATGTCTTATAACTTGGGTTAGTAATTTTGAAAAGTTTTACTCATCGATTATACTGGTATATGCCAGTTATCATAAGTAAGATTAGAAAAGTTCAATTTATGTTGTATTTTCAGCTATTACCTTGATGATAAGTGTAATCTATGTCATCGACGATTTTGAAATCTGATAAGTTTTACTAATAGCTGGCGCTGGTGTGCAAGGTATATAGTAAAATAATGTAATAAGCGATTAAATTTTGTTAATGTACTTTTGTTACTGTAAATGATTTAATAAGAAAGTTACTATGAGAAAATTGCCCTTCAAGGTTATACATGTTATTTTACGAATGTATTAATTTTTCATCATCAAATTACTGATTTTATATTCTTTAATTGCTCATAAATGGAAAATCCCGTTTCCCTTAGGCGTAGCTTGCTTTTAAACTGCAAAAATTGTTCACTTCATTTCGTCACTTAGAAAAGAAAATCAATTATACACCAGACTGGTTAGTATAGAGTTATTTTATGTAAATTTGGAGGTCAAATCTAAAATCTTAAGCTTCGGACAAGTAGCAACCCTGGACCAGATGCCGCACAGGGTCTCGAAATCCGTACTGTCTGGGGTAAACCTGGATGTCTGGTAACCCTATCATCTTGAACATGTGTTGAGACAAAATAGTGACATTTTGTCAGACAGAATAGAATTATATGGATCAAGATGGGACTTCACTATTTCACAGAATTGTTGCAGCTTATCAAATCATATCTTTAACTGATGGGTGAGAAGAAAAATATCCAGAAATGCCATAGGCTCTCTTTGACTTCATTTATTGTTCAAAGGTTCAACTTGCAAGTTTAGAGCGTAAAATTAGTCACACCAATCCTCATGTTTGTTCACCTTTTTTTTTTTTTTAAATACCACTATCAAACTATTAAGCACATAATATTTTTTACTTTTTTCCTCAGTGCTAAAAACCCTGCCTCGGAAACATTTAACAATAAATTAAAAAAATGTCCAACATATTTTCTAGCTTTGCCTTATTAATTTTTTATGTATGGAAAAGAAAACTACCCTTCCTTCGATTGAAATATCTTGTGATAGTTTCAGAAGCCCAGGAGAATGATGGTTTCCACCTAAGAATTAAACCATACTGACCCATCAAGTTTAAATTAGAGCTCAGTTGTTAAAATTTCTTAAGATGCAATAAATATGGTTATGAAAGGTTGAGATCCAAAGTATCTGATTACTTCATGGTTTGTAAGTCTAATTGACTTCAAGATAAAATGTTAAGAGTCATCTTCACCCCTGCGCCAGTAGCCCATTGTTGCGCAGTCGGCAATGTTAATCATACGGCTTTTAATGCAAAACATGGTATAGCATTCCCCTGTTTCGGACGCCGTTTATCAACAGATTTTCTTTAAACTTGGTAAGTGTTTAGTTGAATAGTTATATTAGGTCCCTCATACCTCGAAATTTCGAAAAATTTTCTAAATTTTGAAATATTACTAAGGAAAATAGAGTAACTTTGCGAGGTCACAGAGAGTAATATTTGTTAAATTTTCAAAATTTCGAGGTATGAGGGACCTAATATAACTATTCAACTAAACACTTACTAATTTTAAAGAAAATCGGTTTAAAAACGGCGTCCGAAACAGGGGAATCAAATACCATGTTTTGCTTTAAAAGCCATATGGTTAACATTGCCGACTGCACAACAATGGGCTACTGGCACAGGGGTGAAGATGACTCTTAACCATCACTTTGTATTAAAATTTGAATCCTTGCGCTATAAATTCAAAAGAACACAGTTACAACAAGGGAGGTTTCACATTTCCATTTTTGGATCACAGTGAAAACAATGCCACCAATATTATATCGTTGTGTATTGGGCACACATGCTGCCACTTTGATCGACCTGTCCGCTGTTTCCTGTCAATCGCCCATTTCCTGTCCTCTTTGAGTTTCCTGTTCCTGTTTCGTTCGTGCTGGTTTTGCCCTCAGTCCAGCCGAATGTGGGATGATGTGAGTATCAAATCTATCAAATCCTATCAGTTGTCTCCATTTTTCAGGTCTGACTTTGAATTAGTCCGAAATTTTTATACATTACTTGTGTTGTCTTAGTTTATGTGTAAGAAATTAAATTTTTACCGGTGAATAATTAGAATATTTGGTTATTATATTAAGTTCAAGGTGAAAACAGTTGAAAGGGACGTAGGCTAAACATTTGAGCAGTAAATAAATTACTTAGTTATTTTTTATAAACCGAAATTCTTAGATGTTTGATTTGAGACTCGAAAATTCTATCACTTTTATCGATTATACCCCCTACAAATGTGATTCGTATTTATAAATCAAAGCAGTTAATAAGCTGAATTTTCTTCAACTCACTAAATAAATGTACCTCTAAAATTGTAATTTATAACAAACGAAGGAGTCTGAACAGTCAGACTTGAACGTGTAGTGTAAGTGCAGAACATGAAAAATTTAATTTAAACAGCTAATGTTAGCATGCCTGTGACTGTAGATAATTTTAGGCCAGACAACAAACTTAATTTTTTTAATTTTACAGGATAAAAATAACCTTGCAATAAACATTAAATATTTCCATTAAAAGTAAAGATTCCAATATATGCAACTATTTATGTTGCAATTTTTGTCTATTACAAGTTTTTGTATACTACCCAATCATCTTTACACTTTTCAGATCATAACACAATAAAAATCTTGCCACTTTAGGTATGTAAAGCCCTTTTAATTGTACATTCATAAAACAAACATAGTTCCTACATAAAATGTCTTAAGAGCCTGCAGTACCCGCCACCTTGGATTTTTATTCCCATAAGACTAATGTTATAATTGAAAAATCCGCTATTCCTTTAATATTGGTCAAAAAAGATTTATCCTTATGTCATTTTAGAGGAAAATTTAATATCTATACACTGTGGAATAAAAATCACAATCGTAGAGCGATTTATGAGATTAAACTACTGAAAAACACTTCAAACAATAATGTTGAAAATAATTTGTTGTTTATTAATCAAACCATTAATAATACAAAACTTTCAATTTAATAGGACCCTTGGTATTAAAAATCTTTTAAAATTACATAAAGATGAATCTTTATCGACCTAGATTACAAACGTAGCGGATATTTGAAATTTTACATTGGTCGTATGGACTCTCTTAAGCACTTCAAGAGCAGAAAATATACAAGTTGTAATGTGATCCAATAATGGCAATTTATGGATTGTGACACATTGATTTTGATTAGCTTTCTCAATTATTCCTTTTTTTAATTGTAACTCTAATTGTCTAAATGTGTAACCGACAGGGATTTTAAGAGGCGTACCATCAGGCACTTTAACCCTTAACTTCTTCACTTAAGTTAGCAAAGTGCCCGCCCAGTTTCTTGAATATGCCTTTAAATGTTTGCAGTAAACACCTGCTCCATTGACTCACTTAATCCCTCTACAGACTTTCAGCCCCCTAATTTAGCTTTAATGAGCCTAAACTGGAAACAACACCTCGCTCGATAGCCACAATTAATTACAAGTAACTCTAGATGCCGGGTAGTCATCAGTGGTAGCAAGAAAGCATCCTAACGAACACAATTAGTCCCCTACTTTCCATCTCGTCGTGAACACTTTCATCACATTCTGGTGTTGGTGTCGGTGTCGGTGTAGCCATGATGCGTTCGTGCGTCTGCGGTCAACAAGTGGATGGGGTCGTTTGCGACACCAGGAATTACTTTAAAATGCCGGTATTTAATCAAGAAATTTCAAATTTTAATGATTATGTAAAAAGATTTATTTTGTTAATTTTTTATACATGGTTAATATTTTTGTGCATTTCTCAACTGTTACTGTTTAACAACTAGTTAAAAAAAACTATTTCATAATGTATTATTTCTTATAGAGAGTTATTTCATAATAAGAGTTGTACAAATAAATGTAAGATTTGGATATTTAAAATATTCACTAACAGGGTTAGATAATTTAGTAGTTGGTTCAAAAACTTTAATATTATAAATACGATTATACCCCATTCAAAATTAATGTGCGGTCGAAAGACAGAATTTTATTTCCCACCACAAAGGAAATTCCCTCAATATCTTCCTGATTTCCCCTATTTTCTTCATAATCAGATGTTATTTTAATTTCACCCTTAAAAATCAGAGTAGAAAATAGCGCTTGTAATCACGTTACTTCCCCTAGTTGCCGCTGCAAGCGCTTATTTCTACATCTCAAACGTCAAAATAAGAATATTTGTTTACAAAAAAGCAAAACATTTGCATAAAATGACTTAAGACATCAAACAGCTGTAACAATTTTCATTGATTGTGATTGGTTGGATTTTGGCAGTGGGAGGAACGAGAGAAAATGGGGGAATTGAAATCTGCATTTCGACCGCACATTTATTTTGAACGGGGTATAATGCATGAATAAATTTTATCACTTGTAAAACCACCTTAATCTATACTTTATTAATGCGCTAAGGTTTTTTTTTTTTTTTGTAATTGGAACTCCTACAATTTTTCACCAAGTTTATGATGGCGTTGAATAGGGTCAGTAGTTGTTTCTACTAAAAATTGATCAGAATCAAACTTAAATAAAAGGCGCTATCAATAATGGAAATTCAAAATTTTACCATCAAATAACATTAGGAATGGGTTGAAATTTTTAAATATCTGTTATTGTACATCTGTAAATAAGTGTAGTTTTGTGTGATTGCTAATAATTGCAATATAAGATTGGTTGGATGTAGTTGATTTAGAAATTAACTTAACATTTTGAGCAATGAAATGTGATATAGTTCAAACTACATTACTCGATTTTGAGCAAGAAGTACACTAGTAACTTTTAAGAGCTGTATTTTTAACGTTATTGGTGTTCTGTGTAAAATTAAATAAATTTTTTTTGTCATAATTTGTCCTGTTTATTTTTAAGTACGGTATTTAATTTTTATATTTCTAATATTACTCTTTATTTGTATGTTGTAAAATTATATTCAAAACGTTTTATGTTTAAGTTACTTAACTGAAACCAGCCCAGTAATTGTTTCAATAGTTTTAACCAATCTATGCCTGATAGGTGTTATCAATTGGATTTTAACCTTAACCTGAAATAACTAACCAGCACTGAAGGTCAACAGCAGATTTATCATGTGTTGCTCAGTCGTAATTGTGTACTTGCTAGTCATGCCTGTCTTTGTTTCGGACTATGGATAAGTCATGTTTCTTTTGAACAACTGCAGAACATTAAAACATTGAGTAAGCTTTTTCATTTATATTTTAAGTTGCATTTTTATGTTTTATTGGTAAGCTTTTTAGATAAGTTTGTGATATGATATTAAATCTTTTTAAACTACTTTTTATTGATATCAAAAAATATTGTGAAAGGCCGATGTTTACAATATCAATTTACAAATAAAAAAGTATTTTTCGTTGATTCATTACCGAAAGACTAACACTGCTTGACCATCCGTGATGGTAATCCAAGATTTTGCATGGATTAGAAGCCTGTAAAGTGTTGTGTTGGGGGGGAGAGTGAGTGAAGGCCAGTTTTTGTGTTGGTGTTTGGTGGGTTGGCGGTACTCCTACAGTTGGTAGTCCTTCCTACAGCTGTCTAGTCTATCAGGTGGACCCAGTGACATGCCGTCCTATATTTACTCTCTGACTCACAGTTGCACCCATCACATCTCAGTTCTCAGGTTTTCTCCTCTGTTACTAGGTACATCCTTATCACTGTTCTATGTTCAGAGTCCACTCATGTGATAGTGTGTGGGTGTTTTGTTTGCTTTTGGCTGAGTGTCAGTTTGTTTTTCACTCTGTCGCTGGAACTGGTTGAGGGAGCTTGGATTTTTGTTGGTATTTGATAGTTTTGGCCTGCCTGTCATATATTGTTTCTTGTAAGTTTTTAATTTTTTAGTTCTGCATGTAAAGTTTGAACCTGAATCATATTGTAGCTAGTTTTCTTAATGAGTTTTTATTTACTCTGTGAAAGAGGTTTGGAGATTTAAATGTCATGATAAAAAGTCTATAAAAACCCGTCTATCTTTGTTCTTTAAAAGAAAGTTCTTTAGTAACTTTTATAATACAGTACACTCTCGTTCATCGGAACTAATGTGGCGGACGGCCGGTTCGGATGTCAAAAAATTCCGATGAAGCGGAGTCCGTCGTGAGTCATCATTTCCGCCCGTACGGTGACCTAACGTCATTGTATTCACTCTTGTTTTTAAGATAACACAAGAGATTTTATGAAAATAAGGCACTCAAACTTTGAACATGGCAACAATGAACCTATAGGAATAAAAACAACGCAGGAAATAAAGATCCAAAATCGTTATTCTCATATTCCACATTCATATTCTACTCATATTCCAGCAGGCAACAGACTTCCACTTAACACAGGTGCAGTCGCGACGCGAGACAGACTGAATGTAAGTTTGGGAAGTAGTCGAAACGGAAGTTCACTTCCTGCCCCCTTCCTCTTTCTATTTTTGTGCGAATACTCCACGGCCTCGTAAATCACATCGATGTGTACAGATTATGGAAAACGCCTGATGACGTTTGATGCAAAATGTGATACTTTACTGTTGTGCGGATAGAACGAATGGAAATTAAAGGCGCTAAAGCGGAAAAATTATTTATTTCGTAAGAAAAAAAAATAATGATATCCAGATTTTCAGTTCCGATGAAGCGGAGTTCCGATGTCGCCGAGTCCGATGAACGAGAGTGTATTAAGAGTTCTTCAAAACTCATTATCTTAACTAAACCATTTTACATAATTTAAATTAAATCTTTCTGCCATCATGTTATGAAAGAGTTTTAAGAAGTGGATTCAGTAATACTTATTTTATTATATTCCATTGACAAATTGTATATACCAGCTTATTGTTAAAGAAATACAAAAAAATTAGGATAAATGTGTATAATCTAAATGTTATTATTATTATCTATACTTATTTAATACACTAAGGGTTTTTTTGTCTTGAGAACTCCTGCTACAATTTTCAACCGATTTTTAAGTTTTTGGTGTCGTTGGATAGGGCTTGGTCTGTAGTTGTTTCCGCCAAAAACTGATGAGAATCAGACTGAAAATAAAGGCGCTATCCACCATTGAAATCTCAAAATTCCCCATTTAAATAACATTGGGATTGAATAAAGCATTTTAAACATCTGTTAATAATCAGCTGTAAATAAGTGTAGTTTTGATGATTAAAGATATTCACAATATTGGATTGGTCGGATGTCATTGATTTAAATCTAAAAGTAACATTTGTATTGTATTAAAATAAATTGCTCGATTTCGAGCAACACGTATACTAGTTATTATTATTATGTGTATTATCTAAATAACTATACATCTCCCTATACAGATCAGTTAAGGCAGAAGCAAGTTCTCTATGATGAGGTAGTTTATACAGTAGTTTGACCACATAAAAATGTAATGGCTTTTACCAAATCAGAGTTTAGCTTTTGAATTTCAATCCTCAATTCTTTTTGTGAGAACATAACTAATGTTTTATTACTAAATAAACAAACAGTATTGAGACTTATTAAACCTTTAGAATTTTATTTGTAGAGATACAAGAAACTGCAACTAACATTATTCCTCATTTTTGTAGTAAAGAGGGATTTCTATCCTACACAAAATTAATGAATACTATCTAATTCAAACAATGCATAAACCATATCTTTTCTCTTCTTTGTTCACTCCACCTCTGATAGATTTTTGACCTCTATATGTGTTGTGTTGCAGGAGGTCAGAAGGCGGGACCCGTGTGTCGTGTGCGGCAACCCCGTCTTCCTGGCCCAACGTTTGCTGGTGTCCGGCCGCCTCTATCACCGAACCTGCTTCCGCTGCGCACGCTGCGACTCACTGCTCACAACAGCTAACTGCTACGAGACGGAGAGCGGAGCGTTTTGCTGCGAGACCTGTCCGGACGAGGAGATGGAAGAGATCGGTGATAAAGGCGGAGGGTCGCCCCCGCTGTACATAGCCCCGGCCCCGGCCCCGCAACACGACGACAACAAGACTGACGCCCTCGCCTCGGCGCGCACCGCCTCGCTGGTCGGTCTCCGGAGGATGATGTTCGAGAATATCGCCAAGACAGACGACGACAAGGAGGCTCCTAAAAAACTGTCGTTGGGCGATAACGACAATGTGTCAAGGAAGTCGTCTTGGAGTGATAAAGAAAATGTGTCAAGAAAGCTGTCAAGTGATAACGGTAAAGATAACCCTCCGAGGAAACCGTCCATCAGTGATAAACCTAGTGAGAGTGGTGTTTTCGGGGACGATAATGAGGTTTTAAGCAGAAAAGGTTCTCATAGGTTAAGTTTTAAAGTTAAACAAAGTGAGAGTGAATTGGTAAGTGAATTAGGTTTAGAAAACACAAATCCGGTGTCTCCAAAAAGTGATCTATTTAGGCCTAAGGTTTTTGTATCTCATGAAAACAGTGTAAAGAACGATGTAGAGGAGTTTTATAGTTTGAATACCACGACAGACTCGGGTATTGTCGAGACTGAAAACTCACTTGCTATCATTAATGCTCAAAGTAAATTAGATTTAGATAGTGATTTTGAGCCAAATTCGTACTCCAGTGATGTTTCTATTGTACAGGCTAAGAACGATGCTATTCGTCATTCTGATGAAGAGATAGAATACGATAAGTTAGTCGAGTCGAAGGAGTCGATTGAAAATAAACCGATCGAAGCTAGGAACGATGTTGTTGTGAATGACATTACTTGTGATGAGGAAAGTAAATCATTAAATTCAGAAACTGAAGTGCTGATTAGTCGTGCTGAAAGTGAAAGCTTAAAGCAGTCAGAAAATGAATTTTGTAAGGAAGAAGATGAGTTTACTAGCTTGACGCAAAATATTGAAAAGCTTGTAATTGATGCAAAGAATGAAGAAGTGATTGGAACAGTAGAAAAGGATGAAGTATATTCGATGGAAGTTGTTGGTGGTAAAGAAACCACAGATGCTTCTCAGGTCCCAACTCCAGTTGAAAGAATCAAACACAAGCCCCCAACTCCACGGACAAGACACGTTCAAAAAACATTGTTTGAACCTTCTAAGGAGGAAAAGAAGCCAGTCGAAGACTACCCAGAAGAGTTGAATCCATTTGGAGATGATGACGAAGAAGAAGAAGAAGGAGGAGGTAAAGAAATGAATAGAACATCCTCCAGTTTGAATCCGTTTGGCTCCGATGATGAAGAGGAAGAAGACGCAAAATTGGCAAAGAAGGAATTGGAAACTCCAAAACCTGCCGCTCGGAAAGTGATTCCAGCTCCAAAAGTGAATTTGAACCCATTTGGGAGTGATGATGAAGAGGAAGAAGAGTCTTCTCTCCCGCCAGTGCCAAAGCCCAGGTGTGTACAAATTTAATCTTTTAAAATCATAAATTTTACAAAGCAGGTTCATACTTAAATGAACAAATTTTTACTAGCTTTGGAAAGTTTTGTTTTGAACGTTTTCAAGAGTTTTTAACTCAAAATTTTGACAAAGAGACTAAGAATTATATAGGAAAAGTTTGAAAACTTTGTCATAATTTTTTTTTCAAAATTAACCATTGGTATGGTAATCCTTCCTATTAGAAGCTTTATTGCTTAGCAAATGAGTTTTCATTTACCATACCTTCCTGATAAAGATAAAGGCGTTAAAGTTATATGGCCCTTTAAGTTTTTAATAATATTCAAATGAAATTAAGAATCCAGATTTGATTTATTGTTATCTAAATTAAAAAATTTCTCATAGAATAAGCTTATTATTAATATAAGGACTTCATTGAAGAGGGATCTGGTATTGTTGATTGACTTTTTCATTAGCTTACAGACCTCTGGGCCCCAAATAAGTTTTTATATTGTTAGAGAAGGCTTGTATGTTATTTTTTTATTGTATCTGATTAAATGGTTTGATTAATTTTAATTGTACGACAAAGCACCTGTTTTCTACGTCCTTGTGATGTAATGTAAAATGTATATGTGCTAATAAAGAATTTGGATTTGAATACTACATTAAACTCTCGCTTACGTGAAATTAACTGGACTGTTATTTTTCTTAATGGAACCATGACCTTTAAGTTACACATTGTTAGACTTAGTACGTATAGTTTGAGTTACCGAGGTATTTTTTATTGAATTTGACTTAAAAAGGTAACCTACAGTACAGTATAGTACCCGCAGACGGACTTAAGACCGGAAGTCTCACCGTCTCGTTGTAACCTGCGCGCTGGCGTTTTGTCTTATAGAGGTTCCGTAGAGAAAACTTAGAGATTTAGATATGAAGTTTATTTATTTATTAACGGTTTACACCTTTTCACAAAGAGTAATACAAAGAACGTGTCAAGTTGGCTGTGCTTATCTTATACAAACTTATAGAGGTAAAACGGGAACTGGATTGGAATTATGAACTGAATTTTGAGTTTTCGTGATAAGTAAATTTTGTATCTCCTTGACAAGGATCCATATTATATGTCAATAATCTGTGAAATGTTGCTGTAAAACTATTTTGAGTTATACACACTTTTTTAATGTTTTACTTAGCTCCGTGATCAGATGCGTGGAGGTGATGTTATGATTGTGTTGTCCGGCAGGAAGCTGAAGACCCCTGTGGCCAGCCCTGAGCCGAGCCCACGACCACGGCGCCTCCGGCCGGCCACTGGCAGCCTGGGCTCCTCCACCTCCATCGCCTCACGCAAGAAGAAGCCGGCCCCGCTGCCCCCCAACTGGCAGGTCAGTGGGCGCCCCCGCATCGACCCCCATGGTCAATGTACTTTGATTCAGACAGTTTCGTTATTTGTACACGGATAACACTTGACTTCTTTTTAGCCTGGGATGTGTTTTGCAAGTGAGCGTAATACAGCAAAACTTGTTTGTTGTGATAATAAATCAGATGGTCATACTGGGAGGAAATAACCCAGTATGATTAGGATATACGGTATTTCATTTTAGTTGTATTCTACTTTTCTACAATTAATTTTGAACATCCTCCTGCTTCTCAAATAATAGAGAGTTTTTGCAACATACGGTAAATCAAACGGTAAACGCTAAACACTATTTTTATATTCGTAAATTAACGGATATTATGTCATGTAGGAAGGTTCAACTGTATAGACAATGTGTAGTGATTACCAACGATCACATTTTAACAAGTTTTTCATAACTTCAAACTGTAAAAAAAGGTAGATCACCCAATAAATTAAATAGTGTTTAGCCATAGGCGTCATTTCAGCATTCTGATTGGGGGGGCAAGATTTTCATAATGTCATACCTCCTCCCCCCTTCCCACAAATACGCCAAACATCTTAAATTTCTCTAAAAACTGTCAAAAAAAGCTAATTAAGTTTACATTGTGACACTAAGCTGTCCATAAACTGTGAACCTATAATATAATCTCACAAACCCATGAAAACAATACCCTAATGCATGTAAAGTTTGATTATATAACATGTTTCTATATATATGTAGAACGTCATTATTCTTCGGGATCTGCCAGTGGTTACTGTGATGTAAAACACCTTAAGAAATTTAATGGATTTAATTGGTTAATTGATGCTAAATCGTTGAAATTAAAAAAAACAAAAACCATCATTTTATAACTAGTTATTTATTTTTATTGTATATTATTGACAACTATAAAATTTTACAGTCGGATACATCGACTAAAACTCCATAGGCCTACATATGGTAAAACACCTTGTTTTATCTTTATCAAAAAATAGTTTTTGACAAAGCACCTTTGCAGTCTGCCGTATAAGGGACAAATATATCATTTAACTATTGTTGGTTAGGATCAGTACAGCTACGGTATACGTTGCCCATTACATTACCGAAATTGCTAGAGGACAAGAAGGGTAAAAATTACTAAATCAAAAAAAGATAAGTAATGATTTACAAAAACATCTATACACATTTAATACGTGATACGGGTTTTTGTACAAGAAACTCCTCCCACAATTTTCAATAGGTTTTAATAATTTTAGAGCCATTGGATAGAGCTCGGCGTGAAGATCTAAAGTATATTGGTAAATTATCCATTAAAAAGAGGGGACCTACAAGTCCTTAAAGTTTTGTAATTTTCACATTTGATTACCCATCACTAAGGAAATTGATTGATTTTGAAGTAAACAGTGATGTAAAGTGTAAACATCGGACATCAGCGAAAGTACTATATCTACCTTTTCACTCGAAAGATGTTATGTTTAACCAAGGCAATGCTCCGGTCTACCTGAGCACGAACGACGCGACGTTACCGAATGCCGCCCTCGCGGCCGTAGCGCTAGGCGAGTTTGATGGCTCAAATTCAAATACAAATTCTTTATTCAACCATTCAATCAGTTGACAATAGGCCATGTCATTAAAACTCACCTTAAATGTTTGCATTAAAGGCTGCAGAGGTTTAGGGGAATCGTGTTTTAAAATTAACTAATTAAGATAGAGAATGACTCTTAACTTCTTTTAAAAGTAGAAAGATGGATCTCGTCTTCTCTGGTTTTAGAACTTTTAAATAAAATTTCTAGTTTTAGTTATAATGGTCTAAAATCATCTGTTTTTCTCTAGTGGCATCAAGTTTTATAGATGCAGAGGTTTACGGGGATCGTGTTTTAACTAACCAATTAAGATAGAGATTGGATCTTAACTTTTATAAAATCAAAGAGACGGGTCTCTTCGGCTTTCTTTTTAGAATTTTCAAATAAAATTTCTAATTTCAGCTATATAACTGTCTAAAATCATCTGTTTTTCTCAATGCAAATTCAAGGGTTTTTAGAACCCTGTTATCTTTTGCTAAATGCAGCCTAGAGCTACAACTAATGTCTCATATTAAAGAAGAATAACGGTGCTAAATTTATTTTCTTACACTTTGGTAATCTCACTTTGGTAGTTTCATCAAAACTAAGGGAAACTTCAGTTAAAAATCAAGACAACAAATAATTTTAGACAGTTATAGCTAAAATTAGAAATTTTATTAAAAAATTCTAATAACAGAGCCGACAAGATCCGTCTTTTTACTTTTAGAAAAAGTTAAGAGCCAATCTCTATCTTAATTTGTTAGTTTTAAAACACGATCCCCGTTAACCTCTGCAGCCATCAAACTCGCCTAGCGCTACGGCCGCGAGGCGGCATTCGGTAACGTCGTTCGTGCTCTGGTAGACCTGGGACTTCCTGATAAAGATGACGATTGCAGAATGAGTCAATTTAAGAGTTTTGTGTAAATAATTCAAAGTAGACATTTTGTTAAAGTCTAATTCAGAAGTTTACAAATTGTTATGTACAAATATTTCACCATATTACATAACCTAACATTTTAATTTCCAATTTTAAAAAAATCACCAAAATTATTGGGGGGGCAACTGCCCCCCCTTGCCCCCCCCAAATGACGCCTATGTGTTTAGCATTTACCATATGTTGCAAAAACTTTCTAATTTTCCACGGATAATTTGATTTCTAGAATGTAAAAGAGAAAAACAAAGCATTCCTTGGTTGGTCCTAGATAAAAATGCAATATACTAGTAGTCTTTTTTGTGAGGCCTGGTAACAGATGCAATACACCGTGCATTTAAAGTATATTGGCCTAATACCACCCATCTAAAACCAATATTTTACGAATTTATAAAATTTGAATCTATTTCATGTTCCTGTAAATGAAACAGTTTGATATTTTTAATATGATTAATTTATGTAGGGGTTTTAATTCTTAATGGTAACTTTTATTTTTAGGTCACAAATGTCTAAGTGTGTGTGTAATATTTCAGCCTCCCAACACCCCTGGCAGCCGGAAGTCCTACGCAGCACCTCTGCCCCCCACCACTCCCTCTCCCCCTCCACTTCCCCTCTCCTCACCCCCCTCTTCACGTCCAAGCTCCCCTACCCTGTGGGACAAAGACTCAAAACAGCTGTACAACCGCCAGCGCCAGAATTCGAGTGAGTTGTTAATCACAGTTTACTTCAAATAGTTTATTTGGCAATAAACTATTTATTTATTGAAATATTTGTTTTGCATTTTCCTAAATTAAGGAAAAACTAAAATACAAAATAAAGTTTTGCTGGAATGACAAATTTTAGAATTGAAAAAAATAATATAGTTGCACAACAATAAAAATAACAATCGGGAATAACAATATCATGCCGAATATATAGTGTTTACTAGCTTAGGAGTTAAAAAATCAAAACTAGAGGAACCTAGTTTTTATTACTAAAAAGAAAATCAAAATTTAGTATAACAAATTTTTTTAGTAAATAAATTTTATTGGAAAAATTAGGGGAAAAATTATTTTAAAAGTAACCTTAGTACATTGCAACATTTTTGTTTAGGAAACAAAAGTATTTCTTTTCTGTTTTTGGATACCAATTTCAGAATATCTCTATCAAAGAGAATATTATCTATGTTGATTCAAACTATAATTTCATCTCTTTTAAGCCAGAAGTATTGCTTTAGCTTGTAAACCTTCTTATCAAGTTTTATTTATTATCATCATTGTCAGAATCAGTGTTAGTGTACAGTATAAACTGTAATATTCCTTTTCTCCCGTTGCTAACATTGCCTCCTTGTTCCGGCAGTCACATCAGAGACGTCGTCCATTGGCACAGCGAGCACGTTCAGCAGCTACACGCCGCACAAGAGCATGTCGGGGCGGTGGCGACGCAAGAAGGGACCAGCGCCAGCACGGCCGGTGCCAGTCCGGCGCAGCGTCGCACCGATGCCGCTGGCCGCTGTGCGCCAAGAGCTGGCGGACATTGAGATCAAGCAGCAGGGGCTCGAGCGCCAGGGGGTGAAGCTGGAGCAGACCATCCGCGACAAGTTCGAGCAGGGTGAGCGCCAAATCGGGTTGAAACTTAAATTTAGTTGATGTTATTTTTATTGGAAGTTTTATGAAAAAAATTGCTTTAAACCTGTTAAGTTTCTCAGTTTTGGAAAGCTCTTCTATTTTAAAACCAATATTTATCTATGCAACATTATCCTATATACAGGGTGTCTCCATAGGGCCTACTTTCTTTAGGAGTGTGCTGTGAAAAGAGTTCTTACTTTAAATTGAAACGTGATACAATGTGTATAACTATTGCACAAAACTACTTATTTTATGCGACATCTCCCATTTATATTAAAAACATTGTTAATTTATTTAATCATTATCTGAAAATGAACCTTGAGCACTTGAATTAAAAATATTAATTTGGCATAACTTTATTAATAGTGATCAGATACGGTTTATTCATGAGAAAAAAAAATTAACAAGTTTAAAACAGATGTAGGTTGTAAAAAATACACATCTTGAAGAATTAAGACTAGAATTCATTGAATTTGTGACATTTTAATGAAATTCCAATACCCCTGTGACACAACAGATTTTGGAGAGTTTCATATTCATTTTAGATGCCCAGAATAATATCTCAATTTTCTTAATTATAAGATATTCATTCTAGTTTTGATTTTCCCAGAAAATTTTAAATGTACAATTTTTATGTTATAACCACTTTCATAAGATTGTAGCCTAGTATTTTAATAAAAAGGTTGATCGAGAAAAGCAATTATGATTTGATGGTTAAAAGAAAAACAAAATTTGTGTGTAGTGTTTATTTGTATCCAATTATTTTGGTAACATGTTGTTGCCTCGATTCGGCCGGCCAGGTTCACCCAGCCCCTTGTTGAATGTGGTAGAGGTGTTGATGTTTCTTGCCCAAGATCGGCCGGCCAGGTCCACCCAGCCCCTTGTTGAATGTGGTAGAGGTGTCGATGTTTCTCGCCCAAGATCGGCCGGCCAGGTTCACCCAGCCCCTTGTTGAATGTGGTAGAGGTGTCGATGTTTCTCGCCCAAGATCGGCCGGCCAGGTTCACCCAGCCCCTTGTTGAATGTGGTAGAGGTGTCGATGTTTCTCGCCCAAGATCGGCCGGCCAGGTTCACCCAGCCCCTTGTTGAATGTGGTAGAGGTGTCGATATTTCTCGCCCAAGATCGGCCGGCCAGGTTCACCCAGCCCCTTGTTGAATGTGGTAGAGGTGTCGATGTTTCTCGCCCAAGATCGGCCGGCCAGGTTCACCCAGCCCCTTGTTGAATGTGGTAGAGGTGTCGATGTTTCTCGCCCAAGATCGGCCGGCCAGGTTCACCCAGCCCCTTGTTGAATGTGGTAGAGGTGTCGATATTTCTCGCCCAAGATCGGCCGGCCAGGTTCACCCAGCCCCTTGTTGAATGTGGTAGAGGTGTCGATGTTTCTCGCCCAAGATCGGCCGGCCAGGTTCACCCAGCCCCTTGTTGAATGTGGTAGAGGTGTCGATGTTTCTCGCCCAAGATCGGCCGGCCAGGTTCACCCAGCCCCTTGTTGAATGTGGTAGAGGTGTCGATGTTTCTCGCCCAAGATCGGCCGGCCAGGTTCACCCAGCCCCTTGTTGAATGTGGTAGAGGTGTTGATGTTTCTCGCCCAAGATCGGCCGGCCAGGTTCACCCAGCCCCTTGTTGAATGTGGTAGAGGTGTCGATATTTCTCGCCCAAGATCGGCCGGCCAGGTTCACCCAGCCCCTTGTTGAATGTGGTAGAGGTGTCGATGTTTCTCGCCCAAGATCGGCCGGCCAGGTTCACCCAGCCCCTTGTTGAATGTGGTAGAGGTGTCGATGTTTCTCGCCCAAGATCGGCCGGCCAGGTTCACCCAGCCCCTTGTTGAATGTGGTAGAGGTGTCGATATTTCTCGCCCAAGATCGGCCGGCCAGGTTCACCCAGCCCCATGGATGGATGTAGAATAGTAATCTTTTGTGTTGTACAATTTTTTGAACTAAAATATTTTGGTTTTTTTTGTTCCTGTATTAGGTTGTGTAGTGTGAATATTTATATCAGTTTTCCATGGTAACCAAATCTGTAATTAATTGTCGTCTTTGGCATAGCTAAAACAAAAAGGGTTGTGTGGCAGGGCAAGAAAACACTTGTCAGTCGATTTATTTTCTAATATATGACAAATTAAAAATATTATGAATTAATGTTAAATGTAATATTTTAGATTAACTAAAACTTTAACGTTGCAGGGTTGTTCCCAGATTAAAATAAAAATCTTATTGGATCAGTTACTTTTATGTTCTGTTTAATGAAGTATATATTTTATAATTATTATAAAGTTATAATATAAAAATGCATATTTTCATAGTTATGGGATCAGCAATTTATGTAAAATAAAAAGGCTTTTTTTATGAAGATTTGAGCATTAGTTGGCAGTCTAGGACGAGTGTAACCCGCTACATACGAAACAGTCACACTGCCAATTCCCCCTGTAGAAATCACAGTACCAACCTCACCAATACCGTATCGACGGTCAAATCCACATTGCAAAGGTTGCATTAATTGCGCTCACTGCACATGCACATCACTAATTTTCCCGACAATGACGTGAACCAATTGGAATCCACTACGAACCCTTATTAGCCTTCGTTCAGTAATTGCATTTGAGTAGCACTGCGGCTTTCAATTTCATTGAAGTGACTTTGCAAGCAACCCTATAAAAGTGCACTAGAATCAAGTGTTCCACCGTAGCTACAAATATTTAAGCTAAGAACACAATAGTCAATCAAATATATATGACTATCTAACAATAATATGACTATGAACAAAGCCAATCTTTTTAAGATTTGTGTAAAACACTATAGTATTCTGCAGATTGTTTTGACACACATTGACTGTTCTTTTGCTTGTTACAGAAGGTGCTAGTCTCACTCCTTACGTGGAGGAAATGGTGCTGCAACTGTTTGAGTTGGTCAACGAGAAGAACGAGTTGTTCCGGCGGCAAGCTGAACTTATGTACTTGTAAGTGTTTATTTAAATGTGATTGACTGGTAGTTAGAAGTCATTATGTTAAGCTAACATGTGATTTTCTGATTAGCTTTTGACATTTCTACCAGCATTTTACATGATAGTGACTGGAAATAAGTCTTCTTCGTCTCTTTCCTGCTCTTTTATGCTTCGGAATTTCAACTGTCATCAGTTAGTAAAATCTAAATGTTATGCTAAAAGATATAAAACATTCTTGAAAATTACCTTGTTATTAAGCTAATTAGGTTTATAACGAAGTCTAATTAATTATCAACTATATATTTTGTTAAGAGTATAATTTCAACTTTATTACTGTAATTACTATTGAAGTTTAATAATGTTGTTAATGTACTTCAATAGTTTACCAATCTACCAGTTCAGGAGAAACTATTGTTTTTGGTGGGATGGTTTTAATTTCTAATGTGCTCATTTTTTTAATTAATAGGAATTAAGGCTCTTTTTGTATGTTTACGAATATAAAAAGAGCGGTGAACTGTGAAGCACTGATTTAGAACTTAACTCTTTATAGAAATATCGATTACTTGATCCCCCATGGCTAGACACATTGGATAGCTAGGGTCCAAAATAACTAGACACATCTGGTGTTGATGAATGTTTTGGAGTTTTTTTATGGTCTGATTTTCTTTGAAAGCTGATGTTATGTTGTCCAATCAAATTTGTTGACCGTTTAGTGACAAATTTACACTTTACAGTTAAATCTTACATATTTTACAAATCTCAAAGTAATTCCAAATGACTCATGATTCCACAATATTGATAACCTACACTGTGTTGATTATCAGGACTTTGTTGTAGTATTCCAATTGAATACCCATTTTCAAATAGAAATCCTATTTGAATAGTCCAAGTTTTTATTCGGGGTTTTCATTTCTGTTGTTCCACAGGCGCCGGCAACACAACCTGGAGGAGGAACATGCGGAGTTGGAGTACCAGATCCGCTGTCTCATGATGCGACCGGAGCGGAACAAGACTGACTCAGACAAGGCCCGTGAGGAGCAGCTCATACAGAGGTGAGCTACTCGCTATTCATGTTTTTGCAGTTTTTATGGAACCATTTTACGCAAAACTATAGACTGATTCATCGGCCTACACAATGATTCATCTATGTAATGTCTATGTATCCATACATTTACATAAAATTTGTATGCCATAAAAAATTATTTTTCAACTATCAATTGTCACATAAAACCAGCATTAAATATTTAAAATACCTTCGCTTTGTTTAAACTTAATTGTGATGTTTTTAAAGAACCTTTACAATTAATTCTTTAATTGTATTTATAAAAGTTATTGAGACAGAATTCCTTCTCCTTATTTACTGTTTTCATCTATTACTGAAACATTTAGTATACCTATCAAAAGCTCTCACATATCTCTAGAAGGGGTGCTCTCTATTGTGGAAACATGTTTAACATCCATTGTAGAGTGTATTTTTAAAATTCAACCACAATCTAAAGGTTTTGTTATTGACATGAAAGTTGACTGCTGTAAATCTTGTTTTTAATATCTTCACCACAGCTTCTTTTTGTGGTATATAATTCACCTCAACCGTCCACAACTTGCAGTGACTGAACCTCATTGCATAACCTTCAACCTCTCGAAATCTGCTTCAATGTACAGTATAAACCAAAATAGTGGAAGTGGCATTACTTTTACATAGAATTGTTTTATTTCCAGGTTGGTGGAAGTCGTGGAGAGACGGAATGAAATCATAGATTGCCTGGAGATGGATCGGCTGAGAGAAAAGGAGGAAGACAAGAGTGTCGGGACTCAATTAGGAATATTCTCTGCGGGTGAGTTAAACTTAATTGAATATTTTATCTGTTTAAAAGAGGCATAAGCAAAAGTGTTGTTTCCTGCACTAAAGTACTGCTGTCCACATAGACTATAGTTATGTTTGTGTATCGTATTAGACAAATTAAGGAGGTGAGCAGCTACAGTAAAGGTGAATGGTTCTGATAAAAACTTTTTGGCAGAACACGTATTTGAACCCACAGCATCGCCGCCATGGTACCGTCTGGCGCAGCAATTACTTTGCCACCGACTCAATTATTATAATGAGGATATCGGTTTCCAAACGTGCATGTTATATTAAGAGTTCCAACATTTTCCGAACAGAAACATACTTAGTTTAAACCAAAGGAACTAAAATCTTCCTTAAATTAATAACGTCTTTGAACACAAGCACCGGGTTTACTAATTTTGATTTGGTTTACTATAGTAACCTACCTAATTTTAATCTTTTTGCAATTCTGTTTCAGCAGTTGGAAGCGAATTGGACCTGAGGACACCAAAATCTGAAAAGAAAGAAAAAAAGAGCAAGAAAGAGAAGAGATGGAGCAGAAGGGAAAAAGATGGCGAGAAAGAAACGGAAGAAAGTGGAGAAAAGAAGAAGAGCAAGAAAAAGTGGTTTACACTGCATCACCTAACTAGAAGTTGACCCTTGTTACCACTAGCGCTTAGTCTCGCTTCATCTCATTATGTTATTGTATTATATGTATTTTTTATGTTTTAATCTGTTTTTTATTCAATCCCATTACCTATTGCCAGATCGGTTTTAGAAAGAAGTTAGGAACAGATTGGAAAAATTGGAAATAGGTAATTTTGTTTAAAGTAAAAATTTAGTTTTATTCAAGTTAAAAAATTACTACAAAATCACATACTGTACTCACTAATCCGGAAAGTGGTCAATACTGATGCAAGATCGAGTTTCAAGTACGAGGCAAAGACGAGTACTTGAATTAGATCGAGCACTGTTATACCACTTACTGTTATACGAGTTACGAACAGTACTTTTCATCATACTACCTTTAATAAATATACCAGTTTGGATAACATTTTATAAATTTGCATCTCTATATACCGCCTCTTACGTTGTTATTTGTCTATCTTGTATTTGAACTGATTTCAGATGTTCAGTATTAATAAAAATTGACGTCGACAAATGTTATTGTTTCATTTGTTTCAACAAACAAAACAATCAAATGTTTGAAAATTGTACAGTGGGGAAATCTTTAAAGTGTGGGAATAAAAAGTTTTGTAGGGGCGGCCAAAGTCTTAACGATATATAATAACGCAAATAGACTTCTTGTCCAATGCATTTTGTTTGATACAGAAATAAGGTTCGTGTACCATATTTTGGAGAGGTATATTGTGGTGCACTGGCAGCCTTTGCAGCCAGAGGTGTTGTAAACGATGTTGTAATTATTCAGCTGGATTAACAGTGCTGCAAAAACACTTTATCACAACATAAACATAACCATCAGTTATAAAATGTTTCATCCTTGTTAAGAAGAGTGGTAATACTGATTTACCTTCCTATCATATGTTACTTGTACTTCATGTGCGCCATGGAAGATCGCGCCACCATAAATTAGTTTTAAACACACCTATGCTGAGAGGTCTATTAACATTAGTGTAGGCTTTATAATCAATGTTAATAGCAGCTATAAGGTATTTGGAGACAGGAGACAGTCATGACACTCTGTCACTTCACGTGTCCTCAAAAACCACCAGACATACCAGTAAAGGTTATACCGGTCACTGGTCACTTAAAGCGCTAATGATGGGTCACTAGCTCACGTTGTGATTAGAATCCAAGTTAACTCTGCTGCCAATCACACAACGCACTAGTAAATCATTACTAGCGCTCAAAGCCACCGGTATAATTGTTACTGATATGTAGCTTCAATTGAAGTGTCGTGTCTTTGTGGGGTCGGTGCTGTTGCACTTGGCCATTATTCTGATTGGTCCACACGGCCCTCTTAGCTGATAGGCGCAAGCTCTCGCTTGACTCAGACTCAAAGCGCGGCGACATCGGTGCCAGTGACGGCAGTGATACTTCCAGTGTTATAAATTAAAATAATAACTACCAAAAATTATTTGGTTATACAAATTATTTTGTTATACAAAATAATCCTGTGTGTTTCGTTAAAATTTTAAAAAATTTTATTTTGGATTATTTTTTTTCAATTTTTTGCCGCCCCCCCCCCCCGGAAAGTGCCGCCTTGGACAGCCGCCTAGTTCGCCTAATGGGTGCGCCGGCCCTGGCTAAAACTGCACTCATTGCTCCAGCTTTAACCCTAATTTGTGTATTTATTGACGGTTACGCCATTTTTTACATATATGACATGCAATAAATTCGCAAACATTCATAATACAGTAATGTATAGTACATATCCACAGAATAAAAGTTTCTTACTATCAGGCAGTTGACAGGAACATGCAAATATTTATCATTTGCATGTTAAATGTGTGAACATGTGTGAAATGGATAAAAGTGAACAGCCTAAAACAACAAATTGCATTAACAGCAATGAAAGTTCTACCTCAAATAGTAAACTCAACAAATAAAGTAACATTCAGCAAGACAAGTGGAAAAAAGTGCACAAAAAAGTCCGGACTTCAAAAAATAAACATTCAAAAAACAAACCCTCAAATTCCCAATTAGTAACAGGAAATAGGTTTGAAATCCTAGGGAAAATTACTCAAGAGGAGAGTTGTAAAGAGACCTCGAAGAGAAGTGACTCTTCAATTAACTATGAAAGCACTACTACATCTATGAAAAGAAGTAGCCAAAACCACTCCTTAGATAATGCTGTAAGAAAGCAACCTTTCAAAAAACAAAAAATATTTATCGCTAGTGATAGCCATGGCAAACATTTAACTTACTTTCTTGACCAAGTATGTGGCAATAGTTTCAGCATTACTAACCATTGCCAGCCGGGAGCTCCTTTAGAATTTATAGCAAACCCTATAAGATATTCTGAAGGTGTAAAAGAATTAACAACGAAGGACTTTGTTGTCCTGATTGGAGGGACAAATAATATCACAAAGCAGTCCACAGCTAATCAAGCAGAGTTCCTATCATCATTTGAGAAGGGCCTAAATGAAATACAAGCATCATTCAAACACACCAACCTTGTTATGTGTACACTGCCTTACCGATATGATCTTGGTGCAAATAGCGTGGAAAATGAACTCGTCATCTAGTCATTAGAAAACTATCTTATAGCCAACGCCACATCAAGCTACTAGACCTCTGGATACTTGGAAGACATTATCATACGAGGCATGGGCTACACTTAAACAAAAAAGGAAAAAGGGCTATCTCCAAGGAAATATCAAAAATTACTAGAGGCCAATGCATCACTTCTTCACTCAGCTCCGTGGATTTCATGCGTACTAAACCTCTTACCAAATCTCCATCCTCAACAGAAAATATAGATTCATCACAATACTCCAAAATAACAACTACCAAATTGCCCCATGAGAATACAGCAACTTCCATTCATGTCAAAGAGGCTGATATGTCAGGGACGTATTTAAGTATTTGCCGCCTCTAGGCAGCGACGTTTTCTGCCGCCCCCCCCCCCCCCCCAAACTTGTCAGCGCGCTCCCTGACCTCACTACACTAACCCTAATACATGCCGGGTCAGAATGCCGCGATTTTGAAGAAAAATAATAAGTAGCCTAATTGCGTTCTGAAAATGCATCAACAAACATAATACACTTTGAGCACTTTTAAGAACGTATTTGTTGCGCCGTTTTCATTCAAAAAGTGAGTCTCATTGGATACATTCTAGAATGCAACATTGTTGTATCCAATCAGAAGTCATACTCGCGTTTTACGGCGCGAAGACGGCACATGAAAACGTCCAACGCTATCTTGATCAGAGTGTCTTGATCGGCGATCACAAGCGTCTCCAAATTACAATTTTTTATAAATTTTAAGACTAGAAGGCAAATTCAAGACTAATGTCAGACTTTTCAAGACTATTGTTAAAGTCAATACTAATTCAAGTCTTTTCCAGATTTACAAGACTAGATACCCTGTGTAAATTCATACTTGGAGACAAACATTTAAATTAAACACTTTACGTGAGTATGCGTTACAAGTTGGTAGAAAACACAATTGAAGTATAGGCTACCTACTAAAGACCACAATGTTTACATTGACAATTGGCGCCTGACGCTAACGCTGCCTAGTGGCGTACGAGTAAACGCGGGATTGCGGAGCGAAAACCCACGACCGCGACCGCGAGCAACGATAGGCTACCGACATTAGTTCGCCAGACCAATTAAAGGAAAAATGCAGCACGGAGATCCTAGAACATCCGTGTAGTGAATAAATTATTGATGTTTAGTTTTAACTTAAAGATGTTTTTGAATAATTTTATACTTAATGAAGGTATTTTAAATAGCCGAATTGTTGTTGTTCTCAAAATTATTTGCTAAACATTTTTTAAAACACTAAAACTCCAATTTTTTAATTATTTATTCCCCTAAATTTTACCGCCCCCCAAAACTTGCCGCCCTAGGCGCGCGCCTAGTCCGCCTATTCGGAAATATATCCCTGTGATATGTTCAACGTGATTGCAGGTCTTCGAGATGATGCGTCGGTGGCCTTTGCATATTGCATCTTGGGCGACTTTGATAACCCTAGGCAGATGAGTAGAGGAGTGGCTTTATCTTTCAGAAAGCAGTTTGGGCAACCAAAAAGTTCAGAAAGAATAAACACCCATATAACCCTACAGCAGAGTAAAAATGGTGCTGGAATATACGGATTAGTAACAAAGGACTTGTACAAGAATAAACCAACAATAGAAGATTATAATCTTGCTTTCAGCCAATTTACAGAAAACTTTATGTCCAAAGGGTTCAAAAACTTATCTGCTCTCCTATGGGGTGCGTCAGTGATGAGATTGACCTACAGATATTTACAAGAAATATTGTTCAGTTCTCTCACAATACAGGTGCATCAATAGACATAATTGTCCATGACGAAAGGCATAAGAGACACTTAAGGAAGGGACTTGAACATCTTAAGTTTGTGAACCTTCTGAAAAGCTGCATTGCGGATAACCTGCGGGATACATCAGCTCCCACACCGCCCAGTACTAGTGTGACTACCCAGCAGATCATTCAGCAAGCCTCTGTTGAACATCCAGAACCTATTTCACAAGAGACTACTGTTTTAGATCAAAGCACACCAGTGTCAATAATGCTTCCGTCATCTCCATTTTTGGGTTTCTCTACTCCAGTAGCAGCAAATGCACAACGCCAAATGAGTTTAGTTATGGAAATGGAAGAAAAAATGAACAATAAACCTGTACATTGTAGGGGAGAGGTGGGTATAACCGGGTGGTTGGGTACAAACCGGGTGGTCGGATTTTGACCAAGTAAGTGCTGGTACCTGGCGATAAATGCCGAAATTAACATGTAGTTGGAGAGGGAAAGTGGCGGACATGGCGCCACTAGTCTCTGAGCAGAACTCTGGCTGATAAGAGTGTTTCTTTGTTTTTGATATTTCGTTTCCCAATGTTACGGACAGTTTGATCGCCTACTACGGAAAAACTACATGAGTTTCAGTGAAGGTGACTACACTACTGTGTAGTCTATGTCTTTATCTTTACACTGATATAAGCAATATCTCAAATTAGTTTTAAGCACTCTGAATATGTTAAGTTTTTGTTAGTTACTACCAGTGGGGTGAAACCGGGTATGACGCGCGGGGTAAAACCGGATGGTATTTATACATGTTATATGATCTAAATATTTAAAATTTGATTTTTCGCTCATAAATTAACTGAATATGTTATCTTTGATACTATTTTTGATTTAATTGTGTATACTTAATAATAACATTTTAGGCCCATTAAAATTTTTGTTTTTAGCGAATTTCCCTATAGGGAATACGTTATTACGGTAGTAGCCATGGTAAGACCTAAGCCCGGGACCACTTTACTTTTTCATTTTGAGGTCCCCAGTAGCCAAAAACACCGTTCGTTTGTTTTCATATATATGTATATATATATATATATATATATATATATATATATATATACATATATATATATATATATAAGTAGATATAAGTAGATAGTATCATGTTACTTCTAGGACACTTTTGGAGACAATCAAAAATCAAACAAATTTCACAGTTTTTTAATACAATTATGCAATATTTTTGCCATTTTTTGGCCAATTTTCAGCTTTTGTCAAATTGTTATAAAAAATATGCAATTTTAATGAAATTTTTAACAAATATGCCTAAATTTTCTTCAAAATAAAATTTTTTTAAAAACAAGTAAAATTATCACATTTTATAAGTATTTTTTCAATAAAATTAATAGTTGACTTTTTATAAGGTAATTTAAAATTTTAATAGTATTTTTTCAATAAATTTGACTAAAATAGTAATAATTCATTCTAATTAATTTCAGTAATATCATTTTTGATTATATTATATTCAAGTAATTTTTCAGATATAATAATAATATAACAATTTGTTTTACTAGTAGCTACTATATCATAATCAAAATCTGCATTAATAATAATATCATTTTTTGAACTTGAAATATTTGTTGGATTTTTTGTAGTATCAATTACATAAATTGGTCTATTTTCTAGAAATTCTGTTGGACTATAATACATTTTACTACTAATATAATAAACTTTTTTGTAATCTTGATACATTTCATACATAATTCTAAATTTTTCATTGTTTATATCAAAATTTTCCAATTCATCAGGGTAATAATGACCATTTAGTTTTACTCTTATATTTTTTACATACATACTATCAAATTTAGAAGTATCAAATAACTGATCATTTGTTCTTGATTTTTGAAATCCAATTATAATAAATTTTGGATTATAAATATTTCTATAGATATTTGTTATATCAAAACTTAAATTCTTTCCTGTAATATTTTTTTGTTCAATGCATTGCCAATGATTAAAATGAAAATTTACTTTTTCAAATTTGCTTAGTTCATTAATTAATTGAATTTTACTTGTTGTTTTGTATTCAATTATAGGAACTCTAATAAAAAATTCATCAATTGTTATTTTACCTTCAGTTGGTAATGTAGCATTATCATAAGATCCATCAGCCTTTTTAGTTTTCCATCTAAAAATTGCATCATTATCTTCTGATCTAATAAATGTTATATTAAAACCTCCTTTGTATATTGGAATATTAACATTTTCAAAAAATCCTAATCCAAAATGAGATAAATTACCAATTGCTTCAAATTTATTTTTAAAATTTGATTCAAAACCATTATTTATTTGATTTATTTCTGATTTTGAATAAGTTATAGTACCTTTAATTGTACTTAATAGACCAGGATATTCAATTTCATCAATCAATTTATTATGTTTTCTAACTTCAACTTTTGAAAATAAAAATGGAACAAAATTATCAATTAATTTTATATTAGCACCATTATCATATGCATTTCCATCAGATTTAGTCAATTTACCAGATATATAAAATTGAAATTTAGAAGTACAAAATCCATCTCCAAAATCTATATTAAATTCAGTTTTTTTATTAGGTTCATTTAAATGTAATTTAGATAATGGATAGAAATTTTTGTATTCAGCTCTTTCAATATCATTTACATATTTTTTGTAATCAGCCATTTATTAAGGATAAATTTTTTAAATCAAAAGCTTTTTTAAAACAAGTAAAATTTTTATAATTTTATGATGTCAAATTTTATAATTTTTATGTATCAATTTCATTTTTACTTTTAAAATATTCAATTTCAGTAGCATGATCAAGTATAAATTTTGCTGATATTTTTTGATGTTCTAAAATTAATTCCCAATTTAATGTAAATGCATAATCATGAATGAAATATTCAGTTAAATCTTGATATTTACAAATCAAATCAATATAATCTTTTAATTGATAATTTATGAATTCAGTAATAAAATCTATAGTTAAATTTTGATGTTGAGCAATTTTTTGCCAATTTAATTTATTTTGAAACAATCTCATCATATTAATACTCAACTCATATTTTTCAGAAATATCATCCCAATCATCTTTGTTTAATTGATTTTGGTTTCTGATAATGAATAAATCAAATGAACTGTATAGAGCCATTTCTTAGGGAGAAAATTTTGTAAAACAACTTTTCTTTGAATTACAAATACAACATTTTGATTTAATTACATTTATATTTTTCAATTTTATTATCTGAATATCTTTAGAATTAGTTTTTTGTTTACATTTAAGACAATAAATCAACTCCATTTATATAAAATAATTATTGTAATTTATCTATATCATCTTTAATTAGTATTATTTCAGCATTTAATTCTTTTATGGATTCATTGACTCCATCAAATAGAAATTTTAGTTCTTTTTCTAATTTTTCTTCTAAATTTTCAACATATTTTCCAATATTAATTAAAAAGTCTGTAATTTTATTTAAATCCTTTTTAGTTTCTGAATGATCATTACCAATTTTAATAATTGAATCTAAAACTTCATCTAATTCTGATTTTATTACAACATCATATTTATTTATACTTGGTTTAACATTAACAATTCTTTTACCATTGATACTTATATAATTTTTTGATAAACCAATAGCATTTACTAGATTTTCAGTCTTTTTTACATGACTTTTAAAACTTTTACTAAAATTATTAAAAAATATATTTAATTTAGAATTTATATAATCTTCTTTAATATTAATTGGATGTTTTTTCTGTCTTCCAAACAGATCAAATATATTTTGTGAATCCATATTTATTAAGGATTAATTTATTTATTATATTATCAAATTTTTTATTATTATTTAATTCATTTAATATAAAAATACATAAATGACCACAAATTGGTGGATCATTATAATTTTGAATTTGATTATCATTATAAAATATATTATCTTTTCCTAAATATTTAACTAATTCTATTGGTGGTTTATTAACTATATTTCCATATGAATCAAAATAATATTTAATTTGATCTTTTTTATAATAACAAACCCAATGAGTTCCATTTCCATCAAATGAATCTAAATTTATAATTCCACATTCAAATTTATTAACTTTATTAGGTAATATATCTCTCATAAATACACCTCTAAAATATTTTATATTTTTACACAATTTTTCTAATTCACCTAATGTTAGTGGTTCAAAATTTTTTTATAATTTTGTTTCATATATTTTAATGTTTTTTTATCTAAACCAGATCCTTCTACATTTTTTAATTCATGATCTAACCAATCAACAAAATTTCTAAATTTAGGAATTATAGATTCTTTTACTACTTTTGCTCCCTTTCTAACATTTGGTGTATAATTTTTAACTATAGGTATATTATCAGCAAAATTTTTAATTTCTTTTAGTAATCCACCTATTTTTATTTCTTTTAATTGATTATATGAAAATTCAAATCTTAATCCTTTATTTAATTTTTTATGTTTATTTAGTTTATTAATTTGTCTTTTAGATAATAATATAAAATCTTTTCCATTTTCATTAAATTGATCAATATTAAATTGAATTATAACTGATTTTTTATTTTTAAATGCTAATTTTATTTTTGATTTTTGATTATCTGTCAAGTTTATATTTGTTTTTTCCATTTATTAAGAAAAAAATTTATAGTTTTTTATAATATAGATTAATATAATTAATTTTATTAAAATTTTAATCCTACTTCTAAACCCATACCAAATTTTCTTTTCATCCACATAGCACCTGATGTTGGTAATGCAATTAATCTTTCACCAATTCTATGATCATTTGATGTTACTATATCCCATGCTTTATCTTGTAAAATTTTATCAGCTATTTCATTTCTAGATTTTGTATCTTTATGATCTCTATAAAATAAATCATGTTCTTTAGCAGCTTTATCTAAATCATTTATTCCAGGATCACCTCTTTTTACTCTTTTATTTAATTTAGTTCCAGGCCCTAGATATTGATAACCAGGTACATGTAATTCAAAAGGTAAATTATTTATAACATTATTTAAAATACCTGATCCATCTTTTAATAATGGTGATGAAATATTTGCCAAAATTCTTTTTAAATACTTAATTCCTTCAGGTTTTTCAATTAATTCATCTAATTTATTTGATATAAAGTCTTTAATTGCTTTCTTTTCATTTAAAAAATTATTATTGCCAGCTTTTTCTTGTGCATATATATAATTAATAATATTATCTAATTTATTTAAATCATCTATAAATCTATATTCAATTTTATTTTCTGTATATTGTCTGATTCCTGAACCTTCAATTTCACCTTTTAATTCCCAAATATGTTTAATTAAATTAATATATTTATCACCTTTACTAGATTTTGGTTTCTTACTATTTGGATCATTATTTTTATAAATTGAATTAGTTTCCCATAAAATTTTTGAATAATTATTTAAATCATCTTGTGTATATAAATTATTATCTGGTTTCTTTTCATAAGTTAACAATCTCCATAATCCATGTGTTCCATTATATTTTTTATCATCAATTATTAAATCATCATTATCAATTACAGTTATTTTATCACCAATCATAAATGATTTTTTATGTTTATTCCAATATAAACCAAATTTATCATCTTTTGTTCTTGGTAAATATTTTTGTGCTAATGGACCAATAATTTTATCTAATGTTTGAGGTGAAATTAAATTTGGGTCAATAAATGTCGATTCTTCTTGAATTATTGGTTGTCTGATTGGTCTAAATGGAGTACTTGAAGGTAAATTTAGTTCTTCAGTTTCTGGTATTGATATATTGGCAAAATTATTAACAATAGGTACCAATTCCATAAGGTTTTTATTTTCATTTAAGACTTCACCAATTTTATTTTCAACTTTACCAATTGCTGATGTTATAGGTTCATATGCTTTTTGTTTAATTTTTTCATAATTATCTTCAATTTTAATTTGATTTTTAAATTCTTTTATTAATTTTTTCTCAATATCATCTAATTTTTTAGCTTCATTAACAGATATTTTATCCATTTATTACAAAGAAAAATTTAGGTTCAAAACAAATCATGTTAACATAAACACAAATCATGTTAACATAAACACAAATCATATTAACACAAAACACAAATTATGTTAACACAAACACAAATTATGTTAACATAAAAACAAATCATGTTAACACAAAACACAAATCATGTTAACACAAAACACAAATCATGTTAACACAAACACAAATCATGTTAACATAAACACTAATTATGTTAAACACAATTTATTTTACTTTATTTCTGTAATTTTCATTAAATATATAAATACTAATGAAATAAATAATACTAATAAAATAAATATTCTATCAATTATTGAATCAAACATACAACAAGCCATTATCATTATTTAATATCAGAAAAATTTTTCATATATTTTCCATCATTTGATTTTTTTCAATAAATTAATAGTTAAAAATCCATAGTCTTCTTTCCAACAATCATTACAAATAGTTTTAAATTTATCAAATTTCATATCTGATCCAACAAAATTATTATATATTTTTTTCATATAATGTTCATTTTGTTTAAAGATGCATAACATATTTAAATTATTTCTAATTAATTGCATATCAACTTTTGAATAACATTGTGATAAATAAATACATGATATATTTTTATGTCTACCCATTATAAAATATTCTTTAATTTTATCTTGTTTTTCTAAAATACAATCATCAAAAACTACTAATGTATTTGGTTTACATTTATTTAGTGGAATCATATCATCACATGAAAAATAAGAAATTTGTTTATTAATATTTGATTCTATATTTTTAAATCTTTTTTGTAATAATTTATAAGATGGTTGTTCTAATGATTTGCTAAAAATATATACATTTGAATATGGAATTAATCTTTTGTAAATAAAATTTAATAATAATGTAGTTTTACCAGATCCACTTGTTCCTATAATTAATAATCTAATAGGTTGATCATTTTTATTATTTTTATCATATGATTCTAATTTTATATTATCTTTGTTTTCTAAAAATTTCTCCATTTAAATAAGATGAAATTATTTAAAATAATTGGTCATTCATCCAAACTAGAATTAAGATTAGAACATCCAATACATTTAGATGGAAAATATAGTATTGGTTTAAGTGGATTTTATTCAGATAATTTTATATCAAATATACCAAATGATTATAAAAACTGTTATGGATATTCTATTAAAGATGATGATAAAATTATAGATCAATATTTTGATATAAATAAAGGAAATTATACAATTGAAGATATAAAAAATATTTTTATTAATAGTTTAAAAGAATTTAAAAAGAAAATTAATAAATTTGATGAAAATGATTTTATACTGAAAAATGATGGACCATATATTATCATAAAATCTCCTGTTAAAATTATAGTAACAACAATTATAATTGATTTATTAGGATTAGATGATAAAATGATTGAACCAAATGTATTAACAAAAGGAATAAAACTACCAAAAATTAGACCTTTTGATGTTATTGAAATACATTGTAATTTAGTTGATCCTAGTTTTGAAAATCATAAAGATCATTCACATTTACATAAAGAATCAGAAATTCTATATTCATTTTATCCAAATGTTGAATATGGATCAAAAATTAGTGAAAAACCAAATGAAATTGATTATATTCCTTTAAAAAATATAAATAAAATTCAAAATATTGTAATATCTATTCAAGATAGTGATGGAAATCAAATAAATAATGAAAATATTAAAAGTATTGTATATTTAAGATTAAAACAAAATTTGTAATATAAAATTTATCTACATAAATAATAAAAACAATAATTTATTTAATTAACAATAATTTTATATTTAATAATAAATTAATTGTATTTAATAAACAAAATAAACCTTGGTTTAAAAGAAAAGATATTTGTTATATTTTAAAATATAAAAATTCTAGAAAAGTTTTAATTGATAATGTAAAAGAAAAATATATAAAACTTAAAATATATCAAGTGTAACCAACAGTTACATTTACATAATAATGATAAATTAATTTACATAAAAATTATAGGTGTCACAAATTATGACACCCTAGAAATTGATGTACAAACATGTTTTTCAGATGCCCTAAAACAGGGCGTCAATAAAATAGATAATAAAACAATGTTTATTAATGAATCTGGTTTATATTTATTAATTTTAAAATAAAAAAAGTAGAAAACAATAAGGATAGATTAAAATTTATAGATATTTTTAGAGGGGACAATTTGTCCCCCCTATCATATAATGAAAAACATACAAAACTAATTAAAATTAGGTAGGACCCAAAATGGGTCCCATATAAATTAGAATATTTATTTTAAAATTTTTTAAAGGAGGTAACCTTATTATACAATAAAAACTTAAGGGTAACAAAATGTTACCCTTCTTAAACATTCAAAAATATTCATAAATATAATAAATTATATACAAATTTGAGACCCGTCTTAAAGACGGGTCTTACTTATAATGATAATAAAGTAAAATTTATAGATATTTTTATGTTAGATATTCAATCAATTATTGAATATATTTAAATTTATTAAAGAAAATATTTAAAAATATACATAAAATTATAGTATAAATTCAATATCATATGGTTATAAATTATTAATATAATTTTGATCATTTTCTTTAAAACTTTCTTTAACATAGTTTTTTATTATATTTATAAATGGTTCTATTATAAAATTAAACTTATAATGATATACAAAATAATTTTTATATTTAAAAAGATATATTAAAAATTTATTTGATATTTTAGTTTTAAATAAATATAATTTTATATCAAAATCATTATTTATTAATTCTTTTGGAACAATTAAAATTTCCATTTATTTATAATTATTTTTATACCCCCAAGGTAATGTATCAATTTTATTTTCACAAATAAATCTTTTGTCATCTCTATTACTTAAAGCTAATTTATTTATTGTAATTGTATATAGTTCATGTTTAAAACTTCTAATACAAGTCATTTCTCTATATTGTTCTTGATCATCAAATAAACATTTCTTAAAATCATCCATATGTAATGTTTTATCAACAACACTTTTCTTAATACCTTTACATTTTACAGGATTTTTATTATTAAATTCATAACTATATAATTTTGATCTTAAACCACAATATTCTTCTAATATTTCACCATTTAACTCATCTTTAAATTTACCAATTATTTTTTTATTCTTTTCACTATAGCATTCATGTTCTTTCTTATAATCACTTGTATCAAATTCATTAATATTTTCTTTAATAATTTTATATGGATCCTTTTTAAATTCTATAAAATAACTGTCTGTATCCATATATAATAACCTTATATTTGGATCAAACTTCTTTAATTTTTCATAATAAAATTGATACATATGTAATTTTGATAAATCAAGTACTGAAAATCCTATATAGATTGGTTTATCAAACTTAACCTTTTCTTTTATCATATGTGAAGCAATACAGTCTTTATCAAATATACTAAATGTTTTAAAATTAGGTTTTTTTGCTTGTTTTAATGAAAACTTTTCATCACCTAATTTAATATCACGTCTATTTCTAACATTTTCCATAGTTTTTCCAAAAACACTATTATTCATCAATTTAAAAAAGTCTTTTTCAAAATCTGATGTTGATTTGGATCTTAATTTGGTATTTAATTCAATATATTTTTTCATATAATCATCTTGATCAAATGCTATAACTCTATTAACTTTCTTTAATTTTAATCCTTTTTGTAGATAATATTTTAAGTTTCTTGAATTAATAACATAATCTTTTTTATCAAATAATGTTGTGCAAAGCTTATTATTATAATGTTCAGGTGCTAATGGTAAATCTTTATGATTATCATGTAATTCAATAGGATATTCTAAATCAACATCTAATATGTATCCATATTCAGCATTTTCATCTAATTCTAATATTGTTTCTTCCCATTCATTTAATGTATATGTATTAGGATTCATCCATGTTATATCTTTATAAGGTAATTTTTGACTTAAAGCTCATCCATATAGATTATTTGCATCTATATATAACATATAATTTTTAGGTTTTGTTTTATCATAATTTTTTGTATATTTATTATTTGCTTTACAATATCTAGTTATACATTGTGAAATACCACCTCTAATACCTTTTTCAATCATTAAATACATATTATAATCACTTATTAATTCTAGTTTAATTTTTGTTAATTTTAACATAGAATCCCAAGCTAATGATGGTGATGTTAGATAATGTGCTGGATCTAATTGATAATTTTTCAAACAAACAGATCTAAAATTTTCAAATATATCAGCTAATAAAAGAACATCTTGAATATTATATAAATCTGAATAATTACCTAATGTTTTTACTTTTAATTTATTCCAAACTTTTATATAACGTTTATAATCATCATCACTTATATTTTCATTAGTTAAACAACTATAAAATTGATCTTTTTCTAATATTTTATCATAGTTTAATTTTTCAACATTATCAATAAATTCATATGGAAATACACCTTTAGAAGTTAATATTTTTAAAGTTTCATTATCATATTCAATTATATCATTTTCTTTTATAAATTTATTTATATGCTTAAATTCTTTAAGATTTTTAGCTAATTTTTCAATTGATGTAGCCATAAATCTAAATGTATCTACAAATGAGAATTTTATAAATTTTCTAGGTTTATCACCTTCAAATTCATAACCATAACCAGAATTTACTGAATAGTTTATATATTTTTCATCTGTATTGGCTAACAAATCAATTTTACCATATTTTTTAGCTAATTCTTTTATAAACAAATGTGTATCATAATTTGAACTATTATGACAGAATATAGGAATATTTTGAGGAAATTTTAGATTTAAATTACAATTTAAATGTGCAGCACCCCTAAATTTTCCTGTTAAATGACAATGATCTCTTACTTTTATTCTTTTATCATTATCAAAACCACTATTTTCACAAATATGACAAATATTTGTTTTCTGATAATTAATTTCTTCTTCATTAGTTAAATTCATAGGCTTTTTATTTTTTGAATTATATTTTTTAGCTATATATTTTGAAATTTCATCTAAATATTCAAATAATTTATTTGGTACATTTATTAATTCCTCTTCATTTTTTGCTCTATAACAAATAGGTTTATACATTTTATTAGTTACTCTAGATACTAAATAGATTGTAAATCCATATGGTTTATGTTTTTGAATTTTATTTGTATATGAGCAATTTGGATTATTTTTACAATTATCAATCTTTTCTAATATACTTTCAAAATCCATATAAATTACATATGGATGTTCAAACTTTTTATAATAATTTTTAAAACTTACAGTTTGACCTTTAAATGGCATTATAGGTCTACAAGGTTCTAATGATTTACATATCTCTAAATGATTATTCAAGTCTTTATTTTTGTAGAAATGAGTCAAACATCTTCTACAAATATATTTTTTATTTTTATTTTTTTGTGTTAATTGCTTAGATACTAACTTACTTAAATCAGTAATCAATATATAATGAGAATTATTACCAATTTTATAATATAATAAATCAATTTCTAGTTTTGAATTATAATGTTCAGATATTTGTAATGGCACTATTTTTTCATCTTCATCAATTCTATAAATATTTATTGACATTGATGGATAGTTATATTTAGAATCAAATGATCTTTTTTCAAATAATTTAATATCTTTCAATGATATTGGATAATCAAAACCTTTAAAAATATCATCATTTATATATTTTTGATATTGTTTAACTCTTTCAGCATGTTCGTTTGGTTTATCAATAGCACATCTAATTGCATAAATAAAACAATATTCATCTTTATTTTTAAAATTTACACAACATTTTTTATTCTTAATTTCATTTGGTAATTCTATATATGATCCAGCATTTAATGAATTATTTTTAGATAATTTTAGATTTAGTTCAACACATCTTTTTAATGACCAACCAGAGCCTTTTGATGGTTGATTTAGTTGTTCTCTAACTATTAATTTCTTAAATTGATCATCAATAAAATCATCTATATTTAAAATATCTGAACTTTTTATGCAAAAATACATATTACTATTTTGGATTTCACCATTTATTAATTTTCTTTCATATTCACATTCTAAAGCCATCTGTCCTTTAATATTTTTAAATTTTTGTTTTTCTATCAATTTTTTTATTTCATTTCTTTGAGTTTCTAAATAATCATTAATATCTAAATCATCATTTAAATTTGTTAAAATATAATCTTGAAAATATCCTTTTAATGACGAAGCTTCTTGAATATTTATTATATTTTCTTTTGGAATTGGTCTATTTTTAAAATAATCATTTAATAATCCAATCAATTCTTTTCTAGTTTTATTAACAATTTTAATACTATTTTTAATTGATAAATTTTGAATATATTTAAATGATCTATATTCTAAATTATTTGGATTTTCTTTAATTTTGTTTAATCTTTTAATTAGTTCATCTCTAGATAAATTTTCATAATTTCTGACAGATAATTTTTTTGCAATTTCATTTAATTTTTCTATATTAAATAATGAATAATTTGTAAGATCAAATGTTTCTTTAATATTTGTTAATTCATCTAAAGTTTTATTTTTATAATTATATATATTATTATTTTTACACCAATGTTTTAATTCAAATATTTTATTATCATATTTTTGTTTATTTAATAAATGTTTAGTTGAGTTATAATGTCTATCATAATTTTTATATAATATATTTTTATTACAATAAGGACAATTAATATTTTTATTTGTTCGCTCCATTTATTAGGGGTGAAATTCTTTATTTATTAAAAATAATTTTTACTTAGAAATAAAACTCTTAAAAATATAAGAAGTATTTCCACTTTTTACTAGGTAATTTATAGTTTAAATCATATTTTTTTAATAAAATTTGAATTTTTTTAAAACAAGTAAAATTTTGTCTTCATTTTTTTATCATATTTTTAAATTTTCTAGTTTTGTTATATTTTTGTCATGAATTTTAGTTTCTAAATGTCTTAAATAATTATTAGTCCATTTAATATTTCTTCCACATTCACAAAATTGTGGTTTTAAAAACATTTCTCTAATACATTGTATACAAATTGCATTTTTTCTATCTTTACTATAATGATAATTATTAAAATTTGAAATATCTTTAATTTCTTTACATTTATGACATTGTTTTTCATTTAATTCAATAACTTTAATATTATCATATAATTTTTTATAATACGAATCCTTACATTCTTTACAATAATGATATAACCCATCTTTAGTATTTTTATCTTTATAAAATTTAGATATATCTTTATATAATTTACACCTTAAACATTTCTTTTCCATTTATATAAAATAAAATTTACAAATTGGTTTTTTTCAATTCATATTCATAAAAATTTCCAATAATATCTTCATTATTTTGATCTTTTATACTATAAGTAACAGGATTTGTATTATTAATTTTAGAAATTATAAATATTTCTCTAGACCAATTATTTTTATATTTATTAGAAAATGTTGATTTTTTATTTCCAATTCTAACTCTATCATTTATTTTAAATTTTGATTTGGTTATTATTTTTGGTGGTTTATATTTAAAAACAGTATCTAATAAATCCTTTTCATTATTTTTATTTACTTCAATTGGTTTCATTTTAATTGTTGAATGATATGAATTATTATATTCTTTAACAATTTTTGGTAAAATATTTATCCATCTATAATTTTTATTAATTTCAAACTGTATTTTCATTTTTTCATTTTGTGTTCTATTATACCTTTCTATTATACTTGATTTTTCTTCATTTTCTGTATGATACAATTTAATATTGTATTTATTTAATATTTCATTAAATTCTTTATTGATAAATTCTAATCCTTTATCTGTATGTAAAAGATTAGGTGATTTATGATTAATTTTAATTGCCTTAATTATTTCTTCAAATGCTCTAGAAACTGTTTTTCCATCTTTTTTCTTTAATGGTTTTGACCAAACATATTTTGAGAAAGTATCTATCACATTTAACATATATTTATAACCATCATTTTCTTTTTCATAATTTTTCATTATAATTAAATCTGCTGCCCATAAATCATCAATACCTAATGTAATTATTTTTCTTTTTAAAAATTTCTTTCTAATTGGAGCATGAATTTCATTTGCTTCAATTATTTGTTCATTTTTAGTTAATTCTTTTTTAATTATAGGTTTAACTTCTTTTTTTAAAATTTTACTTTTATTTGTTTTACAAATTGAACATTTAGTAGCAATTCTATATAATCCATTTTTCATTTCAACAATTTGTGGATTAATATTTTTAGTTTTTTTCTTACATTTGTGACAATGAATTGGTTCATTCATTTATGTATAATTTTTTTTTAAATAAATGGATATGTGTTATAGATGTCATAATCAAACTAATTTTACTATTATTGGAAATTGTGTAGGATGTAATATATGTAAAAGAATTATTTATGAAAAAAAGATTAAGAGAAAAAGTAATAAGAATAAACATCTTAAACATGTTTTAAGAGAATTTAACCATTTTCAACCATATAAAACACAACAATTAATTAATGAATTATATATTTTATGTATTTCCAATCATTTTGAAATAACACCTAAGAATATAAAATTATTTTTAAAACAAAGGAATTGTACAAATTGGATATTTTACTATCAATTTTTAAACAAAATATACAATATTGATTTTGAATTAAATAATGAAGATAAAGAAAAAATTACACTATTTTTTAATAAATATTTATGTTTTAAGAAAAGTAATATATCATACAAAAAATTATTACCTATGATTTTTAAATACTTAAATATGGATTTTTGTATAAAACCTAATTATGATAATGACTTTTTAACATATCTATCACAAACAAGTTTGTGATATTTTTTCCTATATAAATGGATCTGCTAGAAGAAATTAATAATATTGGAGAATTAAGATTTAAAGAATATAAACCATTAAAAAGTTTAAATTTAAATGAAAAATATAAAATTGAAAAATTTGAAAGAATTAAAGATAAATATGGATATACTATTATTGTTGAATTAGAAAAATGTAAAGTACATTTACCAAAAAGATTTACTAATGTAATTGATGATAAATCGATTAAAGAATTAAATAAAAAAGATTTACATTTAATTATCACTGATATTAAGACTTTTGATGATAAAGAAACTGCTTTAGTTAAATTTGAATAAAATTTTATTGATACCTTATAATTTTACTTGTTTTAAAAAAATTCAAATTTTATTGAAAAAATACTCTAGAAAACTTAAATTGACTTATGAAAAGTCAACTATTAATTTTATTGAAAAAATACTTATAAAATGTGATAATTTTACTTGTTTTTAAAAAAATTTTATTTTGAAGAAAATTTAGGCATATTTGTTAAAAATTTCATTAAAATTGCATATTTTTTAAGACAATTTGACAAAAGCTGAAAATTGGCCAAAAAATGGCAAAAATATTGCATAATTGTATTAAAAAACTGTGAAATTTGTTTGATTTTTGATTGTCTCCAAAAGTGTCCTAGAAGTAACATGATACTATCTACTTATATATATATATATAGATATATATATATGTGTGTGTCCGTGGTACCGATAACTTTTGAAGCGGACCTCCGATTTTGATCAAATTTGGTATGAAGGTGTAAGACCAGGTCTATTTTCATGAGTTCGCGAACTAGCATTGTCGGCTTATGGGAACGGGGTTTTATGGGGTTTCAAAGGGGTCAAAAATGGGTTTTTAGCCTACTCTGGTACTCTATAAATAGATATAAACAGAATATCAAACACAGGTATCTCTAAATAAGACCCCTCAAACACAAGCTCCTCATTGAATTTTGATAAATCTGATCTCCTTTTAAATTCAAAACCATTTTTTACTAATTGATGCTCTTTCTTTTGCACGAGACTTAAGATATAAATACTATTGTTCAACAACGGATCCGATACCAAACTCAGATGACATACCACAATGTTTGAGGAAATTTAAAGGCAAACCTGAAGTTGAACCTCAACCACTCCCACCCAACCATCCTATTGAACAATTTATCAGTTTCATATTATCAAACTTGTCGAGTTCTACCTTTGAAGACTCTTTAAAGAAAGGGCAAAATGTAACAGCTTCTGAAAGAAAAGCAATAAAAAATTTGAAAAACAACAAAGATATTATCATTTTACCAGCCGACAAAGGAAATAAAATAGTTATTCAAAACCTAACTGACTATGTGGCTGAAGCTGATCGCCAATTGTCAGACGCAACATCTTATACACTTCTGGATGAGGATCCAACAGCTGATTTTGGTGAGAGACTTACCCAATTTATTCTAAAACATGGTTCAGAGGAAGGCCTTAATAAAAAGACGATAAACATGTTAATTCCAAGAAATCCTCGTACTCCAACATTTTATATTCTACCCAAGATTCATAAAAATATCAGACCACCACCGGGACGCCCCATTGTTGCTAGCTATGGTGGCCCGACAGAAAGAATATCAGGATTCATAGACGATCAACTACAACATTTTGTGAAAGAACTCCCTTCCCATGTAAAAAATACTGATGATTTTTTGGAAAAACTCCAGAAAATAAATCAGCCTTTAAAACAAGGCACTATACTTGTCACAGCAGATGTCTCCTCACTGTACACAAATATCCCACATAGTGAGGGAATTGAAGCCATAAAAGAATTTCTTGATTCCAGGCCAGCAAATTCACTCCCATCGACTAAATTCTTGACAAGTTTAGTTAGATTCATCTTAACAATGAACGCTTTCAAGTTTCAAGACAGAACCTACTTGCAAATAAATGGGACGGCTATGGGAACACGAATGGCTCCGAGCTATGCAAACTTGTTTATGGGCCGATTTGAAAAGAATTTCCTGAAATCACAAGACTATCTACCACTTGTATGGTACAGATTCATAGATGACATATTTTTTATATGGGAGTATGGAGAGGAACTCTTAAAGAAATTTTTACAATCCCTGAATGAGTTTTCTTCACTGCATTTCACATGGAATTACTCCCTAACGTCAATTACTTTCCTTGATGTTGATATTATACTTGAATCCGGACATATTAAAACTAAACTACACCTAAAAGAAACCAATGCTATGCAATACCTAAACTATAAGAGTTGTCATCCAACTTACATAAAGAAATCTATTCCAAAAAGCCTTTCTTTCAGAGCTAAGAAGATATTCAGTGAAAATGCAGATTTTTTGGAATATATAAAAAAGTTGACAACTTCTCTTAAAGGTTCTGGGTACCCTGAAAAAGTTATTAAAAATCAAATGAACAAACCAAAAAATCAAGGGAAAGGGCAGTTTATTAAAAATGAACCCAAATTTATTACACAATTTTATCCAGGACTCCACAAAATAAATAGTTTAATAAAGACATCCTTTCATATTTTACAGTCCTCGCCAGACACAAAGAAATTGTTTTCCAAACCTCCACGAGTCATTTTTAAAAGACCACCGAACCTCAAAAATATGTTGGTAAAAACCGATTTGACCAAAAGGACTCGACCGCAAAAGAACATATCAAAACCATGCGGGAAACCAAGATGTGGTACTTGCAAAATCATTGAAACTCCTAGCACGACATTTCAAAGCAGCTCAACAAGAAAAATATACCCAATCAGAGGAGAAATGGATTGTAACAGTAAAAATGTTATTTATCAATTAAACTGCAAGTTCTGCGATAAACAATACATAGGTCAAACGTCCAACTATTTGAGAGTGAGGATGACGGGACATCGTGCCGACATTAATCATGTAGATCAAGACAAGCCTGTAGCGAAACATGCAAATTTTCACGATAAGAACAAAATAGAAGATTGCTACAGACTTAAAGCCATTAATAAGGTTCAAGTCGACCAAAACAAAAATGTTAATTCTATAAATCTCAGACGCTCTGAATTGGCCCATCAACTGGTACTTCAAACTAGACACCCCACTGGCCTAAATCTGAGATGAAAACATAATTAATGAATTATATACTGACTCAAGGCTATTAAATACCGACTTACCTCCTTCTCCATCTGCAAAAGTATTTTTTACCAGCTGTGTTTTGGTTTTGATTTTGTCAATCTTGTTCATTTGTTTTATTTTATCTATTTTTATATTGTACATATTTATACACTTTATTTTATTTTATACTTATCTGAAGAAGTCCACTGGATGGACGAAAATTAATAAATATTGTTTGTTAAACTTGTAACAAGATGAGAATTTATTTGATATGTATAGCCATTTGGTATATAAAATACTGAAGATATCTGGAGCCTTCCGGTAACCTATCATCTCCTCTTGCTATCAAGTTTATTATGTTTTGTTGTTGGAAATATTTATATTTTTGTTATTTTTGTTAATTTTGTTCAATTTTTGGTGATTTATTTTGTGTGAACCATGGATTTGACATACAACAAATTAATTAAACGATTTAAATACCACTCGATGAAGATTGCCAAACTAAACTGTCATATTTTATTTATTAGTTCTTGTCTAGCGCTAGGTTTGTGTCCAAAAGGATTTGATATCAAACTACCTACTTCTGGGTTGCCTGTTGAATTACATAAAGAAGTTAATCTTATAGGACTAAAAACTAGCTTCCAATTATGTTCCGTAGTTTTAAGATCATACCGATGTATGGCAAAAGAACACGGAGCAACACTAGCTGGAATCTATAAAGAAATATCTGAATCATTCAATGACACTAAGTATATGCCTCACATAAATGAGTTTTTAATGAAAATTGACAATTTTGTCTCTAAGAAAACCCTCAACTTACGTAAAAAACTGTTGAATCTATTAACTGAATATAAAAAAGACTGTTTGGATCTCAAAGAAAGGAGAGAAATTATTTCCAAAATTTCCATCTATGGTCATGCATTTTCAGTAAATACTGAAACAAATGCGAATGATAGTACTATGCAACCAGTATCATCAAATTTGGAAATAATAAGCCAACCTTCTGTAATTTTGAATGTAACTAAAGATAACAATGAAAACTCTTTAGGATATATACCACCATTACAAACTGAGAGTGTTGGTCAACCAACCCCATATAATTTAGATATTATCAATCAATCATTTGAAAATACAGATGAACCTGATAACATTGAAAATCTATCCAACCATAACTTATCAAATGATGAAATATCTGTATTATCAAAGGGCCTAACTTTTTGTCCAACCCCCAAGTTTGATCAGATATCATTAATTAAAGATGCTCTTTCTTTTGCACGAGACTTAAGATATAAATACTATTGTTCAACAACGGATCCGATACCAAACTCAGATGACATACCACAATGTTTGAGGAAATTTAAAGGCAAACCTGAAGTTGAACCTCAACCACTCCCACCCAACCATCCTATTGAACAATTTATCAGTTTCATATTATCAAACTTGTCGAGTTCTACCTTTGAAGACTCTTTAAAGAAAGGGCAAAATGTAACAGCTTCTGAAAGAAAAGCAATAAAAAATTTGAAAAACAACAAAGATATTATCATTTTACCAGCCGACAAAGGAAATAAAATAGTTATTCAAAACCTAACTGACTATGTGGCTGAAGCTGATCGCCAATTGTCAGACGCAACATCTTATACACTTCTGGATGAGGATCCAACAGCTGATTTTGGTGAGAGACTTACCCAATTTATTCTAAAACATGGTTCAGAGGAAGGCCTTAATAAAAAGACGATAAACATGTTAATTCCAAGAAATCCTCGTACTCCAACATTTTATATTCTACCCAAGATTCATAAAAATATCAGACCACCACCGGGACGCCCCATTGTTGCTAGCTATGGTGGCCCGACAGAAAGAATATCAGGATTCATAGACGATCAACTACAACATTTTGTGAAAGAACTCCCTTCCCATGTAAAAAATACTGATGATTTTTTGGAAAAACTCCAGAAAATAAATCAGCCTTTAAAACAAGGCACTATACTTGTCACAGCAGATGTCTCCTCACTGTACACAAATATCCCACATAGTGAGGGAATTGAAGCCATAAAAGAATTTCTTGATTCCAGGCCAGCAAATTCACTCCCATCGACTAAATTCTTGACAAGTTTAGTTAGATTCATCTTAACAATGAACGCTTTCAAGTTTCAAGACAGAACCTACTTGCAAATAAATGGGACGGCTATGGGAACACGAATGGCTCCGAGCTATGCAAACTTGTTTATGGGCCGATTTGAAAAGAATTTCCTGAAATCACAAGACTATCTACCACTTGTATGGTACAGATTCATAGATGACATATTTTTTATATGGGAGTATGGAGAGGAACTCTTAAAGAAATTTTTACAATCCCTGAATGAGTTTTCTTCACTGCATTTCACATGGAATTACTCCCTAACGTCAATTACTTTCCTTGATGTTGATATTATACTTGAATCCGGACATATTAAAACTAAACTACACCTAAAAGAAACCAATGCTATGCAATACCTAAACTATAAGAGTTGTCATCCAACTTACATAAAGAAATCTATTCCAAAAAGCCTTTCTTTCAGAGCTAAGAAGATATTCAGTGAAAATGCAGATTTTTTGGAATATATAAAAAAGTTGACAACTTCTCTTAAAGGTTCTGGGTACCCTGAAAAAGTTATTAAAAATCAAATGAACAAACCAAAAAATCAAGGGAAAGGGCAGTTTATTAAAAATGAACCCAAATTTATTACACAATTTTATCCAGGACTCCACAAAATAAATAGTTTAATAAAGACATCCTTTCATATTTTACAGTCCTCGCCAGACACAAAGAAATTGTTTTCCAAACCTCCACGAGTCATTTTTAAAAGACCACCGAACCTCAAAAATATGTTGGTAAAAACCGATTTGACCAAAAGGACTCGACCGCAAAAGAACATATCAAAACCATGCGGGAAACCAAGATGTGGTACTTGCAAAATCATTGAAACTCCTAGCACGACATTTCAAAGCAGCTCAACAAGAAAAATATACCCAATCAGAGGAGAAATGGATTGTAACAGTAAAAATGTTATTTATCAATTAAACTGCAAGTTCTGCGATAAACAATACATAGGTCAAACGTCCAACTATTTGAGAGTGAGGATGACGGGACATCGTGCCGACATTAATCATGTAGATCAAGACAAGCCTGTAGCGAAACATGCAAATTTTCACGATAAGAACAAAATAGAAGATTGCTACAGACTTAAAGCCATTAATAAGGTTCAAGTCGACCAAAACAAAAATGTTAATTCTATAAATCTCAGACGCTCTGAATTGGCCCATCAACTGGTACTTCAAACTAGACACCCCACTGGCCTAAATCTGAGATGAAAACATAATTAATGAATTATATACTGACTCAAGGCTATTAAATACCGACTTACCTCCTTCTCCATCTGCAAAAGTATTTTTTACCAGCTGTGTTTTGGTTTTGATTTTGTCAATCTTGTTCATTTGTTTTATTTTATCTATTTTTATATTGTACATATTTATACACTTTATTTTATTTTATACTTATCTGAAGAAGTCCACTGGATGGACGAAAATTAATAAATATTGTTTGTTAAACTTGTAACAAGATGAGAATTTATTTGATATATATATATATAGATATATATATATATATATAGATATATATATACATACATATGAAAATGAACGAATGGTGTTTTTGTCTTCTGGGGACCTCAAAATGAAAAAGTAAAGTGGTCCCGGGCTTAGGTCTTACCATGACTACTACCGTAATAGCGTATTCCCTATAGGGAAATTCGCTAAAATCCAGCAAAAAAAAGCAAAAATCCTCATCTCTTAAGACATTTTGTAGACCTATAGTTTTATTTAATGTCGCAAATCAAATATCGATCCTTCCAAGTATTCCAAATTCAGTACACACAATAATGCGTTTGTCACTCGTGTTATATTTCTTGACTTTGTCATTAAAATGTTTAATGTTTGGAATACCACCAACAGTTTAAGGCACGATCCTGAACCTCTATAGGCCTAATCAACCAAGTGTGACAGAAAAACAAGCTTTTAATATTACATTCACAGAGCCAACTTGAACAATTGTATTAATTTCTAAAACACTTTTGATTAAAACTATTTTTGCTTTTTGTTTGATTTAGTATTTGATAAATAACTAAATTGGGGCCTAGGAGGCAACAGATTCTTCAAAGTAATTCTAATGTTCAATGTTTTTTTATTCGTTCCATTACCTACTATATGATTTCCCCAGTGTAAATGTTGCTCATCTCCAACGCAACCCATTTTTCTATCACTCATTTACCTTTCCACACAAAGCTATATAATTCACTATTTAAACACAAGGCACACCAACACGTACAATATTATGCACAACAGAACCCAGACGGACGATTGCATCACAAGGGAACTGACAGTCACATTTTTGGCACTGATGAATGTTGGTACAAATACAAATGCTTTATTGCCATTGACCACAGTACAGTGAAATAGGCAGTCACAGTTCAGTTATACAGAAATTCTCCACATCAGTAATTTACAGATATTTAAATAAAATCATAATTATCTAAATTTGATGAAACAAGATACTTTACATAAAAATAAAACTAAATTAAAAAAACTACATTAAAAAACTAAGTCAACCTCATGATTTAAGAATTCCTCAGTTGAATAAAAAGGATTGACTGATAAACACTGCAAAGTTTTCTTCCTAAAAATATTAATCGAAACCGTTCGAGCAGACTCATCCTGTTTGTTATAAAATTTAATACAGTTCGCTCTGTGGGAAGACCCAAATTTAGTCAGCCTGTGTTGTGGTATACCGTATTAAGTTTAGATTTATTTCGCGTATTATGGCTGTGAATTTCTTCTCTGGTAAAATTTAAATGTGTTTTTGTATAAATTAAAATGTGATATACATATAAATTTATCATAGTTAAAATCTTTGTTTGTACATAGTGGTCTGCAATGGTCCAAATAGCCAGCTCCTCAAAGAGTTCGGATGACTTTCTTTTGAATCAACAAAATGTCATGTACCGCCGATGAGTGACCCCAGAGAATAAGCCCATATGAAATGTGAGATTGAAAAAAGGTAGCAGTGGCTGGAGCAGTGGCGTGCGCAGCATAGGGCGCCGGGCAGAGCGTTGTGTGTGCCTGCGTGAGTGAGGTGCCCGTATGCGTGTCTCAATTTGATTTTACAAGAGTGCTAGGACGCCGTGGCTGGTGTCCGCCACTACGGTCCCAGCCAGCCGCGATAGAATGAGAAACGAAATCGTCGTCGATTTTGGATTTATATCGGTACGATCTGCTTCTATCTTAATCTTATGATCCATACAATTGTCATTCTGTTAAATACATACAATACTTAAAATAATATTTTTGTTCATTTATTTATTTTGGTTTTTTAATCAATTTGCTAGGAGGGGGCGTCTGGGAGTCCTAATGGGGGAGCCGCCACTCGGACAGCCTTAAACTAATATCCAACAATGAAATGTGATACCTGTTTAAAAAAACCGCATTAGTCGTTCGTTTTAGAGTATAACACTAGTAGAAAACTATGGCTGTCGTCTGCTAGTGCTTTAAACAGTGCTTGATTCGTGGTGAATTGTTTTTAAGTGTTTCGGACATTTACCTGATGGGACGTTACTTAACTGGGCAAATGTGCTTACTTTCATGCTCCATTTGACTAAGGTATTATAGGTTTTGATTTTCTTCAAGACATTTCCTTGGGGCAGTCAAGCAAACTTGAGACTCATGCCGCATGTTTATTTTAACCTACAAGTGTAGCATATAAACAAGTCAGACAATCTGCAATCTGCAACAGGTCCAGTTTTTTTCACTGCCAAACCACTGCCATCACAATCACGCTGACTTCAAACTCATATTATATTAAGTGGTGTATACGACACTCTTACGAACTGCATGTAAAATTCTCTCTTAGTCGCATTGATACTGCATGAACTATTGTTAATCTTATAATAGTTTTTAAGATAAGAATTTCTTTGGCATGTGCATGATACTATAACAAATAAACACCTTTGGATTTTTGTTGTTGTTTTTTGTCGGAGACATAGAACAGCAATGACAAGCATTGAGAATCCTTGTGGGGTGTGTTTAAAAGAAGTCACCACTCGCCAGCATGGGGTTCAATGCCGCAAAAATTGTGAAAGATGGTTTCACAAGGATTGCGTGAAAATGTCAACCACGGAATATTCTCGTCTGTCTAGTGATATTAATATAATTTGGGACTGCATGCGAGCAGACTGTACTCAGGATGCTCTTAATCCACCTTCGATCCTTAGTGAATTGAAGAAACTTTCGGATGTCGTCAATAGCATCAATGAAAAGGTTGATGGGATTAAGAAAACTGAACTGATGGAAATAAAAAATGATATTAAATCGGTGACTTCCAAATTGAACTCTATTGAGAAGAGAATTTCTTCTTCGGAGAAGCGTATTGACAACTTGGGAGATAAGATTACTAAATTGGATGCTGAGGTTCATGAGAAATATCGGAACCCTAACGATTTGGGGTCAGATCAGCAGTTTCTCTCACAAAGTGCTATCATAGAAGAACTCAACGAACGCCGAAGAAGAGCTCGCAATGTTATGGTGTTTGGGCTTGAAGAGAATAGATCAACCAAGTTGGAAGATAGAAAGAAGCACGACTTCGAAGCTTTAACTAGTCTTCTCAAGCTGATAAACTCATCTGTTGTCCCAGCCTCTCTTCATATCAATCGCCTTGGGAAGCTCCAGAAGGACAAAACTCGCCCTATGAAAGTTACCTTCAACACTGAATTAGAAGCAATTGGTGTTCTGCGTGATTTTGCTCGTTGGAACAAGGATGGAAGCGATTTTCAAGGAGTTGCCCTCAGCAATGACAGAACGAAGTTGGAGTTGGATCAACTCAGGAAACTTCGGACTGACCTTGAATCCCGTAAAAATGCCGGAGAAAGCAATCTGACAATTAAGTATATTGATGGAGTCCCTAAGATTGTCACAAAAAACTGAGAAGGTTCAGCGGATCACCATCATTGTACTTTTATTACCAAAATGTGAATGGTCTCAGGACTAAATTAAACAACTTCAAGCAGACTGCAACATCTAGTTTTTTCAAAGTGATAATGCTTACTGAGACTAATTTAACTGAGGACCACAATTCTAGTGAAATTTTTGTCGATGCAGCCTACAATGTCTACAGGTCTGATAGGTCACTTTTGAATAGCAATAAGAAGAGTGGAGGAGGTGTTTTGGTGGCAATCTCTAGGGACATGATGAGTCATGAGCTGGGATCGGTCTCAAGGTCTTTCGAATGTGTTTTTGTGTCTGTTACCCTGGGACTTGGACATGTTGTCATCGTTGGTTGTGTCTACATTCCTCCTCAACAACCAGCAGCTGTTTACCAGGAGTTTTGTGAGATCGCTGAAAAGATCTTTGGTCAGTGTCAAAACCATTCTTCTATCTTAATCTGCGGTGATTTCAACCTTCCTCTTGCAAGCTGGAATCCAGGTTCTTGTCCAACATCCTACAGCAATCGTCTGTTATTGAACTTATCAGCCTTTTTGGATGCAAGGCAGTTAAATGAAATCCCAAACTCAAATGGCAACATTTTAGACTTGGTTTTCTCTTCTGAAAATGATTTATCTATAGGAGTGTCAATAGATCCACTTACATCACCAGATGCTAACCACCCTCCACTGTGCATCACCTATCCTAACCCTCTTCAAATAAAGGATCTACGTGGAAATATTGAATACTTGAACTTCAGGAAATGTGATCTAGAGAAGATATATTTGGCTCTGAACGATTGTAACTTGATTGACTTTTCAGGAGACATCAATGCACAGTTCAACTATTTTATTTCGACAGTTGGTGACATTGTCACGAGATTCACTCCTACTCGTAGAATCAGACCTTCAACATTCCCTTTCTGGTACTCAAATGAGCTTAAGGCAAAAATAATAGAAAAGAAAAGGTTGCATAGAAAATACAAACAAAATATGGACTTGGCAACTTATTTTCAATTTTCACTGGCAAGACAACAATGTAAAGCTTTAACTGAAGAATGTTATAGGAACTACCTAAGCCACGTTGAAGATGCTGTTCCTTGTGACATGAGGGTATTTTGGAGTTTCGTAAAATCGACTAGATATTCTTCTATGAACACTAGTATCCTTCAGTATGAGGGTGTGGCAGCAGTAAGTCCCAAGGATAAATGCCAGTTGTTTGCAAATTTCTTTGCCTCTGTTTACTCACAACCTGCAGCCGATGATCACAAGTTTGAATTTGGCAACACACACAGCATTTCTACGTGTTTGTTTAGTAGGGATGAAGTTTCCGAGGTTCTCAGCAAGTTGGATGTATCAAAGGGATGTGGTCCAAACAACATCCCCCCTTCAGTTCTTAACCACTGCAAAAACATTCTTTCTGGTCCTCTCTGCACCCTTTTCAACAACTCAGTATCAGCAGGAATTTTCCCGGACATCTTGAAAGCTGGCTATGTCATACCTGTCTATAAGTCTGGAGCCCATAAGGATGTTACAAATTATAGACCTGTTACCTTATTACCTTCGGTGGCCAAGGTTTTCGAACAGCTCATTCTCAAGAAACTGGGATCATTCTTCTCTTCTATAATAGGTGATGAGCAACACGGATTTATGTCGGGACGATCAGTCTCTTCCAATTTGGTTTTGTTTCAAGAACACATTTTCGCCTCAATTGCCAAGGGTCACCAAGTAGATGCAGTATATATTGATCTGTCTAAGGCCTTTGATAGAGTCAGCCATCCAATTTTGTTAGCAAAACTTGAGGGTTATGGCATTAGAGGTGATCTGCTCAACTGGTTCCAAAGTTACCTTTCCAACAGACGCCTTCAAGTTCGTTATGAAAATGAATTATCTTTGGAGTTTGTAGCATCTTCGGGAGTGCCACAGGGTTCTCACCTTGGACCTTATTTGTTTAATGTCTTCACTAATGACGTCACTTCACTTAAGCACATCAACATTCTTCTCTTCGCTGATGACATGAAACTCTTTCTTGAAATAAAACAAGAATCAGACTGTCACATCTTACAGCAGGCTCTGCAGAGTGTCGATCTTTGGTGTTTGGAAAATGAAATGAAAGTAAATGCTAGAAAATGTAGTGTGATAACATATGCCCGGAAGAAGCACAAAATTTACTTTGACTACAGCCTTGATGGATCTTTTATTGGCAGAGTGAGCGTTGTGAAGGATCTGGGAGTATTACTGTCTGAAGATTTATCATCCAGTCATCATATTACCAACATTTGTAACAAAGCCAATAGAATGTTGGGGTTTATAATGCGCTCAACAACTGGGATTACCAATCTGGTCGCTCTGAAGACAATTTACTGTTCACTCGTGCGACAGTTATTAGAATACTCGTCAGTAGTTTGGTCGCCTTATTTGATCAGCCAAATCAGAGACATTGAGAAGATCCAAGATCGGTTTTTAAGGCTTGTGGGTGTCAGATTGGGGATACCATATAGAGAGGTGTCTATCCAGGAGATGGCGAGGATAATGGATCTGATCCCACTTGACATCAGGCGGAGGGTGCAAGATGTGGTGTGGCTTCACAAGATTTTAAACAACAAGGTCGACTGTTCTGCACTACTTCAGCTTATCTTCTTCAGGGCGCAAGGTGGGACAAGGTCTCAAGATCTATTTGGAAGAAGATGTCACCCTACAAATTACCAAGCAAACTCTACCATGGCGAGAATCCAACGCTTGGGTAATATCGTCTGCAGAGACATTGACTTCTTCTGTAGCAGCGAGTTCATCACCAGGAGAAGAGCTTCAGAGATATTCAATTCGTTAGGAACGTGAGCCTGTCTGGTCGTTGCATGGTTATTAAATTATTATTTCATTTTCAATCACATTGCAATATACTTTTTTTATCATGTAGATTTTTTTCTTTTTCAAAAGTGACGGGATATATTATTATCATTGTTGCCAAGATAGTTTGTTGTTATGTTTCTAATGTTTATGCTGTTGATATTAGAATGTTAAGTGTTATACTATTATTGTTAAGAGTGTTTGATGCTGTTTTTCATTAATTTATTGCTTCATTTTCCATAGGTATGTTATTAGTATTTATAATGTTTATGAGTTGATGTTCTCATTTGTAGCATGTAAACACTGAATTGAATTGTAAGCACTAGTAGAAAAGTAAGACTCTCAATGTAAATGGTGTATCCGTTGAAAATAAATAAATAAATAAATAAATAAATAGACTATGTCTTGAGTATATTGCCCGCTATAAACTTTCATTTTAACAGTCATTTCAACAAAATTTATAGCTTCAAACATCCTGAGACAGGTATAGTCAGGCACAGGGGACCGCCGTTACATTTTTAAAGTAACTAACGACTTTTTATTGACAAAACAAATTTAAAAAAATCCAACCCTTAAGTTATTTGAACATTTACCCTAAACCATGTATTTAAATATTTTGACTTGATCACATCTTTTACTTATGTTTAGTTTCTTGTAACATCTCAGGGACTTAAATTGTCCCGAATTAAAATATTGACCCATATATACACTACAGTGTAAAAATTTGTAGACGGATTGATATTTCTTATGGTACCGGTAACCGATTTTAAATGAATCTACCTTTGAACGGGCTTTTTTGACATGATACTCTGAAGATAGCGACACATTAGGAGTTAGATTTAAACTTTGCATTAAATCATTAAACATTGTTTCATTCGTGAATCAAATTGAAGATCTCCATTTGTGAAAAAAAATTGTGCAAATCACATTACTAAGCCTCTATCGGGCGCTTAAATTCGGAAACGCCATCAGGCGCAAGCGTAGGTTGGCTCTGCTATCAGAAAGAATGAAAGAAATCATTCTTTCTAAGAATATTTTCCAAAACACATATTTTTTTATTGGAAAGGATTACTTTTGATGTATTTTAACACTTATAAAGAGACTTTATTCGAAACACCGATGCACTCAGTGGAGCTTATTTTAAGGTGAATATGACTGAAGGGTGAGTGTGATGATTGTGATGGATCCATACTTTCGTGTTGCTTTTTAATATATAGTAACTTATAGGTAATGTTTTTATACATTGTTAATATACAAAAAGTGTTCAAGGAACAAAGTTGCCATGAAGTAAGAATAATTTTCCATGAAGTGGAATTTTATAATATTCCAAAAATGGATAATATTTCAAAATAGGGCCATTTATAACTTGCCATCGACAATCGCAAAGCAGCTCATCCGGTCTGCACACAGGCTTTTCGCCCATGCAGACCACTTCCCGTACTGGCATATTTTTTTTTAAATTTATTAGTAATATAAGTTAAGTAATTGTTTATATAGGCCTATCTATGTCTGTAGTATAAGTTACTTTTAAGTTAACAACTTAAGTCAATGTTAGCAAATATGTGATTTGTATTATTTGTATTTTTTTGAGAATTAAGTCATTTCTGATTTATGAATTAAAAATATGTTCATTATAAATTAAATACCTTATGATTATAATTGTAAAAATTCTATGTTAATTAGAATGATATGAGAAATTTAAATAGGCCTAATAAATTTGTATATCACTAAGTTTAATCTACCTTTGTACTTGTGCTTTAATTTGCTACTTTAATGTGCTTTAATTTTAATGTGCTTTTAATTTGTACTTTAATCTACCTTTGCAGCCAACTTGTGCAGGTAAACTCTAGTATCGAGAGTGTTAATAGCCAGCTCCAGTGTGTCAATAACACTATTTCAACTTTGCAAACTACGGTCAATCAGTTGGTTTCCGAAAATGAAGCTCGAAAAGTTGATTTCAATAATATTGTTGAAGAAAACGAAAAACTTAAAAACGAGGTTGATGAAATCAAACTACAAATGCGAAATATGGAACAATATTCAAGGAAAGATAACATAGAGATTGTGGGCGTGCCTTACGTTAAAGGTGAAAATGTGTATACAATTCTAGGGAAATTAGCGACTATTATTCAGGCTAGATATAACACATACGATATTTCCATAGCGCATAGGCTCCCAGTGACAAACAATTATCCGAACCCAGCTATTATTGTGAAATTTGTGTCGAGGGAGTGTAAAGCAGCGTGGTTGAATGCAGCCTTCGTCCATAGACAAAAACTAATTGCATCTGCTTTGTGTGAATCCTGGACATCTACTAGAATCTACTTCAATGACCACCTCACCGCGCATAATAAAGCAATCCTAGGCAAGGCGCGGAAAGCCGTTCGAGATGGGAAGCTAGCATCCGCCTGGAGCCGAGACTGCAAGCTGTACGCCAAGAGGAAGTCCGACCCGGAGGGCCGCCCCATACCACTGAGAACCATGGAGGACGTGTACAATCTTCTGATGGGATGAAATAACTTCTAATGGACATGCAGAGATATACTTTTTATACCTGTATTTTTTTGTTATAAGTTTATTTCAGACATTATCTTATGAACAGGGTAAGTTATCGATTTATACATAGTTATTAAGAGCAGTAAATATAATAAATATTGGTCATGTAGATTCACCATTTAAAAGTAAAAAAGAATTATTTTCCGCTTATCAATTCTTTGACACTAAATGGTGTTTGAAGTTTAAATACTTTTTTCCCTTGTCTAAATCTAAATTAAATTTGTACATTTTTTTAATTTTGTTCTTAAATAATAATGTAATCTAATATGTTTTAGAAGCTCTTATCAGTAGATTTTTTATTAAAATATTAGACTGTATTATAAAAACATAACGGTTTATTTCTCTCTTTCAAACTGTCATGATTTTATTTTATTTATTTATTTATTTTACTAGGAAAGTTTAAAACATTGCAAACATTGCTTTACAAATTTAATTGTGTAATATAAATAAACTATTTTTAGAATTACATGTAAATAGATTTATTGTATATTATTCTTATTATTTTCAATTCTTAAACGAAATCTAAATATTATGTTTACATAACAAAGTACATTTAGCTTTAATATTAGGCCTAAATTTTTCTAAAATTTTATCTACTCACCATAGTATGAAAGTAGTGCTCAGTAACTTTGTATAATCGTGGATTATTTTATTACGAAAGTAAAAAGTGTTTTTTTCGAGCTATAATGCATTTTTAGTTTTGAAGACTACAAATATTGTTTTGCAAAACTCATGTTACTTAGTGATCCAATTTTAATTAATTTCAGTATTCTATACAAATATATTTAATGTTTTTCTTATTTGTTTTAATTTTAATCAAATTAAACTTTTCTTTCAAATAACAAAGTGTCTTTGTGCTAGGGTTAAATTTGTATATTGTATTGAAATTATATCAATTGGGGGGCAGGGCACGGAAGGATAGTAATGGACACCTTTCGTACGGAACTAGAAAATTACAATAGTGTTCATTGTGAAGTGTATGATAATCATGCACAAGTTACTAGTTTTTTTAATTTAAATTCAGAGAAATGTTTGTCATTCTTTCATTTAAATATCCGAAGTTATTCCAAGAATTATGACGCTGCATTAGTTATGTTAGAAGGGTTAAAATTTAAATTTGATGTAATTGCTTTTACTGAGGCGTGGACAGACGAAGACAAACCAGTTTATGACTTAGAAGGCTACGATGTTTTTACTACGACTAATAACTTTAACAGGAATGACGGTGTAATTGTTTACTTGAACACTGAACTATCTGGATCAATGCGGCAGATAACGCTTGGTCAGTCTACTGGACTCCAACTAGATTTTGTTTTGAACAATAGGCATTACTCAATACTTACTGTGTACCGTAGCCCTGCTATGGACTGTGAGTTATTTTTAAATAGTTTAGAATTATACTACTCAAATAACAACAATGGCTACACCTTTGTATTCATGGGGGATATAAATATCGATACTCTGCCAGAGAGCAACGCTTGTCGCTTTAAAGACGACTACTTGAATGTGCTTTATTCAGCAGGTTTTATTGAACTTATAAAGGTACCAACTAGGGAGGCAGGCAATTCGAAAAGTTGTCTAGATCATATTTTTGTTAAACACTCCGACTGTCACTCAGTGACATCCTGTCTCCTAAAAACTAACATCACTGATCACTATCCTGTTTTTGCAAAGATTGCACTGGCTTACCGCACTGTTGACGCCCCAACCGACAACTTTTACTTGGATTCGAGTGTTCTGGACGGTCTGATGGCGGCTCAGACGTGGGACCATTTTTTTTTTTTTTTTTTTTTTTTTTTGAGGGAGAGGCGGAAAAATGCATTACGCACACAGGTGGCCAGCCTGTAGTGTGGGGCTCCCCTAAAAACGGGTTTACCCACTAAAAAACCTCCTCTACTCTTTAGGAATCTAACCTGGAATTGTTTGTCACATTACGTCAGGCTAGGCCTAAATTTGGCTTACGCCCGTGGGGCTCGCTCCTTATCCAGCCACTCGATCAAGGGATCTGGGCCACTTCGCGGTCCAGATCGGTTTTCTTTTCCAGGAGGATGCCCCGGACGAACTGTGACAAACAATCCCAGTTGCCCTCATCCTCCAAAATCTTTTGGCAGACCGAGTCCACCGAAAATACACCAAAGATTTGTGTGGCCTCCAGGCGGGGCCCTTCCCAACGGGGACAGCGGAAGAATGTGTGTTCCGCATCGTCGGGAACACCCGGGCAATAAATGCAGTCCGGTGAACCGGTCTTTCCCATCCGGTTCAGGTACGACCGAAAATAGCCGTGACCTGTCAAAAATTGGGTCAGGTAGTAGTCCACCTCCCCATGCCGCCGTTCCACCCATGGTTGGACCTGCTTGATAAGTCGCGCAGTCCATCGTCCTCGGGTGTCGTGCTCCCAGCTGTGTTGCCACTGCTGGAAGGTTCGGGAGCGCTCTTCTGTTCTTGCCGTGTCCTTGCCGATCTCGCCTTGTCTCTGATAAATCGCTTTCCTCTCCCCTGCCAAGAGCTTGACAGGGATGACTCCGGCGACCACCAGGACGGCAGGCTCGGACACTGTCCGGTAGGCGGAACACACCCGGAGTGCAGCTTGACGCTGAACCCGGGCGAGTCGCAACCTGTAGCACTCCTTATCTAGAGCGCCTGCCCACACCTCTGCCCCGTAAAGAAGCACAGACTGGACCGCGGACATCAACAGACGTCTTCTGCTGGATCGGGGACCCCCGACATTGGCCATCAGCCTACTAAGGTAAGTCACTACCTTAGCGGCCTTGTCCGCCGTACAGAAGATCTGATCCCTCCAGCTTAACTTGGTGTCCACCATAACCCCGAGGTATTTGGCGGCACGAGTTGATGTGACCACCTCCCTTCCCACTCGAAACGGGACGACGGTGTCGATCCTCTTCTTCGTGAGAATCACGATCTCCGTCTTACTGAGAGCAAGTGAGAGACCGTGATCGGACATCCAGTTGTTGACCACCCGCATAACTCGGTTCAACTTCAGTTGAGCCAGCTCAACGTTGCGTGCAGCAATGAGAGCTGCGACGTCATCGGCGTACCCAACCAAAGTGGTTTCCTCAGGCATCTCGGACCTCAGGAGGCTGTCATAGGCAACGTTCCAGAGATCCGGGCCGAGTATTGAACCTTGTGCGGCACCAGAAGTGACTTCCATCGTCCGCGTTCCGTCCCTCGTGTCATAAATCAGGCTTCGAGAGCGTAGATAATCCTCGATGAGCCGCAACAGATATGCAGGAATACGAAAGGTGTTGCGAAGCGCATCCAGCATATCGACCCACCTCGCCGAGTTGAAGGCATTCTTGACATCAAGCGTAACAAGAAGCACTACTCGGCGGGAGAAATGGTTGTGGCTCTCGGCTCTCTCCACAGCTCTCTGAACTTCGGTGACAGCGTCGATCGTTGACCGTCCCTTTCTGAAGCCGTACTGACGGGGGCATAAGTCCCCGGCAGCTTCCACGGCAGAAGTCAGGCGGGAACGGATCAGCTTCTCGAACAGCTTTCCAGCCGTGTCCAACATGCAGAGAGGCCTGTGGGACGACGGCAGCTCGGGATCACCTTTGCCCTTGCTGATCAGTACAAGCCTGGCTGTTTTCCAGGGAGCCGGAAACACCCCTTCTACCAAACAGGCATTGTACATTCTCAACAACAAGTCAGCGTTGATTAAAAATACTTTCTTTAAAGCCTCACTGGGAATCCCGTCCGGGCCAGGAGCCTTGTTGCTCTTCAGGGAGAGAACGGAGGTTTCTAGCTCCTCGAAAGTGAAGAGTGGAACGTCCTCTACCCGTCCGAAGTCAACCGGCGGTCGCTGTGGATGTTCAGGAAACAACGCAGCGACGATCCTCCCCATGGTGGCGCCCTCCATGATGGAAGGTGGAGAGCGGGCGCCGAGTTTCTGTGTTACAAGTTTGTAACCCAGGCCCCAGGGGTCGGAATCAACGTCGTCACGAAGTCTCCTCCAGCTATTTGCCTTGCTCCTGTTGATCGCCTGGCGGAGAGATTTTCTCGCAGCTTTATAGGCCTCAGACTTACGAACTCTGTCTGCGGGGATTCTCGCTCTTGTGGCGGCTCGTCTAGTTCTTAAACATGTTCTTCTGAGTTCCGCAATCTCTTCAGTCCACCAGTAAACGGGTTGTTTGTCGCGTCGGGGTTTCCTTCGCGGCATAGACTGGTCGCAGGCCGAGAAGATCAGTTCCATCGTGGATGTTACTAGTGCCTCGGCCCCAGCCTCACCAGGATTCCCCTGCGCTCCCCGAGAGATGACTTCGGTGAACTTGACCACGTCCAGTTTGTTGGTGTTCCACCGGCGTGGCCCTTCCCGAGATGCGGAAACTCGACGATTTGCCTGATCATGCAGGTCAAACACGACGTATTGGTGGTCGCTACCCGTGTAGTCCTCCACAACCCTCCAGCCAGAGATCCTCGGAAGGAGCGACTCAGACGCAAAGGTGACATCGGGGATCGTGCCTCTCTGCCCGGGGCGCCGAAAAGTAGGTGTGTCGCCCTGGTTGAGGACGACAAGACCGGCCCTGGCGATGAAATCCAGGATGTATTTCCCCCGGGAGCTGGTAGAGGGCATTCCCCACTCGACGGCCCTGGCGTTGAAATCGCCACCAACGACGACATGCCCGGTGGTGCCGAGAACGCACTCCTCTAGGCTATCTATCTTGTCGCGGAAGTCCTGGACGGCCTCGTTGGGTGTGAGGTAGCAACTGAAGATAGTCACGTCCCCACACCGAACCCAGACGAATCCTCGGCCGCGCCCGTGACTCCGCACCAAGACATCTCGTGTATTACGTGCCCAAAATGCAGCAGTACCGAGGCTGTCCGAGATCCAAATGTTTGGGTCTCTGTCCCGATACTGTTCGCTGATAAGGAGCGCGTCAGCACCAAGTTCTCGGGCGAGCTGATCTAGAAGGTTATCAGCTCCCCAGGATCTATGAAGGTTGGCCTGGAGGATGCGAATTACCGGCCGCTGCCTTTTGCCTGTTCAAGTGCGGCTCTGAAGGCACCGCACTGACCAGACCCGGGTAAGTGACCGAGGGCACTGGAGCCTGAATCCTTGCAGAGGAAGCAGGAGGGGCTCGAGGAACATTCCTTGCGTTTGTGGCCCTGGCTTCCACACTGGAAGCAGTTGGCACTCCTGTCGGGCCCTTTACAGTTTCGGGAGGAGTGGCCGAAACCGAGACAGCGGAAGCATCTCGAAACTACCACCCTCCGTTTGAGCCTGCAACTGACCCAACCGACTCTGAGGTGCTGAAGGCTAAGCAGCTTATTGGCGTGCTTTTCGCCCATCTCAGCAACAGCCATCCGGAGTTGACTTCGGTTGGGCTTTGTCAGCCATACCCTCACTCCATCAGCTGGTATCTCCGGGAGTGCCACCTGGATCGCACGGGTCACCTCCTCTTCGGTGGAGAGGGCATCAAGGTCCCGAATCTCGACCGAACACTTCGGTTCTAGGGCCTTGATTGAGCCTTTGTCCCCAAGTGCAGTCTTGAGGGAAGCGGCAAAACCGATCTTGTCACTCGACTTCCCCAGTTCGAGGAGGACATCCCCGTTCTGGGTTCGCCGAATAGACTTGATAACGGTGTCGGTCTCCTCCGGTTTGGCCTGCGATCTAATCTGACCCAGAACATCGGCAAAAGATCGCCCCCCTAAAGGCTTGATCAAGATTGCCTCCGTCCTGGGCTTCTTAGGCCTGGGTTGTTTAGGCTTTCTGGCAGACTTGCCAGAGGCCTCCCCAACCGGTTTCGAGACTTGCGTCCGCTCCACCCTCGACGCACTTTTCGAAGCCGCCTCCGCTTGCTTCTGCCTCCTCCTTTCTTTCTTAGACAGGCGCGTCTTCCAGCCCCCCAAAGGTGTTGAGGTAGAGTTTGCTGCCAAGGCAGGATTAGCCGCCGGAGCAGGAACCTCTGCAGGAGTAGCCGCTGGAATCACGGCAGCGCCCGGGGCGGATTCAGTAGCCTGGACAGGAGATGTCTGCGATGCCGCAGTGACAAAAACCGGTCTCGGCACTGAGTCCACCTCAACAAGCTCAGGGCTTCCAGGCGAAGAACCGCTCTGCCTCTTCTTTCGCTTTCTGGCTTGAGTCTGGGACTCAGCTAGGTGAGCTTGAGGCGAAGCAGAGATGACTCGGTTCGTGACATCGTGCTCCTGCTTCACTGCCTTTAGCCTGATTTTCCGGCATTCCTCGATTTCTTCTAGAGCATCTTCGAGTTTCGGGATCCCCTCTTTTATCGCCTTGTTCACGTTCTTTTGAATTAAGAGGGCCTTGGCCATCTCCTTCAAAAGAGCTTTCATCTTCTTCAGAAGTGAGTCTTCCTCCTCGTGGGCGTCGTCCTGCTGCTGCCGAAGCATTTGCAGCTCGAATGCCGCACGAAGAGGGCTCTTCCTGGGAGGAATCCCTTGGATATTGGCTAATGGTGTTGCCGGCTCGGCCACCTCCATCGCCATACCGATCTCCTCCTTCTTCTGTCCGGTTTTGGACGACGATCCGTCACCACCAAGAGCCTTGAATGGCACCGGCGGGGGGGTGGTTTTAATACCCTTCGTCGGCGTTCCAGTGTTCAAGGTCGGAGACCTCTGCAGTCTTGAGCTGCGCTTAAAGGCGGCCTGCTCTATTTCATCATCGTTCGTGTTTTGCATTTTTAAATCCATACTTTTGTTTCACCAGCGCATCGTGCGGCAAGAGGCGGCCCTTCATCGGCCGAGAGCGGGTACACCCTCGGAGGTCTACCCCCCGTAGGAGATAAGACACCCCTACCCCGGTACTCCGGGGCCCGAACCTCCGTTTGCCCAGCACCGATACACAAAATGTGCCGGACGTGCTGGGGGTCGCACCGTGGCAATGCAGAGTCCGATCCCTGCATCCATGCCGCACTCCCTGACTAAGGTCCGAAGCGGCTGGCTTCTGACGACACACTGGAGGAGACCATCGGCAGTGCGAGGCACACATCAGTCCCTGCAACACAACAGGGACACTCCCAGGACCCCCCAGCATGCGCCGGTCGAAAGAAGGTGGAAAGACACCCTTGATTCGGGGTCGAAAACAAGAAGGTGAGCAAGGTTAGCTCAGGAAAGAATAAAGACGGTGAGCTAAGACCTGAAAGATGAGAAGAAAGGCCCTAGCTCGGGAAGAACTGTGAGGAGGGTCTCACAGCTTGGCTCAGGTACCCCGGGGTCGCCAAGAAACACCCGTACAGTGGAAAGCCCACTGCCCCTGAGGGACGTGGGACCATGTGCTGGCGCATAATGATGTCAATGAATGCTGTGATGCATTTTTAAACACATTTATTGATCTTAGAACTCGAGCTTTGCGTCCCAAAAAGCTTACTACGCGTTTCAAAAAACTCAAACCTTGGATAAATACAGAATTAATTTATGGTATTCGGCAACGCGACAAATTAAGTAAACTTGTTAAAAAGAGACCTAATGATGAACATCTCAAAATCCAGTTTCAAACTTATAGAAATAATCTAACTTATAAAATCAAAGAAACAAAGCAAAAGTTTTACAAAAATAAAATAAATTCAGTTTCAAATAATCCCAATCTCTTTTGGAAAACCATCAATGAATATAATGGTGCAAAAGTCAATAAAAGTAAATTTCCCATTTCACATTTTGTGCAGGGGTCAGACTCCGGAGAGGGGGCCATAAGGGAGGTGGCCAGCTCGTTCAATGAATTTTTTTCTAACGTAGGAAGTAACTTGGCGAGCGAGTTGCCTCAGCCCGCGGCCCCCCCGATGGTCGATGACGCAGCCTACAGGGTCGAGCATAAGTTCCGTCTGGTGCCGGTCTCCGACACCCATGTAGCTGAATGTGTGAAACAACTGCGTGGTGGCTCTGCTCCTGGGTGTGACGAATTTTCACCACAAATATTAAAAAATCACTTGCATACCATACTACGGCCTTTGACTCACTTAATTAATCTTAGCATTACTTCTGGGGTTTTTCCAAATAGATTAAAAATTGCCAAAGTCATACCTTTATTCAAATCTGGTTCTAAATCAGATAAAAACAATTATAGACCTATATCATTGCTTAGTGTACTTGCTAAAGTTCTTGAAAAATGCGTGAAAACCCAACTTCAATTTTATTTAGATCGTAACAACATTTTATCTGAATCCCAGTTTGGGTTTAGAAAAGGAACAGATACATCAGATGCCCTTTTTGTTATTAACAAATTCTTGATAAATTCAGTAAATAATAATGAAAAAATATTAATAACTTTTATAGATCTTGCAAAAGCATTCGATTCAATAGATAGAAATATTCTTTTTTCAAAACTCGAACACTGTGGGGTGCGTGGACTCGAATTAAAATGGTTTAAAAGTTATTTAAGTGATAGATCCCAGGTGGTTTCAATAAATAATGTTTTAAGTGATGAAAAGGATGTTAACTATGGTATTATCCAGGGTAGCACCATGGGGCCGCTATTATTTTTAATATATATTAATAATATTGATAAACTTAATATATCTGGAAAATTATTTCTCTTTGCTGATGATACTGCTGTGATCTTTAAGGGTCGTAGTTGGAATGATGTGTTTAATATTGCCTCTATAGACTTAAATATTTTACGGTCCTGGTTCACAGAAAATATTCTTACAATGAATGTCAAAAAGACCAAATGTATGCCTATTGCGTTGCGCCCAGCGAGCGAGCCGCCCGCGGACCTCAGGCTCGTGCTGCACTCGTGCGGCGACACGTCCAATACGAGGTGCCATTGTCAGGTGATTGAGAGGGTCAGTGAATATAAATATCTTGGGGTTATTATGGACTCAAAGTTAAGGTGGGAAAACCATTTAAATCTTTTAAAATCTAAACTTAGAAAGATGATTTTTGTCTTCCGTCAACTAAGTAAAATTCTAAATGAAAAAGAGCTCAAAACAATTTATTTCGCATATGTTCAATCTTATCTACAATATGGCTTAATTGCGTGGGGGGGTACTTTTCAAACTCTCGTTGAACCTCTAAATGTAATCCAAAGATCAATCATTAAGGCTGCTTTTAAAAAACCGAAACGTTTTCCTTCTATAGAATTGTTTAAGGAATCTGGGTTGTTAACTATTAGACCATTATTTATCAGAAGTTTACTTATCTTCTACCACGGTCATTCTAACCTGATAGTGGCTCCCGTTACACACAATTATCGCACCCGAAGCGCGTTGGGCGCGGGCCTGCAGGTTCCAAGAGTTGTTAAATCAATGAATTTAACTAATTCTTATTTTATTTCGAACTTTTTATTACGTAAAATCCCTCCTGCATTACGGAACCTTCAGGTCCCGCTCGGGGCGTACAAAAGAGCGGTGGCCGCATGGCTGGCGGAGACTGGTCCTGATAACGCTGAGTCGCTTATCACCCCCGAATACTCATTGTGACATTTGACCTTGACATCCTCACTGACGACTGAAACTCAACTTTCACTTTTCAGCCCACGTCTCAAAAGTTTCTAAATTTTTTAAATTGTTAAGTGATTAGTCTACTTAAAAAATTATATTATATTATTTTTTATGTTTATTTTGTACCAACCTTTTTATGAAAGCTTTTATATTTATAGAACAACTAACTGTAAATGCTTTGGGTTTATTATGCTGCTTTTGTTTGCCTAACTTCGTTCATTGTCTTTCCATAATTGCGTCGTAATTCTTGGTTTAATGCCGAAACCTTTGTTAACACAAATGTAGTTTATGTAGTTAAGTTTAAAAATGTGATAATAATATAAATAATTTTGTAACGATCTAATTAATGGATGCAGCCAGGGTGAACTCGCCACACGCACAGGTCCTCGTGACCCATGTGAGGTTTTTTTATTTTGATTTTTGTAATGCTGCCAATTTTGTTTATACAAATAAAGAATTGTTTGATTTGATTGATTTGATTTGTACTATTTTTATAAAGCACGGAAGCACAAAGTATACGGTAGTCTTATAGCTTTTTATTTTTTACTAAACCAAACCCGTCATGATAGGAAAATTCCTGCATCGGCATCTGGCCAGGTTGATAAGTCTGATTAAACATCAAATGCTATCTACATCCATAATATATTAAGTTAAACCAGAAGAAAAAGACTCTTTCCCGGAGAGATTTTGAAAAGAGGATTACAAAGATCTAACAAAACTGTAGTATAAAAAATAGTTCATCTGATGGCTTTTCCAACACGTTTCCTGCAATATCCGGTTTATTTAAAATCGGATCGAAATAATTTTTACATATTTGTGATCAGCTTAACATCCCGGTTAATTTGAGTATCCACTTGATGTTTTTTTGAATAAAATGGTGGGTAACCGGTTGCCGCATTACCACCGCTTTTCCGGCGATAACTTCGTTATTTATGTACGGATTTTGATAACTCTTAAACATTTGTATTCAGCTCGATTTCCCCGTCATTTTAAGTACCCACTTGACTTTTTTGGCAAAAAAATGTTTTTCCGATTTTCCGGCATTTTCCGACTTTTTCCGCGGGAAAAAACTATCATTTTCAAAATCAGGGTGTAATTTTGGACAGTTTAGAACAAAAAAATTCAATTTTTAAGAGGTGTCACCTAAACTGCATAATTACCAAAAAAGCCCTTGAGGCAAGGCTCAAATTTAACACAACAAATGGCGAAACTTCGTTATCCGTCTCCACCCTTATTTATTATCGATGTGGAGATTTCGATAATACGATAATATTGCTATTATATCGATGATACAATTACACGATACGATTACGATTTTATCACCTGATTTAGTTTCTCGTTCTAATATAATGAAATAAACCTTTTGACGATAAAACAAATACCGTATATATTCAAACAAGTAACTGAAAATAACAACAACAGAAAAAGTAAAAATTGTAGCTACAGTAATGTAACCTCTAACAAAGAACAACACAAAATAAACTATCAAGTTTGTTGTGTACCTGTAACTAAATTCAAATTGTGAGAAGAAGCAGACTTCGTTAGATCTAAAATGGCGTCACACAAATGCTGCCAAATACAAATCAGAAAGGTATTTTTGTTGTTGCTATTGTATTGAGGGAATATGCATTTTAACTTAAATGTTTCTAAACACCATTGATTTTGTTGTTATAAACATCGCTGTCAATTAAAGTGACGGAGGTTTACGGTTTACAGTGTTAGGTTAGATTATTATTATGATACATATCTTTTCTCAGTATCGTTGGTGATTCGATTGTTTTCATCGCTCAATTTCAATCGCAATATCGAAATTTCCACATCGATTATAACGGTGGAGACGGATAACGAAGTTTCGCCCAACAAATAAAACTGAAGATAGAAGAAATTTTGGGAATTAAAAGAAACGATGCAAGCCTAACCCCAAGGTTAGGCTTGCCATAATTTTAAACGCTCAAACCGGGGCGCCCAGTATAAGACCCCCTTTAAATTTGATTGCCTTTTAAAAATTGAATCGTCATGTTAATTTAGTAGTACTTTTCATTATATAAAATTTTGTAAGAATACGGTACCTATTTCTTTTGAGAAATAAAACAAAATAAATTGTTATTATTTTATTAATAAGTTACTTTTAATTTTACAAAGAACCGGGACAAAAGCAAAACCAGCCGCGACACCGGGTGGACAGCGAAAAACCGGGACTATCTAGGCCTAGGGCAAACTGGGACGTATGGAAAGCCTATCCAAGGTGAAACTACAATCAACATTTGTGCCTTGCATCAATTATCTAGTGGAGGATGACTCACTTTGTGTGCTACAAATGTGACTGCCTTACATGTGGAGAGCACCATAGGAATGCCTGCACATAATGTGCTTATAAAAATTTGGGATTTTTTCCCTTTTTTCAACCTCGTCCCACCCCCAGAGGGAATTTAGCAGGGAAATGTTGGGGGGTAATTTTTGTTATTTAGGGTTAGTATCACCCGATTCAGGGAAAAAATCCCCGGAAATACCCGTGCCTCCTAAGTCAAGGGCCTACCGTGCTTATGTATAACATTATGAATGCTACAGACATGTATATTTTCATAATTCCTTAATGTATAATATAGGCCTAAACTAAATACTTTCACTGTAATGGATTTTAAATTTTTTTCTTTATTTTAGTCTGGAAGATGAAAGTGTATGAATGATGTTCCTAGAAATCCTATTGAATGAATCTAGGGTTAAGGAACTTAAACTATATAAAAATATTACTAAGTTAGTCCTGAAAGAATTGGAACACTAAGTTAACTTACCAGGGATGTAGGCCTAGCCTCAATTCTTTTAACCAGATGTTGAAAAGTTCCAATTAAGACCAAATCTGTAACAATATTTAGTTAAGTTTCATAACTTTTCTTGCAAAATCACATCACATCACAAGACGATGATACAACGACGACGACACACGTACAATAATTAAAATTAATAAAATAAAGCAAAGAGCCGAAAGAGCATGTTGGTTGGCGGCATAAGCAAATCAAAGCATGAAAGAAAAAGAAAATAGTTGTCAGGTCAGGATACAGGATGGGGAGCATTTTTTCGTCAAGATGACGGTAGTACCAGGTGAGCTACACCCCTTAAGAGCAATGGTGTCAGTTTCTGCGACATCTGTGGATGTCGCCACCGAGTTTTTGTTGGTTAAAAAACCAACATTTTACTCTTTGCTACCTGCAAGTGTTGCCAACGCTGAAGGAAACAACAATCGTTCTCGTTTGCGTTGGGGACATAGATATATACTAATACACCTGGATTGGTAACTCCGTGTTGCGAAAACGAGCCGTTACCCCCACCACTAGCCAGTATTCGTGGTCAGTGTTGCCAACCCTGTGCGAGTAATCATGTACTGTAATTTAAATAAATAAATTAATTAATTAAATAAATTACAGTAATACTGTAACTTTTTAGTCTTTCTTACCTATGAAATGATAAATTTCAGCCTTTATAAAAAGCCTTTATAAAATTTTATCTATTTTAAGTTATTTTATACTTGTTGAAAACTTTCAGATGTTTATTTTACTTGTTGACATCTTGTTCATTGTTTTTTCACTGTGCCTTAATTGTTTTATTTCATTGTAATATTTTAAATTTTATTTTCTCCAAACTTCCATCTCACTGCTAATCAAACTTAATTTAAATGTAAGGTCAGTTGTTTTTCTGTAATGCCAACTTATTGTTGATAAAATAATGTGACTCAGTAGCTTTTAAGTTATCTGTATTTTCGACCTTGTCCATTGTACTAACTATGTACCTAAAGACAATAAAACATATTCTATTCTATTCTATTCTTTAGAATGTGCACTAATACATTATAAAGCTGCAAGTACAGAACCATCTTTCATCATCATAATTATAATTCAACATTTTGAGGATGTCTATGTAAAAAGGGCTGATGACTGAAAACCAACAATTTTGAGATATGGAGTGTGCAAAACTTCATTCAAGTGTATCTTTTAACCCGAAACCTAGGCAACTTCAACTATTGTTAATGAAATAATATTCAATAATTGGTGATTCGTTTTATATTTACAAGTAGGAGTGTTTATTTTAAAATATTAAAGAAATTCCTTTTGCAAAAAATGCTTATATATGCCCTTTTTCAGGAGATGGCTTGCCGCCATGTTTTTCATACGCCCGTTTTACATAGACATGGTTTTATAAGTCCTTTTTACATAGACATTACATCCTTTTTACATAGGCGGGCTAAACATCAGCTGATACAATCAGATACAATCAGAAGGTGAAACAAAGAGATACAAACATGAAATTTCACAGACTTACAAATGAAAACGCAAGGCATCTGAAAACGCCATCTCCGCAAAAAGGGCGTTATACCGGCATACGCCCTTTTTTACATAGACCTAAACATCAGCTGATACAATCAGACAGTAGAAGGTGAAACAAAGAGATACAAACATGAAATTTCACAGACTTACAAATGAAAACACAAGGCATCTGAAAAAGCCATCTCCGCAAAAAGGGCGTATACCGCCATACGCCCTTTTTACATAGACCTCCTCATTTGAAAAAATGTAAACAAACAAGAATGCAGCTGACGCACCAACAACAATCGTGTCAGCTGATTTTCGGCGCGGCGTGGCGGCGGCGCAGCGGCGGCAATACTGGCTAGTGGTGGGGGGAGCCGGCTCGTTTTTACCGCTATTCCGCCATTTCAGTTACCAATCCAGGTGTATTAGTATATATCTATGGTTGGGGATTTTTGTCTCAACTATTTTTTTTTTCAAACATTTATTTACAATCTGTTCAAGGTAAGATTAGAACAATAAGTAAATTCGATGAAAGAATAATGACATGAATTAGTCACTAATCAACAACAGAGCTAAACAAAAGTAGAACATATTATCAAAAACGGTAGGGAAGGTTCCATATCGAATGTCTTTTTAGACGGTACACTGAAGCACTGTTGTCCATTAGGTTCATTGCCAAGTGGTTTGGATGATTGGTCAATTTTTCTTGATATCGAAAACTAAATTTTTTAATTTCTTCTCTTACTTTAACAGTTCTAGTGTCACGATGTAGAATTTCGTTATTGACATACCAAGGGGCGTCCAGGATGCTTCTTAGGCACTTTGATTGGAATCTTTGGATTATGTCAATATTTGAATTACTGGTGGTGCCCCATATTTGAATTCCGTAAGTCCAGATTGGTTTGAGGATGACTTAGTAAATTAGTAATTTATTTTTATTGATAGTTTTGATTTTATATTCAAGAGCCAATTAAGTTTGTTAAATTTCAAATTTAGAGCCAGACATGTGATCGCCATGTTAACCTTCGATCAAGGTGCATGCCTAGGTATTTAACCTCAGCAGCTTGAGGAAGGAGAACATTATTCAATGAGACTGGAGGACAAGTTTCGTGCCTTGTGAATGTGACGTGCGCAGACTTGTTTTCTTTCTCGTCTATACTCCAATTTTGTAGCCACTCCGATAGTTCATCCAGCTCTGCTTGAAGCAAGGCTGAGGCTTGTCTTGGGTCTTTATTTGAGGCTAATATAGCTGTATCATCAGCAAAGGTTGCTAACATTACATTGGGACTTGTAGGTATGTCGGCAGTGTAGAGGGTATAAAGGATTCCTTGGGGGATTCCTGCTCTAATGTCATAAATTCGAGATCTTGAATCTTGATATTTCACTCTGAAAACCTTCCTGCTAGGTAAGACTTTATGACATTGTAATACGTATGGGGGACGTGGAGTTAGTTTATAAAGCAATCCATCGATCATGCCATACCTTATCAAAAGCTTGGCTTACATCCAAGAAAGCCGCTGAGAAGTATTTTTTTGTTTTCAAAGTCTTCTTTTATTACGTTGACCACTCTGTGGACTTGTTCAATAGTTGAATGCTGTTGACGGAAGCCACATTAATGGCTAGGGATTAATTCACCATCATCTATAATATTTTAAAGTCGTCTTAATAATAGCTTTTCAAAATTTTTTGAGGTTACCGGTAAAAGACTTATAGGTCTGTAGGATGTGGCTTGGAGGGCAAATTTTCCTGGTTTTGCAACCATGACTATTTCTGATACCTTCCACTGGGATGGGAAATGCTCAGTTCGAAGGATTGCATTGTATATAAACGTTTAAAACGTAATTGCTTTCTTTGGTAGCTCTTTCAAAACCTTCCCGGTAAGAAGATCATATCCTGGGGATTTAAATGGCTTTAGTTCAGTCCTGATAAATTGTGTTACTTCAGAGGGAGTAAATGGTTGAATGGTAAGAGATATCGGTAGTTGATTAGGTGCAGAAAGGAACTCTTGTATTTCTTCATCTTGAACATGAAGAGTTTCATTTGGCTTGAAAACATCATACAGGTGTTGTGCGAATAGTTCAGCTTATTCCTTGTTGTCTCTTGTATATATGAATGACCCATTAGGATTGTAGATTGGGGGTATCGCAGTTCTTGGGTGGTTTAACGATTTCGTTATCTTCCAGAGTGAATAGTTAGTATCTTCCGTCGGCGATGGTTTGAGGTGAAAGTATTAAATCGATCATTTTTAAGTTTATAGAGCATTCTTTTCAACTGTTGGGCTTCTCTGTTCAGATTATTTTTATACCGTGGACGTCTTGTATTTTGCCAAATTCTCCGAAACCTTCTCTTTTCTGCAATTTTTCTCTTAACTTCTAGGGGGTAGTTAATACATGAAGGGGGTTTTCGATGATTAGGCGTTGATTTCCAAGCGCATTGCTGGATGGTACGATTAAAAATCTCTATTGCATCTTCTATTTCGTTGGCATTTTTAGAGGTATATAATATGTTAAGTGTCAATTTATCATTTAGGAGCTGACGAAAATAGTCCCAGGCTGTAAATTTACTACTTAGACTAGGTGTACTCTCTACATGTATTACAGATGAGCTTAATGTACAAATTACTGGAGAATGGTCAGAAGAAAGGTCAAGAGATGTCTCGATACGTTAGTAATTCTGAGAAATGCCTTTTGTCACAAAAAGGTCAAGTAAATCGGGTATTTTCTGTAGGTCGGTGGGCCAATAGGACGGTTCTCTTCATGATAAATGTTGCAAGTTAAACCGGTAATTGTTGATAAGCGTTGTCGACCGATAGGATTGCACAGTCGGGAGCCAAAAGCAGTATGTTTGGCGTTGTAATCCCCTCCTGCAAAGAACCTGCAGCCAAGTGTATTGAAAAAAATCGTCAAACTGCTGGCGAGAAACATTATGGCGAGGAGGACTGTACACAGCAGAAATAGTAAGAGGACCCACCCAGTCTTCTACAACAACACTACATGCCTGAATATGATCAAACTGATAAGCAGGTATATTACATGGTGTTTTATATTGTTTCTTATTAAAACTACTCTGCCACCGAGGGCTGTATTGTCCGGATGGTTGCACTGATACAAGGAGAAAAAGGGAATTTTGAAGTAGCTAGTATTTGTAAAATGAGTTTCAGATATTAGCACAATGTCAATGTTATTTTGATTAATAAACACTTGAAGGTCTTCATTGGTTTCCCAAACCATTGGCATTCCAAATAAAAACAATAATTGTTATAAGTAATAAATGAATCATTCTTTTAGAATTATTTATTTTTCGAACTTGTTGAAGAACGAATTGATGGTTTTCTCAAGATTGCCGAAACCACTTAAGTTTTTGTCTTCTTCTGAGTTTGCAGTTACTTGTGCATACGTGGGATTGCTTTGAGAAGCTTGAGGGGCATTAGGAGGATTGTTGACTGAATTAGATCGTTTATGATGTGACATCGGGAGCTTGTTGTTGCCTGTTTGGAATTGACCTAGTCATTTCACGTAGAGGATGAAATTATTTATTTTTTAAGTCCTTGTACACTGTGCATCCTTTGTAGTTTGCTGGATGTTCACCATTGCACAACGCGCACTTGGGAGGTTCAGATTGAGGCTTTTTACACGTTAGAGAATCGTGATTTTGCCCACATTTAACGCATCTGAAAAATGATGTTTACAGTAGCCTTTCGTATGTCCATATTGCTGACAACGTTTAAGTAGTGGAGAAACGCGGGAGCTGGCTCAGTTCAAGGTCACCTGAGCGATGACGTCATCGAGGTCAATGACCCCACCGATGACGTCATCGATGACGTCATCGATGACGCAATCGATGACGTCATCACCAATTACGTCATTCTGTGACGTCACACCCATGACGTTGCAGAAATGACGTGGCGATGACGTCATCACCCCTTACGTCACCAAGATGACGTCATCGATGTCACAAAGGTCAAGGTCACGCTGAAACCTAAAATTTTTAGGCACTTTTGCTGTTTCTCGCACTACGCTCCGAGTTTTAGTCAGGTTTCAATGACCTTGACAACTTGGAGCGAAATTAGACGAGAAACAGCAAAAGTGCCGAGGAAACTCAAAGTTTGCAACGTGACTCTGCCTAAACCGTCATGTGACACCGCTCGAGTGACCTTGAACCGATACAACTCCCGCGTTTCATCATTACTGTAACCGCGATGCGCACCCTACGACAGACACCGAGCGACTGACTGTCCGGCCCCGCGCACTCTAGGTATATGGGAAGTGGTGGAGGAAATTGTGATGACCTTGGGAAACTTGAAAATGTCAAGCCGGGTAGCACCGTTTCGGTGCTACCTTAAAGTTACATGCTAAAGTGTGATGACCTTGAGTAAAAACATAGAAATACTACAAGTTGATACCGTCCCAGAGTTAAAGTGTGGTGACATTGAGTCAAAACACTGAAATACTATAAGTTGAAATCATCCCAGAGTTAAAGTGTGATGACCTTGAGTGAAAACACAGAAATACTACAAGTTGATCCCGTCCCAGAGTTAAAGTGTGGTGACCTTGAGTCAAAACACAGAAATACTACAAGTCGATCCCGCCCCAGAGTTAAAGTGTGACGACCTTGAGTCAAAACACTGAAATACTATAAGTCAAAATCATCCCAGAGTTAAAGTGTGATGACCTTGAGTCAAAACACAGAAATAATACAAGTTGCTGCAGTCTCAGAGTTAAAGTTTGGTGACCTTGAGTTAAAATACTGAAGTACTACAAGTCGATATTGCCCCAGAGTTAAAGTGTGATGACCTCGAGTCAAAACATAGAAATACTACAAGTTGATACCACCCCAAAGTTTAAGTGTGGTAACCTTGAGTCAAAACACATAAATAATACAAGTTGATGCAGTCTCAGAGTTAAAGTGTGATGACCTTGAGTGAAAACACTGAAATACCACAAGTCGATATTGTCCCAGAGTTAAAGTGAAGTGACCTAGATTCAAAACTTGTAAAAATACTTACATATAGAGAGTTGGAGAACAGCAGAGTTAAAGTGTGGTGACCTTGAGTGAAAACACTGAAATACCACAAGTCGATATTGTCCCAGAGTTAAAGTGAAGTGACCTAGATTCAAAACTTGTAAAAATACTTACATATAGAGAGTTGGAGAACAGCGAGACGCACCGCATGGAAGCCGGAGACATACTGGCCGAGCGGTGTTGTGCAGCCTAGGGACTCAGTTGTGGTGGGGGTATAGCCAACACTTAGAGTAGAAGTGTTGTGGGTGACCTTGACCCACTTGAAACCCCCCCCCCTCCCCGAACTTTTTTTCGAAAAAAAATTTTTGACCTTGACCAAAAAGTTTTTTGCTCCGGACGAGAAGTGACCCCCCCCCCGAAATTTTTTTCGAAAAAATTTTTGACCTTGACCAAAAAGTTTTTTGTTCCGGACGAGAAGTGACCCCCCCCCCCCGAACTTTTTTTCGAAAAAATTTTTGACCTTGACCAAAAAGTTTTTTGCTCCGGACGACAAGTGACCCCCCCCCCCCCTCCCCCCACCCCCACCCCCACCCCCTCCCACACCCCTGATATCCTGGGCGTGACCACCCCGGTGGGGATATAAGGCGGCCCGGCCACAGCCGGCTCGCAGCCCGTCCCCGCGCGTTGAGCTACCTAAAGGTTTGAGCAAACACTTAGAAATATTTACTCTTCGTACGATTAGAGTTAAAGTTTTCATCTCAACAGAAGTACCCCCAGGTTTGAACCAACACTTAGAAAAATGTACTCATGATACAACAGTTTTATGTTTTTGCCAAATAAGTGTAAGTGTGGTAAATTGAACTGGCTAAAATGTTATAATTTGCTAAGTTTTTATTGTTGTACATGATAAATCCTAAACTTTAACTTAAAACCGTAGAGCAGAGTGCCGACACCAGTGTGCACCCCACGACAGTCGCAGAGCGACTGATCGTACAGCTCCGAGTGCCCTAGGTATAAGGAAAGTGGTGGGGGGAATTGCGATGACCTTGGGGACTTTAACAATTGTGACTATATGTAAAATTTAGTTTTTCATTATTTCAACCTAAGGTCTTGGCTTTTCGCGTTTCAGAGTGTATTAAAGCGATCTAGCTATTAATTGAAAAATTGATTTCTTAAAAGATAGTCATTTTTACGCTGGGTGTTGGTAAATTTGTTAGAGTCCCGATTGCCCATACAAAACCAAACTTTTTATTATTCAATATTTCAGTCTAGGATTTCGGATTTATATGTTTCAGCGTATTTTAGAGTGTTTAAGCTTATCTTAAAAATTTGAAAAACTTTAACATTTTTATACTAAAATTTGCGAGTTGACTGATAGAATATTTCTGTCAGGAGTGAGTATAGGTAAAATTTAAGTTTTCGTTATTTCAACCTAAGGTCTTGGCTTTTCGCGTTTCAGAGTGTATTAAAGCGATCTAGCTATTAATTGAAAAATTGATTTCTTAAAAGATAGTCATTTTTACGCTGGGTGTTGGTAAATTTGTTAGAGTCCCGATTGCCCATACAAAACCAAACTTTTTTATTATTCAATATTTCAGTCTGGGATTTCGGATTTACATGTTTCAGCGTATTTTAGAGTGTTTAAGCTTATCTTAAAAATTTGAAAAACTTTAACATTTTTATACTAAAATTTGCGAGTTGACTGATAGAATATTTCTGTCAGGAGTGACTATAGGTAAAATTTAAGTTTTCGTTATTTCAACCTAAGGTCTTGGCTTTTCGCGTTTCAGAGTGTACTAAAGAAATCTAGCTATTAATTGTAAAATTGATTTCTTAAAAGATAGTCATTTTTACGCTGGGTGTTGGTAAATTTGTTAGAGTCCCGATTGTCCATACAAAACCAAACTTTTTTATTATTCAATATTTCAGTCTGGGACTTCGGATTTACATGTTTCAGCGTATTTTAGAGTGTTTAAGCTTATCTTAAACATTTGAAAAACTTTTAACATTTTATACTAAAATTTGCGAGTTGACTGATAGAATATTTCTATGTCAGGAGTGACTATAGGTAAAATTTAAGTTTTCGTTATTTCAACCTAAGGTCTTGGCTTTTCGCGTTTCAGAGTGTATTAAAGCGATCTAGCTATTAATTGAAAAATTGATTTCTTAAAAGATAGTCATTTTTACGCTGGGTGTTGGTAAATTTGTTAGAGTCCAGATTGCCCATACAAAACCAAACTTTTTTATTATTCAATATTTCAGTCTGGGATTTCGGATTTACATGTTTCAGCGTATTTTAGAGTGTTTAAGCTTATCTTAAAAATTTGAAAAACTTTTAACATTTTATACTAAAATTTGCGAGTTGACTGATAGAATATTTCTATGTCAGGAGTGACTATAGGTAAAATTTAAGTTTTCGTTATTTCAACCTAAGGTCTTGGCTTTTCGCGTTTCAGAGTGTATTAAAGCGATCTAGCTATTAATTGAAAAATTGATTTCTTAAAAGATAGTCATTTTTACGCTGGGTGTTGGTAAATTTGTTAGAGTCCCGATTGTCCATACAAAACCAAACTTTTTTATTATTCAATATTTCAGTCTGGGATTTCGGATTTACATGTTTCAGCGTGTTTTAGAGTGTTTAAGCTTATCTTAAAAATTTGAAAAACTTTAACATTTTTTACTAAAATTTGCGAGTTGACTGATAGAATATTTCTGTCAGGAGTGACTATAGGTAAAATTTAAGTTTTCGTTTTTTCAACCTAAGGTCTTGGCTTTTCGCGTTTCAGAGTGTATTAAAGCGATCTAGCTATTAATTGAAAAATTGATTTCTTAAAAGATAGTCATTTTTACGCTGGGTGTTGGTAAATTTGTTAGAGTCCAGATTGCCCATACAAAACAAAACTTTTTTATTATTCAATATTTCAGTCTGGGATTTCGGATTTACATGTTTCAGCGTATTTTAGAGTGTTTAAGCTTATCTTAAAAATTTAAAAAACTTTAACATTTTTTACTAAAATTTGCGAGTTGACTGATAGAATATTTTTATGTCAGGAGTGACTATAGGTAAAATTTAAGTTTTCGTTATTTCAACCTAAGGTCTTGGCTTTTCGCGTTTCAGAGTGTATTAAAGCAATCTAGCTATTAATTGTAAAATTGATTTCTTAAAAGATAGTCGTCCATACAAAACCAAACTTTTTTATTATTCAATATTTCAGTCTGGGATTTCGGATTTACATGTTTCAGCGTATTTTAGAGTGTTTAAGCTTATCTTAAAAATTTGAAAAACTTTAACATTTTTTACTAATATTTGCGAGTTGACTGATAGAATATTTCTGTCAGGAGTGACTATAGGTAAAATTAAAGTTTTCGTTATTTCAACCTAAGGTCTTGGCTTTTCGGGTTTCAGAGTGTATTAAAGCGATCTAGCTATTAATTGTAAAATTGATTTCTTAAAAGATGGTCATTTTTACGCTGGGTGTTGGTAAATTTGTTAGAGTCCCGATTGTCCATACAAAACCAAACTTTTTTATTATTCAATATTTCAGTCTGGGATTTCGGATTTACATGTTTCAGCGTATTTTAGAGTGTTTAAGCTTATCTTAAAAATTTGAAAAACTTTAACATTTTTTACTAATATTTGCGAGTTGACTGATAGAATATTTCTGTCAGGAGTGACTATAGGTAAAATTTAAGTTTTCGTTATTTCAACCTAAGGTCTTGGCTTTTCGCGTTTCAGAGTGTATTAAAGCGATCTAGCTATTAATTGAAAAATTGATTTCTTAAAAGATAGTCATTTTTACGCTGGGTGTTGGTAAATTTGTTAGAGTCCAGATTGCCCATACAAAACAAAACTTTTTTATTATTCAATATTTCAGTCTGGGATTTCGGATTTACATGTTTCAGCGTATTTTAGAGTGTTTAAGCTTATCTTAAAAATTTAAAAAACTTTAACATTTTTTACTAAAATTTGCGAGTTGACTGATAGAATATTTTTATGTCAGGAGTGACTATAGGTAAAATTTAAGTTTTCGTTATTTCAACCTAAGGTCTTGGCTTTTCGCGTTTCAGAGTGTATTAAAGCAATCTAGCTATTAATTGTAAAATTGATTTCTTAAAAGATAGTCGTCCATACAAAACCAAACTTTTTTATTATTCAATATTTCAGTCTGGGATTTCGGATTTACATGTTTCAGCGTATTTTAGAGTGTTTAAGCTTATCTTAAAAATTTGAAAAACTTTAACATTTTTTACTAATATTTGCGAGTTGACTGATAGAATATTTCTGTCAGGAGTGACTATAGGTAAAATTTAAGTTTTCGTTATTTCAACCTAAGGTCTTGGCTTTTCGGGTTTCAGAGTGTATTAAAGCGATCTAGCTATTAATTGAAAAATTGATTTCTTAAAAGATAGTCATTTTTACGCTGGGTGTTGGTAAATTTGTTAGAGTCCAGATTGCCCATACAAAACCAAACTTTTTTATTATTCAATATTTCAGTCTGGGATTTCGGATTTACATGTTTCAGCGTATTTTAGAGTGTTTAAGCTTATCTTAAAAATTTGAAAAACTTTTAACATTTTATACTAAAATTTGCGAGTTGACTGATAGAATATTTCTATGTCAGGAGTGACTATAGGTAAAATTTAAGTTTTCGTTATTTCAACCTAAGGTCTTGGCTTTTCGCGTTTCAGAGTGTATTAAAGCGATCTAGCTATTAATTGAAAAATTGATTTCTTAAAAGATAGTCATTTTTACGCTGGGTGTTGGTAAATTTGTTAGAGTCCCGATTGTCCATACAAAACCAAACTTTTTTATTATTCAATATTTCAGTCTGGGATTTCGGATTTACATGTTTCAGCGTGTTTTAGAGTGTTTAAGCTTATCTTAAAAATTTGAAAAACTTTAACATTTTTTACTAAAATTTGCGAGTTGACTGATAGAATATTTCTGTCAGGAGTGACTATAGGTAAAATTTAAGTTTTCGTTATTTCAACCTAAGGTCTTGGCTTTTCGCGTTTCAGAGTGTATTAAAGCGATCTAGCTATTAATTGAAAAATTGATTTCTTAAAAGATAGTCATTTTTACGCTGGGTGTTGGTAAATTTGTTAGAGTCCAGATTGCCCATACAAAACAAAACTTTTTTATTATTCAATATTTCAGTCTGGGATTTCGGATTTACATGTTTCAGCGTATTTTAGAGTGTTTAAGCTTATCTTAAAAATTTAAAAAACTTTAACATTTTTTACTAAAATTTGCGAGTTGACTGATAGAATATTTTTATGTCAGGAGTGACTATAGGTAAAATTTAAGTTTTCGTTATTTCAACCTAAGGTCTTGGCTTTTCGCGTTTCAGAGTGTATTAAAGCAATCTAGCTATTAATTGTAAAATTGATTTCTTAAAAGATAGTCGTCCATACAAAACCAAACTTTTTTATTATTCAATATTTCAGTCTGGGATTTCGGATTTACATGTTTCAGCGTATTTTAGAGTGTTTAAGCTTATCTTAAAAATTTGAAAAACTTTAACATTTTTTACTAATATTTGCGAGTTGACTGATAGAATATTTCTGTCAGGAGTGACTATAGGTAAAATTAAAGTTTTCGTTATTTCAACCTAAGGTCTTGGCTTTTCGGGTTTCAGAGTGTATTAAAGCGATCTAGCTATTAATTGTAAAATTGATTTCTTAAAAGATGGTCATTTTTACGCTGGGTGTTGGTAAATTTGTTAGAGTCCCGATTGTCCATACAAAACCAAACTTTTTTATTATTCAATATTTCAGTCTGGGATTTCGGATTTACATGTTTCAGCGTATTTTAGAGTGTTTAAGCTTATCTTAAAAATTTGAAAAACTTTAACATTTTTTACTAATATTTGCGAGTTGACTGATAGAATATTTCTGTCAGGAGTGACTATAGGTAAAATTTAAGTTTTCGTTATTTCAACCTAAGGTCTTGGCTTTTCGCGTTTCAGAGTGTATTAAAGCGATCTAGCTATTAATTGAAAAATTGATTTCTTAAAAGATAGTCATTTTTACGCTGGGTGTTGGTAAATTTGTTAGAGTCCAGATTGCCCATACAAAACAAAACTTTTTTATTATTCAATATTTCAGTCTGGGATTTCGGATTTACATGTTTCAGCGTATTTTAGAGTGTTTAAGCTTATCTTAAAAATTTAAAAAACTTTAACATTTTTTACTAAAATTTGCGAGTTGACTGATAGAATATTTTTATGTCAGGAGTGACTATAGGTAAAATTTAAGTTTTCGTTATTTCAACCTAAGGTCTTGGCTTTTCGCGTTTCAGAGTGTATTAAAGCAATCTAGCTATTAATTGTAAAATTGATTTCTTAAAAGATAGTCGTCCATACAAAACCAAACTTTTTTATTATTCAATATTTCAGTCTGGGATTTCGGATTTACATGTTTCAGCGTATTTTAGAGTGTTTAAGCTTATCTTAAAAATTTGAAAAACTTTAACATTTTTTACTAATATTTGCGAGTTGACTGATAGAATATTTCTGTCAGGAGTGACTATAGGTAAAATTTAAGTTTTCGTTATTTCAACCTAAGGTCTTGGCTTTTCGGGTTTCAGAGTGTATTAAAGCGATCTAGCTATTAATTGAAAAATTGATTTCTTAAAAGATAGTCATTTTTACGCTGGGTGTTGGTAAATTTGTTAGAGTCCAGATTGCCCATACAAAACCAAACTTTTTTATTATTCAATATTTCAGTCTGGGATTTCGGATTTACATGTTTCAGCGTATTTTAGAGTGTTTAAGCTTATCTTAAAAATTTGAAAAACTTTTAACATTTTATACTAAAATTTGCGAGTTGACTGATAGAATATTTCTATGTCAGGAGTGACTATAGGTAAAATTTAAGTTTTCGTTATTTCAACCTAAGGTCTTGGCTTTTCGCGTTTCAGAGTGTATTAAAGCGATCTAGCTATTAATTGAAAAATTGATTTCTTAAAAGATAGTCATTTTTACGCTGGGTGTTGGTAAATTTGTTAGAGTCCCGATTGTCCATACAAAACCAAACTTTTTTATTATTCAATATTTCAGTCTGGGATTTCGGATTTACATGTTTCAGCGTGTTTTAGAGTGTTTAAGCTTATCTTAAAAATTTGAAAAACTTTAACATTTTTTACTAAAATTTGCGAGTTGACTGATAGAATATTTCTCTCAGGAGTGACTATAGGTAAAATTTAAGTTTTCGTTATTTCAACCTAAGGTCTTGGCTTTTCGCGTTTCAGAGTGTATTAAAGCGATCTAGCTATTAATTGAAAAATTGATTTCTTAAAAGATAGTCATTTTTACGCTGGGTGTTGGTAAATTTGTTAGAGTCCAGATTGCCCATACAAAACAAAACTTTTTTATTATTCAATATTTCAGTCTGGGATTTCGGATTTACATGTTTCAGCGTGTTTTAGAGTGTTTAAGCTTATCTTAAAAATTTGAAAAACTTTAACATTTTTTACTAAAATTTGCGAGTTGACTGATAGAATATTTCTATGTCAGGAGTGACTATAGGTAAAATTTAAGTTTTCGTTATTTCAACCTAAGGTCTTGGCTTTTCGCGTTTCAGAGTGTATTAAAGCGATCTAGCTATTAATTGTAAAATTGATTTCTTAAAAGATGGTCATTTTTACGCTGGGTGTTGGTAAATTTGTTAGAGTCCCGATTGTCCATACAAAACCAAACTTTTTTATTATTCAATATTTCAGTCTGGGATTTCGGATTTACATGTTTCAGCGTATTTTAGAGTGTTTAAGCTTATCTTAAAAATTTGAAAAACTTTAACATTTTTTACTAATATTTGCGAGTTGACTGATAGAATATTTTTATGTCAGGAGTGACTATAGGTAAAATTTAAGTTTTCGTTATTTCAACCTAAGGTCTTGGCTTTTCGCGTTTCAGAGTGTATTAAAGCGATCTAGCTATTAATTGAAAAATTGATTTCTTAAAAGATAGTCATTTTTACGCTGGGTGTTGGTAAATTTGTTAGAGTCCAGATTGCCCATACAAAACAAAACTTTTTTATTATTCAATATTTCAGTCTGGGATTTCGGATTTACATGTTTCAGCGTATTTTAGAGTGTTTAAGCTTATCTTAAAAATTTAAAAAACTTTAACATTTTTTACTAAAATTTGCGAGTTGACTGATAGAATATTTTTATGTCAGGAGTGACTATAGGTAAAATTTAAGTTTTCGTTATTTCAACCTAAGGTCTTGGCTTTTCGCGTTTCAGAGTGTATTAAAGCAATCTAGCTATTAATTGTAAAATTGATTTCTTAAAAGATAGTCGTCCATACAAAACCAAACTTTTTTATTATTCAATATTTCAGTCTGGGATTTCGGATTTACATGTTTCAGCGTATTTTAGAGTGTTTAAGCTTATCTTAAAAATTTGAAAAACTTTAACATGTTTTACTAATATTTGCGAGTTGACTGATAGAATATTTCTGTCAGGAGTGACTATAGGTAAAATTTAAGTTTTCGTTATTTCAACCTAAGGTCTTGGCTTTTCGGGTTTCAGAGTGTATTAAAGCGATCTAGCTATTAATTGTAAAATTGATTTCTTAAAAGATGGTCATTTTTACGCTGGGTGTTGGTAAATTTGTTAGAGTCCCGATTGTCCATACAAAACCAAACTTTTTTATTATTCAATATTTCAGTCTGGGATTTCGGATTTACATGTTTCAGCGTATTTTAGAGTGTTTAAGCTTATCTTAAAAATTTGAAAAACTTTAACATTTTTTACTAATATTTGCGAGTTGACTGATAGAATATTTCTATGTCAGGAGTGACTATAGGTAAAATTTAAGTTTTCGTTATTTCAACCTAAGGTCTTGGCTTTTCGCGTTTCAGAGTGTATTAAAGCGATCTAGCTATTAATTGAAAAATTGATTTCTTAAAAGATAGTCATTTTTACGCTGGGTGTTGGTAAATTTGTTAGAGTCCCGATTGTCCATACAAAACCAAACTTTTTTATTATTCAATATTTCAGTCTGGGATTTCGGATTTACATGTTTCAGCGTGTTTTAGAGTGTTTAAGCTTATCTTAAAAATTTGAAAAACTAACATTTTTTACTAAAATTTGCGAGTTGACTGATAGAATATTTCTGTCAGGAGTGACTATAGGTAAAATTTAAGTTTTCGTTATTTCAACCTAAGGTCTTGGCTTTTCGCGTTTCAGAGTGTATACAAGCGATCTAGCTATTAATTGTAAAATTGATTTCTTAAAAGATAGTCATTTTTACGCTGGGTGTTGGTAAATTTGTTAGAGTCCCGATTGTCCATACAAAACCAAACTTTTTTATTATTCAATATTTCAGTCTGGGATTTCGGATTTACATGTTTCAGCGTGTTTTAGAGTGTTTAAGCTTATCTTAAAAATTTGAAAAACTTTAACATTTTTTACTAAAATTTGCGAGTTGACTGATAGAATATTTCTGTCAGGAGTGACTATAGGTAAAATTTAAGTTTTCGTTATTTCAACCTAAGGTCTTGGCTTTTCGCGTTTCAGAGTGTATTAAAGCGATCTAGCTATTAATTGAAAAATTGATTTCTTAAAAGATAGTCATTTTTACGCTGGGTGTTGGTAAATTTGTTAGAGTCCAGATTGCCCATACAAAACAAAACTTTTTTATTATTCAATATTTCAGTCTGGGATTTCGGATTTACATGTTTCAGCGTATTTTAGAGTGTTTAAGCTTATCTTAAAAATTTAAAAAACTTTAACATTTTTTACTAAAATTTGCGAGTTGACTGATAGAATATTTTTATGTCAGGAGTGACTATAGGTAAAATTTAAGTTTTCGTTATTTCAACCTAAGGTCTTGGCTTTTCGCGTTTCAGAGTGTATTAAAGCAATCTAGCTATTAATTGTAAAATTGATTTCTTAAAAGATAGTCGTCCATACAAAACCAAACTTTTTTATTATTCAATATTTCAGTCTGGGATTTCGGATTTACATGTTTCAGCGTATTTTAGAGTGTTTAAGCTTATCTTAAAAATTTGAAAAACTTTAACATTTTTTACTAATATTTGCGAGTTGACTGATAGAATATTTCTGTCAGGAGTGACTATAGGTAAAATTTAAGTTTTCGTTATTTCAACCTAAGGTCTTGGCTTTTCGGGTTTCAGAGTGTATTAAAGCGATCTAGCTATTAATTGTAAAATTGATTTCTTAAAAGATGGTCATTTTGACGCTGGGTGTTGGTAAATTTGTTAGAGTCCCGATTGTCCATACAAAACCAAACTTTTTTATTATTCAATATTTCAGTCTGGGATTTCGGATTTACATGTTTCAGCGTATTTTAGAGTGTTTAAGCTTATCTTAAAAATTTAAAAAACTTTAACATTTTTTACTAAAATTTGCGAGTTGACTGATAGAATATTTTTATGTCAGGAGTGACTATAGGTAAAATTTAAGTTTTCGTTATTTCAACCTAAGGTCTTGGCTTTTCGCGTTTCAGAGTGTATTAAAGCAATCTAGCTATTAATTGTAAAATTGATTTCTTAAAAGATAGTCGTCCATACAAAACCAAACTTTTTTATTATTCAATATTTCAGTCTGGGATTTCGGATTTACATGTTTCAGCGTATTTTAGAGTGTTTAAGCTTATCTTAAAAATTTGAAAAACTTTAACATTTTTTACTAATATTTGCGAGTTGACTGATAGAATATTTCTGTCAGGAGTGACTATAGGTAAAATTTAAGTTTTCGTTATTTCAACCTAAGGTCTTGGCTTTTCGGGTTTCAGAGTGTATTAAAGCGATCTAGCTATTAATTGTAAAATTGATTTCTTAAAAGATGGTCATTTTTACGCTGGGTGTTGGTAAATTTGTTAGAGTCCCGATTGTCCATACAAAACCAAACTTTTTTATTATTCAATATTTCAGTCTGGGATTTCGGATTTACATGTTTCAGCGTATTTTAGAGTGTTTAAGCTTATCTTAAAAATTTGAAAAACTTTAACATTTTTTACTAATATTTGCGAGTTGACTGATAGAATATTTCTATGTCAGGAGTGACTATAGGTAAAATTTAAGTTTTCGTTATTTCAACCTAAGGTCTTGGCTTTTCGCGTTTCAGAGTGTATTAAAGCGATCTAGCTATTAATTGAAAAATTGATTTCTTAAAAGATAGTCATTTTTACGCTGGGTGTTGGTAAATTTGTTAGAGTCCCGATTGTCCATACAAAACCAAACTTTTTTATTATTCAATATTTCAGTCTGGGATTTCGGATTTACATGTTTCAGCGTATTTAGAGTGTTTAAGCTTATCTTAAAAATTTGAAAAACTAACATTTTTTACTAAAATTTGCGAGTTGACTGATAGAATATTTCTGTCAGGAGTGACTATAGGTAAAATTTAAGTTTTCGTTATTTCAACCTAAGGTCTTGGCTTTTCGCGTTTCAGAGTGTATACAAGCGATCTAGCTATTAATTGTAAAATTGATTTCTTAAAAGATAGTCATTTTACGCTGGGTGTTGGTAAATTTGTTAGAGTCTCGATTGTCCATACAAAACCAAACTTTTTTATTATTCAATATTTCAGTCTGGGATTTCGGATTTACATGTTTCAGCGTGTTTTAGAGTGTTTAAGCTTATCTTAAAAATTTGAAAAACTAACACTTTTTACTAAAATTTGCGAGTTGACTGATAGAATATTTCTGTCAGGAGTGACTATAGGTAAAATTTAAGTTTTCGTTATTTCAACCTAAGGTCTTGGCTTTTCGCGTTTCAGAGTGTATACAAGCGATCTAGCTATTAATTGTAAAATTGATTTCTTAAAAGATAGTCATTTTACCCTGGGTGTTGGTAAATTTGTTAAAGTCCAGATTGCCCATACAAAACCAAACTTTTTTATTATTCAATATTTCAGTCTGGGATTTCGGATTTACATGTTTCAGCGTATTTTAGAGTGTTTAAGCTTATCTTAAAAATTTGAAAAACTTTTAACATTTTATACTAAAATTTGCGAGTTGACTGATAGAATATTTCTGTCAGGAGTGACTATAGGTAAAATTTAAGTTTTCGTTATTTCAACCTAAGGTCTTGGCTTTTCGCGTTTCAGAGTGTATTAAAGCAATCTAGCTATTAATTGTAAAATTGATTTCTTAAAAGATAGTCATTTTTACGCTGGGTGTTGGTAAATTTGTTAGAGTCCCGATTGTCCATACAAAACCAAACTTTTTTATTATTCAATATTTCAGTCTGGGATTTCGGATTTACATGTTTCAGCGTATTTTAGAGTGTTTAAGCTTATCTTAAAAATTTGAAAAACTTTAACATTTTTTACTAATATTTGCGAGTTGACTGATAGAATATTTCTGTCAGGAGTGACTATAGGTAAAATTTAAGTTTTCGTTATTTCAACCTAAGGTCTTGGCTTTTCGGGTTTCAGAGTGTATTAAAGCGATCTAGCTATTAATTGTAAAATTGATTTCTTAAAAGATAGTCATTTTTACGCTGGGTGTTGGTAAATTTGTTAGAGTCCCGATTGTCCATACAAAACCAAACTTTTTTATTATTCAATATTTCAGTCTGGATTTCGGATTTACATGTTTCAGCGTATTTTAGAGTGTTTAAGCTTATCTTAAAAATTTGAAAAACTTTAACATTTTTTACTAATATTTGCGAGTTGACTGATAGAATATTTCTGTCAGGAGTGACTATAGGTAAAATTTAAGTTTTCGTTATTTCAACCTAAGGTCTTGGCTTTTCGGGTTTCAGAGTGTATTAAAGCGATCTAGCTATTAATTGTAAAATTGATTTCTTAAAAGATAGTCATTTTTACGGTGGGTGTTGGTAAATTTGTTAGAGTCCAGATTGCCCATACAAAACCAAACTTTTTTATTATTCAATATTTCAGTCTGGGATTTCGGATTTACATGTTTCAGCGTATTTTAGAGTGTTTAAGCTTATCTTAAAAATTTGAAAAACTTTTAACATTTTTTACTAAAATTTGCGAGTTGACTGATAGAATATTTCTGTCAGGAGTGACTATAGGTAAAATTTAAGTTTCCGTTATTTCAACCTAAGGTCTTGGCTTTTCGCGTTTCAGAGTGTATTAAAGCGATCTAGGTATTAATTGTAAAATTGATTTCTTAAAAGATAGTCATTTTTACGCTGGGTGTTGGTAAATTTGTTAGAGTCCCGATTGTCCATACAAAACCAAACTTTTTTATTATTCAATATTTCAGTCTGGGATTTCGGATTTACATGTTTCAGCGTGTTTTAGAGTGTTTAAGCTTATCTTAAAAATTTGAAAAACTTTAACATTTTTTACTAAAATTTGCGAGTTGACTGATAGAATATTTCTATGTCAGGAGTGACTATAGGTAAAATTTAAGTTTTCGTTATTTCAACCTAAGGTCTTGGCTTTTCGCGTTTCAGAGTGTATTAAAGCGATCTAGCTATTAATTGAAAAATTGATTTCTTAAAAGATAGTCATTTTCACGTTGGGTGTTGGTAAATTTGTTAGAGTCCAGATTGCCCATACAAAACCAAACTTTTTTATTATTCAATATTTCAGTCTGGGATTTCGGATTTACATGTTTCAGCGTGTTTTAGAGTGTTTAAGCTTATCTTAAAAATTTGAAAAACTAACATTTTTTACTAAAATTTGCGAGTTGACTGATAGAATATTTCTGTCAGGAGTGACTATAGGTAAAATTTAAGTTTTCGTTATTTCAACCTAAGGTCTTGGCTTTTCGCGTTTCAGAGTGTATACAAGCGATCTAGCTATTAATTGTAAAATTGATTTCTTAAAAGATAGTCATTTTACGCTGGGTGTTGGTAAATTTGTTAGAGTCCAGATTGCCCGTACAAAACCAAACTTTTTTATTATTCAATATTTCAGTCTGGGATTTCGGATTTACATGTTTCAGCGTATTTTAGAGTGTTTAAGCTTATCTTAAAAATTTGAAAAACTTTTAACATTTTATACTAAAATTTGCGAGTTGACTGATAGAATATTTTTATGTCAGGAGTGACTATAGGTAAAATTTAAGTTTTCGTTATTTCAACCTAAGGTCATGGCTTTTCGCGTTTCAGAGTGTATTAAAGCAATCTAGCTATTAATTGTAAAATTGATTTCTTAAAAGATAGTCATTTTTACGCTGGGTGTTGGTAAATTTGTTAGAGTCCCGATTGTCCATACAAAACCAAACTTTTTTATTATTCAATATTTCAGTCTGGGATTTCGGATTTACATGTTTCAGCGTATTTTAGAGTGTTTAAGCTTATCTTAAAAATTTGAAAAACTTTAACATTTTTTACTAATATTTGCGAGTTGACTGATAGAATATTTCTGTCAGGAGTGACTATAGGTAAAATTTAAGTTTTCGTTATTTCAACCTAAGGTCTTGGCTTTTCGGGTTTCAGAGTGTATTAAAGCGATCTAGCTATTAATTGTAAAATTGATTTCTTAAAAGATAGTCATTTTTACGCTGGGTGTTGGTAAATTTGTTAGAGTCCAGATTGCCCATACAAAACCAAACTTTTTTATTATTCAATATTTCAGTCTGGGATTTCGGATTTACATGTTTCAGCGTATTTTAGAGTGTTTAAGCTTATCTTAAAAATTTGAAAAACTTTAACATTTTTTACTAATATTTGCGAGTTGACTGATAGAATATTTCTGTCAGGAGTGACTATAGGTAAAATTTAAGTTTTCGTTATTTCAACCTAAGGTCTTGGCTTTTCGCGTTTCAGAGTGTATACAAGCGATCTAGCTATTAATTGTAAAATTGATTTCTTAAAAGATAGTCATTTTACGCTGGGTGTTGGTAAATTTGTTAGAGTCCAGATTGCCCATACAAAACCAAACTTTTTTATTATTCAATATTTCAGTCTGGGATTTCGGATTTACATGTTTCAGCGTATTTTAGAGTGTTTAAGCTTATCTTAAAAATTTGAAAAACTTTTAACATTTTATACTAAAATTTGCGAGTTGACTGATAGAATATTTTTATGTCAGGAGTGACTATAGGTAAAATTTAAGTTTTCGTTATTTCAACCTAAGGTCTTGGCTTTTCGCGTTTCAGAGTGTATTAAAGCAATCTAGCTATTAATTGTAAAATTGATTTCTTAAAAGATAGTCATTTTTACGCTGGGTGTTGGTAAATTTGTTAGAGTCCCGATTGTCCATACAAAACCAAACTTTTTTATTATTCAATATTTCAGTCTGGGATTTCGGATTTACATGTTTCAGCGTATTTTAGAGTGTTTAAGCTTATCTTAAAAATTTGAAAAACTTTAACATTTTTTACTAATATTTGCGAGTTGACTGATAGAATATTTCTGTCAGGAGTGACTATAGGTAAAATTTAAGTTTTCGTTATTTCAACCTAAGGTCTTGGCTTTTCGGGTTTCAGAGTGTATTAAAGCGATCTAGCTATTAATTGTAAAATTGATTTCTTAAAAGATAGTCATTTTTACGCTGGGTGTTGGTAAATTTGTTAGAGTCCCGATTGTCCATACAAAACCAAACTTTTTTATTATTCAATATTTCAGTCTGGGATTTCGGATTTACATGTTTCAGCGTGTTTTAGAGTGTTTAAGCTTATCTTAAAAATTTGAAAAACTTTAACATTTTTTACTAAAATTTGCGAGTTGACTGATAGAATATTTCTATGTCAGGAGTGACTATAGGTAAAATTTAAGTTTTCGTTATTTCAACCTAAGGTCTTGGCTTTTCGCGTTTCAGAGTGTATTAAAGCGATCTAGCTATTAATTGAAAAATTGATTTCTTAAAAGATAGTCATTTTCACGTTGGGTGTTGGTAAATTTGTTAGAGTCCAGATTGCCCATACAAAACCAAACTTTTTTATTATTCAATATTTCAGTCTGGGATTTCGGATTTACATGTTTCAGCGTGTTTTAGAGTGTTTAAGCTTATCTTAAAAATTTGAAAAACTAACATTTTTTACTAAAATTTGCGAGTTGACTGATAGAATATTTCTGTCAGGAGTGACTATAGGTAAAATTTAAGTTTTCGTTATTTCAACCTAAGGTCTTGGCTTTTCGCGTTTCAGAGTGTATACAAGCGATCTAGCTATTAATTGTAAAATTGATTTCTTAAAAGATAGTCATTTTACGCTGGGTGTTGGTAAATTTGTTAGAGTCCAGATTGCCCGTACAAAACCAAACTTTTTTATTATTCAATATTTCAGTCTGGGATTTCGGATTTACATGTTTCAGCGTATTTTAGAGTGTTTAAGCTTATCTTAAAAATTTGAAAAACTTTAACATTTTATACTAAAATTTGCGAGTTGACTGATAGAATATTTTTATGTCAGGAGTGACTATAGGTAAAATTTAAGTTTTCGTTATTTCAACCTAAGGTCATGGCTTTTCGCGTTTCAGAGTGTATTAAAGCAATCTAGCTATTAATTGTAAAATTGATTTCTTAAAAGATAGTCATTTTTACGCTGGGTGTTGGTAAATTTGTTAGAGTCCCGATTGTCCATACAAAACCAAACTTTTTTATTATTCAATATTTCAGTCTGGGATTTCGGATTTACATGTTTCAGCGTATTTTAGAGTGTTTAAGCTTATCTTAAAAATTTGAAAAACTTTAACATTTTTTACTAATATTTGCGAGTTGACTGATAGAATATTTCTGTCAGGAGTGACTATAGGTAAAATTTAAGTTTTCGTTATTTCAACCTAAGGTCTTGGCTTTTCGGGTTTCAGAGTGTATTAAAGCGATCTAGCTATTAATTGTAAAATTGATTTCTTAAAAGATAGTCATTTTTACGCTGGGTGTTGGTAAATTTGTTAGAGTCCAGATTGCCCATACAAAACCAAACTTTTTTATTATTCAATATTTCAGTCTGGGATTTCGGATTTACATGTTTCAGCGTATTTTAGAGTGTTTAAGCTTATCTTAAAAATTTGAAAAACTTTAACATTTTTTACTAATATTTGCGAGTTGACTGATAGAATATTTCTGTCAGGAGTGACTATAGGTAAAATTTAAGTTTTCGTTATTTCAACCTAAGGTCTTGGCTTTTCGCGTTTCAGAGTGTATACAAGCGATCTAGCTATTAATTGTAAAATTGATTTCTTAAAAGATAGTCATTTTACGCTGGGTGTTGGTAAATTTGTTAGAGTCCAGATTGCCCATACAAAACCAAACTTTTTTATTATTCAATATTTCAGTCTGGGATTTCGGATTTACATGTTTCAGCGTATTTTAGAGTGTTTAAGCTTATCTTAAAAATTTGAAAAACTTTTAACATTTTATACTAAAATTTGCGAGTTGACTGATAGAATATTTTTATGTCAGGAGTGACTATAGGTAAAATTTAAGTTTTCGTTATTTCAACCTAAGGTCTTGGCTTTTCGCGTTTCAGAGTGTATTAAAGCAATCTAGCTATTAATTGTAAAATTGATTTCTTAAAAGATAGTCATTTTTACGCTGGGTGTTGGTAAATTTGTTAGAGTCCCGATTGTCCATACAAAACCAAACTTTTTTATTATTCAATATTTCAGTCTGGGATTTCGGATTTACATGTTTCAGCGTATTTTAGAGTGTTTAAGCTTATCTTAAAAATTTGAAAAACTTTAACATTTTTTACTAATATTTGCGAGTTGACTGATAGAATATTTCTGTCAGGAGTGACTATAGGTAAAATTTAAGTTTTCGTTATTTCAACCTAAGGTCTTGGCTTTTCGGGTTTCAGAGTGTATTAAAGCGATCTAGCTATTAATTGTAAAATTGATTTCTTAAAAGATAGTCATTTTCACGTTGGGTGTTGGTAAATTTGTTAGAGTCCCGATTGTCCATACAAAACCAAACTTTTTTATTATTCAATATTTCAGTCTGGGATTTCGGATTTACATGTTTCAGCGTATTTTAGAGTGTTTAAGCTTATCTTAAAAATTTGAAAAACTTTAACATTTTTTACTAATATTTGCGAGTTGACTGATAGAATATTTCTGTCAGGAGTGACTATAGGTAAAATTTAAGTTTTCGTTATTTCAACCTAAGGTCTTGGCTTTTCGGGTTTCAGAGTGTATTAAAGCGATCTAGCTATTAATTGTAAAATTGATTTCTTAAAAGATAGTCATTTTTACGCTGGGTGTTGGTAAATTTGTTAGAGTCCAGATTGCCCATACAAAACCAAACTTTTTTATTATTCAATATTTCAGTCTGGGATTTCGGATTTACATGTTTCAGCGTATTTTAGAGTGTTTAAGCTTATCTTAAAAATTTGAAAAACTTTTAACATTTTTTACTAAAATTTGCGAGTTGACTGATAGAATATTTCTGTCAGGAGTGACTATAGGTAAAATTTAAGTTTCCGTTATTTCAACCTAAGGTCTTGGCTTTTCGCGTTTCAGAGTGTATTAAAGCGATCTAGCTATTAATTGTAAAATTGATTTCTTAAAAGATAGTCATTTTTACGCTGGGTGTTGGTAAATTTGTTAGAGTCCCGATTGTCCATACAAAACCAAACTTTTTTATTATTCAATATTTCAGTCTGGGATTTCGGATTTACATGTTTCAGCGTGTTTTAGAGTGTTTAAGCTTATCTTAAAAATTTGAAAAACTTTAACATTTTTTACTAAAATTTGCGAGTTGACTGATAGAATATTTCTGTCAGGAGTGACTATAGGTAAAATTTAAGTTTTCGTTATTTCAACCTAAGGTCTTGGCTTTTCGCGTTTCAGAGTGTATACAAGCGATCTAGCTATTAATTGTAAAATTGATTTCTTAAAAGATAGTCATTTTACGCTGGGTGTTGGTAAATTTGTTACAGTCCAGATTGCCCGTACAAAACCAAACTTTTTTATTATTCAATATTTCAGTCTGGGATTTCGGATTTACATGTTTCAGCGTATTTTAGAGTGTTTAAGCTTATCTTAAAAATTTGAAAAACTTTTAACATTTTATACTAAAATTTGCGAGTTGACTGATAGAATATTTTTATGTCAGGAGTGACTATAGGTAAAATTTAAGTTTTCGTTATTTCAACCTAAGGTCATGGCTTTTCGCGTTTCAGAGTGTATTAAAGCAATCTAGCTATTAATTGTAAAATTGATTTCTTAAAAGATAGTCATTTTTACGCTGGGTGTTGGTAAATTTGTTAGAGTCCCGATTGTCCATACAAAACCAAACTTTTTTATTATTCAATATTTCAGTCTGGGATTTCGGATTTACATGTTTCAGCGTATTTTAGAGTGTTTAAGCTTATCTTAAAAATTTGAAAAACTTTAACATTTTTTACTAATATTTGCGAGTTGACTGATAGAATATTTCTGTCAGGAGTGACTATAGGTAAAATTTAAGTTTTCGTTATTTCAACCTAAGGTCTTGGCTTTTCGGGTTTCAGAGTGTATTAAAGCGATCTAGCTATTAATTGTAAAATTGATTTCTTAAAAGATAGTCATTTTTACGCTGGGTGTTGGTAAATTTGTTAGAGTCCCGATTGTCCATACAAAACCAAACTTTTTTATTATTCAATATTTCAGTCTGGGATTTCGGATTTACATGTTTCAGCGTATTTTAGAGTGTTTAAGCTTATCTTAAAAATTTGAAAAACTTTAACATTTTTTACTAATATTTGCGAGTTGACTGATAGAATATTTCTGTCAGGAGTGACTATAGGTAAAATTTAAGTTTTCGTTATTTCAACCTAAGGTCTTGGCTTTTCGGGTTTCAGAGTGTATTAAAGCGATCTAGCTATTAATTGTAAAATTGATTTCTTAAAAGATAGTCATTTTTACGCTGGGTGTTGGTAAATTTGTTAGAGTCCAGATTGCCCATACAAAACCAAACTTTTTTATTATTCAATATTTCAGTCTGGGATTTCGGATTTACATGTTTCAGCGTATTTTAGAGTGTTTAAGCTTATCTTAAAAATTTGAAAAACTTTAACATTTTTTACTAATATTTGCGAGTTGACTGATAGAATATTTCTGTCAGGAGTGACTATAGGTAAAATTTAAGTTTTCGTTATTTCAACCTAAGGTCTTGGCTTTTCGCGTTTCAGAGTGTATACAAGCGATCTAGCTATTAATTGTAAAATTGATTTCTTAAAAGATAGTCATTTTACGCTGGGTGTTGGTAAATTTGTTAGAGTCCAGATTGCCCATACAAAACCAAACTTTTTTATTATTCAATATTTCAGTCTGGGATTTCGGATTTACATGTTTCAGCGTATTTTAGAGTGTTTAAGCTTATCTTAAAAATTTGAAAAACTTTTAACATTTTATACTAAAATTTGCGAGTTGACTGATAGAATATTTTTATGTCAGGAGTGACTATAGGTAAAATTTAAGTTTTCGTTATTTCAACCTAAGGTCTTGGCTTTTCGCGTTTCAGAGTGTATTAAAGCAATCTAGCTATTAATTGTAAAATTGATTTCTTAAAAGATAGTCATTTTTACGCTGGGTGTTGGTAAATTTGTTAGAGTCCCGATTGTCCATACAAAACCAAACTTTTTTATTATTCAATATTTCAGTCTGGGATTTCGGATTTACATGTTTCAGCGTATTTTAGAGTGTTTAAGCTTATCTTAAAAATTTGAAAAACTTTAACATTTTTTACTAATATTTGCGAGTTGACTGATAGAATATTTCTGTCAGGAGTGACTATAGGTAAAATTTAAGTTTTCGTTATTTCAACCTAAGGTCTTGGCTTTTCGCGTTTCAGAGTGTATACAAGCGATCTAGCTATTAATTGTAAAATTGATTTCTTAAAAGATAGTCATTTTACGCTGGGTGTTGGTAAATTTGTTAGAGTCCAGATTGCCCGTACAAAACCAAACTTTTTTATTATTCAATATTTCAGTCTGGGATTTCGGATTTACATGTTTCAGCGTATTTTAGAGTGTTTAAGCTTATCTTAAAAATTTGAAAAACTTTTATTATTTTATACTAAAATTTGCGAGTTGACTGATAGAATATTTTTATGTCAGGAGTGACTATAGGTAAAATTTAAGTTTTCGTTATTTCAACCTAAGGTCATGGCTTTTCGCGTTTCAGAGTGTATTAAAGCAATCTAGCTATTAATTGTAAAATTGATTTCTTAAAAGATAGTCATTTTTACGCTGGGTGTTGGTAAATTTGTTAGAGTCCCGATTGTCCATACAAAACCAAACTTTTTTATTATTCAATATTTCAGTCTGGGATTTCGGATTTACATGTTTCAGCGTATTTTAGAGTGTTTAAGCTTATCTTAAAAATTTGAAAAACTTTAACATTTTTTACTAATATTTGCGAGTTGACTGATAGAATATTTCTGTCAGGAGTGACTATAGGTAAAATTTAAGTTTTCGTTATTTCAACCTAAGGTCTTGGCTTTTCGGGTTTCAGAGTGTATTAAAGCGATCTAGCTATTAATTGTAAAATTGATTTCTTAAAAGATAGTCATTTTTACGCTGGGTGTTGGTAAATTTGTTAGAGTCCCGATTGTCCATACAAAACCAAACTTTTTTATTATTCAATATTTCAGTCTGGGATTTCGGATTTACATGTTTCAGCGTATTTTAGAGTGTTTAAGCTTATCTTAAAAATTTGAAAAACTTTAACATTTTTTACTAATATTTGCGAGTTGACTGATAGAATATTTCTGTCAGGAGTGACTATAGGTAAAATTTAAGTTTTCGTTATTTCAACCTAAGGTCTTGGCTTTTCGGGTTTCAGAGTGTATTAAAGCGATCTAGCTATTAATTGTAAAATTGATTTCTTAAAAGATAGTCATTTTTACGCTGGGTGTTGGTAAATTTGTTAGAGTCCAGATTGCCCATACAAAACCAAACTTTTTTATTATTCAATATTTCAGTCTGGGATTTCGGATTTACATGTTTCAGCGTATTTTAGAGTGTTTAAGCTTATCTTAAAAATTTGAAAAACTTTAACATTTTTTACTAATATTTGCGAGTTGACTGATAGAATATTTCTGTCAGGAGTGACTATAGGTAAAATTTAAGTTTTCGTTATTTCAACCTAAGGTCTTGGCTTTTCGCGTTTCAGAGTGTATACAAGCGATCTAGCTATTAATTGTAAAATTGATTTCTTAAAAGATAGTCATTTTTACGCTGGGTGTTGGTAAATTTGTTAGAGTCCAGATTGCCCATACAAAACCAAACTTTTTTATTATTCAATATTTCAGTCTGGGATTTCGGATTTACATGTTTCAGCGTATTTTAGAGTGTTTAAGCTTATCTTAAAAATTTGAAAAACTTTAACATTTTTTACTAATATTTGCGAGTTGACTGATAGAATATTTCTGTCAGGAGTGACTATAGGTAAAATTTAAGTTTTCGTTATTTCAACCTAAGGTCTTGGCTTTTCGCGTTTCAGAGTGTATACAAGCGATCTAGCTATTAATTGTAAAATTGATTTCTTAAAAGATAGTCATTTTACGCTGGGTGTTGGTAAATTTGTTAGAGTCCAGATTGCCCATACAAAAGCAAACTTTTTTATTATTCAATATTTCAGTCTGGGATTTCGGATTTACATGTTTCAGCGTATTTTAGAGTGTTTAAGCTTATCTTAAAAATTTGAAAAACTTTTAACATTTTATACTAAAATTTGCGAGTTGACTGATAGAATATTTCTATGTCAGGAGTGACTATAGGTAAAATTTAAGTTTTCGTTATTTCAACCTAAGGTCTTGGCTTTTCGCGTTTCAGAGTGTATTAAAGCGATCTAGCTATTAATTGAAAAATTGATTTCTTAAAAGATAGTCATTTTTACGCTGGGTGTTGGTAAATTTGTTAGAGTCCCGATTGTCCATACAAAACCAAACTTTTTTATTATTCAATATTTCAGTCTGGGATTTCGGATTTACATGTTTCAGCGTATTTTAGAGTGTTTAAGCTTATCTTAAAAATTTGAAAAACTTTAACATTTTTTACTAATATTTGCGAGTTGACTGATAGAATATTTCTGTCAGGAGTGACTATAGGTAAAATTTAAGTTTTCGTTATTTCAACCTAAGGTCTTGGCTTTTCGGGTTTCAGAGTGTATTAAAGCGATCTAGCTATTAATTGTAAAATTGATTTCTTAAAAGATAGTCATTTTTACGCTGGGTGTTGGTAAATTTGTTAGAGTCCCGATTGTCCATACAAAACCAAACTTTTTTATTATTCAATATTTCAGTCTGGGATTTCGGATTTACATGTTTCAGCGTATTTTAGAGTGTTTAAGCTTATCTTAAAAATTTGAAAAACTTTAACATTTTTTACTAATATTTGCGAGTTGACTGATAGAATATTTCTGTCAGGAGTGACTATAGGTAAAATTTAAGTTTTCGTTATTTCAACCTAAGGTCTTGGCTTTTCGGGTTTCAGAGTGTATTAAAGCGATCTAGCTATTAATTGTAAAATTGATTTCTTAAAAGATAGTCATTTTTACGCTGGGTGTTGGTAAATTTGTTAGAGTCCCGATTGTCCATACAAAACCAAACTTTTTTATTATTCAATATTTCAGTCTGGGATTTCGGATTTACATGTTTCAGCGTGTTTTAGAGTGTTTAAGCTTATCTTAAAAATTTGAAAAACTTTAACATTTTTTACTAAAATTTGCGAGTTGACTGATAGAATATTTCTGTCAGGAGTGACTATAGGTAAAATTTAAGTTTTCGTTATTTCAACCTAAGGTCTTGGCTTTTCGCGTTTCAGAGTGTATACAAGCGATCTAGCTATTAATTGTAAAATTGATTTCTTAAAAGATAGTCATTTTACGCTGGGTGTTGGTAAATTTGTTACAGTCCAGATTGCCCGTACAAAACCAAACTTTTTTATTATTCAATATTTCAGTCTGGGATTTCGGATTTACATGTTTCAGCGTATTTTAGAGTGTTTAAGCTTATCTTAAAAATTTGAAAAACTTTTAACATTTTTTACTAAAATTTGCGAGTTGACTGATAGAATATTTCTGTCAGGAGTGACTATAGGTAAAATTTAAGTTTCCGTTATTTCAACCTAAGGTCTTGGCTTTTCGCGTTTCAGAGTGTATTAAAGCGATCTAGCTATTAATTGTAAAATTGATTTCTTAAAAGATAGTCATTTTTACGCTGGGTGTTGGTAAATTTGTTAGAGTCCAGATTGCCCATACAAAAGCAAACTTTTTTATTATTCAATATTTCAGTCTGGGATTTCGGATTTACATGTTTCAGCGTATTTTAGAGTGTTTAAGCTTATCTTAAAAATTTGAAAAACTTTTAACATTTTATACTAAAATTTGCGAGTTGACTGATAGAATATTTCTATGTCAGGAGTGACTATAGGTAAAATTTAAGTTTTCGTTATTTCAACCTAAGGTCTTGGCTTTTCGCGTTTCAGAGTGTATTAAAGCGATCTAGCTATTAATTGAAAAATTGATTTCTTAAAAGATAGTCATTTTTACGCTGGGTGTTGGTAAATTTGTTAGAGTCCAGATTGCCCATACAAAACCAAACTTTTTTATTATTCAATATTTCAGTCTGGGATTTCGGATTTACATGTTTCAGCGTATTTTAGAGTGTTTAAGCTTATCTTAAAAATTTGAAAAACTTTTAACATTTTTTACTAAAATTTGCGAGTTGACTGATAGAATATTTCTGTCAGGAGTGACTATAGGTAAAATTTAAGTTTCCGTTATTTCAACCTAAGGTCTTGGCTTTTCGCGTTTCAGAGTGTATTAAAGCGATCTAGCTATTAATTGTAAAATTGATTTCTTAAAAGATAGTCATTTTTACGCTGGGTGTTGGTAAATTTGTTAGAGTCCCGATTGTCCATACAAAACCAAACTTTTTTATTATTCAATATTTCAGTCTGGGATTTCGGATTTACATGTTTCAGCGTGTTTTAGAGTGTTTAAGCTTATCTTAAAAATTTGAAAAACTTTAACATTTTTTACTAAAATTTGCGAGTTGACTGATAGAATATTTCTGTCAGGAGTGACTATAGGTAAAATTTAAGTTTTCGTTATTTCAACCTAAGGTCTTGGCTTTTCGCGTTTCAGAGTGTATACAAGCGATCTAGCTATTAATTGTAAAATTGATTTCTTAAAAGATAGTCATTTTACGCTGGGTGTTGGTAAATTTGTTAGAGTCCAGATTGCCCGTACAAAACCAAACTTTTTTATTATTCAATATTTCAGTCTGGGATTTCGGATTTACATGTTTCAGCGTATTTTAGAGTGTTTAAGCTTATCTTAAAAATTTGAAAAACTTTTAACATTTTATACTAAAATTTGCGAGTTGACTGATAGAATATTTCTATGTCAGGAGTGACTATAGGTAAAATTTAAGTTTTCGTTATTTCAACCTAAGGTCTTGGCTTTTCGCGTTTCAGAGTGTATTAAAGCGATCTAGCTATTAATTGAAAAATTGATTTCTTAAAAGATAGTCATTTTTACGCTGGGTGTTGGTAAATTTGTTAGAGTCCAGATTGCCCATACAAAACAAAACTTTTTTATTATTCAATATTTCAGTCTGGGATTTCGGATTTACATGTTTCAGCGTATTTTAGAGTGTTTAAGCTTATCTTAAAAATTTGAAAAACTTTTAACATTTTTTACTAAAATTTGCGAGTTGACTGATAGAATATTTCTGTCAGGAGTGACTATAGGTAAAATTTAAGTTTCCGTTATTTCAACCTAAGGTCTTGGCTTTTCGCGTTTCAGAGTGTATTAAAGCGATCTAGCTATTAATTGTAAAATTGATTTCTTAAAAGATAGTCATTTTTACGCTGGGTGTTGGTAAATTTGTTAGAGTCCCGATTGTCCATACAAAACCAAACTTTTTTATTATTCAATATTTCAGTCTGGGATTTCGGATTTACATGTTTCAGCGTGTTTTAGAGTGTTTAAGCTTATCTTAAAAATTTGAAAAACTTTAACATTTTTTACTAAAATTTGCGAGTTGACTGATAGAATATTTCTATGTCAGGAGTGACTATAGGTAAAATTTAAGTTTTCGTTATTTCAACCTAAGGTCTTGGCTTTTCGCGTTTCAGAGTGTATTAAAGCGATCTAGCTATTAATTGAAAAATTGATTTCTTAAAAGATAGTCATTTTTACGCTGGGTGTTGGTAAATTTGTTAGAGTCCAGATTGCCCATACAAAAGCAAACTTTTTTATTATTCAATATTTCAGTCTGGGATTTCGGATTTACATGTTTCAGCGTATTTAGAGTGTTTAAGCTTATCTTAAAAATTTGAAAAACTTTTAACATTTTATACTAAAATTTGCGAGTTGACTGATAGAATATTTCTATGTCAGGAGTGACTATAGGTAAAATTTAAGTTTTCGTTATTTCAACCTAAGGTCTTGGCTTTTCGCGTTTCAGAGTGTATACAAGCGATCTAGCTATTAATTGTAAAATTGATTTCTTAAAAGATAGTCATTTTACGCTGGGTGTTGGTAAATTTGTTAGAGTCCAGATTGCCCATACAAAACCAAACTTTTTTATTATTCAATATTTCAGTCTGGGATTTCGGATTTACATGTTTCAGCGTATTTTAGAGTGTTTAAGCTTATCTTAAAAATTTGAAAAACTTTTAACATTTTATACTAAAATTTGCGAGTTGACTGATAGAATATTTTTATGTCAGGAGTGACTATAGGTAAAATTTAAGTTTTCGTTATTTCAACCTAAGGTCTTGGCTTTTCGCGTTTCAGAGTGTATTAAAGCAATCTAGCTATTAATTGTAAAATTGATTTCTTAAAAGATAGTCATTTTTACGCTGGGTGTTGGTAAATTTGTTAGAGTCCCGATTGTCCATACAAAACCAAACTTTTTTATTATTCAATATTTCAGTCTGGGATTTCGGATTTACATGTTTCAGCGTATTTTAGAGTGTTTAAGCTTATCTTAAAAATTTGAAAAACTTTAACATTTTTTACTAATATTTGCGAGTTGACTGATAGAATATTTCTGTCAGGAGTGACTATAGGTAAAATTTAAGTTTTCGTTATTTCAACCTAAGGTCTTGGCTTTTCGCGTTTCAGAGTGTATACAAGCGATCTAGCTATTAATTGTAAAATTGATTTCTTAAAAGATAGTCATTTTACGCTGGGTGTTGGTAAATTTGTTAGAGTCCAGATTGCCCATACAAAACCAAACTTTTTTATTATTCAATATTTCAGTCTGGGATTTCGGATTTACATGTTTCAGCGTATTTTAGAGTGTTTAAGCTTATCTTAAAAATTTGAAAAACTTTTAACATTTTATACTAAAATTTGCGAGTTGACTGATAGAATATTTTTATGTCAGGAGTGACTATAGGTAAAATTTAAGTTTTCGTTATTTCAACCTAAGGTCTTGGCTTTTCGCGTTTCAGAGTGTATTAAAGCAATCTAGCTATTAATTGTAAAATTGATTTCTTAAAAGATAGTCATTTTTACGCTGGGTGTTGGTAAATTTGTTAGAGTCCCGATTGTCCATACAAAACCAAACTTTTTTATTATTCAATATTTCAGTCTGGGATTTCGGATTTACATGTTTCAGCGTATTTTAGAGTGTTTAAGCTTATCTTAAAAATTTGAAAAACTTTAACATTTTTTACTAATATTTGCGAGTTGACTGATAGAATATTTCTGTCAGGAGTGACTATAGGTAAAATTTAAGTTTTCGTTATTTCAACCTAAGGTCTTGGCTTTTCGGGTTTCAGAGTGTATTAAAGCGATCTAGCTATTGATTGTAAAATTGATTTCTTAAAAGATAGTCTTTTTTACGCTGGGTGTTGGTAAATTTGTTAGAGTCCAGATTGCCCATACAAAACCAAACTTTTTTATTATTCAATATTTCAGTCTGGGATTTCGGATTTACATGTTTCAGCGTATTTTAGAGTGTTTAAGCTTATCTTAAAAATTTGAAAAACTTTTAACATTTTATACTAAAATTTGCGAGTTGACTGATAGAATATTTTTATGTCAGGAGTGACTATAGGTAAAATTTAAGTTTTCGTTATTTCAACCTAAGGTCTTGGCTTTTCGCGTTTCAGAGTGTATTAAAGCAATCTAGCTATTAATTGTAAAATTGATTTCTTAAAAGATAGTCATTTTTACGCTGGGTGTTGGTAAATTTGTTAGAGTCCCGATTGTCCATACAAAACCAAACTTTTTTATTATTCAATATTTCAGTCTGGGATTTCGGATTTACATGTTTCAGCGTATTTTAGAGTGTTTAAGCTTATCTTAAAAATTTGAAAAACTTTAACATTTTTTACTAATATTTGCGAGTTGACTGATAGAATATTTCTGTCAGGAGTGACTATAGGTAAAATTTAAGTTTTCGTTATTTCAACCTAAGGTCTTGGCTTTTCGGGTTTCAGAGTGTATTAAAGCGATCTAGCTATTAATTGTAAAATTGATTTCTTAAAAGATAGTCATTTTTACGCTGGGTGTTGGTAAATTTGTTAGAGTCCCGATTGTCCATACAAAACCAAACTTTTTTATTATTCAATATTTCAGTCTGGGATTTCGGATTTACATGTTTCAGCGTATTTTAGAGTGTTTAAGCTTATCTTAAAAATTTGAAAAACTTTAACATTTTTTACTAATATTTGCGAGTTGACTGATAGAATATTTCTGTCAGGAGTGACTATAGGTAAAATTTAAGTTTTCGTTATTTCAACCTAAGGTCTTGGCTTTTCGTGTTTCAGAGTGTATTAAAGCGATCTAGCTATTGATTGTAAAATTGATTTCTTAAAAGATAGTCTTTTTTACGCTGGGTGTTGGTAAATTTGTTAGAGTCCAGATTGCCCATACAAAACCAAACTTTTTTATTATTCAATATTTCAGTCTGGGATTTCGGATTTACATGTTTCAGCGTATTTTAGAGTGTTTAAGCTTATCTTAAAAATTTGAAAAACTTTAACATTTTTTACTAATATTTGCGAGTTGACTGATAGAATATTTCTGTCAGGAGTGACTATAGGTAAAATTTAAGTTTTCGTTATTTCAACCTAAGGTCTTGGCTTTTCGCGTTTCAGAGTGTATACAAGCGATCTAGCTATTAATTGTAAAATTGATTTCTTAAAAGATAGTCATTTTACGCTGGGTGTTGGTAAATTTGTTAGAGTCCAGATTGCCCATACAAAACCAAACTTTTTTATTATTCAATATTTCAGTCTGGGATTTCGGATTTACATGTTTCAGCGTATTTTAGAGTGTTTAAGCTTATCTTAAAAATTTGAAAAACTTTTAACATTTTATACTAAAATTTGCGAGTTGACTGCTAGAATATTTTTATGTCAGGAGTGACTATAGGTAAAATTTAAGTTTTCGTTATTTCAACCTAAGGTCTTGGCTTTTCGCGTTTCAGAGTGTATTAAAGCAATCTAGCTATTAATTGTAAAATTGATTTCTTAAAAGATAGTCATTTTTACGCTGGGTGTTGGTAAATTTGTTAGAGTCCCGATTGTCCATACAAAACCAAACTTTTTTATTATTCAATATTTCAGTCTGGGATTTCGGATTTACATGTTTCAGCGTATTTTAGAGTGTTTAAGCTTATCTTAAAAATTTGAAAAACTTTAACATTTTTTACTAATATTTGCGAGTTGACTGATAGAATATTTCTGTCAGGAGTGACTATAGGTAAAATTTAAGTTTTCGTTATTTCAACCTAAGGTCTTGGCTTTTCGGGTTTCAGAGTGTATTAAAGCGATCTAGCTATTAATTGTAAAATTGATTTCTTAAAAGATAGTCATTTTTACGCTGGGTGTTGGTAAATTTGTTAGAGTCCAGATTGCCCATACAAAACCAAACTTTTTTATTATTCAATATTTCAGTCTGGGATTTCGGATTTACATGTTTCAGCGTATTTTAGAGTGTTTAAGCTTATCTTAAAAATTTGAAAAACTTTTAACATTTTTTACTAAAATTTGCGAGTTGACTGATAGAATATTTCTGTCAGGAGTGACTATAGGTAAAATTTAAGTTTCCGTTATTTCAACCTAAGGTCTTGGCTTTTCGCGTTTCAGAGTGTATTAAAGCGATCTAGCTATTAATTGTAAAATTGATTTCTTAAAAGATAGTCATTTTTACGCTGGGTGTTGGTAAATTTGTTAGAGTCCCGATTGTCCATACAAAACCAAACTTTTTTATTATTCAATATTTCAGTCTGGGATTTCGGATTTACATGTTTCAGCGTGTTTTAGAGTGTTTAAGCTTATCTTAAAAATTTGAAAAACTTTAACATTTTTTACTAAAATTTGCGAGTTGACTGATAGAATATTTCTGTCAGGAGTGACTATAGGTAAAATTTAAGTTTTCGTTATTTCAACCTAAGGTCTTGGCTTTTCGCGTTTCAGAGTGTATACAAGCGATCTAGCTATTAATTGTAAAATTGATTTCTTAAAAGATAGTCATTTTACGCTGGGTGTTGGTAAATTTGTTAGAGTCCAGATTGCCCGTACAAAACCAAACTTTTTTATTATTCAATATTTCAGTCTGGGATTTCGGATTTACATGTTTCAGCGTATTTTAGAGTGTTTAAGCTTATCTTAAAAATTTGAAAAACTTTTAACATTTTATACTAAAATTTGCGAGTTGACTGATAGAATATTTCTATGTCAGGAGTGACTATAGGTAAAATTTAAGTTTTCGTTATTTCAACCTAAGGTCTTGGCTTTTCGCGTTTCAGAGTGTATTAAAGCGATCTAGCTATTAATTGAAAAATTGATTTCTTAAAAGATAGTCATTTTTACGCTGGGTGTTGGTAAATTTGTTAGAGTCCAGATTGCCCATACAAAACCAAACTTTTTTATTATTCAATATTTCAGTCTGGGATTTCGGATTTACATGTTTCAGCGTATTTTAGAGTGTTTAAGCTTATCTTAAAAATTTGAAAAACTTTAACATTTTTTTACTAAAATTTGCGAGTTGACTGATAGAATATTTTTATGTCAGGAGTGACTATAGGTAAAATTTAAGTTTTCGTTATTTCAACCTAAGGTCTTGGCTTTTCGCGTTTCAGAGTGTATTAAAGCAATCTAGCTATTAATTGTAAAATTGATTTCTTAAAAGATAGTCATTTTTACGCTGGGTGTTGGTAAATTTGTTAGAGTCCCGATTGTCCATACAAAACCAAACTTTTTTATTATTCAATATTTCAGTCTGGGATTTCGGATTTACATGTTTCAGCGTATTTTAGAGTGTTTAAGCTTATCTTAAAAATTTGAAAAACTTTAACATTTTTTACTAATATTTGCGAGTTGACTGATAGAATATTTCTGTCAGGAGTGACTATAGGTAAAATTTAAGTTTTCGTTATTTCAACCTAAGGTCTTGGCTTTTCGGGTTTCAGAGTGTATTAAAGCGATCTAGCTATTAATTGTAAAATTGATTTCTTAAAAGATAGTCATTTTTACGCTGGGTGTTGGTAAATTTGTTAGAGTCCCGATTGTCCATACAAAACCAAACTTTTTTATTATTCAATATTTCAGTCTGGGATTTCGGATTTACATGTTTCAGCGTATTTTAGAGTGTTTAAGCTTATCTTAAAAATTTGAAAAACTTTAACATTTTTTACTAATATTTGCGAGTTGACTGATAGAATATTTCTGTCAGGAGTGACTATAGGTAAAATTTAAGTTTTCGTTATTTCAACCTAAGGTCTTGGCTTTTCGGGTTTCAGAGTGTATTAAAGCGATCTAGCTATTAATTGTAAAATTGATTTCTTAAAAGATAGTCATTTTTACGCTGGGTGTTGGTAAATTTGTTAGAGTCCAGATTGCCCATACAAAACCAAACTTTTTTATTATTCAATATTTCAGTCTGGGATTTCGGATTTACATGTTTCAGCGTATTTTAGAGTGTTTAAGCTTATCTTAAAAATTTGCAAAACTTTAACATTTTTTACTAATATTTGCGAGTTGACTGATAGAATATTTCTGTCAGGAGTGACTATAGGTAAAATTTAAGTTTTCGTTATTTCAACCTAAGGTCTTGGCTTTTCGCGTTTCAGAGTGTATACAAGCGATCTAGCTATCAATTGTAAAATTGATTTCTTAAAAGATAGTCATTTTACGCTGGGTGTTGGTAAATTTGTTAGAGTCCAGATTGCCCATACAAAAGCAAACTTTTTTATTATTCAATATTTCAGTCTGGGATTTCGGATTTACATGTTTCAGCGTATTTTAGAGTGTTTAAGCTTATCTTAAAAATTTGAAAAACTTTTAACATTTTATACTAAAATTTGCGAGTTGACTGATAGAATATTTTTATGTCAGGAGTGACTATAGGTAAAATTTAAGTTTTCGTTATTTCAACCTAAGGTCTTGGCTTTTCGCGTTTCAGAGTGTATTAAAGCAATCTAGCTATTAATTGTAAAATTGATTTCTTAAAAGATAGTCATTTTTACGCTGGGTGTTGGTAAATTTGTTAGAGTCCCGATTGTCCATACAAAACCAAACTTTTTTATTATTCAATATTTCAGTCTGGGATTTCGGATTTACATGTTTCAGCGTATTTTAGAGTGTTTAAGCTTATCTTAAAAATTTGAAAAACTTTTAACATTTTTTACTAAAATTTGCGAGTTGACTGATAGAATATTTCTGTCAGGAGTGACTATAGGTAAAATTTAAGTTTCCGTTATTTCAACCTAAGGTCTTGGCTTTTCGCGTTTCAGAGTGTATTAAAGCGATCTAGCTATTAATTGTAAAATTGATTTCTTAAAAGATAGTCATTTTTACGCTGGGTGTTGGTAAATTTGTTAGAGTCCCGATTGTCCATACAAAACCAAACTTTTTTATTATTCAATATTTCAGTCTGGGATTTCGGATTTACATGTTTCAGCGTATTTTAGAGTGTTTAAGCTTATCTTAAAAATTTGAAAAACTTTAACATTTTTTACTAATATTTGCGAGTTGACTGATAGAATATTTCTGTCAGGAGTGACTATAGGTAAAATTTAAGTTTTCGTTATTTCAACCTAAGGTCTTGGCTTTTCGCGTTTCAGAGTGTATACAAGCGATCTAGCTATTAATTGTAAAATTGATTTCTTAAAAGATAGTCATTTTATGCTGGGTGTTGATAAATTTGTTAGAGTCCAGATTGCCCGTACAAAACCAAACTTTTTTATTATTCAATATTTCAGTCTGGGATTTCGGATTTACATGTTTCAGCGTATTTTAGAGTGTTTAAGCTTATCTTAAAAATTTGAAAATCTTTTAACATTTTATACTAAAATTTGCGAGTTGACTGATAGAATATTTTTATGTCAGGAGTGACTATAGGTAAAATTTAAGTTTTCGTTATTTCAACCTAAGGTCTTGGCTTTTCGCGTTTCAGAGTGTATTAAAGCAATCTACCTATTAATTGTAAAATTGATTTCTTAAAAGATAGTCATTTTTACGCTGGGTGTTGGTAAATTTGTTAGAGTCCCGATTGTCCATACAAAACCAAACTTTTTTATTATTCAATATTTCAGTCTGGGATTTCGGATTTACATGTTTCAGCGTATTTTAGAGTGTTTAAGCTTATCTTAAAAATTTGAAAAACTTTAACATTTTTTACTAAAATTTGCGAGTTGACTGATAGAATATTTTTATGTCAGGAGTGACTATAGGTAAAATTTAAGTTAAATTAAGCCAAGACCTTAGGTTGAAATAACGAAAACTTAAATTTTACCTATAGTCACTCCTGACATAAAAATATTCTATCAGTCAACTCGCAAATTTTAGTAAAAAATGTTAAAGTTTTTTAAATTTTTAAGATAAGCTTAAACACTCTAAAATACGCTGAAACATGTAAATCCGAAATCCCAGACTGAAATATTGAATAATAAAAAAGTTTGGTTTTGTATGGGCAATCTGGACTCTAACAAATTTACCAACACCCAGCGTAAAAATGACTATCTTTTAAGAAATCAATTTTTCAATTAATAGCTAGATCGCTTTAATACACTCTGAAACGCGAAAAGCCAAGACCTTAGGTTGAAATAACGAAAACTTAAATTTTACCTATAGTCACTCCTGACATAGAAATATTCTATCAGTCAACTCGCAAATTTTAGTATAAAATGTTAAAAGTTTTTCAAATTTTTAAGATAAGCTTAAACACTCTAAAATACGCTGAAACATGTAAATCCGAAATCCCAGACTGAAATATTGAATAATAAAAAAGTTTGGTTTTGTATGGGCAATCTGGACTCTAACAAATTTACCAACACCCAGCGTAAAAATGACTATCTTTTAAGAAATCAATTTTTCAATTAATAGCTAGATCGCTTTAATACACTCTGAAACGCGAAAAGCCAAGACCTTAGGTTGAAATAACGAAAACTTAAATTTTACCTATAGTCACTCCTGACATAGAAATATTCTATCAGTCAACTCGCAAATTTTAGTATAAAATGTTAAAAAGTTTTTCAAATTTTTAAGATAAGCTTAAACACTCTAAAATACGCTGAAACATGTAAATCCGAAATCCCAGACTGAAATATTGAATAATAAAAAAGTTTGGTTTTGTATGGGCAATCTGGACTCTAACAAATTTACCAACACCCAGCGTAAAAATGACTATCTTTTAAGAAATCAATTTTTCAATTAATAGCTAGATCGCTTTAATACACTCTGAAACGCGAAAAGCCAAGACCTTAGGTTGAAATAACGAAAACTTAAATTTTACCTATAGTCACTCCTGACAGAAATATTCTATCAGTCAACTCGCAAATTTTAGTATAAAATGTTAAAAGTTTTTCAAATTTTTAAGATAAGCTTAAACACTCTAAAATACGCTGAAACATGTAAATCCGAAATCCCAGACTGAAATATTGAATAATAAAAAAGTTTGGTTTTGTATGGGCAATCTGGACTCTAACAAATTTACCAACACCCAGCGTAAAAATGACTATCTTTTAAGAAATCAATTTTACAATTAATAGCTAGATCGCTTTAATACACTCTGAAACGCGAAAAGCCAAGACCTTAGGTTGAAATAACGAAAACTTAAATTTTACCTATAGTCACTCCTGACAGAAATATTCTATCAGTCAACTCGCAAATTTTAGTAAAAAATGTTAAAAGTTTTTCAAATTTTTAAGATAAGCTTAAACACTCTAAAATACGCTGAAACATGTAAATCCGAAGTCCCAGACTGAAATATTGAATAACAAAAAAGTTTGGTTTTGTATGGACAATCGGGACTCTAACAAATTTACCAACACCCAGCGTAAAAATGACTATCTTTTAAGAAATCAATTTTTCAATTAATAGCTAGATCGCTTTAATACACTCTGAAACGCGAAAAGCCAAGACCTTAGGTTGAAATAACGAAAACTTAAATTTTACCTATAGTCACTCCTGACATAGAAATATTCTATCAGTCAACTCGCAAATTTTAGTATAAAATGTTAAAAAGTTTTTCAAATTTTTAAGATAAGCTTAAACACTCTAAAATACGCTGAAACATGTAAATCCGAAATCCCAGACTGAAATATTGAATAATAAAAAAGTTTGGTTTTGTATGGGCAATCTGGACTCTAACAAATTTACCAACACCCAGCGTAAAAATGACTATCTTTTAAGAAATCAATTTTTCAATTAATAGCTAGATCGCTTTAATACACTCTGAAACGCGAAAAGCCAAGACCTTAGGTTGAAATAACGAAAACTTAAATTTTACCTATAGTCACTCCTGACAGAAATATTCTATCAGTCAACTCGCAAATTTTAGTAAAAAATGTTAAAAGTTTTTCAAATTTTTAAGATAAGCTTAAACACTCTAAAATACGCTGAAACATGTAAATCCGAAGTCCCAGACTGAAATATTGAATAACAAAAAAGTTTGGTTTTGTATGGACAATCGGGACTCTAACAAATTTACCAACACCCAGCGTAAAAATGACTATCTTTTAAGAAATCAATTTTTCAATTAATAGCTAGATCGCTTTAATACACTCTGAAACGCGAAAAGCCAAGACCTTAGGTTGAAATAACGAAAACTTAAATTTTACCTATAGTCACTCCTGACATAGAAATATTCTATCAGTCAACTCGCAAATTTTAGTATAAAATGTTAAAAAGTTTTTCAAATTTTTAAGATAAGCTTAAACACTCTAAAATACGCTGAAACATGTAAATCCGAAATCCCAGACTGAAATATTGAATAATAAAAAAGTTTGGTTTTGTATGGGCAATCTGGACTCTAACAAATTTACCAACACCCAGCGTAAAAATGACTATCTTTTAAGAAATCAATTTTTCAATTAATAGCTAGATCGCTTTAATACACTCTGAAACGCGAAAAGCCAAGACCTTAGGTTGAAATAACGAAAACTTAAATTTTACCTATAGTCACTCCTGACAGAAATATTCTATCAGTCAACTCGCAAATTTTAGTAAAAAATGTTAGTTTTTCAAATTTTTAAGATAAGCTTAAACACTCTAAAACACGCTGAAACATGTAAATCCGAAATCCCAGACTGAAATATTGAATAATAAAAAAGTTTGGTTTTGTATGGACAATCGGGACTCTAGCAAATTTACCAACACCCAGCGTAAAAATGACTATCTTTTAAGAAATCAATTTTACAATTAATAGCTAGATCGCTTTAATACACTCTGAAACGCGAAAAGCCAAGACCTTAGGTTGAAATAACGAAAACTTAAATTTTACCTATAGTCACTCCTGACAGAAATATTCTATCAGTCAACTCGCAAATTTTAGTAAAAAATGTTAAAAGTTTTTCAAATTTTTAAGATAAGCTTAAACACTCTAAAATACGCTGAAACATGTAAATCCGAAGTCCCAGACTGAAATATTGAATAATAAAAAAGTTTGGTTTTGTATGGACAATCGGGACTCTAACAAATTTACCAACACCCAGCGTAAAAATGACTATCTTTTAAGAAATCAATTTTACAATTAATAGCTAGATTGCTTTAATACACTCTGAAACGCGAAAAGCCAAGACCTTAGGTTGAAATAACGAAAACTTAAATTTTACCTATAGTCACTCCTGACATAGAAATATTCTATCAGTCAACTCGCAAATTTTAGTATAAAATGTTAAAAGTTTTTCAAATTTTTAAGATAAGCTTAAACACTCTAAAATACGCTGAAACATGTAAATCCGAAATCCCAGACTGAAATATTGAATAATAAAAAAGTTTGGTTTTGTATGGGCAATCTGGACTCTAACAAATTTACCAACACCCAGCGTAAAAATGACTATCTTTTAAGAAATCAATTTTACAATTAATAGCTAGATCGCTTTAATACACTCTGAAACGCGAAAAGCCAAGACCTTATTTTGAAATAACGAAAACTTAAATTTTACCTATAGTCACTCCTGACAGAAATATTCTATCAGTCAACTCGCAAATTTTAGTAAAAAATGTTAAAAGTTTTTCAAATTTTTAAGATAAGCTTAAACACTCTAAAATACGCTGAAATATGTAAATCCGAAGTCCCAGACTGAAATATTGAATAATAAAAAAGTTTGGTTTTGTATGGGCAATCTGGACTCTAACAAATTTACCAACACCCAGCGTAAAAATGACTATCTTTTAAGAAATCAATTTTTCAATTAATAGCTAGATCGCTTTAATACACTCTGAAACGCGAAAAGCCAAGACCTTAGGTTGAAATAACGAAAACTTAAATTTTACCTATAGTCACTCCTGACAGAAATATTCTATCAGTCAACTCGCAAATTTTAGTAAAAAATGTTAGTTTTTCAAATTTTTAAGATAAGCTTAAACACTCTAAAACACGCTGAAACATGTAAATCCGAAATCCCAGACTGAAATATTGAATAATAAAAAAGTTTGGTTTTGTATGGACAATCGGGACTCTAACAAATTTACCAACACCCAGCGTAAAAATGACTATCTTTTAAGAAATCAATTTTACAATTAATAGCTAGATCGCTTTAATACACTCTGAAACGCGAAAAGCCAAGACCTTAGGTTGAAATAACGAAAACTTAAATTTTACCTATAGTCACTCCTGACAGAAATATTCTATCAGTCAACTCGCAAATTTTAGTAAAAAATGTTAAAAGTTTTTCAAATTTTTAAGATAAGCTTAAACACTCTAAAATACGCTGAAACATGTAAATCCGAAGTCCCAGACTGAAATATTGAATAATAAAAAAGTTTGGTTTTGTATGGACAATCGGGACTCTAACAAATTTACCAACACCCAGCGTAAAAATGACTATCTTTTAAGAAATCAATTTTACAATTAATAGCTAGATTGCTTTAATACACTCTGAAACGCGAAAAGCCAAGACCTTAGGTTGAAATAACGAAAACTTAAATTTTACCTATAGTCACTCCTGACATAGAAATATTCTATCAGTCAACTCGCAAATTTTAGTATAAAATGTTAAAAGTTTTTCAAATTTTTAAGATAAGCTTAAACACTCTAAAATACGCTGAAACATGTAAATCCGAAATCCCAGACTGAAATATTGAATAATAAAAAAGTTTGGTTTTGTATGGGCAATCTGGACTCTAACAAATTTACCAACACCCAGCGTAAAAATGACTATCTTTTAAGAAATCAATTTTACAATTAATAGCTAGATCGCTTTAATACACTCTGAAACGCGAAAAGCCAAGACCTTAGGTTGAAATAACGAAAACTTAAATTTTACCTATAGTCACTCCTGACAGAAATATTCTATCAGTCAACTCGCAAATTTTAGTAAAAAATGTTAAAAGTTTTTCAAATTTTTAAGATAAGCTTAAACACTCTAAAATACGCTGAAATATGTAAATCCGAAGTCCCAGACTGAAATATTGAATAACTAAAAAGTTTGGTTTTGTATGGACAATCGGGACTCTAACAAATTTACCAACACCCAGCGTAAAAATGACTATCTTTTAAGAAATCAATTTTTCAATTAATAGCTCGATCGCTTTAATACACTCTGAAACGCGAAAAGCCAAGACCTTAGGTTGAAATAACGAAAACTTAAATTTTACCTATAGTCACTCCTGACATAGAAATATTCTATCAGTCAACTCGCAAATTTTAGTATAAAATGTTAAAAAGTTTTTCAAATTTTTAAGATAAGCTTAAACACTCTAAAATACGCTGAAACATGTAAATCCGAAATCCCAGACTGAAATATTGAATAATAAAAAAGTTTGGTTTTGTATGGGCAATCTGGACTCTAACAAATTTACCAACACCCAGCGTAAAAATGACTATCTTTTAAGAAATCAATTTTTCAATTAATAGCTAGATCGCTTTAATACACTCTGAAACGCGAAAAGCCAAGACCTTAGGTTGAAATAACGAAAACTTAAATTTTACCTATAGTCACTCCTGACAGAAATATTCTATCAGTCAACTCGCAAATTTTAGTAAAAAATGTTAAGTTTTTCAAATTTTTAAGATAAGCTTAAACACTCTAAAATACGCTGAAACATGTAAATCCGAAGTCCCAGACTGAAATATTGAATAACAAAAAAGTTTGGTTTTGTATGGACAATCGGGACTTTAACAAATTTACCAACACCCAGCGTAAAAATGACTATCTTTTAAGAAATCAATTTTTCAATTAATAGCTAGATCGCTTTAATACACTCTGAAACGCGAAAAGCCAAGACCTTAGGTTGAAATAACGAAAACTTAAATTTTACCTATAGTCACTCCTGACATAGAAATATTCTATCAGTCAACTCGCAAATTTTAGTATAAAATGTTAAAAAGTTTTTCAAATTTTTAAGATAAGCTTAAACACTCTAAAATACGCTGAAACATGTAAATCCGAAATCCCAGACTGAAATATTGAATAATAAAAAAGTTTGGTTTTGTATGGGCAATCTGGACTAACAAATTTACCAACACCCAGCGTAAAAATGACTATCTTTTAAGAAATCAATTTTTCAATTAATAGCTAGATCGCTTTAATACACTCTGAAACGCGAAAAGCCAAGACCTTAGGTTGAAATAACGAAAACTTAAATTTTACCTATAGTCACTCCTGACAGAAATATTCTATCAGTCAACTCGCAAATTTTAGTAAAAAATGTTAGTTTTTCAAATTTTTAAGATAAGCTTAAACACTCTAAAACACGCTGAAACATGTAAATCCGAAATCCCAGACTGAAATATTGAATAATAAAAAAGTTTGGTTTTGTATGGACAATCGGGACTCTAACAAATTTACCAACACCCAGCGTAAAAATGACTATCTTTTAAGAAATCAATTTTACAATTAATAGCTAGATCGCTTTAATACACTCTGAAACGCGAAAAGCCAAGACCTTAGGTTGAAATAACGAAAACTTAAATTTTACCTATAGTCACTCCTGACAGAAATATTCTATCAGTCAACTCGCAAATTTTAGTAAAAAATGTTAAAAGTTTTTCAAATTTTTAAGATAAGCTTAAACACTCTAAAATACGCTGAAACATGTAAATCCGAAGTCCCAGACTGAAATATTGAATAATAAAAAAGTTTGGTTTTGTATGGACAATCGGGACTCTAACAAATTTACCAACACCCAGCGTAAAAATGACTATCTTTTAAGAAATCAATTTTACAATTAATAGCTAGATCGCTTTAATACACTCTGAAACGCGAAAAGCCAAGACCTTAGGTTGAAATAACGAAAACTTAAATTTTACCTATAGTCACTCCTGACAGAAATATTCTATCAGTCAACTCGCAAATTTTAGTAAAAAATGTTAAAAGTTTTTCAAATTTTTAAGATAAGCTTAAACACTCTAAAATACGCTGAAACATGTAAATCCGAAGTCCCAGACTGAAATATTGAATAATAAAAAAGTTTGGTTTTGTATGGACAATCGGGACTCTAACAAATTTACCAACACCCAGCGTAAAAATGACTATCTTTTAAGAAATCAATTTTACAATTAATAGCTAGATTGCTTTAATACACTCTGAAACGCGAAAAGCCAAGACCTTAGGTTGAAATAACGAAAACTTAAATTTTACCTATAGTCACTCCTGACAGAAATATTCTATCAGTCAACTCGCAAATTTTAGTATAAAAATGTTAAAGTTTTTCAAATTTTTAAGATAAGCTTAAACACTCTAAAATACGCTGAAACATGTAAATCCGAAATCCCAGACTGAAATATTGAATAATAAAAAAGTTTGGTTTTGTATGGGCAATCGGGACTCTAACAAATTTACCAACACCCAGCGTAAAAATGACTATCTTTTAAGAAATCAATTTTACAATTAATAGCTAGATCGCTTTAATACACTCTGAAACGCGAAAAGCCAAGACCTTAGGTTGAAATAACGAAAACTTAAATTTTACCTATAGTCACTCCTGACAGAAATATTCTATCAGTCAACTCGCAAATGTTAGTATAAAAATGTTAAAGTTTTTCAAATTTTTAAGATAAGCTTAAACACTCTAAAATACGCTGAAACATGTAAATCCGAAATCCCAGACTGAAATAGTGAATAATAAAAAAGTTTGGTTTTGTATGGGCAATCGGGACTCTAACAAATTTACCAACACCCAGCGTAAAAATGACTATCTTTTAAGAAATCAATTTTACAATTAATAGCTAGATCGCTTTAATACACTCTGAAACGCGAAAAGCCAAGACCTTAGGTTGAAATAACGAAAACTTAAATTTTACCTATAGTCACTCCTGACAGAAATATTCTATCAGTCAACTCGCAAATGTTAGTATAAAAATGTTAAAGTTTTTCAAATTTTTAAGATAAGCTTAAACACTCTAAAATACGCTGAAACATATAAATCCGAAATCCTAGACTGAAATATTGAATATTAAAAAGTTTGGTTTTGTATGGGCAATCGGGACTCTAACAAATTTACCAACACCCAGCGTAAAAATGACTATCTTTTAAGAAATCAATTTTTCAATTAATAGCTAGATCGCTTTAATACACTCTGAAACGCGAAAAGCCAAGACCTTAGGTTGAAATAATGAAAAACTAAATTTTACATATAGTCACAATTGTTAAAGTCCCCAAGGTCATCGCAATTCCCCCCACCACTTTCCTTATACCTAGGGCACTCGGAGCCGTACGATCAGTCGCTCTGCGACTGTCGTGGGGTGCACACTGGTGTCGGCACTCTGCTCTACGGTTTTAAGTTAAAGTTTAGGATTTATCATGTACAACAATAAAAACTTAGCAAATTATAACATTTTAGCCAGTTCAATTTACCACACTTACACTTATTTGGCAAAAACATAAAACTGTTGTACCATGAGTAAATTTTTCTAAGTGTTGGTTCAAACCTGGGGGTACTTCTGTTGAGATGAAAAATTTAACTCTAATCGTACGAAGAGTAAATATTTCTAAGTGTTTGCTCAAACCTTTAGGTAGCTCAACGAGCGGGGACGGGCTGCGAGCCGGCTGTGGCCGGGCCGCCTTATATCCCCACCGGGGTGGTCACGCCCAGGATATCAGGGGTGTGGGAGGGGGTGGGGGTGGGGGTGGGGGTGAGGGGGGGGGGTCACTTCTCGTCCGGAGCAAAAAACTTTTTGGTCAAGGTCAAAAATTTTTTCGAAAAAAAGTTCGGGGGGGGGGTTCACTTCTCGTCCGGAACAAAAAACTTTTTGGTCAAGGTCAAAAATTTTTTCGAAAAAAAATTTCGGGGGGGGGGGGTCACTTCTCGTCCGGAGCAAAAAACATTTTGGTCAAGGTCAAAAATTTTTTTTCGAAAAAAAGTTCGGGGAGGGGGGGGGGTTTCAAGTGGGTCAAGGTCACCCACAACACTTCTACTCTAAGTGTTGGCTATACCCCCACCACAACTGAGTCCCTAGGCTGCACAACACCGCTCGGCCAGTATGTCTCCGGCTTCCATGCGGTGCGTCTCGCTGTTCTCCAACTCTCTATATGTAAGTATTTTTACAAGTTTTGAATCTAGGTCACTTCACTTTAACTCTGGGACAATATCGACTTGTGGTATTTCAGTGTTTTCACTCAAGGTCACCACACTTTAACTCTGCTGTTCTCCAACTCTCTATATGTAAGTATTTTTACAAGTTTTGAATCTAGGTCACTTCACTTTAACTCTGGGACAATATCGACTTGTGGTATTTCAGTGTTTTCACTCAAGGTCATCACACTTTAACTCTGAGACTGCATCAACTTGTATTATTTATGTGTTTTGACTCAAGGTTACCACACTTAAACTTTGGGGTGGTATCAACTTGTAGTATTTCTATGTTTTGACTCGAGGTCATCACACTCTAACTCTGGGGCAATATCGACTTGTAGTACTTCAGTATTTTAACTCAAGGTCACCAAACTTTAACTCTGAGACTGCAGCAACTTGTATTATTTCTGTGTTTTGACTCAAGGTCATCACACTTTAACTCTGGGATGATTTTGACTTATAGTATTTCAGTGTTTTGACTCAAGGTCGTCACACTTTAACTCTGGGGCGGGATCGACTTGTAGTATTTCTGTGTTTTGACTCAAGGTCACCACACTTTAACTCTGGGACGGGATCAACTTGTAGTATTTCTGTGTTTTCACTCAAGGTCATCACACTTTAACTCTGGGATGATTTCAACTTATAGTATTTCAGTGTTTTGACTCAATGTCACCACACTTTAACTCTGGGACGGTATCAACTTGTAGTATTTCTATGTTTTTACTCAAGGTCATCACACTTTAGCATGTAACTTTAAGGTAGCACCGAAACGGTGCTACCCGGCTTGACATTTTCAAGTTTCCCAAGGTCATCACAATTTCCTCCACCACTTCCCATATACCTAGAGTGCGCGGGGCCGGACAGTCAGTCGCTCGGTGTCTGTCGTAGGGTGCGCATCGCGGTTACAGTAATGATGAAACGCGGGAGTTGTATCGGTTCAAGGTCACTCGAGCGGTGTCACATGACGGTTTAGGCAGAGTCACGTTGCAAACTTTGAGTTTCCTCGGCACTTTTGCTGTTTCTCGTCTAATTTCGCTCCAAGTTGTCAAGGTCATTGAAACCTGACTAAAACTCGGAGCGTAGTGCGAGAAACAGCAAAAGTGCCTAAAAATTTTAGGTTTCAGCGTGACCTTGACCTTTGTGACATCGATGACGTCATCTTGGTGACGTAAGGGGTGATGACGTCATCGCCACGTCATTTCTGCAACGTCATGGGTGTGACGTCACAGAATGACGTAATTGGTGATGACGTCATCGATTGTGTCATCGATGACGTCATCGATGACGTCATCGGTGGGGTCATTGACCTCGATGACGTCATCGCTCAGGTGACCTTGAACTGAGCCAGCTCCCGCGTTTCTCCACTACTCGTTTACATTGCACAATATCCTTTTTCTTATGAGGAGGCTCAAAGGATATTTTTGCATGTAAAGTAATTAATGTCATAAATGTCCTTGTTATTAGAACTTGGTTCCAAATCAACGAAAAACATAGACAGAGGTTTCTTAGTTGACGAGTGGAGTACATTTCTGATGTTTCTCACCGTATGACCACTCTGACTTAAAGCCTCTTTAAGTTCATTTTGGTCAATAGAGTAGTGCATATGTTTTAAAACTACTCTGTACGCTCTCTCCTGTTTGAGCTGGAAAGTGTTTGTGGAAACTTCAGTTAGTTTCTTTACGAGTTTCCTATATATGTCAGCAGACGACTTAGGAAGAATCAGCGAGCACAGAACAAAAATAGAGAGGCCAGCTGAGCGCAGCGATGAAGCCAAGCGAACAGCGGCTAGGCCCACAAAAGTAGTGGGGGGAACGGTGATTCACTCTAGTTCCGAGATGGAGCGCCACCATCAGCTTTGAATTCAGGCCCAGGCCTACTACAGTCACCTTGATTCCGCGGACCTTAGGAAAAAGTCGTGCTTTTCCTCTACCGAACTTTCACAAACACAATCACGCCGACCTGAAACATAATCACAAATGACAACATTGCATATTGCATGGCGAGTTATGGTGAGGGGGGACACAGCTAGCTGCTAAAATTTCCATCGGACTATTTTCGTATAACCGTGTATCCGTGATCATGTGTATCAACGAAAACAAATCTTGTAAAATTAAGTTTTATCACTGTTTAGAATAATTCATAAAATAATGTAAATCTTAGCGCATTGTCGTAAGGAAACTCTCAGAATGACAAACTTGCTTCGCATACAGTATATACTTACTTATCACTTATCACAGTATATACTATCACTTCTTACAAAAGAAAGCAAATTCAAATGATGTGACAAATACAGGTATTTTGATGCTGTGAAAATCGTATGGGTTATCACTATTTAAATAGTATTAATCTAAGCATCTATATATATAATACGTGATGCCCCTTTTTTGTTAACACTACTCCTCCCTTATTTCTGGACCAATTTTAAAGTTTGAGGTGTCAAAAGAAAGGTCTCAGTTCGTAGTTTTGCAATAAGGTTTTAGATTTTTGATATTTTAATTCTGAAGCTCACGGGAAGCCCTCAAAGTTGATTTTTTGTCCATAAGATTAACATGGGGAACAATTTATATTGAATTGCTAAATAAAACAGCTGTTGATAATTAATAAACAAACACACATGTTAAAAGCTGAATAGAAGCAAATTGAACTGGTACTGAAATATCAACACAATTTCATACTTTAATACGAGGAGTGTCTAATCTGAGGTTTTAACCTTTTCTCAAAATGTAGCAGGTAGATTTTCCTTGAAACTTTTATTTACACGTATTTGGGCACAAAAATAAGTTTTGTAACTTAACCCTGGAAAAATTCATTTTTGTTTACGAAAACAATTATGGAAATTGAAATTTGTTACATGGGTCTTATTGGTTGTCTTATTGGTGTATTTATGGATCTTGACTGGTATTGAAATAATAATAAAGGTAATAAATATTAAAATAGAACACTAAATTTGTGTGCATGGGTTTTCAAACGGCTGTAAACTACAAGGAAAAGGGATAGTTGGTTGTAAGTGTAATAACCTTTTTATTTACTATTATAGTATAAACATGTTTTATGCAGAACACTACACATATTTAAAAACCCGTGTAAAGACATCATTTAAAAGTTTTTAACCTCGAGTATAGAAAACAAGCTTATTACAAAAATGGTTTTTATAAAGAGAAATTTTAACCAAAATAAAAATGCCACTAAAAACAAAATGGACCACACCAACAAAGATGTAGATTCTCAATTTTTTTTATTTCTTTATTTAAATTTTGTAATGTCATGGAAAGTTAAGTTAAAGAGGATTTAGGCATAAATAGTAATGTGGACCCATTTACTATGTCATTGACTACCTCATACAGTAGTACTATAAAAACAGCCACAGTGAGTGCTGAAAACTCATACAGGACCGGGGAGTAATGAAATGTTGATTTTTATTCTGTTGTCATTTACGTTTCATGTTTGATGAACTATGTGGATCCAACATCTGTGAATTTATTCTAAATTTTATAGGAGGGTTTAGATAAAGGCCCTAAGACATATCGGCAAAAGAACAACTACGTAATCTAAGCTAATTTAGACCTAAAAGAACAAGCACCACATCTCAACACTATTACATTGGGAATGTTGGAGAATTGGTAATGAAGATCGATCGATGAAACACCTATAATGTTCTATCTGATTTTCACTATAGTGAAAATTTCTTTCAAAGAATTACCATGGAGCACAGCTTGATCGCCAGGTACCCTAAAAAATGCAGCGCATTGCGCTGCACAGGCCCCCTAGTTACACTTAATTTCTGAAAATGTAAATGTACTTAATCCACTATGGGTTAATCATGGTAAAACTGTACTTGTGGCCAATATAAAATATTTTTCACTTTGTATACTATGTTTGTGTTGTATAATTTCAAGTGGAGTCGAAAGGTCGAAAGCATATTGCCATCGTGAGCATTCATGAGCAATGTATAGAAACAAAACAACAAAATAAGAACAAGAAGTTTAGTAATAAACGAACAGAATTATGGTCATGAAATGGTTAATGCTATTGACCCTGTTTATAAATAATATGCCTATTTTTGAATTAAAGCAATCTGCCTAATAAAAATAATGCTATACTACCCTATCATTCCACTAATCAATAGGACTTTTAACGATAAATAAAAATAGTTGGGTGTAATTTAGGTTATGTAGTGAGAAATGTCAATAAAGGAGCCAATACCAGCGTAGCGAGAGAGCTACGAAGGCTAAAAAACAGTGACGCCATTTTCTAACCTTTTAGGCGGGGAACTGTCTAGTTATTATTAAGACATTGAAGATAGTTGAATTTGATTTTCCAGCGTAGTTACATTGTTATTAGTGTCGTGAAATCATCAGGTATGTTATTCTACCTTCTAATTTTACCATAGCGTTGCAACAAAGAAACTGACAGTTCAATATCCAGCCTTTGTCCCTACTCCCTTCCATCCTAGGTTTTTACCTTGGCCATCACTCTTTCCCGTTTCAGTACCACGAGAATAGGTATTTAAATCGAAAACGCTAAAATAGATTATCATACTACTATTCCTTATATTTCAGTCCATCTATATGTGTAATTAAAGCTAGGTAAAGGAGCTCATACAGTGGAGATAATATTCAGGTTTGTTATTTAGCCTAGTATTTGCTGACACACAGTGGTTCCCACCATTTTCTTTGATGTTGGCCAGGCCATATTAACTCAACAACAACCTTATTCAGTTTTTCAATCTTGTAAATAATATGCATACCGTAATTTTGATCTTAGTGAGGTGCAATGCTGAACCTAAGCTCAAAAAAACTTCTTTAGACCATTCTGCCTTTTTCCTTAACCTAGCTAGGCCTAGTTTTGTAATTTCAAATAATTTGGCTGCACCTTACATGCAAGTTGTGGCCTAATTTTTGACGCACTATTCGGTCTGGGTCTAATGTCGGTAGTGTCAACTATAACAAGCCAATTTTCCTTTTGGAATTTTTGAATGAAGTTACAAGCCCATTCAATAGGGCCTAGTTGTAAATTTGTCCTAAATTATGTTTATAAAATCAAGGCATAATTTTATCGCAACATAAGTCTCACGATGGTAAGATATAAAAAATTATTACACTTGTCAACATAACAATCTAATGCATAAATGTGCTGTCATTTTTTGTTTCAAATGTTAACTTAAAAGCCGATCTCTTAGGTTATCGTGGATCACGTTCAAACTTTCCCATAGTTTGTTTAGGTACCAATCTTTAGGATATAGCTTGGCCTACTTATGGGCACTGGTTTGACGATCCAATCTTTCAAATATCCAGGGAATGTTTTTGTTTAAGGCACACCCTGTGTTGTTGTCATGTGTACAGTTCCTTGTTAAAGCTCCTATCTTACATCCTCCCACTGTATGTTTATTGAAATATGTTAAATCGTAGACTACCATATTTAATGAGTTGTACCGTAGGTCTACATGATATTTTTTAACACAAGGAACTCAACTTACAGTAGGCCTAGGCCTATTAAGTGGTTTTGGTCTATAGATAAAACCCAGCATAAAATTGTGTCCAAAGTAAATATCCATCCAAACGTAATGCCTCTAAAACCCTTGAAGTTTAGGTGAAAGTTTGTTATCCTACTCCATAGTTATTATCAATGTTAAAATTTCGATATTGAAGTATGTAAGTTATTATATTATTATCATTGGTTGAGTTCAGCAACGTAGGCCTAATCATATGATAATTTATTTATATTCTCCTATATATTATTTGTGATTAATGAGAATAGTTTTGTGATGTTGTTTTATTTAGGCCTAATTACTTTCATTTTTAAACCAAAATGTCTAACACTGTACCTTTAGGGTAACTCTTTCCATCCTTGTTGATATAAAAAAAAGAACTAATTCTGAGTAGCCTACAATTTGGTTAACAGAAATTTTATTTACATACTATAACAAAATGTTAAGTTAGGCCTACTTGTGTTAATCCTTTCAGTGCTATGGAACAACATACCATCCCTTTAGCTTTTTCCCGAGAAATGCTAAGCAACGATATATCGTGCCTCGCCTTTCATCCGACAAGAGCGAAGCGGTATATTGGCGCGCCGCCATTATCGATATGGCGGATTTAAACAGGAATATCGGAATACAAAGTAACTTAGGCCTATCATTGTCTAATGTCTTTCGGGTCAGAATTTTTTTATTTTTGATTTTTATCTCATGCGCTTGCCTCCGCCTCCTTGGCCGCCTTAGCCCTTTTTGGAAGTTATATGAATTAATTCCTCAGCACTTATCAGAAGATATGTAATTTTTTTTATTAAAAGTGAACAACAAATGTATACCGTAACAACAAATGTATAACAACAAAGTGTAACAACAAATGTGGGTATTTAAAACGATCTCAGTGAAGTTAATGATATTTAACTAATGACTATAAAAACATATTGTTTAAATCGTCACATTATCATTTACTGTAGGCCTAATCTCATCATCTAAATTTTAACATCGATAATAACAATGGATTAGGGTAATGAACTTTAGCCAAAGTTTATTATTTCCCTTTTAGCGAATTTCCCTACTTATATGGAAAACGCTATTATGGTAGTAGACTACTCATGGTAAGAACTAATTTACCTCATGGTAAAACCATCTATTATTTTTTTGTTTTGAGGTCCATAGAAGCTAAAAATACCGTTCGTTCAAATTCATATATATGTATAGGCTGTAGATATATACAATTTAGTATTTTGAATTCATTAACTTAGCTTCACTGGTTACGGAGAAAATACCAAAAAGGTTTTCCATGTTATTCTTATGGGAAATTAATAAAATCCTATAAGTTTTAGTATCATTTATTTTATAACACTTTATAATAAAATTTAGTATATACCTTCATTAGGTGATGAGCAACTAATATTTGGTCAAAACCCCTATGGCAGCAAACATGTGTGATACCAACATTAAATCCCATGGCATTTTAATGGATAATCTATCTATACTTAATACGCTAAGGGGTTTTTTTTGTTTTGAGAACTCCTCCTACAATTCTCAACCGATTTTTAAGTTTTTGGTGTCATTGGATAGGGTTTGGTCTGTAGTTGTTTCTGCCGAAAATTGATGAAAATCAGACTTAAAAGAAGGTCGCTATCCACACGATAAATTTGAACTTTTCCCATTAGAAAATATTGAGATTGGTTTGAGCATTATAAACATCTGTTAACATACAGCTGTAGTTTTTGGTGATCAATGACATTCACAATATTGGATTGGTCGGATTTCATTGATATAGAACTAACTGTAATTTTTGTATTGTAGGTCTATCAAAATAAATTGCTCGAAGTGGAGCAACACGGGCACTAGTAATTGTAAAATGGGAGAATTAATACAAAGAGATGTCTAAACATATCAGCTGATTAGCTGAATTTCTGCATACTATGTCTTATTAATGTTTGCATTTTGGTATTTATAAACAGATTATTCATTGAGCATTGTACCTCTTGCTATGCACATTTTACTGTTCTTAAAACTATTATAGGCCTATCTCTAATTAATGTGATTACTGTATGTGAAATTAATGTTAATAATTAATGTGAATACATGTCTTATATAATGAAGTACTATATTTTTCTGTATGGATGAACTATTTAAGTTAACTTAAAGTTTTTTTTTATATATTTTATTTATTTATTTATTTGTTTGTTCACGGCAAACACCATTTTACATAACAAAATACAACATTCAAACATTAACATAGAACATAGAATAAATAAATGGAGGTCAAAAATGACAACTTAGCGACTAGCTGGACATTAGCAATAAAAAAAAGACAGTAAGAAAGTTAAAGTTAACATTGCAAGTGTGGTTGCCAAATAAGAGAATGCAATGATAAATGATATGGATACATACATAAATACAATATGAAATACAAACAAGTGATTGATAAAATAATCTTACTAAAAAGGATATAATGCATTTTAATATGGAATCTACATCAGGCATTCCGTACAGAACATTCATTCGAGACAAGCCACCCATGGCAGGACACGATTGAGGAAAGTCTGGAGAGACTTTCCAAAGAACTCCAATTTCGAAGAATTTCCCAGGCACATCATGCTGTTGTAATAACTTTAATATATTACTCACTTATAAAACTAAACATCTGTTGATTAAACAATAACATCCATTGGAAATTCGCTAAGTACGCAGGTCTACTGCGACGGGGGTATTTATTAACATTAACCCTCGTTCGGGCGCTACGCAGAGGTTACCTCTGCACAATAAAAAAAGTAACAAAGGTAGAAAGCTTCTGTTTTGCATGCTGGCCTTCAAGTTTCATTTAATATCATTCTAGATGAACTGTGTGATTCCTGGCTCTATCTGGTTACAGTTAAGGTATTGATCAGGTGATCGATTTTTTTTCAGTGTGCAGAGGTTGCTTTCGCATTACGCCCGATCGCGGGACTCACGGTGTGGAGTTTTTTTTCCGCTTGCTTATGATTATGCTACAAAAAATAATTTTTTAGTAAGATATTTGGTTCAAAATGGTTTATTTACTTTGTGTATTGTTTCTTACCTTTAAAACTAAATTATATGGGTCATTATTTAATAACCGATAGTTTAGAATGCCTTTTTTGTCCTCGAAACATATAGGTCTAGTCCATTTTCTCAATAAATTCATGTAAGGAATTCATCATGGTAGGTAGTTTATAAAAATATGCCAAACATTTTGAAATTTATTCTTACTAACTTACCTAGGCCTAGTAAGTTATATATTTAAAAAGAATCCAATTTATTAATAGGGCCTTAAATAAGCATATATTTTTTCAAAAGGGATTGTGTGAACATTTTTATGAGAACTATTCAGTTTCCTTCAATGTTTTTGCTTAGGAATTGTATAGGCTAGCAAAAATCTACAAATTACAAAAAATAATTGCTAACTGGACAGTCATGTGAGTAAGATCTGCCTCTCACTGTACCCAATTTACGTTAAAGAAAAATCAGTAAAACAAATGTTTAATATTGAAAAAAGTATTGAATTTTAAACTGTAGTCCAATTTAATCTTGGTGTTTCAGAAGTCTATTCAACATTATTCAACTTATTTCATTGAACATTGAAATCCTACAAATATTTAAGAATAAACGTAAATGGAAATAAAAAATTCAAAATGCACAGCTGTTAATTTTTTTCCGTTGGAAATAAAGAGACCTAAATAAAACATATTTTTAGAGAATGCAACTCAGGCCTATATGACCTTACTGTACTTCCAAACTGTTCTCGTGTACGTACGTCATGTTTGTTATGAATCTTTCTTGCTCTTTCCGCACCTTAAAAACTCTTGATTGTCTCTTTCAGTGCTATGAAACAATATTGCTAACGATATAACCAAATATTGCCACTAAATATTATGTCTCACTTTTTATCCAAAAGGTGCTAAGGATGATATGCTGTTGATATTTCGGACTTGAACGAAAATCCCAGTTGACTCCCTTTTTAAAACACTGTTGATAATATTAAATTCCCCATACAACTGAGATTCAATACTATCTTTTTTAACGTTACCGGTAGCACTACTAGGCCTAATTTGAAAATTAATTGCTTTAAATGCTTACTCCACTGCATCTTTGGATACCCAGCGCTTTAAGGTCTTATAAGTACAGTTATTCCTACCTAGCATTTTTCAAAACTAAATTATGCACAATTATTTGCCAGACTTTAAAGTGTTATTAGCCTTTTAGCGAATTTCCCATAGGGAATAAGCTATTACCGCAGGTCTCATGGTAAGACCTAAGCCCGGGACCATGTTACTTTTTCGTTTTTAGGTGCCCAGAGACCAAAAATAATAGTCATTAAAAATTTTATATATATATATATATGTATATATATATGTATATATATATATATATATATGTATATATATATGTATATATGTATGTGTCCCTAGACACGATAACTCTCGTAAAAATGGTCCAATCGACACCAAATTTGGTAGAGATGTGTAATCCTACGTTTATTCGGATGAGTTCGAAAACCAGACATATCGACCTACCGGAAGGGGTAGTTTTGGGGGGTTTTGTACCCCAAAAATGGGTTTTTTGCATTTTTCATATGTAAATTTTAAATATTTTAAATTTTTATTTTGACCATTGGATTTAGCTCAAAAAAACACACAATTTAGTATTTTGAAGCTTTGCTCTATCTCCATTGGTTACCGAGATATTACAAAGTCTAAAGACAGTACATTGTCTTTTGGGGCTCCAATGTTAATCTTATGGAGAATAAGGATGTGTTAATATTTCACTTATTAACCAATATTTTTTGATGAAACTTGGTATTTAGCTTCATTTGGTTGAGATTCATCCATTTAAGGTAAAAAATCTTGGTTTTTGTACTTGTCATGGCAGCAAACCTGCATAATCTTTTCCCATGTTAATCATATGGAGAATAGGCATACTCTTTTATTTATGGGCAGATATTGATGAAACTTACTATATGTCTTTATATGGTCGAAATAAATTTTTTCTATGCTAAAAACCTACTTTTAGTGTCCCCCATGGCAGCATACCTGCATACTCTTTCCCTATATTATTATCTTAAGGAGAAAAGACATTTATTTCCCTATTTATGAGCACGTGATGAAATTGTGTTTACAAGTTTAGCTGGTCAAAATTAATATTACTAATTTGGAAATTCGCTGAGTACGCAGGTCTGCTGCGACGGGGGGTATTTTTTTTACAGACAAGCCTCGATATTTAGAAAACACGGTAGTGACAGTAGTCCAGATGCCTCTGTAATCTGTACTACCTCCAGGCATTGTTGGTATGTTTATTTACAGACTTCTTTGACAGCATTCTTTGGTTAGTAGTAAACTTATCATATTTTACACCAGCAATTTTTATACTGTCGCATAAACAATTTATCACTTAGGCCTTAGTAACATTTCTGTAACTACACTTGTTTTTCAAGAGCTGAAGTGGTGGTTATGTGAGACTTTCTCTGTTAGGTAATCCTCATGCCAAACATTTTGATAATCTGTGTCTTGAGTAACAACAAATTCAGATTAACGAGGTTTGCCTGTATAAGCAATGATGTATATTTTCATTATTTAGAACGAATAAAAAATTAATAGACAAACATCTGGGGCGTATAACTCATTCCTTTTGAGATTGATGTTTGTAGGTTGTAAACATTAGTAATGTTTTTAAAAATAAGTTAACTAAACTTTTTTATGTGTTTTAGCTATATAAATGAAAGCATAATCTTGTCAGCTTTGTGATTTTTTCATCGCTCGGTATTCTATAGTGCTGTGGACTCAAGTAATTAGAAACAATTTTGTTGCTATTTCCGCCGCTTTTAGCTGTTTTATCATTGTTGATTGACTATTTTACAATGTTTTATGATCGATGTTTTATGACGGCAACCTCACCTTCCATCACTAGCATTCTCTTTTATGGCTTTTACAATTTACAATCGTCATTGATGTCAAAAAAGAAAAATGGCAGGAAAACAGTTCTCTTGAGGAAATGACAGGTGTCACTCACTTACAACTCTTAAAAATCTGTGCTGGAATGGGGCACAACTGACGCCGGTGAAGCCTAGCTCTAGCTTCAAAAGCTAAGTCATAACGCTGCTGCACATTATCACCACAGGTTGCATCTTGACTTGGTTTCCTCTCTCTAAATTCTATACAGCAATTCTCTAGGAGACATTCTAAATTCCATTGTTAATCAAATAAGACCACATGGTTACAGTTTTCTATAAATCAATGTTTTTCAAATAAACAGCTGACTTTAGTAGCTGTAATCTTATATTCTAAATAGGGATGTCAATCCCAGACTGAAATTCCGATCTCTGGATTTTGGTATTGATTAACAACGACCACGGGATCAATCCTGAGAAATTTATCATAGAAATATAGACTATTCAGCTTTGTAATAGCAATTTTTAAGATATTTATACTCTAATTACAGGGCTCGCAACAGGTTATTTTTATATATATATATTTTTTTTTTAGAATTTGGTTATTTTTTGGGGGATTTTGGTTATTTTTTTATTCATTTTTTGGGCAATTAGGTTTTTGATTGATTGGTTTTGATGAAGCCCGTAACAACTATGTAAATGTTTAAAAAAGGAAAAAATGGAAAAAAGTAAGAAGAGGATGGGGAGGACCTTTTTATATTGTTTACATTGTTTCAATTATTATTATTGCTTTAGTTGATGATCACTTACCTAGTTCAAAATGATCCTACATCATTTTTATTGCCTATATATATTTTTAATATCTCGATAAAACACCGGTTTTTGGAAGTTTTAGCAATATTTTGGGTTTATTCAAGGTTATATTTTGGTTATTTTTTTATCATTTTGGTTATTTTTTTATTTTTTTAACCTCAAGAACTGTTACAAGCCCTGTAATTACACACCAAGTGCTCACAATCTATAGTACCTCAACAATCTTGAAGACTCTACGCTTCGCTTTTCTAGCACCTGGTAAATTTATTTTACAACTAATAATTGTATGTGAAATTAATGGTGATACACTTTTACCGTAGTTTGAAGTCAGCAAGTTCATGGCTGCCGTACGATGGCCAGACCTCACGGGCCTGCGACTTAAAAACTACCTATACAGTTAGAAAGTCCTATCCTTTTTTACAATCCTTGAACTACAATCAAGTCCACATTACCAAGTTTGAGTTGTGACTCTGCATTGAGACTGTCATAATCCACATCATATTCCCTCCTGCAATACAACCAGGGTTTAAGCTGAAAAAAATTTTCTTGGAGCAAAAATGCTACAAGCTCTTGGATACTTGTAGCAAAATGAAAAATGTTGTAGCATTTTTATCGAGCGTAGTAAGCTATAATTCTTCACCACTTACCAATACTTCCGTAAAAATATTTTTGTTTGCACTGTTATTTTTATGTAAAATAAAAACACCAAGAAGTTCAAAATACCTTTTTTATATTTTTAAATAAGTACTTAAGCCTAGATACATATACTCCAAATTGTCACCGAATTCAAATATCAACATAAACATGGCTAGGTAGGGTTAGCCCTACTCAACAATCTAGTCTAAAATTCTTGGTTTTAAACACCATTTTGCAAGAGCAGCTTCAAAGTTAAAATCCCTTCTCCCTGGACCTTCAATGGCAATCATGAGTAAATCATCTAAATGTTTGCCACTTAGTCTTTAGAGGTTAGACATAGGTAACATTAGCAACAACTCAGAGATAATGCACAAATCAGTATACTGTCGTCAGGTAACATTAGCAACAACTCAGAGATAATGCACAAATATTATATGTATATTATATAATATGTATGTAAAAACAATCATAATGGAATTTCACTTTATTTATCCAAAAGTAAACAAGATAATTTAAACATGGAAATTATGAACAAAAATTACAATCTTCAACAAAATGTTAAGTTTCTCGGGCTAAGTTTGAACTGCAATTTAAAATGGGACACCCATATCAACGGGATTTGCAATAAAATGACTTCTGGAATATTTGTATTAAAGAGAATGAAATACTACTGCAGTCAGGAAGTTTTGAAAATTATTTATTTTGGATTGGTTCACTCACATTTAAATTATGGTATACATTTGTATGGTGCAACTAGCAAAAATAATTTATTAAAAATACTTAAACTTCAAAAACATGCTATTAGAACTATTGAAAATATCAAATTATACAAAGAATTTAAGAAAAGTTCATGCAGAACTCATTTTGTTGAACTTAACATATTAACTGTTTTTGGGCAGTATATTTATGAAACAATGTGTCTGTCAAAAACTGAAAACCCAGTATTGGAAGATAGTTGTAAGTTTTATTTAACAAGGCATGAAGAAAGCTAACAAGAGTACCATAGAACTGAAATATTTAAAAAAAAGTCCTTATTATATTGGCAAAAAATTTCTAAAATTCATTCCTAGTAATATTACCAACATTAGTAATTTCAAGAAATTTAAGAAGAAATTAAAATTATATTTAGTGGAAAAAGTGATATATTCGTTTGAAGAATTCTTTGAAGATAATTAGAGACTTGATTCAAAATTCTTATTGTGTTTAGCTATAATAGTGTGACAACTTAAAACACGTACTTAATGTATGTTGTTGTCTATAAATAAATAAATAAAAAAATAAATAAATCGTATACTGTCGTCTGTTAGTGAGTATATAGTCATTTGTCATGGATCCATAGTCAATGGTCATCACTCTTGTTGGGATTCAGTCACGAAACTCAGCTGGTTTTTGTGGTGTCTGAAAGTAGGAAACTACTTTAAATCATTGTATGGTTTGGCCATAAAATGGTGCATAAGAATAGTTTTAATATTTCAAAGTAACATATTCAATTCGTCTTATCATTTATAAAGAATGGTACGTCAAATTTAATTCCCTACTTGCCAGGCGGAACTATGTGTTTTCAGGCAGATATTAAAATATTAATCGGAAAACAATGTTTGCAAGTCTAGGCATCAGGAACCACTAGCTACTTCCGCGGCTGCAATTTCAGGCGTTCAAAGTTCAGTATTAGACTCAACTGTGTTATTATGCTCGTGATCGCCGAGTGGGAGTAGCCGTAGCCTCAGCAGCTGTTCTGTTTTCAATCTCTAGCGCAGCTGTGTAGTTGCAGTTGAGATCATGACGCTGTAGATTTAGGTTCACTAAATAAAGCTGTATTTTACTTTGATGGAAATAACACGTTTAAACATCATTATATGACAGAAATCTTAAAATTTGTAAACCTGTTATTCTTGGATACTTTTTAGAAATTATAGTAAAATCTTTGTAGCAAATTCGTGACAGACTGCCCAAAAATTGTTTTATTTTTGTGGCGGGTGTCGCAAATTGTGACAAATGCTACCACAGCTTAAACCCTGAATACAACTATAAACTATTTGGTAGGAGTTTGCAAATATTCAAACGTAGAATAATTCTAAATCAAATACATTGCAATATTCAATTTAAATCAAAATTTAAGAAAATATTCAAAGTTTGAACCGAATAGTTTGCTGGCTATTCAAAATCACTAATGATGCCCTACGGCTAGTTATAATTATCAAAACAAACATTGGAATAAACTAATTAGCGCTAAGCTGAAAATGTATTGAAAATCTCATGCAATCAATGGATTTACAACGACTAATAGCCGTATTGACTAACACTAATGAATAAAGTAGTTAACTAAGTTTGCAGTGTTGCCATTGTCACGTCTATTAGTTGTGGAATACTTCAAATTTAAAAAAAATTATTACAATTTTTTGGTTTGCACCGTAGAATTTAAATAACATTTAGCATAGCTATATTGTATTCTTTATTCAGCATAGTGTCTTGTGTTATCTACAAAGTTGTATAGTTGATCAATATCTTAAGATTGACTAAAAATAGAAGCATCACGCATGTTGTTATATGACGGTGGGTATACTATTCGTGAATTAAAACTTGATCGTACTCTAAGTCAGCCAAGTCAGGATGCACTAAAAATTAAAATGGTATTAACATTTACTAGTATACGTGTTGCCCGAAATCGAGCAATTTATTATAATACAATACAAATGTTACTTTTAGCTATAAATCAATGACATCCGACCAATACAATATTGTGAATCTCTTTAATGACCAACCATTACACACGTATTTACAGCTGATTATTAACAGATGTTTAAATGCTTTTTTCAATCCCAATGTTATTTAAATGGGAAATTTTGAGATTTCAATGGTGAATAGCGCCTTTATTTTCAGTCAGATTATCATCCATTTTTGGCGGAAACAACTACTGACCAAGCCCTATCCAACGACACCAAAAACTTGAAAATCGGTTGAAAATTGTAGGAGGAGTTCTCAAGACAAAAAAACCCTTAGCGTATTAAATAGGTATAGATTTGATAAGCTGTGTTGTAGACTCTTGTTTATCTTCTCGGCTGTAGTATTTTAAATTTTTTTTCATTGTAATTAAATTAAATGGTTTAAATACCTCAGCTGTTGTGTGATTCCCACGTAATTAAACACTACTTCAGTTTCGGTTCCAGAGGAATCTTCTTCAGGTGTCAAGGACTAGTCAAAATTTCATTCAACTAAACTTGCAAAAGTCATTAAAAATCAGAGAATATACATTTACACACAATAACACAGACACTAAGAAAAAAAAACTTAACATAAAAACAAACATTTTGACCTTTAGCAGCAACCGAACAGACAGCGCGGACGCATGCAAAGGCCTGGTCTAGACCATTTGTTAATGTTTCCTCAGTTTTTTGAAAATGCTGGTGTCGATATGCCAATGCAATATCATCTGCATAAATAAACTTTAAAGACCGAGAGTGTGGAAGGCCATTTTTTAATTGCCTAAAAGTACTTCTCCGCGTTCCAAATATACTTTTATCATCCTATTGGAGAGCTTCGAGTTGAGGAGACGTACAAGAAAGGGCAAGGAAGCAGGTCGTAAAATTTAACGAGAAGGCCTTTTCTCCAGACAGTGTCATATGCTGCAATCAGATCTAATAAAACCACAGAGGTTTTCAGTCTTCACTCAAACCCATCCTTTATGAAAGAAGTCAGAGATAGAACCTGGTCACAACAGTTGGGGCCAAGGCCTGAATACAACTTTTTCGACAGGGATGCTGGCATTGAGGATAGACAACTTGATATCATGCGTGATTTTATTCTGTTGTGAATCAACCTCTCAATCAGCTTATAACAAACACTTAAAAGATCGATAGGACGTTCAGGCCACTTTGGGTCTTTTCCGTGCATCAAGATAGCTATAATTTTTGATTTCCTAAATATTCCTGGCATGTCTCCAGTTTTCAAAATGGCGTTAAAAACTTCAAGAAGCCACTCTCTAGCCTTGTTACTCGAGTGTTTTATAAAATCCGGGAAAATTTCATCCAAGCCTGCTGCTTTGCCAATTGGCACCACATTAATCGCCGCTTCCAGCTCATCATAAGTGAAGGGTCTAGAGACTTCCAATGGTGCTTACTGACTCTTCTTTACCTCCTTAAGCTTGAAATTAATTTTTCTGTCTGCAGACTATGTACAGATTTAGACAAACTGGAGAGGACTAATTTCACGAGGGCTAGGCTGTGAGGCATGTATTATTCACTTGATTTACCAGTGGAGAGTTTCCTGAGCAAAGACCAAGCTTTCCAACTACTTTGGGTGAAGTTCAGGTTATCAACAGTTTTCACCCACTTTTCTCTCCTGGAGTTGTCGAGAGAGTTACGGAGTTGTTCAGCTACATCTCTGTCGGTAGTGTTGTAAACTCACTGTAAAAATCTCCGTACTCTCTACTGCATCCTGGTATGTATTATTTTCTAAAACCTCTTGGGATTGACGCTTTAGCGGAAGACAGGACAAGTTGTGTGAACCGATCATAGTTTTTTATTGTAGGGGGGATGAACCTGATGCCGCTTTCAAGCCTGGTGGAGAAGGCCTCCCACCCAGCTTTATTAAAGTTCCACCTAGGCCGAGGAAAATATCTTACCAGTGGAATTTGTATTCCTACTGATATTATTACAGGCCTGTGCTGAGAGTGTGGGAATGCACCTAGGACCATTCTAGAAGTAGGAACTGGTGTTGCTGATGGTTCACGGGAGCAAAAGCACAAGTCTTGAGAGAACCCACAATGCCATCAGGTTGAATGAAAGGTGTGTGGGCCCTTGGCATTAAATACAAAAAAAGGCTGTTATTTTCAGCCCAGCTTGAAAGACTAGTACCATTGTCATCATCAGACGAGTGTCCCTACTGGGATGATGACTGTTGAAGTCACTTACATATTTCATAGGATGTTTAAAAGTCTGACGCTGAGCGCTGCCAACGCAAACGCAAGTGTTAGCAATGCGGCACTCGTAACGCCGGGACCCTGTCATACGAGCGTTAGCATTAGCGGGACACATTTGCCTCTCAACTACTGGCAAAACAACTGGAAGACGTTTTGAGTGATAATAACTGACACAGAATAATTTATTTATAGGTACAGTTGTGATTTTTCTTTCTCTGTACGAGTAAAGTCGAGTGGTTATAGCAACAGGAAACTGAGTGCACAATGCTGGAACGAGGTTGGGAAGCCCATGCAAGAGAACTAAATGTTTCCATTTTCCTGCCATTTTTGAATCAACAATCCTTTAAGGATTGGTTTGTATCATTGTTCTCTACTATTAAATACCTTTATTTTGATGTACAAGGGCTATTCAGAAAGCAAGGGACGTTTTGTAATCTATACTTATTTAATACGTTAAGGAGTTTTTTTGTGTAGAGAACTCCTCCTACAACTCTTAACCAATTTTCAAGTTTTTTTGTGTTTTTGGATAGGGCTTGGTCTGTAGTTGTTCCGCCAAAAATTGATAAGAATCAGACATAAAATAAGGGCGCTTTGGGTATGAGGCCCTGAGAGCTCTCATACCCAAATATAGGCGACACACGCGCGCCTAGTGGCGTAAGACGTAAACAACGTTCCTCACTTTCTGAATAGCCCTCGTACATATTGGCCCAGACGTAGCTGTCCTCCTGGAGGGGTGAACCATATATATCTTTAACATTAGATTGAAGTAGTATGTATGTACAAAGTTTCATTATTTGGAATAAATTGGTTCAACAATCAACAAGTTATTCCTGGACCTTTTACCACACTCCCTATGCAATAGACTCCCTCTTAAGCAGCCACCTCGGGACTAGACAGTAGCCAGATAACGAATTGGCTGTTTAAACCGTTGAACCTTTAACAACGTTAAATTATATTTCTCCATGACTAGAAAAAGATTAAAAATAACACTAAATATATTACTGTATATTCCAGATCTAAGCACACACTGAAAAGACTAAAACTGAAGAAAATTGGTATTGCGAATCTACTGGAATGAAGGTAAACAAACGTGTTCACTTCCAGTATTGTTCTGGGAAGTCATTTAAATTGTTCTCTGAAACTAGCTGCAATATGAAGTGTAATTGACTTGAAAGATAGAGATAAAACCAACATTTCTGGCAAAAAATGGCGGGTTAAAGATATGTTATGTTAATAGATGACTAGTTAAAAAAAGTTGGTTTTGTTACTAGGTTGGCTGGTTAAAGCAGATACCGGTTAAAAGGTGGCCGGTTAAGAAGGAGTATACTGTAATTCTACTTTTGGAATCAATCTTGTTATTCATGTCAGCTTGTTCTGAAAATTAATATTTAGTGTGTTTGTTACAGGTTTTACTCAGAGATTTTAAATCATCATGTAACGTAAATGTACCTGCAGTTTATTAGATGACATGAATACAAAGTAAAAGGTTGGTAAAACTCATTTATTTTTAAAACGTCCATTATTATAAGGGGTTAATTTTGTTAATTTACCTAACATATTTGGGTGTAACTAATAAACCTTGGATGATCTGGACACTTCTTCTATGGATTAGTACCTATATTTCACAGCTTAAAATAGGATTGACAATTTACAAATAAATGTTTTATTTAAAAATCAGTACTATTGAAAATTTATATTTAATTCAGAATTTGAGTACAACTGATTTTATATCTTAGCAGTTGTAGAATAGAGTACTTAGTAGAGAACTTGGAGTTGTTAGTACTGCAGTAGAGTACAACTGCAAACCAACCTCAAACAGATAACCGATCCGGAAGTGGCAAGCGATCTAACTTTCTGTTAAAATCATGGTGCTAAACTTTAAAATGCAATAATTTCTGCTTCTGGTATATCCCTACTTTTGAGATCAGGTTTGAGCCATACCATTTTGAATTGAGGGACCTTAAAAATGATACCATTTTTTATTTAGACGATTAAAGTTCTCTCCAAGATTCTTCAAGGGTTTTGTCCAAGGGAAGTCTTGATGAAAATTTTATTGTATGTTGATAGTACATAATTTTAAAAATTCTAAGTAAAATGCCACTAATTCGACCTCAAAAGCTGGATTATGTCTGAAATTATTATTACATGAGTGAGCTGATTTCCACTGTTTTCTGTGTTAGCTGCTAAGTTCGCCTAAATACTTTTGCTGAAAATCCTCATTAATTAAAATCTGGAAAATTCAAAAACCTCTATAATTAGAAATTTTTCTCTGTTCTCTTCAGAAAATCTCAAATATTAAAAACAAAAAAATATACTGGTAATTTTGAATGTTTTTGACGCATAATGAAGCTTCTAAAATAAAAATTTGTCTATACTCGAGCTTCTAAATTCAAACTCAACCACTTACAATTCAAATTGCGATGCTGTAAGCCTCTAAAAATTGAATTGAGCAAGAAATAAAACAAGCCTGTTGAAACAATATAATGTGTTACTGTATATATGTATATTGATTTTTTTTTATGTACATCATCTTCGTTTGTGGTTGAGAGAGATGACCAGACAGTTACCTGGTGACAAAAACTAATAGGAAGTCACCTTCGTCACACAACAAGCTCAGTGTTCGATTGAAACTATCTTCACGTTTGTGAAACAGTCATTTGATATTGGTGACAATGTTTTTTGTTCTTCTTTTTTGTCTTTACAGCTGTTATTGCTATTAACAACAACCCCCCTCAGGATGTAATGCAATGCGAGAAAGAGATCATTGAAATAGGCAAGAACTACAGCATTTTTTATATAATACAGTAATTGTCTCCGATATTTTGTTAGTAAATCAAAAAAAATATTCTCAGTTTTTAAACGAATAATGTTGGACCTCTATAATTCAAACTCTATATATCAAACTTCCCTTGATTCAAAATTAATTAGGCCCCCCCCCCCCGCAGATTAGAACAAATGAGGTGTATTGTACTTTGTTATATTGTTGGTATTTTTACATTACCAGCTGAAAACTGGATTAGTTTTTATCTGCAATGCATTACTTGGTTTATTTTTTAAATTGGACTCTAAAAATGTTTGTAATTTCTTAAATAAGAACATAAACAGTATTAATCTTTAAAAACGGAAGTAGATGTAAATTAAAAGACTTTAGCAAACTAAACCAAAACTTAAAAACAAGTAAACACAGGAATTAAACAAGCGAACAATTTTGTCAAGAGTTTATTAACATTTTAATAATAATTAATCTGTAACACTAAGGGCCGGTTTCTCGAAGCAAGTTTAAACCAAAATTATCCATATGATTAACATTGTGTTAAACAGAGTTTAAGTTAAACGTATTTGGAGAAACCCGCCCTAAATAAAATACTTCTCATAATATTCCTAATCTAGTTTTTGCTTTCAGCTAGTATGGGTGATGAAGATACTGTGGAATCAAATAGAAAGCTGCTGTCTCAGCGACGACCAAAAATCATAATTCGTAAGTGCAAAAAACCCTCCAAAACTGTATCCAAACAAGCAGATGATTCTAAGAAAGTCAATGGTGAACTACAATCAGGCAATAAAAATGAAGCCGATGATGAAGTTGAAATCATTGAAAAAAAAGAACAAGACACAAAGCCATTAAAAAAAGTGGGAAAAAGAAAAGCTTCTGTTGTCGATCTTGAAGATGATGATTGTACTATCATAGAAACTAACTCTCCTGATTTCAAAACTAGTGAAGGAAATGATGGAAAAGAAGAGTCCCATTCCCTAGAATTTAAAGGTTTCAAGAAAAGGATTTTAGCCCAAACCGAGAAATTAAAGGATGACGCTAATGAACAAAGTAAACCTTCTTCAGATGAAGTTTTAGGTCAAGAACCTGTCAAAACCTTAGCAAAGGCCAAACTCTCAAGGGGTAACAAAGGTAAAAAGAAAAATGATTCAAGTGGAAAGAAGAAAAATGAAGCTGATAATGAAGAAAGTCAAGCCGAGTCCCAAGCTGAGTATGCTCAATATCTTGGTTTACAACCTACAATGCAGTTCAAGTGTTATCGATGCGGGGAAAAAGGTTTTCCTTCCATGTTGGCATTAAACATGCACCAGAGAGGCTGTGGGCTAACGCAAAAAACCAACTTCTTAGCTAATATTCAACAAGACACATCAAATATGACTTCATCAGATCCAAATATGTTGACAAATTTTCGGATAACAAGGAAAGTTTACCTGTGCTCAGCATGTGGTACATATTATGAAAATTGGAATCTATTTCTACACATGCGAGATGTACATAAAAAACATATTTGTCTGTATTGCCTTACAATGTTCACAGTTGCAAACAAGCTTGCTGATCACTTACAGATAACGCATAGTGTCCAGGAAAACAACTGTAAAACAAGTGAAGAATTTCAGAACACTTTTAAAGGCTCTTGTTACTTGATATGTTGTGCATGTGAAAATATGTTTACTGAGAGGGATGATTACCATCATCATGAATGTATGAAGAAAGATCCAACTGCGAAATGCCCCCTTTGTGGTGTTAAATGTGGTCATTATTACACCTGCCCAAATAGTAATTTGCCTCGAAGTTCACCAGTCAGTGTAAATCCGTCTCCAATTGCCGACAAATCACAGACACCTACTCAGAACAAACCTATTCCTAAAACTAACATTTCTGATGGGCACTGGATGAGCAAGAAGGGACAAGGAGCCTTGTCATCGGACAATGATGATGATTATGACATAAGTCATGCTGCTAGTTTTTGTCATGTAGATATAGCTGATGAGTCTGGAGAAAAAAATAAAACTTCGCCTGAAGATAATGTAATTGATATTACTGATGACGAGACACCTAAAGACAACAGCAAGTCAAAAGTTACAAATCAAGGGCTTTCTCAAGATAATCTTGAAAGCAATAACTTAACAGGTGATAAAGACATCAGTGATGACACAGGCGATAAAGACATCAGGGATGACAATCTTCCTACCTCAGAAGTTTGTGAGAATGAATCTGAAAATCCTAAAGTTACCTCAGATGCAGAAGCAGTTACTGAAGAAAAATCTAATACAGAGAATCAGGGAGGTGAAAAATCTTCAAATGAAGACGATAAGGATGAACAGTCTGCAGAAAGTAAAACTTCAGATAATGCAACCTGTCTAATGGATTCAAATGAAGAAGAAAATAATACTGTCTTAAGTAAAACTTGTGAGGTTGAACTATCTGACAACAAAGAAGAAAACCAAACTATTGAAGTAACAGATTCTGAAAAAGTATCAAGTCAGGAAGAGACTAACCCTCCATCAGAAACTCAAGAATCAGGTGATAAGCCAGGAAGTGATGAAAATATTACATCAGTAAGTGACAAGTCACAAACTTCTCCTCAGGAGGAAAAGGCTGTAGATACAGATGGAGATGATCCTGCAACTAATGTAAGTGTTAGCCAAGATGACACAGAATCTTCTTCTGAGTCAAGTTCTGATGAGGAAGACAACAACAAAACTAATGAAAACTCTGCAGTTCAAGAGAAGAATACTTCAGCATGTGATAGTGATGACAGTGAAAAATCGGGCCTGATAGTTGATGGAAAGCATAAAATTCATAGTAATCAAAAAGCTGAAACTGATGAAAGTAAAATTCATGATACAGCATCCGGTGATGAAAGTTTGATGGAGGCAAAAAGTAATACATCTAACGAAGCATCAAAAGATTTTCTCTTAGACGATGCCTCCTCATTAGAAAAACCTAATGACAACCATCTTCCAGAAAGTGAAGCAGGTAAAAATATTGTACAAGATGAACAACCACCTTTGGTACAAGAAATGAGTGATGGGATCCCTTTGGCAGGAGAAGATGTCCCTGCTATGGCTCTCACTCTTGAAGACAAATTAGAAGTTGCGAGTCCCCAAGCTGTTGTGAAAGAATGTGTTCGTACTTCATGTCTCAACTGTGTTTACTGTAGTCATGCAATAAAAATTGCTGTTAATGGTAAACAGTTAGCTCTTCATCTATTGGCGGAACACAGGTACAAACCAATAAAAAACAATGAAACTAGTCTAGATGTCATTAAAAAATTAAAAACTTCATTAGCTGATTTGGAAAATCTCTTTTTTAACACAGAATCATATGACAGTTCTGACAAGTCTCTTAATAATTCTTATGATCATACTTATGAATGTTTCCAATGCCACTTTGTAACATCAGTTCATAAGGAGTTGTACATACATAAAAGGAAAATGCACCAGAAGACTGTTTTGTTGTGTGTCATGTGTAAATCCAATTTTTACAGCTATAGTGAGCTTCTATGTCATATGTGTCCTGGAATTTATGTATCTGATGATGTAAATTTCAGATGCTGTTTCTGTACCTTGGATATGATCCCTTCAGCTTTTCGATTAATGGTTCATCTTAGAAAGAGTCATCACACTTGTGATATTTGTTTGGAGGTTGCAGGTGATCAGCAAAAACTATCGACACATATGTGGAAGCATAAACTGAATCATCTATGCTACCGATGTGGAATTGCATACCGTAACAAGCCTGATATAACAAAACATTTGTTCTGGAAGCATGGCACGGAGAGCGTTTTGTGCAAGAAATGCTTGCAGAAAAAATGGCCTCATGTTTACCACTTTTGTATACCACCAACGGTTTTTATTTGTGAAGAATGCAATGCTAGCTTTTCAAAAGCTGTTGCTCTGAAAGTTCACAAAAGATTTCATGCTGGAGAGTTTCCCTACAGTTGTTGCAAATGTGATCTTAAATTTGTTTCTAAGAAACTCCTCTCTAAACACGATGATACCCATAATAAGCCACTTACAAATGAAAAAGCTTCTGTCGATGCTGATAGTGAGAGAACACATGATAAATCATCTGAGGAACATATCAATGTTGAATCTATTGATGAACAAGTAAGTCAAAATGCTTTTAAAGAAAATGCATCAAACAATATGTCCAATGAAAATGAAGGGACATCTGAAAACCAATCTGATTTGAAATCGAAGAAAAAAAAGAAAAAAGACAGAGATCGAAAAGGAAAGGCTATTGTCGATGTTTATGATCTTCCACCTTTGAACTTGTCATCTGAAAGTGACTCTTCTGATGAAGAATCAAAGACTACTGAGTCTACAAAAGAAAACCAACCTCTCACCGAACCTGACAATGTTAACAAGAACTCAGAGAATGAAACAGAGATGAAAGATACCAGTTCTAATGAAAATATAGAAGCATCTGAAGAGACCCAGACTCCAGCACCTGTTGTTGATGGAGTTTGGGACAATTTCCACACTTATAAAGCAGAGCTTGAAAAGAGAGAATCGAAAGATTTATCTTTACCTAATATTTTACCTTCTACATCATCATCTAATATAAAAGAAGAGGCTGTTAAAACTTCTGAAACACCTGCTGTAGAACCTGAAATCCAATGGTTCTTATTAGAACATAGTTATTGTCTTATTCCGGGAAAACCTAAACCAGCAGGAAATGATAATGAACCTACAATATCCGAGCCGGCACCAGCCGAAGAGCAAATTGAAAATGTTCCTGAAGAAATCCCAGCTCCAAGAGGTCATAGTTCTAGTATTGACCATGCCTACGCAACTACTACCAATACAAATGCAGAAGGAATTAGTACAAGTGGAGCAGCCACAGAAGTACCCTCTCTTGAAGAGCAACCCAGTACTCCACCCCCACAAGTTGCACTTCCCGCTGAGCCTCATACTAGCCCCAAAAAGAAACTTAAAACCCCCAAGAAGAAAAAACACTCTGCAAATAGTTCATCCTCCAGTGATGACAGTAGTGATTCCGATAGTAGTTCATGCACTTGTGGACCAGACTGTAGTTGTTCTAACACTAGTTCTTCATCTACCTCATCCAGCTCAGATTCGGAAAGTTCAACTTCAGAGGGTAGGCAAAGAGCTGCTGTCAAGAGAGAAAAGAAGAAAGATAAATTAAAACATAAACACCACATCAAAGAAGAAACTGATCCAGTTCCAGAGGTTATTCCAGCCCCTCCTGTAGAAGAAGAACCTATAGTAGATACACCTGTAGAGACAATGGAGCTTCCAGTTAGAGAATCTGATTTGGACACTGATGAATCATCTACTGATGAAGACTTCTATGATAAATGTCCTCAGAGCCATGCTAAGCAACAAATTGAAAATAGAAACAAACTCATGCTTCTTGCAAGTGTTGCTCCAGTGAATAATGGCACTGTATCCCCACCTCCCCCGCCGCCTACCCCTCCGGTAGAAGAAAAACCTCCACCTCCTACATCTACCACAAAGAGGAAAATTAAAACAAAAAGAAGAAGAAAATCCCAACAAAGTAAAAAGCAATCAAATAAAGCTAATTCCCAACCTAATCAGATTCATACCAACGCAGGAAGTATGCCAATGGCAACTTCAACGCCATCCCATATGACAAGCAACCACCAAAACTTAACCTCTAAAGTTAGGTCACCATTAAGAACTGCCGTAACAACTTTCCAATCAGAATTAACTGCTGGAAGTGGCTCAGAGAATGAAAGTGCAAGGCTTTCAAAGAGAAAACGAGTCCGCAACAAATTCTATGGATACTCTAGTGATGAAGAAGAAGAAAAGCCAAGTTCAAAGTGGAGGAAAACAGAGACAAGTTCAATGCAATCACAAATGCAGAATCCAGGACTGAGTTTCCAACAGACCTACACTCATCCGCGACCGCAGGTTACTATTCCACAAATTAAGAAAAAGGAAGTTAGCGAATCCAGTGGAACAGAAGAGGAACAAGTGATAAAAAAAGATATCTCCAGCAACACTAGTAGCAGTAGTAGTGAGAGTGAAAATGAAGGAGCCGCTGTTAAAGACAATATACAGAAAGAGCAAACTGAAAAAAGTGATAATTTATACTGTTACTGCCAGTGTCCTTATGATGAAGTGTCAGAAATGATCGCGTGTGATGGACAAGATTGTACAATAGAGTGGTTCCATTTTGAATGTGTTGGAATAATGGTTCCACCTAAAGGCAAATGGTACTGTCCTGATTGTAGGAAGAGAAGAGACTTGATGTAGATCATTTTTTAATTCAAGTACTGAAATCAAGGTAGGCTTTTTTCATTAATTTTCTCAGTGGAAAAATGCTGTATTGTAAGTTGTACATTTTTTACCTATAGATTTATCATATTGATGTATAAAAATGTTAATAATTATTGATGGTCTTGTTATCTTTTTTTTTATAATAGGTTAAACCTCCTCTTAGGGCTCTACAAATTTTGTTAATTAATTTTCTATTTAATTTATATTTTAATGCAATATAATTATTTATTATCATTATTTCAATTCTCATTAATTGAAATAGGTTTCTGAGTGAAGATCTTTTTATAGCCTTCTACGACCAAGTAAAATACTAGACTATTACCAACTCTTTACAATTTTTTTATTATTTTTATTTCTCTTAAGTTTTCCTGAACTAGTTATAGTAGAACCCAGCTATACCTATGGGACTAAGATTATGGAACTCTAATACGGCAAAGAAGCGTATTAAAAAAAAATTTCAAAACTGATATTCTAACTGAATTACAAGAAATTTTTCATATTTTTTACTTATTTTAAATGGAGTTGTGTTGTCGGTCAGGCTGCCTGTGGAGTGTTAGAGTTGTTGGAGCGCTTTTGGTGTTTCGCCATTGTCAACTGCTACTCTATTCTACCTGAGAAGATGACAACGGCAAAACGCCGAAAGCACTCCTGCAACTCTAAAACCCCAAAGTGCAGCTTGACAGACAACACATCTCCAGTGTTGCTTATGGACTCATGGACCCAGGCCCGGATTATCCACTAGGCCATGGCCAAGGGCGTCAGCCAGGTGGGGCGTGAAACCTTTTCTTATACTATGTTTAAGTCAAAAAATATTTAACCGAAAATATAATTTAACTCTGGGGTTTTCACATTAAAAAAAAATAAATTCTTTAATAACAAGAGTAAATAAAATATTCGGCAAAGGAGAAAGAAGTAAGATCTATTTAGGCGAACTAGATGGCCTCATAAGTTGCCAGGTCCCCAGGGGCTCCTTCGCGGCGGGGACGAGCGCCCCTGATATGCCGTAAAGAGTGTCCCTGATTAGCGGTCAAGAGCATCACCCCCGACTGGCGGAAATCATCGTCTTCTAATCGACGGTTAATAGCACCCTTGATCAGAGTTAAATCACGCCCCTGACCGATGGTAAACATAGCCTCAGACCGCTGGTAAAGAGCGCCCCCAATACACATAAATAGCAAATTTGATCAGCGGTAATGAGCGCCCCCAATACACATAAATAGCAAATTTGATCAGCGGTAAAGAGCGCCCCCGACCAGCGGTAAACATTCCCCTGATTGACGGTAAATAGCGTCCCTTTGCCTTGTAAGGTTTACCTTGACCTTGTTCCTTTTGCCCAGGATTTAAATTTATATCTGTATTACAACTAAATAATAGTTGATTTCAGATCTAAAATTAATACGGTGTTAAAATGGTACATTAAATGATGCAAAAGGATTACGTCCACGGATTAAATTGACGAAAATGCTGATTATCACATTCGTTAAATAGTTCTGTGGTTTTATACTACAGCCAAAGTAATTAGAATTAAAATAAGAATTGTATAAATCGGCTTGGTTTTTTTTTTGGGGGGGGGGGGGCGTACTTGTGACCTTTGGCCTAGGGCGTCAAAAAGTGTTAACCCGGGCCTGCATGGACCTCATCACCACCAATACAGTTCAATAGTACAATTCTTTAGTCCTATAAATACACAATAATGTGTTGACTGTCAGTTAGGATTTAGATTAAATCATCTTCATTTAGAGAAAAGAAGTATTGTAAGTTTTAATATAAAAAAGTATGTGTACTAAATTGGATTAATTGGCTTGAGAAGAGGATTTGAGTGGAAGGATGTACAAAAAATGTAAAAACACTAAACTTACATCAATGTAAGAGTGGACCATTTACTGTGTTATTAGTATTGAAATGAAGATTTTAGTAACTCTGAAGTAATACACATTATGCCTATATTTCCAGTTACATTCTAAGGACAGCTTGGCCAGTCCAGTGAAGTGAGATGTTCAAAATGGTAGTTTGCTTGAAAATACCAATGGACTCTGTAACAGTTGAGCCTCCCCTCACCCTACATTTTGTCATTTATTGTTGTTTTTTGGTGGATTTGACATTAGAGCATCAACTCTCTTCAGACCTTTATCGTGCAGTTCACTATAGCTGGGTTCTACTGTATTGAGGTTCAAATACAGTTCTCAACAGAATAATATACTCACTTTTAAAAATATAATTTAGCATAGTAAATCAATTTAGGTAGTAGCTTGACACTTAAAGCCAATTAAGTGTGCTATGCATCTAGTCCTTCCATTGTGATACAGAGTAGCTTAAACTGATCATCAGTAACAGATTTAAATACACTATTATCTTTAATTTACCCATATCCTAGTTTGCACGTTCACTAATTTATTGATGTTTCAAACTCATTATGAAGCTGAAGTTTTAACAAATAAAGTAGCCACTACTTCAAAGAAGCTTTTTAGTATTTTGTACAGTAAAACTCCACAAATGTGATCCACAATAATTTATAATTTGATAACTCTGTAGGCGCTCGGCGGTGCCAAACTGTACTCATTAGACATTTTTGTTTTTTTTCATGGACCGACTGTGGATATTACATGAGAATTACGGTCATATGAAGCGACTTTTGTCGTTATTGCGGCCCCATTACTACGTTATGACAACCGACCAATGACATTACAATGGCTGATTGGTATTTTCGGTCATTTCATTCGTTTTCATTGCAAGCGGTCGCTATTCTGTTCTTTAATAGCCAATATTACTTTGACTGTTCAAGTTAGTAGCGGGAGTATCATCAGGTCTGGGAAACTCAAGTCACAAAACTCTACGTTGTCTAAATCTACATTTAGTGAAGTTTGTGGGGTTTCACTGCTATTTATTTTATTATGATGTTTAATATCATTTGTGTTTATTTTGAAGTGTCATTTTTAGAAATATGTTATCGAGCAGAAATATTTACCAATTGCTTAGTCACTATCAACTTCTAATCATCTAGAGAACATGAAATGTGTTAAGAAAAATGAACAAAAAGTCAAGAATTTTCTCACCGTTGCCATTTGGAGGTGAAATGTTGGTTTAATTATTTGTCTTTCTTAAGAGAATGGAGTTAGTACCGTAATTACAAAATCACAAAATTGTTAAAATTTTAAATTTGTAAAATTATATTGGTAAAATTGGTATAGATAGAATATATTTCATTATTGAGAAGTTTAAATTTTACTTTCATAATAAATAATTGAAGCTGGGGATTTTCAGAAAGATGTTCATAAGATCCGGCAATACTTAACTTCATGTTTGTTTTTATTACAGGTACGGTAGCCTAAAAATATATTATTTAAATCCATTTTAAGCTTCCACAGCCCTGGTCACTGGGGATTCAAGTTTTTTTTTTTTTTTTTTTTTATTTGCCTTAATTACCAATATGTGGGTTGGTTCTGTTTAAAAAATTTCTTTGAAATTTATTGCACTTATTAAGTCTAGAACACATACAGCTTGTACGATAAAAACAGCAAACAAGTTGTCACTCGTTTTGTTTAAGAAAGATCCAATTTTACAGATCACATCATACATCGTGTGGAACTTTGAGTATGACTGCTTTTCAATCATTGAAAATTACAAAATGTTGTAAGTCTTGTTTATGTGTATGTTTGTGAGAGGGCAAGAGTGATAACTTCTATGTAGTCAACTGTGTTTGTTCAATGATTTTATGACGTGATACCCCACTACTCTCTTCCTCTCTACCTTAATAGACTTTCTTATAAGGCTACCATGTATTTTTATACTAGTCAATAATCGTCTTACAAAAGACCTACTACTTTTCAAGAAGATTCAATTAATTTCAGTTTGAACATTTTGAATCGTTTGTCTAACCACCCATGACAAATTAGGATTAAAAAGAGATACTCGTGAATGGAGTGGTTTGTGTTCTATTTTTAATATTTAAAAATATCCGTTTCAAAACATTTACTACCATTTTAATTGGGTGAACCGTGCTTATTGCAATGGTATTTTTTAATTATTAATAAGCACTTATAGTTTACTTTTTCGTTAATGAATCAGATGCAGTGAATTGAGAACCACTCCCGGTATAAAAACGTTACTTATTCCACTACCTTGTAAATTACAAGTACGGCATGGATTTTTAATGATCATCTAAAAAAATAACTGCTTCTTATGTGGATTTCTTTGATACTTTGGGTGAAAACTATACTCTCTGGGGCTTATACGTAAGAATTGTTTTTATGGTTTGATTTCTGTTAGGCCTAATTATTAAAGAAAAAATTGTAGGACATCATACTTGGATACAGAGTCCATTTGTATGAACTAATTTATCAAAAGCATAAATGTAAGAGTGGTGTGAATAAAATACGAGCCGTTACATGAGACGAGTACAGCTCGAGTCTGAGCGTTAGGCAGATGGTGTGTAATTTGTATATAATGAAAATAAAATACAATCACATAATTAAGTAAACTAATTGTCGCTCCCTAATACTCTTAATGGAAACTGCATGTTAATAAACACTATCCCATTTCGTCAGTCATCGTATTTGAATTTGAAAGTAAACTGATAAGTAAACAGAAAAAGGAAATAAATTAAAATGACAGAAGGGAGACAGGTTATTTTTATGAAGACAACTGTTTTTTTTTTTTTTTTTTTTTTTTTCATGAAATGAATCATATGTTAGGTAAACATACTAAATTTTGTCTTATATTTAAAATACATGGAAATTTTAAAGTCCAATGGAAAGCCCAATGGGGCGAAGCACATTGAACTGAGGGTGACAATTATTCCATGGCGTCTACAGAGACTTCCCTTTAATTTGACACCTCAATCATCAAAATCGGTTCGCAAATGAAAGAGTGTTGCTGCTCACAAGAAATTCCTTACGGAATTAGTAAGATAGATTGATTTTCAAGATTATTGCACAAATTAATAATAAATGACACTCTCAATTTGCTTACTTATTTAACAAGTTATTAATTAAAAGTTTCAATTTTAATATAGGATAATATAGCAGGTCGTTTGGAGAAATTTACTAGCCGTAAAGCTTGGGTGCACCCAGATACGTATAAAATCTTAAATATTTATATTTTTAGTTAAAAATAATGTTCTCTTGAATATTTTTGCGCATAAAGATCTTAAATAAACATCATTTTGAAAGTATGGGTTGATATTAATTGATTAATTGCCCATTTAGTAACCAGCATAAAGACCTCATCAGCCATGTTGATTTCAGTACAGCTGTTGTGTATAGAAAAGTTGTTTGTAAATCTAATGTACAAATATTCAACAATAGTTTGTGTATGTATTTTAGTAATGTTTATTTCATCATTTACACTGTTTTTTATGAAGGGGTAAAAGTGTTAAGTTTTCTGTGATGGCTTAGACTTCGCCATTGTAAAGTTAAATTTAGTATTTTTAATATCCATTGTAGAAATAGTAATTTTTATTAGTAATTAAAAGTAAGAGTTGTAAATCACATTGACTATAATATTTTTATGTGCAGACTTTCACTATTTATATTGATTGGTCTTTATTTGTATATAATTATATTGTACATTTTTCATTGTACATAGAAAATCAAGTAAAGAATTCTAGTTTGTTTTAGTCTTGTATATAAAATTTCAGTGATTGTAACTATGTTTGATTCAGTTTCCAGCAAATTTAGATCCTGTGCTATTTGTAAAGAATAAAAACATAAAGTATTCAACGCAGTTAATTTATTTTGTAAACCATCTAAACCATTTTTATTTTAATAAGGTTAACCTGTGAAATAACACATTATGTAGAATGTGTTAATACATTTATTATGTTGATGTAGTCAATGAAAACTTGGGTAGATAACAATTTAAATTTAAAGTAAAAATAGTTAAAGTAAAGTAAAAGTCGAAAACATGAACAGGAACAGAGATGTAAACATCCCCTTAAGAGTCAACAACTTTTTTATATTCAAAATCAATCAGCTGATAAATCAATATTAATTTAATAAGTTTAGGTGTAGTGGGTTAGCCACAACAGTACCCCCCTGCCAGTGGTTTGGCCACTAATCTTGAAACCGAACAGGAAAACGTGACATGACGTCGAGAGAGAGTTGTTTTCATAGCAGGCTGCACAAAAAAGCTACTGTGAGACAATTTTTTTATAAAAAATTCAGATATGTATTTTTAATCAGATAAAATTATCATCAACCAATAATTTGTAAAAAACATGCTGGGCAATTATGTATTAGCTGAATATTTTTAGTTTCTCCTCTATTATAACCCTCGCCACAAAACATGATGAATGAATTTGCACCAACGAGGTTAAATAGATATAGAGTGCTCATCACATGTTAATTTTGTGTCCCTTTTTGATTTGCGCCATTTTACCCATAATACCCGCCGTTTCCTTAGCAACCATCCCACACTTTACTCTCGTTTCCTTGGTTACTAGTTTTAGCTATTCTGATTGGTCGCTACAAGCTTAAAAAATTACTGATGATAGTTTTAAAACATATGTTTATTTGTTAATTATTTGTTTTAAAATTAATTTGATTGTCTGTGAGCAGGCTATTAAAGTTGGTTACCATAGAAACGTCAGATATGTGTGGGTAAAATGGAAAATTACTGTTGGGAAAGTGTAAACAAAAGGACTAGTTTCCGCGGGAATTGTGGGTAACATGGCGCCAGTCAAAAGGGGACACTTTTCCCTATCTGGTGAGCACTCTATATCTATTTAACCTCGTTGATTTGCACTACTATTAAGTTAAAATTATTGGATAATCAGCTGTTCTATGAAAAATTGCATGTAACGTAAGCTTGATGTTTTTGGAAAAGTTCCCCCTCACTCATCCCAGCTGTTTTTGTCCTTTCGTCAGCTTATGTGGCAAGACATATAAAAGGACTATTTTACAAATTTGAAAATTGTATAGTTGTGTTATCAAACAATACTGAAAATATAGATTATTCCTTTTAAAATGTTATATAAAATTATATATTCAGTTTGTGCAGTTGGATTGCGAAGTAAGACCTCTTTGCAACCAAGGTCTGTAATTGATAAAGAGATGAAGAAAGGAAAACGGGGTGTGTCATCAGAATCCGATGTGGTTCATTACTAGTAGTAATATTGTCTAGGATAAAAATAAAACACGTTTTAGTGCTGAGTATAAAAACTAAATTAGATGGACTTCCAAATTATGAATTTGTTTGGAATAGTAAAACTGAGTAGGCCTACATTTCCGCTTGTTAGTCTAGAGTTGCTTCAGTTTATCTGTTGTAAGCTGGTATCATAGTTCTGCAAAAAACAATTATATGAAAAAAATAGAGTGACTTGATTTTTCATAGTTATTGGCTGGCCCTGGATCATGTGATTAATTAAAATGGTTTATATTACCTACTCCGGCAGTGATCTAAATTATCCTTCTGCAGGCGACTGGTTTCAAAGTGTCAAAATCTCATCAAGCTTTCAAAAACTTCATCATTCCTTCAAAGAGTTTGGTCAATAAGTAAAAAGTACATACAAACACGTCACAAAACACAAGAAAATTTATTGTATTGTTTTTAATGTACCTTTGACTTTTTGACAAGCTCTCTGTGGGAATGACGAAGTTTTTGAAAGCTTGATGAGATTTTGACACTTCGAAACCAGTCGCCTGCACCAGGATAATTTGTTCACTGACAGACCAGGTAGTATAAACCATTTTAGAAAATTGAGTAGTTTAACTGATTCGTATATACAGTATAGCACACTAGATCAGCCACTTAAGTCAGTTTCAAATATTCTTCAAGACGTTTATCACATAATGTAATTTTGTATAAAGAGCTTTAATATTGGTTAAAATTATATAAATTTTAAACTAATACACAGGTACTAATATTTTTGAAATTTTTAACAAATAAAAATTTTATCTATTTAAAATTATTAATTATTTTATTAATTGAACTGTGTATTAATTTAAAATTTATTTAATAATGCATATTTTCAGAGATTTTACAATTTAGTTTGAGAATGTCTCCTCTAGTCACAAACTCAAGGTAATTCCTATCCTATAATCTATACGAGTAAGGTATATTTGTATGTATGCACACAGATCTAAAAAAACGGCTTAAACAATTTTCTTCAAATTTTGCAAATAACTTAGTTTTGGGATAAAAATAATATTAACATAAGTCTCTATCCTAGGAAAAATCTTGTTTCTTTATAATCTTGAATTGAAATTGTAAAAATGTTAACATTGGTCCAATGGGGTGAAAATAAAAACAAGAGTTGCTGAAAACAGCTGATTCAACTGTAAAGGCACAAGCGGTCTGCTTCAGTAAACATGACTTTTTTATTTTAAACATGTATTTTTTTCATTGTAGATAGTTTTTGAAATAATACTTATAAAGGCAATTGTGATATTTTGTTAAACAAAAGTAAAAGGATAAAACAAATACAATATAAGCAATTTTTTGAGTTCCAATTAAATTTTAAAAGAAAAAAATTAGTAACAATGATGGAATTAGCTGTTAACTGTAGATGTATAACCAAGGTGTTGCAGTTTCAACAAAAGAAGCCTTTTGGGCTTGGTATTTTACCGTACTGTCTGTGACTCATATTCAGGCCCGGCGACAGGATTCTCGGGCCCCTGTACAATTATGAAGTCCGGGCCCCTAGATTCAGGCAAACAAACTATTTAGTTACCTTGAAAATTCACTTCCCTCCAACTCAACAAAACCACATATCGGATATATGTTAAAATTAACACAGCGGAGTTAAAATAAACTGGAAATCGAGAATCACAACCAAAAAGCCCGACTTAATGAGGCCTTAAAATTCTTTATGTCAAAATGTTTGTCAATTATAAAAATGTTGTTGTCAGTTGGCGGACCAATAAAATGTAAAAAAATATGCTTACCAGTAAACAGGAAAATCTTACAGCAACACAGAATTGTACAAAACCAATCCATGAGAACATAAAACAGCAACAGCATCGGTATACAAGCTTGAAAGAAACATACACTTAGTATCGTATTTGTGTTGTCTGATGCTCAGGTTGCAACCTAACCTGATGTAAGGAAAGGCTGGATAGGAACGGGCCCTACGAAAACTTCGATAGTTTTCATAGGCCCCAGGTGAGCCACTGCTCCCTATAAACTAATCATTCTCTGGTCATTTACATTAAGCACGTAAATGAACGAGCAGCCATAAACATTTGAACTTAATCTGACATTTTAGTTTTAACAAGGAATGTACATTTTACACTTTCCGATGTTTAAATCTACAAACAAATTTATATTTATTTTTCGTCGGCCCGGGCCCCCTGTGAGTCTGGACCCCTATGCATTTGCCCCCTCTGCCCCCCCTTGTCGCCGACCCTGCTCATATTATTGTGACTACAAAGAATTGTTTTAGTTTACAGAGCAAATGCTCGGCCCCCAGGTACTTAATACTTGAACTTACATGCTGTTCCATGACTCATGTTTCACCATGCAACTTAACTTGCATAAATAAATAATTTTGTCTAATATGTAGAGGAATAGAAATAGTTTTTGAAGACATTTCCTCATAATTAGACCAATTCGTATGTATAAGGTTGAAATTGTGGTTCGAATCCCACATTAAGCTGTAGGTCCCCAGACAACATTGGCTGTTGGGCTATTAATTAACAGTCCTGACTTAGGAGAAAGTAGGGTATTTTTTTTTTATGTATTTTAATTTTGTAAAGCTTTTATTTCACATTAGTTAATAAGGTATAAAAAATTTTAATTTTGAGAGATATATATTTTTTAAATATATTATGTAATTATAGTTAACATTTTATATTTTAATCATAAAATTCTATATATGTTAACCATTATATGTCGGCTAATATTAATTACAAAAAAATGTAACTTGTATGTAAAAATGTAAAAGAGGTTTTTTGTGCATATTTAAAAAAGACCATCTAATAAGGAATAGAAATCAGTATATATTACTTATTATATATATATATAGATCTTATATGTATATTAAATATATAAGAAATCAATACAATGCCTAATACCACCGTCGCAGCAGACCTGCGTACTCAGCGAATTTTCAATGGAATTTCAGATTATTTACTTTCCCCATGAAAACACCATACAATTTAGTATGTAGGTTTGCTGCCATGGGATGTTGTTAGAAAAACTAAGTTACTGAAGATTAGGTTACGTACCTTGTGCCGTCGTCAATCCATATAGTTTTTTCTGATAACTAGTTTCGGGACTGTTGTCCCATTTTCAAATCAGTAGAACGTCGTCAAAACTTTAAAACACAGTCATATACTTTACATTTAAAAAACAACACATAACACAACACACGCGCGAACATTTAACAGTTAATTTGAGGTTGGCCGGCCAAGACATCGAAGGTTACCGAACACGCGGCGGACGGGATGACGGATGCGACACGACTATCCGATGCCCGCTTGATGACGTTGGTTGAGGGAGGGGGTGGACAGCTGATAATTGTTATCGGGATCTCTATTGTTATTACTTAGTGACTCGACTCTGTCAAATAAAATATTAGAGCCAAAGTTAAGTTTTTCATTCAGAACGTTGTTTGGGGATTTTTTCTGTGCTTTATAAATTTCGTAGCTTTCAAGTACATTCATTACAGGGCCTTTTTTGCACTTGTGTAGGATTTGTAAGTTCTCAATGCAGCTATTGACATTGTGGTTTTCATTAACCAGGTGTTCCGCAAATTTCGAACGTTGGGTTTGCAATTTGGGTTTTGGAAGGTGTTCACCAAATCTAGTGCGGAAGGAACGACCTGACTGTCCTACATAAATTTTCGGACAGTCGCTGCACGTTAGCTTATAAACTCCTGTGCCTTCAAGGTTGTTTAAATTATTCATGGGAGGGCCTTTGTTTAGGTGACGTTCAATCTTATTAGTGGTTTTACTGGCGAGAATTACATTTTGTTTCTTTAGTTCATTTTTCAATGTAAAATGTAAATTATTTCCAAATTCCACAGAAACAAAAGTACAATTAGTTTTATCGGATTGTTTTTTGTTCTTTTGTTTATTTATCAGATTATCTATTATACTGCTGTGATAACCATTATTGACAGCTATATATTTCAGTATATTGTATTCATTGTTGTAATCGGTCTGTGATAATGGTACCTTTAATAATCTATTCACAAAACTATTGTAGGCTGCCATTTTATGAGTTTGAGGATGATTGGAGGTGGCATGTATTGTGTGATCCGTAGTAGTCGGTTTTCTAAAGATATTGAATCTGAGGCTATTGTCATCTTTTGTTATGGTAAGATCTAGGAAGTTCAAGGATTTGTTCTGTTCGGTTTCTAGCGTGAATTGGAGGTGCTTAGAAATACTGTTCAGATTATTGTTGAAAATATTTATCTGTCTTAGATTCAGTGTACATATTCATGTGTATATGCATTAGGTACATAAATGTAGATGTATACACACCTATGTTTGTACATATATGTACAAACATTTATTTATGTATAATAACATACTAATATATGTAGTAACATATATATAGTATATATGTATATAATTTAATATATACACAAGTGTTGTCGGGTCAGACCCAACATGTGACAACGTCGCTAAAAACTGCTGGCGAAACTCTCCTTAGTCAGAACTGTCAATTAATAGCACTATACCAACAGAAAATGGTACCGGTATCTAGGGACCTACAGTTTAACGTGGGATCCGAACCACAAATTCGACCTCATATATACGAATTGGTCTAAATATGAGGATGCTCTTTGTGGATGAACTAGCATTCACTAGTGCAGACGTTAATCCCCACAAGGGAATATCACATCCACAAGCCATCGCTTATAACTATCCACAATTCATGACCTCTAAGTAGCATAGACTTGATAAGTGTCTTTATATATTCTAGATTCCTTGACGTGTAGTCAGGAAAGCTGTATGTTGTACATCCAACAACTTACTATTAATGATCAGATTGGTAAACTTATTTTACCCACTGTTATTTTTTAATTGCAGCTCTCTTCTTGTGAAGAATTCTTTGGCTTTTAAGTTTGGCTTAGTTTATGAAGTATAATAATTAATTCTGACCACTTTAATTCTGTTTCTGATGTCTTTTTGTTGTTGGAACAAAACGTGGGCTACATTGAAGGTTCGTCTGAAATTAAGAAGCTTTTGAATAAATTTCTAAACACTTCTTGGGAAATTATGATTGCCCTCTTATAAAACTGCACAGTAGTTTTATGTTGTACACATGGGGCTGTACATATTATTGATGTGCATAATTAAGTGACGGTTTGCTCTAAGAGGTGGTGAAAGAACTAATCTCAGAAGATCATGCAGTGGTTCACCTGCTTCCATTTTGTGTCTTGACTATAAGTCAGTTGAAAGCAAGAGAGATTTTAAATAAAAAATTAAGACTGTCTATTTGATTCCCGTGTGAATTTTGATATTTTGAATCCATATTAAGCTATATGGTTCAAGGTTGATCAACTTTGAACTGTATTCAGGAAATTATCACAATGGGAAAGCGCAGACAAAACAATCGCTCCATCCCTTGGAGCCCATTTGAAGTAGTTTAAACACATGAGTGAAAAATGCACAGTTACTAAAAATAATAAAACACACAGTTTACTACAAAACAATTTAATACATTACTGTAACTAGCATAATTTAAAAAATATGAAATAAATACTTATTTTTTATATCCCTTTAGTCGAACTTCAAATTCACCAATAACAGGTTTGTGGTCACTTATCTTATAGTCCATAACACTTGTATACGTTACTGTAGTTATTTCTAAATTACTGCTTTCTTTATACAAGATCCGATCAGTCCATGCTGGTCGCCGTTTTATACAATACTTGTTTGTCCCACGTTCAAACTTAAAAGTCGGCGGAAACTTGATTTGAGATTCTTTTAGATTATGAAAGAAGTCCCCCTCCTTCATCAGTTGTTTGATCTCATCGTATTCAAGAAGTTTATCCAAATCATTATTATTAATGTGATCAACTATATCATTAACTTCAAGACCGAGATCTTGATGAAGACGAAAATTAAGATCTCCAAACCAAAATACAAGATCGTTCTTGAAAATTGTATCAACTTCAGTTTTTTCAAACTCTTGAGATGCCGCCACAGTTGACAACTGCTTCATTCTTTGTTGAAATCCTCTCTCGTGCGGGGATAGGTGGGCGTTTACAAAGCAGATGGGAACATTGTAAAGATGCAGACGAACCGTCGTGGCTCCCTTGTTGCCCCAGGTGTTGAACACTCCAGTGGCTGTGCTTTCAGACTCGACATGTTGCACGTACTCTAAATGCTTTTCCAAGACAAATGCCTGGATCATTATCCCGGAAATAGAATGAAGTCGTTCACTTTCTACTTTCTTGTAGCCAAATTCAGACAGTACATTAGTGAAAGCTGGTTTCCAGTCTGTTGACAAATATTTCATTTCCTGCAAACCAATAATATACAGGTCTGGAAGCGATTTACCTGGTGGTGGTGGAAGATTCAGAAGAGGTTTTAAGTCTGTCGGTGGTTTTTGCTGAGCAACATTCCATGTTATAATAAACAATGTTAACAGATCAAATGCACTCATTATTTCAGCAATATATGTTTCAGTAAAAAAATAATCCACACTTGCTATAATAGTTTCTACCTAAATTTAAATATTAAGTGAAAAAACATTTCGAGACACACACTTTACAATGTTAACTCATCAATGAAGACAGATGAGTAGCGTAGGCGTTTTGTTTCAACTGAATAACTAATACACACAAATAACTAATATACCAATTAACTAATAAGTTGGAGTACACTCTGCCATAGTTACTGTCACATGATGATCCTAATGCTATTATGTCACGGAACAAAATGTTAGTGACAGTTGATAAATGTAGTCACTATTTTGTTCTGGTAATAAAATCTGTTATCATTACTAGATAAGAAATGTTATTTAGAGTTCTGTTAGTCTAAAAATTAAGTAGGGCATATAAACCTAATATTGAAACGTCCAATTGATTTTGAAATTCATAATTAGTTGTTTAAAGAGCACTGGAGTGAGGTAGGTAGCTCAGAAACTGGAATAAACTGACAAATGGAGGATAAAAGATTTAATTCCTATATAATCAGGTTCCTATTAAAAAGTTCAAATAGCAGAATTCGAATAACATAGTATCATATCTATAATAAGTTTATTAAAGTGTTAATTGTCACATTTATTTAGTTTTGTTTATCCTTATTTAATAGAGTACTTGAGCATTAAATTTTGTATAGAACAACTAAGAATCAGTAGTAAACCTACTGAAGCATTTACTAAGTTTTATTATACTTGATACTTGATTTGAAACACCGACTCACTCTGTGGTGTGTATTTTAAGGTGAGTATGACTGAAGGGGTGAGTGTGATGATTGTGATGGATTAGATGAGGTGTAGCTTTGTCATTGACAAATAGCAGCTTAATAATAGCCCTATGACTAAAGGCAGGTTGGCCCAGTATCGAACCATCAAAAAGTACCAACTTATCTCAAGACCGAACCTTCAGATTGAAAGGCGAGCTCTATAAGTACTCAGCTGCCCAGCCAGTATGGACACTTTAGATACTTTAGATAGTTTATTTTGAAAAGATATATCATGATATGTGTGTGTCATGTAAACACAATATAAATTTACTCGGTAATGTAAAGAAATAATGACGATAAGTAAAATAGATATCTAAATAGATTTTAATGTATAATTATTAATGCAGTAATTTTAAATACCCCGTGGCTGGAGACCTGCGTACTCAGCAAAATTCCAAAGGAGATTGATATTTTGTATTTCGCATAAACACCATTGGAATGAGTATGTAGGTTTGCTGCCATGAAATGTTGTTAGAAAACTTAGTTGTTAGGAAATGTAATGGTCAGGTAAGGTAAATATCAAATTGTATCAATATTCGGTACTTTTACTATACTTACTATATTTTTTCCATAAACTCCATGGGGGTGGGAATGTAGGTTTGCCGCCATATGGGTGTTGTAAGCATATATTAGTTAAATCCTACCTAGTGAATGTACATAATAAATTTTATCAAGTTATGAGAATAAATAATCGAGATGCAGGGTTTTGTTGATTTCCCATAAGATTAACATGGAAAACCTATTTTTGGCTTTTCTCCATAATCTTTTAAGCTAAGGTAAAAATTCAAAATACCAAATTGAAAAAATAACATGGTCCCGGGCTTAGGACTTACCATGGCTACTACCGTAATAGCGTATTCCCTATAGGGAAATTTGCTAATACAAGAGTTATATTTTGATAGTTAATGGGCACAAATTTTCCTTTTTCAGAAGGGAGGTTTTAATGCTGAATATGAGAAAGGGAGCAGTCCATTCACAATAGAAGCAGATTTAGTCATACATTTCTTCACTCTCCAACAAAGAATGTGGGTAATACACATGGCATTCAATCACATGTCTAGATGCAAAAATACATTTGCATAGTGTTAATGGCTGTGTGATTTGGGATTAAACTTTATAGGTAATAGTTCTTTTAAACTTTAAAACTTTGATTCCATTAATATTTTTGTTTAAATTAACACCTGCCAGACAAAATTATACATTTTACTGGATACGGTACTGTATAGATGAAGGACTGTTAGTCAAAATAATTAGTGATTTTAGTTTAGTGTTTAAATCACAAACAACATTTCCAATCTTTAAAGAGAACCTAGCCCCTAAGTCTACACAATTTGTAAACTATCTGACGATATTATATTTTACATAGTTTTGCCATTCAATTTTAATCCCAGAGCGTTATGTGGTATCATAAGCAATATTCACTTTGGCACTTAGTAGTTTTAAAAATTCATCATTCAAGTATAAAATTGAAATAAGAATCTTTGCAATTTGTTGAGCTCTTAAATTAATTAATTTTATAATTTTCATTCTTATGCAACATGTTTAACTTTCCCTGTTTTTAAAATGTATCAACAATTTTCACCAATTGTATATTACCATAGTAACAATAATCAAAATTATCAGTGAAAATTTTCAGTAATTTTTTGTCCCATCCAAATTTTATTGGTGTTTAAATACAAAATTGATAAGTTGAAACGGTGAAAATTTAACGTTCAGTATATATTTTCTACATCATTATACACAGAAAACCATTTGATGAATTAAATCTGTAGCCAGTTTTGGGAATTAAAGATATAATTTGAACTATTTTGTTGAAGTTTTAAAGGGTCAACGACCAAATCTAATTACAAGTGAATAATCATAGAAGGAATGTAAATTGGAGGTGTCACTAATCAATCATTCGGAACCACAATCTCGATTTCGAACCTCGGAGTGGACTGTATCTAAGTGTTGCGGGTATCCTGATAACGGACGACCCCAACCCACTGATCTGACGGGACGAACCGGCGGCGACTGCTCAACCATGACCTGAGACAACCCCGATCACGACGACGACCCTGGACAGATCCTGGACCAAAGTAGACGCAACTCAACCTGTGACTGGAAAAGAAAATTACTCGTTATGTGCACCAATCAAGATTATCTCAAATACAAAAGAAAATTCTCAGCAACATGAACAAGAACACCTGCGAAATTTTTGTTTCAAGAAATTTCAAGTTACTCCGTAATGTACACAAGTGAATAAGAAGAATTGGTTGCTCCAAATTAACCTTTTAATCCTTATTGTTCATATATTGTTTTTTCTTAATAAATTTGTAAACATTGTTAATAATTCTGTGATTTTATATTGAAAAAAATTATACAGTAAGATTAAGGATTTGAACATTTTTTTAAAAATTATGTATAACCATAAGGCTTGTTATACACATAACATACCTTGTGTAACGAGACAGAACATACACGCCCACTTTACCAGAAAAAATATTTTTTAGAACTGCCATCCATTAGATTAGAGAAAAGTAGAAGCAGTCACTTGTTTATGAAACTTAAGTTATTTAACAAATTGCCTGAAAAAGCTTGGGAAGTAAATTTAAAAAGGTTTAAAGTTGTCTTAGAAAAATGGCTCAAAGAAAAAGTGTTTTACAATGTAGAGGAGTATTGATCTGTGATACTAGTTCTTTAATTTTTTAGCCTTGTTATCAAGTATTTATTGTTGTTTACTTGTTGTTTTTCTTTATAGATTTTATGTTTAGTTATCCAACTTGTATGCATTAACTTATGTACAACGACTGAATGACTAGCCTTAAGCATTTTACTGTGACTTCTTATACTTTGTAAACTTCACCAAAGCAAAGACATCCTACAAATAATTATGCAAAAAATCTACTGTGAAAGTTTCAAGTACATCTGACAATTTTTTTTTTCCCCATTGAAATCGGGATTCTTCAATACACTGAGGCACCAAATACTTAACTTATGGCATAACGTATAACTTGTATTGACGCATAGTTATGCGTTAACTTGAAGTAAGTCAATGAGAAGTTTAAATATCAAACGGAGAAGTTTCTTATTGTATAACAAACACAGGATTCAAGTTAGAGGGGCATGACAGCTAACAAGGTTCACAAAAATAGTCCGATAGAAAATTTAACAGCTGTGTCCCCGTCCCTCACTCCCTCTCACCCTGCAACGTTGTCATTTGTCGTTATGTTTACTATGTGTAATATTATGGATAAATTTGGCAGCAATGCATCAACTCACATCGGACTATTTTTGTGAACCTTACTTATTAAAAATATTTCCAAGTTAGAAATATGATTTAGTTATATTGGCATTATTTTCCCTTATTTTTTCATTGTTTCAATATACGGAGTCTCTTACACTATCACTATTGTTGTTAAGAACTTAAATAATTCACGTGTTTAGGAAACAAACAATCTATCTTCTTATTTCTATAAGGGTTTCGTCTGTTACGTCCCTTTTTCTCTCGACCTACTGAACCGATTTTTAAGATTGAGGTGTTATTTTAAAGCTTAGAATATACCGCAGTGACTCTATGTTAATCTTATGGGGGAAGGAGAATTAATTGAATCATTACACAGCTGTTGTAAAGACAACTACCGTACTAGAAAAGCAGGAAGAACAGATGTTTTATTTATGAAACGTTTTTAAACTTCATAGGTCCAGATCAACTGAAATTTTGATCAAATTTCGATCAGGAGGCAATTTCTAGTAATATTCAATTAGTCAACTTTTTTTAAACTTCTGGATTAAGTTCTTAACAACAATAGTGACATCATAAGAGAAGTTCTACATTGCAACCGTAACCAAAGTAATCTATACATTAACAGGCAAGCATGTTTGGTTTCCTCCTTTTTTCTCAGCTCGTGTACATCGTAGGAGAAATTCATGCATACCGTTAGAAAGGTATAGTCCTGTAGATGAGCAGAATCCCATTTTAATTCTCATCGGACTCCAGGGCTACGCCCCACAGGCTTTCAAAGTTCCAATGTTAACCTTATGGAGGAAAGATAATTTATTTACTCATGGACAGCTGTTGTAAAAACAACCTGCTAGAAAAACAAAAAGAACATATATTTGAGTTATAAAATGTTTTTTAAACTTCTTGGGTCCATATGGTCCAGATAAACTGAAATTTTGATCGAATTTCGATCAGGAGGCGATCTCTAGTATAAATAAATGTACTTGTGTACAACCACAATTTTTTAGTGTTTTTCTTTTCAATGAAAAATCTAGTTTTGAATAAAACTACTTTTTTTAATTTACCATTTTACTGCCTCCACATGCACTTGCCTAGGTGGTAAGACTTGGCCTCATATGAAAAGCGTCACATTAAGCCCTTGTGATGAAATATGTAGACCCATAAGGACCGCAAAAACACCGCATTTAATGTTATTTTTCACACTAATCTCCTGCTATTCTTACTCAACAATGGACTTTAATTGGAGTTACCAATTAGGTATGTATACATCGTATGGCTGTCATAGCCAGCCACCATCTTAAAGATAATAATAATGAAATAAATAAAAGATGTTCTGCAGTGCAAAGCACCTGCGTCAATACATTTAAAATAAAACTAAAATAAACATTGATCTCTCTATAAAGCTAAATCCAGGGCGCTAAGCCATAGCAGCCTAGCTTCACTTGCACAATGAAGGCCCATCAGCCCTTCCGGGAAAGCACTCAAAGGACACTCATTGACTATGTGAGTCATAATCTGGAGCTCCACTCCACAGCCGCATGACTGGTCTTCTGTCATTCCACCATTTGTATTTCCAATAATTACATCTTCCCACTCCAGTGCGGAATCGATTGAGAACAGTCCACTGCTTCCGAGGAAGATCCATACCACTGCTAAGGTTGGGTCAGCAATCAAAAAGTGATTCCGACCTTGGAAAAAGTCCCAGGAGGAAGTCCAGTCGGTATGGATTGAAAGTGTCCGTCAACTGGGATGCTGTCCGCAGTGGTGGTCTTCGGGACCTCAATCTGCCCGTCTCCTGGGGTAGGTAATCATGGATAGGTAGGTGTGGAGCAGATAAGATCTTAGTATATTTCCTAATGAGTGCATCCCTTCGTCTGGTTTCAGGTGGAGCGATATTACAGAGGACCGGGAGCCAGGGGACGGGGGTTGCCATGAGTGTACCACTAATGGCTCTCATAGCCCTGTTTAGCTGGACGTCAATATCCCTGACATGTACATTTTTCGGTGTAGCACCAAATTAGGTGCTTAGTGACATTAAAAATAATGCCTAACATAGCACTTTTTTGGTTGTATCTTGTTCTTGTAAGGTTCATCCAGTAGTCTGGAGAGCCCACTGTGGATGTTTTAGGTCTTTGCTCTAACTTTGGTTAGGGAGTGTGGATGTGCAAAGGCTCAGGCCTTTTTATGATTTTGATTTTGTTGCCTCCTTTCAAGCCCTGGTGAGGGTTTGAAAGGAGGCAATAGAACAGAATGAACAAGCTAAGGGATGGAGGTGGGAAGCTATACGCGCCCATCTCTTTTACTGTCTATGTTGGTGGTGTGGCAGTAGGGGAATGATAGAAAGAGGGGTGTGTATACACAAGTGCAGGATGGATAATAGAGGTGTAGGGGCGAGTAAGAGTAGTGGTCGATGCACGGTTGTTGTAGGTTAATCATATGAGACTGAGTGTCCAAAGGCAGGAAAGTCACTTTCTTTTTGGAGTCTCTGTGATATGATGAATTAAGGAGGGATGTGGGATTGGAGTCAAACTTAACACCCATTTAGATGCAGGTCTTTTGGCGGGCAAGGCAATATATTGATGAAACTATAGTGGGATCAGACTTATAATGGGATCGGAAGTTAATAAAGCAAAGTTGAGTTTTGGAAGGGTTTAAAAGGATATTGCATTAATGATTATGTGGAGTAGGTGAAGTAGGAGGGAGGTGTAAAGGACAGTCAGGAGTGTGGCTAGCAGGGTATAGGGGGGATTTCCCAGATAGGCTATTGAAATGAAAATGTCATCATCAGGGCCCATCATTGGGACACTTTAGTTATAATAAAGTTTATTGATAGTGACCAGTCTGTTCCCAGGACAACTTTATGTAAAAATTAACCAAATTGAATTTAAATGTATAATTTGGACATTCATTATCATTCAACCAAAAATAAATCAAAAGTTCAATTACTCAAATATATGAAAAGCGATAAAAAACTATACATGAAAATAAAACATATATGATTTTCCCCAAATAAGCTAAAAATCATTGTCAGATAAAAAGTTTAAAGAAAAAATGTTAAATGTTTTAGTAAAATAATGTGAATATACAGTGAATATTACTGGAAATACTGCTAATAGATATATAGCTTTCTAGCCCAGTCAAAATAGGTTCGTGTCGGAAGTAATTCCGGAGGAGCTGAATTTTTCACAGTTGATAGACTATGATAAGGTGCGCATTTTCCCAAAAGTCCCGAAAAATCCCCCTTGAGCTTTCCGCCCTACGCCCCTTTAAAGTTAAAGCTGCAGTATGTTAGGAAATCAACTACAGTTTCGTAAGGAAACAAGCAATCGAAGTGGAGTTGCTTTTATTTTGTTCCCAATAAAATTTGCTACAGAAAATGTCATTACCACTTATTACAAAAACCTTAAGGTTTTGCGGCAAAATTGATATAAACGTCAGAAATTGATTTTTTTCTTTTCATCAGTTAAAAACTTTCTCTTACAGCTCATTTGTTTGAAGTTTATATGTAAAACCATAAATCTAAAGTTTGTAGAGAATAATTTTAGCTTTACAAAGATATATAATATCACTGTGTTCGGTTTGAGGATAACGAGCAATATTGTATTTTATTTTATGGTGACAGTGAAAAAAGGCTCTGATCTTGGGCCATTTCAGTACAGACATTATTGAATTTTAATGCCTTCCCCTCTTATTTTTTCTAAAAGGAATCACTTAGAAGAATGGAACTTCGTACATCCATATTTGGCCATTAGTACTTCATTTTGAGATACAATGTGATTTTTTAGCCCCAATGGGGGACGGCCCACTAGGAGTCACAAGAAAATCATAAATGTAAGCATAGGGTAATATGTACCTCATATTAAAGGTCTCACTTAACAGAACACAATGCCGCAAACCCGACGTCAATCGGACAACCGAGCCAGAAGTAGCAGGCAATGGAAGTTTTTGAATTTAGAAGTTTTTATAAAAGATTTTAATGAAAAATTAAAACGCCTGGGATTTCCGGCTCGGTTTTCCGATTGAGGTCGGGTTTGAGGCATTATGTTCTGTTAATTAAGACTTTTAATATGAGGTACATATTACCCTATGCTTACATTAAAGATTTTCTTGTGACTCCTAGTGGGCCGTCCCCCATCGGGGCTAAAAAATCACATTGTATCTCAAAATGAAGAACTAATAGCCAAATATGGGTGTATGAAGTTCCATTCCTCTAGGTCATTCCTTTCAGAAAAAATAAGAGGGGAAGAAATTAAAATTCAATAATTTCTGTAATGAAATGGCCCAAGATCAGCGTCTTTTTTCAATGTCACCATATTTATTTATTTATTTATTTATACATTTACGACAGTCGCCATTTACAATTGAGTTTTTCGTTAATGTGAGTACATCTAGATGGTGGTGCATGCTAAACCTAGTTACAAACAAAAATGTCATGTTGGTACATACAGTGCAACTTAAATTAAATACAAGGCAAAATTCTACTTATATCAAACATACCTACTCAACATACAGAAAGGTAACAATGACTAGAATGCAACTGAAACAACTAAGAAAACGTGCTTATGTCTAAAAAAGTGCAACAGATACGAGAGTTTAACAATAATAATAAATGCAATACATGGTGTGTGATGCGTGCAAAAGGTTCATACAGAGAAAAAGAGCAATACTTGATATTTAACATGCAGTGGCCAGAAAGGCAAAGATTTTCAACAAGTTGGTTACAATCAATAACAAGAACATACATGCAGTGGGACAAAAATACAAAAAGCGAGACAAAAAAAGGATCACAATGACGGTCTAGTGCATTCTTATTTACTGAGAGAGAGCAGACAAATTATGCAAAGAATTCTAGTCATGCAAGGTGGTGCACTGAGATTGACACAGCACAGCAGACCGTCTGGGGCGAAGGTCGAATCAGGATTTGATGTTGGCGGGTAACATAGTCCGGAAGAGTCTTTTCTTAAATGTAGTTGGGGTGTCTCCTGCGAAGAAGTCCACATTGGTTGCAATCCTGTTCCCGAGCTTCATCATTCGAGGGAAGGGTGCATGCATCAGATAGTTGGTGGGATAAGACTTCCTGGAGAAGAGTTCTGTTGATCTAGTTCGGCCACCGGTGCGAAAATTGATGCATTCAAGCAGCTCACTGCAATCGATCCTTCCAGTTAGCAGTTTGTGGAGGAAACATAGGTCAGCAATGTCTCGTCGAATATGAAGGGGGGCAAGACCCAGTTGGCTTTCAATTTCGGACACAGGAACATCCAGATAACGATATCCCATCTTCATCCCAACCAAACGAATGAAGCGCCGTTGGACTGACTGGAGCCTCTCTGAGTGAGCAAGGTAGAAAGGACTCCACACGGTGGAGCAATACTCTAGCTTCTGTCGCACAAGTGAGAGGTAGAGGAGACGCAACGTACCAATAGAGAAGGGATCTTTTGAGAGTCTGAAAATCATCCCAAGAGATTTGTTTGCCTTGGAGCAGATCTCGTTGATGTGTTCTTCAGGAGATAAGTCGGAGACCAAAAGGACACCTAGGTCACGCATTGAGGAGCAGCGTTCGATAGGTAGTGAGTAGCTGATGACGTAATTGAAGTGTATAGGATGGCCGCTCCTTGAAAAGGTGATGGTGCGGCATTTTGAATGGTTGAGGGACATGAGGTTGCTTTCCGTCCATTCCGCAAGGAAGTCGATTGCTCGCTGAAGATTCTGGCAGTCATCGATGGTGGAGATCTCATTAATCAGCTTCACGTCATCAGCGAAGAGAAGGCAATTGACATTAATATGATGAGGGAGATCGTTTATGAACATACTGAACAGAAAGGGTCCAAGCAAAGACCCCTGAGGCACACCTGAGGAAGCAGTGATTGGCAGGGAGATGTGAGATGAGAATTTGACGAATAGCTTTCTGTCTGTAAGATAGCTCTGCAACCAATCCAAAACCAAACCCTGAATGCCGTATTCTCGAAGCTTGCTTATGAGGAGGCAGTGGTTGACCCGGTCAAAGGCTTTGGCGTAGTCAAGATAAATTACATCTACTTGGTTGCCATTAGAAAAAGCCGATAGTATCTGATTTTGAAGGACTAGGAGGTTTGTTTGCGTGGATCGGCCTTTCAGGAAGCCATGTTGTTCCTTGGCAATGATGTGAGCGAAAGCGGTGGCCATCTTTTCCAGAACCAGAGCCTCAAATATTTTTCCAACTGAGGGTAGAATAACAATGGGCCTGTAGTTTGAAGCTTCTGTGAGGTCAGATGTTTTAGGAATTGGAACCAAGTAGCCATTTTTTAGACTGTTAGGGAAGACTCCGGATGAAAGTGATTTGTTGAATAGGCTCGTTAAGGTTGGGGCAAGAAGATCGGCACAGTGCTTGAGAACTCGAGGTGGGATGCCATCAGGGCCACAACCCTTGGACTCATCCAGAGTAGATAACTTGTTAAACACTTCCTGTTCAGAGACATAGCAGACAGAAAAATTAGCAAAGTTTCTGTAATGATGATTTAAGGTGCATGGGCGTGCTGGTACAAAGACAGATGAGAAATACTGGGCAAGGAGGTTACACATATCTTGAGGTTCAGATGCTTCATTGTTGTTGTACTTGATGACGGTGGTCTTTGGCATATGCCCGCTAGTGTTGTTCAGGTGACTCCAGATAGCTCGAGGATTCGAAGGCAGGATAGAGTCAATGTGCTTGATGTAGTCCTTGTAGCAGGTTCTGGAGAGGGCTTTACATTGACTTCTGAGTGAACAAAATCTTATGTAGTCAGATTGTCTAAGAGTTGTTTTATAGGCTTTATGGGCAAGTTTTTTGTTCAAGGTCAGCTCCTTAAGCTCATTGGTGAACCATTTCGGGAAGTGTGAGGGACCAGACTTCTTCACGGGAGTGTTGCTCAGGATTATGTGTTGGATTTGGGAGAGATAGTCTTCGAAGGCAGTGTTGACATTGAGATCAGATAGAGATAAGTACTGAGTGAGGAGAGGAGAGGAAGTGAGTGACTCTCTGATAGCAGCAAGGTTACATCGACGAAAATCTGGGGTAGACACCGTAGTTCTCTCTTGTGGACAGTGCGTGATGTTGATATCGAAAGCTAAAGCGGGGTGGTGATTCTCTTCCTGGATCAGGGGATCAAGAGCTCGAGTGACATTTAAGGAGAGGTCCGTGGTAAAGATGAGATCCAGCAGGACGCCGCGCTCATTGCTGATATGATTGATTTGACTCATTGAGTGCAGGTCACACATGTCAAAAAGTTGGTGAGCAGAAGAATTCGGTGGGATGGTTGAGGGTGAAACCCAATCTACTCCAGGAAGGTTGAAATCTCCGGCTAAGATTATGGTGTCATAAGCTACTGATGACAAGGCCGCATTCAAGTGATTAACAAATGAGAGGTAGGTAGTGGAAGGCCTCTGAGGGGGGATGTAAGCTGCTCCCAGAAACACAGTTAGGCTAGCATTCGGTTTGAGCAGTAAGAACAAGGCCTCGAAGTCGCTGCTGGTTGAAACAATTTGAGAAGTGCGAATGCCTTTGTGGGTGGCAATGAGGATGCCCCCTCCGGAGTCCTTGTTTGAAGCAAGAAGAGAGCGATCGCAGCGGTAGACATTGTGACTGTGAAGACCCAGCTCATTCGAATCAATATCACTTTGCAGGTTTGTTTCAACTATGATAAGTATATCATAATATGTTGTAGCTACTGAGGTATGAAAGTCTTGGATTTTGGATCGGAGACCATTAACATTTTGGAGCAAGGCACTCACCGTGGATTGACGCTGAGTGCCTAAGTCGAGTTTTTTGGCTTGGAAGACACAATCTTTGGGGTCCCGTTGACGAATTTAATTATGAGATTGTCTTCACCAGAAGCCGTTCGCTGTTGCAGCTGTGACCTCAGATCATTGAGATAGGCTCGTTGCATGGGCGTGCGGTCAGAGGTGATAGAAATTCCAGCAAGGTCAGGGTGGTTTTTAAGAGCGTTCTTATCGAAGTTCTTCAGGAACTCCAGGTTATCAGCCTCAGAAGGGAAACAAATTTTCAGGGGTCGTTGACCTTCTTTTTTGTTTACCCCAATCCGGGAAACATGCACTCGACAGTTGGAGAGGTTTGCACAGGTTAACTCCAGGCACTGTTTGATCAGATCTAAGTCTGATTTTTGGCGAGAGGAAGCTTCGGCAGAGGGTGCCTCGGGAAGTCCAAAGACAATTGAGTTGCGAGCTCTACGATTACGCTCCTTCCCTTCAGCAAAAAAGTTTTCAAAATCTGGGGCATTTGGAGCCTTCAAACCATTTCCAGTTACATCAGACAACATAGAGTTCAATTCATTCCTACTTACATGTGTGGACTCTAGACTAGATAGTCGTTTTTCGATGTCTTCCACACGAGGCTCTAGGCTTGACATTTTATCAGAGACACTTTTCAAGTCTTCTTTGATTATTTTTACGTCTTCTGGGACACCATCCAGACGTTCAACTCTTGCACTGAGGTCACTGATTTTATCGACCAACAGATCGAGCTTAGCCATCACAGGGTTTTGCGAGGATAAGTTGTCATCAAAGCAGTCTACTCTATTGCAGACCCATTGTTTTTTGTTATTGCCCGAAAACTGGGAATTTTCAGATCTTGACAGGTTTAGGCAAATTCTGTGAAAGCATAAAATAAAATACAATATTGCTTGTTATCCTCAAACCAAACACAGTGATATTATGTATCATTGTAAAGCTAAAATTATTCTCTACAAACTTTAGATTTACGGTTTTACATATAAACTTCAAACAAAGGAGCTGTAAGGGAAAGTTTTTAACTGATGAAAGGAAAAAATCAATTTTTTTCGTTTGTATCAATTTTGCCTCAAAACCTTAAGGTTTTTGTAATAAGTGGTAATGACATTGTTTGTAGGAAATTTTATTAGGAACAAAATAAAAGCAACTCCACTTCGATTGCTTGTTTCCTTACGAAAATGTAGTTGATTTCCTAACATACTGCAGCTTTAACTTTAAAGGGGCGTAGGGCGGAAAGCTCAAGGGGGATTTTTCGGGACTTTTGGGAAAATGCACACCTTATCGTAGTCTATCAACTGTGAAAAATTCAGCTCCTCCGGAATTACTTCCGACACGAACCTATTTTGACTGGGCTATTCAGAGTTTATGTATGTTATACTATTTTCATTATTTGCATGTAAATACCAAAGACGTATTATTATTATTTTTTATTTATTTATTGACGGAAAATCCTTTTTTACATATGATACTTATGGTAAGTGTACATCATGTTTGTTGTGCAATAAGAGTTCGTACAAGCTTTGAAGCTGAGTTCCCAAATATTCATAATACTTAAAAAGTGCTAGTGATAATATTTATTAACAACACAATAATAAATAAATAACATAATAACAAGATAACAAACAAATAAGAACTTGCATATATATAACAATGAAACAAAAGCGGTGTAACAATAATAACAAGAACAAGGTTGAATATTAGAGAGTTTTTGCAACATACGGTAAATCTTATGGTAAACGCTAAACGCTAGTTTTAAGTTGGCAAATTTACGCATACTACGTTACACAGGATAGTTCAACTGTATGAATGGTGTGTAATGGTTACTATTGATCACTTTTCAATGAGCTTTTGTACCTTCAAGCAGCAAAAGTACCTAAATCCACCATTATTTAAATAGCGTTTAGCGTTTACCGTATTCATTTACCGTATGTGCAAAAATCTCTAATATAAATCTAATGGTTGTATAACAATGATAATAACATACGTTGATATTACAAACTATATAAAATTAGAAAACAACAACGTAACAACATGACAATTTGATGGTGAATGACATCAGAGATCGAGGTTAAGTTCATGAAGAAGTCTTTTGATGACATCAACGCTATCACTAAAAAGGTCGACTTCCATAGGAGCAAGGTTGGCCCTTCGCTGAATCCTGACCATTGGACCATTCATTTCGTAAGATGTGTCGTGGTGAAGTCTGGCGAATAATTCTCTTGACCTAGTCGCTGCAGCTGGTATGCGAAAGTTTACTAACTCAAGAAGTGGTGGGCAGTCGATAGTTCCGTTGACTAGTTTCACGAGGAAGACTACATCCTGAACATTTCTTCTCAGCGCCAAGGAAGGCAAACGAAGCTGGGAGGCCATGGAGTCAACAGGAACTTGCTGGTACGGTAGCCGTAACCAAGGCGGATTCCCACTAGTCTAAGAAATCTTGTTTGAATGTCATCAACCCTTTTAGTAAGTGTTCTTTGATGTGGAGACCAGACAACTGACGAGAACTCCAAATGGGGTCTAACAAGAGCAGTGTAAAGCGTCCTCAGTATAGTAGGTTGACGAAGATATCTAGAAGCTCGAAAGAGAAAGCCCAGATTTCTATTGGCTTTAGAGCAGATAGAGTTAATATGAGGTTCAGGTGAAAGGGATGACGACAAAATGACACCAAGATCCCTGATCTCTTCAGTTATTTCCATGAGCTTGTCCTCCAGCTACTAATAACCAGCTTTTAATAATCTTCCTGATTATATTAAAACTATCAATGATAAAAGACTATTTCAGAAAAAACTTAGAGAGTATTTAATAACTAATGCATTTTATAGTGTGGTAGAGTTTATAAACCATCCCCATGCAAACACTTAAATTAATTGTATTTTAATAAATAAAATGCACTTTGCCACAATGTATTTGGGTTTAATAAACTGGTGGCTCTATCTTTTAAGGCATATAGTATTAGTCATAGTCAACACAATATGGAATTATTGTACATGACTGAATAAATAAAAAAGCTGGTAACAAGAAGATGAGTGGGTTGGATGTTCTGTGAAAGGTAATGCAAGAACATTTATCAACATTAAGTTTCATGCCATTTGCGCCACACCATACGGTACCTGAACAGCATTCAGACTCTCTTGCAATCGAACACAGTCATTTACAGAGGAAATACACGAATATAGCTTGACATCGTCAGCAAACAGAAGATGCAATGTTTTTATCACGCTGGTTAGACCAGATTGATTAGATCAGCTTGATTAGCAAACGAATAAGTTGTTATAAAATACCATGTGGTAAGTCTTTTGGCTGTCAACTAGAACGATTTCCCTTCCTTCATGATCAATTCATATGTTCTAAACAGCGGGGGTTAATGCTTTAAGCATCGAAATCTCTAGCTGAGGAATATGAATGGGCAGTCGGTTGGTTGGCCACTAAGGGCACAGTGTGGACTGCCTGTTTGAATCTCAAAGTAATTTGTCACAGGAGCATACAAATGGAATCCCCCCCCTCTGATATGGTCCCCCCTCTGGTGTATGCCCTGTGAATGGTCAACGAGCATCTTCTGTCCCGTTTCTCACCCTTTTATCTATTTAAAATCCATTGTTTAGCCCCTGAACTGTGAATTTAAGACAATTAATAGGTTACATACCTCGTCTAACAGTTCATGATAATCGCATCCACGACATGTTTCGCCGCTACAGCAGCATCCTGAGGTGTCAAATACAAAAATGTTTCATCCGGAAAGGAATCGTTATCATTTCAACGATTCCTTTCCGGATGAAACATTTTTGTATTTGACACCTGAGGATGCTGCTGTAGCGGCGAAACATGTCGTGGATGCGATTATCATGAACTGTTAGACGAGGTATGTAACCTATTAATATTGTCCTTTATCTACCTTCAATTTCCTGTCTTTCCAAGGGGGGGCTTGTGCAAAATGTCTTATACATTTGTTTTTGCCTCAACAACTATGTTTTAGCGAAAACAATGGATGTGGTGAGAGATCAGTGTAAAGGTCCTCGTACTCTACGAGTTTGAAATCTACATTTCGATACTCGGTGATTTAAAAGGTGTCATGGGTCCCTAAATAACTTGAGGAGGAAACTGGTTTCAGATCGAAAATCAATTAACTTAAGTTGAGGATATTCTCTGATTTAAGAGGAAAAAACATTCCGATTTATTTGGAAAGTAGGTCTGATCAAGCATAACTTCTTCCTTAGGTCAGCTGAATAGCTATTTTTTGTGTTCCGGATATGAAGCGTCAAAACTAAAACGGAAGTCAAGTTACATTATAATAATATTTACCATTACACAGCTGATTGAAAAAGAGAATGAACCAGTCTTGCCACGGGTACGATATTTATCGTAACGACACCAACACCATATTACTCTACTTCACATTTGGGTTATTAGTAAATAACAAACCATTAGATAATGACCAAATTAACAATTATTACTCAAAGTTAAACTAAAACCATGAATTCTACCCTCGTTTGCTTTGAAATTCCTTATTTTAGTAATAGTTGAGACGAAAAATCTCCAACGCAAACGAGAACGATTGTTGTTTCCTGCAGCGTTGGCAACACTTGCAGGTTGCAAAGAGTAAAATGTTGGTTTTTTTAAACACTTTTTTAACCAACAACAGCAACAAAAACTCTGTGGCGACACACGCATGTCGCAGAAACTGACACCATTGCTCTTATGGGATGTAGCTCACCTGGCACTACAGTCATCTTGAGGTCTGATAACTAAACAAAGCCATCATACTCCAGTAGAGCCAGTAAATAATGGAAATTATAGAATAAATCCTGCTGTAAAACACAAAAGGAAGTATAATGTTTTTATAGTGCAAAAGAAAATTAAGATAGTTTTTACGTTGGCAAAAGTGTTCAGTTCGGTTTCTGCTAGTTTGCTTGCTGGCTGGGGCTGTGTGTGTGTGTGTGTGTGTCGTCCTGTCGTGTGTGTATGTATTGTGTAAAATCATAGAAAGATGGCTGACAACGAAGAGGTAAGCAGGTGTGTCACGTGTTTATTTCTAATTTTTTATCATCTAATTTAATTACTCATTTAAATTTTTACTTTACAGTTGGTGAAAGCTCTCAAGGATCTGCCTATTAGAATCCAGACTTCCAGCAAAACTCAGCGGAAAGAAGTCATTCAAAATGTCATCAATGTCCTGCCAAAGCAAGGTTAGAATCCAATATCACCCGGCAGTGAAAGTCAAGGTTTTTTCCATTTTTTATGTTTTAAGCTGATAAATAATTGTTTGATTTTACTCAATTTTAGACAAAATCCTCAAAGGTCAATTGTTTTGCAGGTAAAACCATTAATACAGAAACTAGGCCTATATAGGCAGGCCTAACATTCAATTTGCTACAAAAATTGAAACAATTCTCTCAATGAAAAAAAAAAAAAAAAGCGGGACTAGCCTATACATCAACCACTGTAGTTCTAGTATACTTATCCTTTACTGAATTGACTGGGACATTGGTGTTGTCCAGTAATACACAGCTACTTGGAGGTTGCGAATCGTGGATAAGCGATGGCTTGTGGATGTAATATTCCCTAGTGAGGATTAACGTCCGCACTAGTGAATGCTAGTTAATCCATAGAAGACCATCCTCACAATTAGAAGAATTCATATTTATGAGGTCAAATTGTGGTTCAGATCCCACGTAGGTACCTAGATACCGGTACGAGTGGCTGTTGGGCTATTAATTAACAGTCCTGTCTAAGGAGAATGTCGGTCTTAGTCAGTAACAAGACTACAAGATTGCACCACAATCATCCCACACTCACCTCTCATTCATATTCATGTTAAAATACACCCACTATGTAAGGTCCCTGTCTCAAAATAGTGTTACTAAAAGCCAAGCAAATTTTACTGTACATTATTGAGTGTACACACCTCCATGTATAGCCTATGCCTGCCATTTGAGGCTTTCCAAATAACTTAAAGAATCTATATAATAATAGGCAATCATGTTTCGTTTAGGCCTACTCCTTTTCTCAGAGCTTGTGGCGAAACTTCGTTATCCGTCTCCACCGTTATTATCAATGTGGAAATTTCGATATTGCGATTGAAATTGAGCGATGAAAACAATCGAATCAACAACGATACTGAGAAAAGATAGGTATCATAATAATAATCTAACCTTACAGTGTAACCGTAAACCTCCGTCACTTTAATTGACAGCGATGTTTATAACAACAAAATCAATGGTGTTTGGAAACATTTGAAATGCTTATTCCCTCAATACTATAGCAAAAAAAATACCTTTCTGATTTGTATTTGGCAGCATTTGTGTGACGCCATTTTAGATCTAACGAAGTCTGCTTCTTCTCACAGTATGAATTTAGATGCAGCTACACAACAAACTTGGTTAGTTTATTTTGTGTTGTTCTTTGTTACAGGTTACATTAGCTACAATTTTTACTTTTTCTGTTGTTATTTTCACTTACTTGTTTGAATATATACGGTATTTGTTTTATTGTCAAAAGGTTTATTTCATTATATTAGAATGAGAAACTAAATCAGGTGATAAAATCGTAATCGTATCATGTAATTGTATCATCGATATAATAGCAATAGTATCGCAATATAGAAATTTCCACATCGATAATAACGGTGGAGACGGATAACGAAGTTTCGCCGAGCTTGTGAGCAATGCAGGAGAAATCCTCGCATTCCGTTTGAATGGTAGTGTGCTGTAGGAGCACAATCCCATCATAATTCACATCGGCGTCCAGGGCTCCGCCCTACAGGCTTTCAAAGTTTTAATGTTTATTTTATGGGAGAAGGATAGCCTAATTGATTGAATCATTAGACAGCTGTTGAAATAACAAAAGCTAGCAATTTAGGAGAATACATTTTGTTATTAATAATTTAAATCTAATTGGCTCAACATGAACTGAATTTTGGGTTGAATTTTGACGATTGGGCGATCCCTAGTGAGCTTAAAACAGTTTGGGTTGACGAGGATGCGAGTGCAAATACTTTTCAAATTCATCAAGCTCTGTCATATTTTTAGTTTTTTAAGGGCTGATTGTGTAATGCTGTAGGCCTACCAACCTTAATTAAAACTGATAAACCTAGCATACCATAAGTTAGTGACTAATTTAAAGTCAAGTTATGTAGTGTCAATTACCTTAGGCATATTTTAGGCCTATTAATATTTTTAGACATCAGTAGTGGAATGACAAATATTTGTCTGCGAAACTTCGTTATCCTACACCACCTTTTTTATCGATGTTAAAAATTTAGATTTTGCGATAATATTGCTAATCTACCGATGATACAATTACACGATACGATTATGATTTTATCACCTGATCTAGTTTTGTTTTAGGATAGGTTTATTGTGAGATGTATCCTAATTGTGAGAAGATAAGACTTTGTTAGACCATAAATGGTATCACTCAAAATGCTGCCAAATACGAAACATAACGGTATTTTTTCGCTACTGTATTGAGAGAATATGCGATTTAAATTTTTCAAAAGACCATTGATTTGTCGTTATAAATATCGCTGTCCATAAAAGTGATGGAGGTTTACGGTTAGATTGTTAGGTTAAAGATTATTATTATTAAACATTTCTTACCTCAATATGGTTGTTGGTTTGATTGTTTATTGCACAATATTAATCACAAAATCCAAATTTTAACATTGCTAATGAGGGTGGAGTAGGATAAAGAAGTTTCACCGCTATTTTCATATAGGCTTACTGTATAGCCACCTTTTTCTGTCCCTCAGTATTTTGTTGACCTTAACACATTCACTGCGGCTAATAGTGAGAGAAAATCGAAACCTAACGCTGTAAAATTTTATTGTACTAAAACCTGCCTTTATATGACGTAATTAAGGAACAGAGGTCAAAAATATTACCCGTTGTGTTTATGACGTCATATCGTGACGTCATATTTATGGCACAGTACTTACTGTGCCATGAGCACACAGGTGAAAATAATGTACTAAAATTGAAAGAAGTACTTGTTTGTTTGAGTAAAACATAATAAATATAATAAAATTATGAATGAAAAACACAAAGGGGGTTATTTAAAATGTTTGAAATTAACTTCAGTACACTAATCTATCCTCATTGTTTATCACTAAACATGGTATTTTTTGTAGCACGGCATATTGCATAGTCCGGGCTCCCCAGGGCACTGCGCACAAAATTATAGTGTTCTTTTGGTTTTTGAGATGCGGTAAACATAGTTACAAACACATCCGTTCACAACAAAGGCAATGAGCGCAAACGTGGCACTTTACTGTTCCCGCCGCTTCAGGGGTGCTGTCGCCACGACGCGGGAACTGCTCAGCCCCAATGTCAAGCCATACTTACCAACCACGCTAACATGGTATACAACTAATTCCGCCAGGAGCTAACCTAACAAAATACAAATGATGAGTGCATTGTAGCATGGCACAGTACTGTGCCATTAGCAGTGAATGTGTTAAGTTACCCCTTTTCAACACTGCTAAAATTACTTATAACTCAATAACTTATTTTGAGTCTTAGCCTAGATTGTTTTTCAGAATGAAAAACACAAGATAAAAAATGTTCAGGTCGGTAATGGTTTGTATTTTCAACTGAACAAATAAAGGCCTGCAATGAGCTCTTTCTTCTGAATTGGTCATTACTCTAATTGCCTTCTTTTGAAGAATATAATGCCATTAATTTTAGCACAGTTGCCAAACAAAATCAAACCTAACTAAGAACAGACTGAAAGTATAGGTAAAGCAAGCTGTTTTCAGATATTGATTCAAAGCTTTTTTTGAAGGTTACATTAATATTTAGGACCCAACGTTAAATCTATGATACCATATTTCCTTGCCTAGAGTTTTGAGGGTTTTGAAAAAAAGTTGGTCCTAATAGGTATTATTTTGATAAGAAAAGTCAAACGTGCTTTCAGATGGTTGAGCTGTAATTTCTAATTTTTCAATATCTAAAAATAATTAGGCCTAACATAAAATATATTTTTGTTCCAGGAATCACAGAGCAGATTGTTAGAGGGTTATGTAAGGTTATCCAACTTACCCTGCTTAGATATAGAGATAGTGGGTCAAAGGCTTTGGTGCGCCAGTTACTCACATCGCTTGCTAAGAACCATCCAGACTGGACAATCAAGCACATTGTCCCAGTTCTTTCCGATATCGGACAGACCTACTCCAGTCTAGTTGCCACGTAAGTTACACATCCAAGTTACTATCTAGCTAGGAAGAAAGTAAGGCCTCTCTGTACCGGTACAACTGATGTGGCACATCTTTTGATTATACAATTTTGGAAGATTAAGTTTTTTTAGTGTTTAACATTTTTTATACTATCTATAATTGCAGAAATCAGTCAAGTAGCAAATATACATTGTCTGGAGACTTTCTCTCTAAACTGTTACGTTGCATGCAAGCCTACTAATCTTTGTTAACCACCTCATTTGGTTGACTTGTTGTACCCAATTTTTATTTTATACTTTAATTGCCTGTCACCAACTGAGGCACAAATAATATTGTAGCTTGAGAGTTTGTAGGCCAATGTAATTTCAATACAATTTTATCCTTTTTTTATAATAATTTTATTTTTCTATAGCCTACTATCTATTGCGCTAGACCTTGAATGTTATGCCATTTAATTTGCTGATCAATTGCCAGTTTCACTTAGCCTACATATTTAGTTGTGGCCTGCAACTCAATAAATATATTGTAATATCTAGCCTGTAATTTTAAAAATTCAGTTACTGGTATTGAAATTGTTATTTTTAATATCTAGCAAAAACACAGCAGACACATGCCTGATTGCTCTCCAATGGTCAGTGTTGGTTGTGGACCATGGTTTGAAGAAGTGTTCGGACAGCGGGAAAGCAGAGTTTCAGAAACTTGTCGAAGCCCAATCTGTTATTTTATCAGCAGTGGTCGCAGCCAATGTGATCAAGTAAGTACTGTACTTGGTAAAATATTTTATAGATCTCTAGTTTTATGTTTTTGTTAGCCTTCTTATTGGAAAATTGTTAGAATTTTCAGAAAAATTGTTACACATTGATTTACATTATATACCAAAAAATACAATAGTCCTTAACTGGCCACCCTTTTATCGGACGGCGCTTTGATTTGTTCCTTTTTTTCAGAAAAACAACCTATAAAGTATCTCCTTATCCAGTTTTTTTTGTCAAAATGGGTGATGGTAAACAATGTTTCTTTGTGTGTCAAATCAAGGCCATATTATATACCTATTGTAATACGTCTGTTTACCTTTCTCTCACAAAACTGAATTCTTAGATATCTATTTCAACTTCTAATAATACGATATGTATTTAGTAGGCCTAGCCTACTTCTTTTTAATTCCTTGCCATATTCAAAAGTGAGTCTTAACGGCAAGTTGGTTTAACAGGACAAAACGTGTAGGTACTGTCTGCATTTTTGGCCCCAGTCATAAATGTCGCAGGTGTGAAAAAACTGCTTTATTTTAGTTTTTGAAACTGGCGATAAACCCTAGCTATAATCCTCTCTTTGGAATTTTTATGAGTGGTTGAATTTCCAGAGCTCATGATGACTTGACGTGCCACAATTAGTAGGGATGAGCTTATAAATGCCCGTCACAATGTTGAGATCACTACGAGTAATCATATTCAGCTATCACTTTAAGGAGAGTCATAGTGATATCATTTTCCAGGAAGACAGAAAAGGCCTTCCATACCTTGTGTGGTCCGTGGAAACAAAACCGAGATTTGTACGGGAACGCAACGTCAGCTCTGCCTCAGACTGTGCATACGGTCGTGTTTGGATCGTTCTTCATACGATACCTGGCCGAGTCAAAGAGTTCTGAAGTAATTGACAAACTCAAGGTAACTACAATTTTAATTCCTCGGTTATTTCAAAATGAGAGTTATCTCCTAAAATTTCATGAGAAAATTACTGAACCCATCATAGCTTTCAGGCAGGCAAAGCGCTAGGGCACATTATTTGTAAGATCAGATAGTCTGGTACTCTTAAAGTGGAAAAGGAGGTGCATTTTTAAGTATTGACTAATTAGCTATTATATAACAGATGTTCTTAAAATTCTAGTTTAAAGTATTTTCAGGCTTACGCTACTGAACCAGTTTCCTTTCATTAAAATAGATACCTAGTCAGTTTGCTTGAAGAGATCAGAGTAATATAAGTTCTTAGTGAGCATAAAATATTTATTTTTTGTTAGCTTGCAATTTTTTTTCTGATCTGAGTAATCCTGATTTTTTTTACACTGGTTAAGTTAACTGGTATCCCATAGGCAACAAAAAATCAGGCCTCATCAGATGGAACTTCACCTTTTAGGCTCATCTTGTGTTTTTGATGCCTCTCGTAGTAGTACTGCAATACTTTCCTTGAGACACTGACACATCCTACAAAGAAAGTGCTATCTTCACTTGATTATGACTTACCATAGGCCTACTTTTTACAATATTTCCTTTAATGGCCGATTGACTTAGAAGGACACATTATTGAATCATCATTGTAAAAATAAGTTTAAAAAATACCCAGCCACACAAAACCTTATGAGTTTTAAAACCGTGATTGTAAAATTTGTTTCAGAGCAACCTACTTGAGATCTTTATTAAAGTTGCTATTAGCTGCAAGACGAAGCCACCACTATATGCAATTAGGTAAGTTGTGGAATGTGTTTCTTGTATTTACCTTTAGTGATTAGTGGTTTTTTGTTGCAATTGTTTCATTTCAAGTCACCTTCCACAAAAAGGTACACTTTAAAACTCTAGTGATGAACTATACAATTTTTCTAAAAACTTTAATGATGTATTTCATAAGCCTAAATTTAAACTGTTTTGTTTTCCCTCATGGTGATTACATGATCCGTTGCCGCAGGGAAGCCAAGCCGCTGTTGACGCGTGTGAGTCACGATGAGTTCCGCGGCCAGCTGTTGCCAGCGATACTGAAAGCAATGCTGCGCAATCCCGAGATCATCCTGCCCTGCCTCGGCCACGTCTTGTCCGGCCTCTCACTGGACCTCAGCCAGTACGCTCTAGACATTGCCAAGAGCATCACTAGTGAGTCACTACTATGAAAATATTTACCCTAGTTTTTCCATTTTTACTTTAGGCCTATAGTATGACAGCATAGAATTTTTTTTGTAATTTCTAGAACTGAGTTGTAATTTCTCAACACAATGTGCTATTTTTTTTCAACAGTTGTCTGCTGTTTCCAGCAGTTATTTTGTTGAGTTTTTAACTCTATAAGACCAATGTAAAAGTTTTTTGGAATGAAAAATGAGGGATTTAAAAATAGATTTTTTGCAAAGAGACCTGTATAATTAATATATCTCAAAACTAAGTTAAGGCGAATTTGCAAAGTTAGAAGAAAATCAAGAATGCGTCTATATCAAATTTGGTGCCATTTTCAAGATCAGTGTGCAAAAACACACATAGGCCTACTCATGGAAGGGTATGGGATGAGTAGAAGTAAACTTAAATTAGTTTCCTTTGAATGTTTCCTTTGAATTGTTTGAATGTTATGATATATTAACATTTGCAGGACTTGTGGGCTACGATGCCTGTATTTTTGTTAAGAACCATTGGCCAGTTTTTGTAAAAAATGGACAGTTTCACGACTACCCAACAAGATCAAGGGATATGTTGAGTGTTGTTGTTCATAATAGTAGCAGCTATGAGAAAGGCCCTTACCATGTTTGCCTGTCCGTCTACAACAGGTTACCCATTAAAATTAGAGGGGAAAAGAACTTTGACGCTTTTAAAGCCAAGGTGAAACGCCACTTTTTAAGTACAGTGCCCTACAACATAAGTGAAGTAATTTGATGTACTTCACCATGTATATACATATTATGTAAATTTTGCTTAGTATAAGTAACTTATAAGAATTATTCTTTTTTTGCCTTATTTTATTTTGTTTATTTTGTACCTTGAAACAACTTGTTTAATTTTGTATTATGACGTGTTCAAAATGTAATTCAATGAACGAATAAACGAGTTTGAGATTGAAACTCTACATGCAGTAACTAAAAGATTACAAGTTTTCCGAAAGTTCTAAAATTCAGAAGTTCTTGCTGAGTCTGTGACAATGCCTTAAATAAGAAAAATACCTTTGCCAATAATATATCAAGATTCCCATGTATTGCCACGTGTGTAAATTAAAGGCTAAAGGTACGTATATTATATATTGCTACGTGTGTAGTCATTAAAGGGCTTCATCTCTACATGGATTAAACCATTAAAGTCCCAAAAACAGTTTCTTCATTGCACTTCATACCTGGTGGGAGTTTAAATGGGTGGCACCATTTTGAAATGGTTGTTGAACTTTAAACACCCGTGACCTTACAATAACGAAGCTCAGTTTAGACTGACGTAATAGACAGAGCTAACCAAAACACGTTAAGAAATCGGTGCCGCTCATGAATTGAAAATTTTCTTTACTGGGCAAGCCCTGTAATAATATATGATTAATAACCAATTGAAATCATATCTAAAATAATTGGTTATGGATTTAATAATCTTACTACTGCATTTGTGCACAAGCATACCTTAAAGGAAAAAAAATATAATACAGTAATGAAACCAATTGTATTGCAGCCAACCTGTACGCAAAAGATGACGCGGCGCGGGAGGAGGCGTGTGCGGCGTGTCGTAGCCTGGCCACGCAGTGCAGCGATGCGTCGGCGCTCGAGACATGCCTCAACCACCTGTTCCAGGTGTTCCACGGGTCCGAGGGCAAACTCACTGTCGCCACGCACAAGATGAGCGTTCTGCAGGCGAGTGATAAACACTTTAATTGGAATTGTGAATACTGTCAGTATGCTTCTGTACTATGCTTAACGGTTTGAGTCGGCATTCCCATCCAACAGTGTTGTGTGGCAAAGCTAATTGGCTCTGCCAAGACAAAACACCAATTTAGTGGGGTTATTAGTCAGGGCTGATTTTGTAAAAGGGCCCGGGCCCAGGGGCGCAAGAGGTATAAGATTTGTTGGGGCGCTAATCGAATGAAAATATTTTAAATCGAGGGTGTATACTGGTCACTGAAGGCACCAAAAGTCACCGAAAGTCACCGATTTTGGTTAATGGTCACCGAAGTCACCAAAAAGTCACTGATTTTTTTTAATGCAAGAAAAGACACACATATTTAGTATATATTGTGAAAATAATGCCATTGCGAGCAAAAGTTTTGCGACTTTACCAATTTTGTCCCAACATTTTCTATCTTAGAGACGGAAAAGTCACTGATTTTTATATCTCTTTGGCAGTAGACACCCTCTAAATTGAGTGCCAATGGAATCTTCCCCATTCTCGGTCTCATTCATGACTCGTCACTGCCATTGGCTGCGACCTGCGGGTTAAAACTTGATCGTTAGCAACGTTGTCATTCTTCGTCACTTTTTTCCACACAATTTTCAAACTAATCTCATTTTACCTTTTAAAAATTGTCCTTGGTAATAAAGTCTGAATGTAAGTAAGACTTACATTTTATTGCTTACATTTTATTTTGACCATGCGGCGAGTACTCTTAATAACCATCAAAGAAAGTGAACACATATATAATTGTTTCTGTTATCGTTACATTGTGAATGTATGTGTCAAATTGCCAAAAGCCTATGCATTAGGGTATTTTTGTTTGGTGATTCATATAAATGGGGGAAGGGGGGGATACAAATTTTTCTCGGGCCCATAGCACGTCACATACAAACTGCGGGCCTGTCATTAGTAGCATAAACGGTTCAGGTATTTAAGCCATCAACCGTCGAAACCTGGGAGACGCAATGCAATGTCTCATAGGTGGAGACCTTGCTTACTTGAATTTTTTAGATGAATAAATAATAAATTTAATAAGATAAATTCAATAAATTTTCATTTACTACGAGAGTCGACTACTCAAACGTCAATTATCCAAACCCCTGAACAGCTTACTAGTTTCAGTGTTCAGATTAAAATAACTTATTGTAAAATGGTAAATATTGCTCAAGTGTCTTCAACTATAAGAGAATATATTTTATTTTATTTTAATGTCTTTTTAATTGAAGCTTCAAAGTATTTTTGTTGAAAAACAATTAGTTAACTCTTTTTTTTATCCAAACCACCTCCAGTCTCATTAAGTTAGGATAATCGACTCCACTATATTAGATTCCCACTCAGCGCCTACTCCTCAATTTAATAGCATTTTATCATCGAACATTAAAACTTTGACATCTAGATTGGTAGCGGTTCAGTTTAACTTAGTGACATGACATGTGTTGTTGCAGGGTGCAGGCAACCTCAGCTTCAATGCCGTTACGGGCAGCAGCATTCAGATGTTAGCAGTATCAACGGCGGAGCACTTCATCAAAGTTCTTGAGATTGAAGGTAAACAATCATTCAATCTTTTTTTACATTTGAATATAATTAAGTTCACAAAGATTATTTTTAAATCCCTATAATTTTCATAATGGTTTTATCCTGCAAAGATACGGTTTTTTAATAGATAATTTCATGCTTCAGCAATATGTTAATATTTGCATTTGCAGTAATTTTTTGACATAACGGTACCTCTTGAGTAATGCTGTCCTGGTAAGTTTATCCAGTTTGTGATTTTTCATACCAGCTAACAATTTTTTAACAATGCAGTACTTTGGAGTGGTAGAAAATAGTCACATTTACTTCCGGCGTAATTTGCTTGCACTTCCTCTATACCAGTAGTAACGTTTTTCTCAATGTTCACAGCCCATGAAAAGACACTGATTCAAGCTCTCGAGATGTGGTCACTTTGGTGTGCTAAATTCACCAACCAAATTCCACCCAAAGTCATTGCATGGTTGCAGGTAAATTGAATCATCTTTATAAACAGATATTGATTGGTTATTTAATTTTATATATTAACAAGCATTGTCTATAGCTTTTAACATGCAAATCAGTATGGTATATTAAAGTTCAAATTAGGCTACTTATGGATTGTATTAAACTCCAGACGTTGGTAGCTTGATTTCTATTAATGTTAATCACTATCTATTTAAGTTTAAAAACATATGGGAGCGGCAGCTCAGTGGTAGAGCTCTGGGCTCACAAGCCAGCTGTCCCCGGTTCGATCCTGGGCGACGACATAACACGCACAAACATGAGCGGTCACCTCTAGTTAGCCTATGTGACTTAATGCCGTGACCGTACCTTGCTGTCTTTAGATCACTGCACAGGCCTATTGGCCCATGGCGACAGGCAGTGGAGGTTTAAAAAAAAATTACAGGTCGAACTTGTTTTTTTCATGTTGGTTAGCCCCGGAGCTGTAATTTTACCAAATAAGGATTTACCTTTCATTAAACTGCTCTAACCATTGTAACGTTGTTGTTATGGTCGTTTCAGCATTATACATTCTAATGCCAAAACGGTCCTAACAATTAAACTACAATTGTTGGAGCTGTTTGACAGAAGATAAATTAGTGACATTAATCATGCTAAGATGAATAACTACTTTATTTTGTCGTCCATTTTCCAGAAAGGTATTGGCCTGAAGACATCGACGGCCGGTGTGAGGACAGCCTACATCGAGTGTATGTCCGCTTGCTTCAGCGGCTCCACTCTACAGCAAGGCCTGGAACTGGTGCCTCTACTGCTGAAGAGTGTGGAGAAAGCAGTTCAGCAACCAACCCAGGTACTCTACTGCCTCCTGAGTATGTGTGGTTCGGATAACCTTTAGGCTAATTTATTGTGTTAATTTTTTCATGTTTTAGTAGTGTCTGAAGCACAATGGAAATCTTAGTTAACAACTTTTTAGAAATGTTTAATGAGAATTGAACGCAGGTTTTCTGGGTGGGAGGTTTGTACTCTACCCACTAAGCTGTGAGTGCTACATGTATCATTAATTTGCAGCTCGTTCATTAAGTAAGTTTTATGTTGACTCAGATTAACTAGGTCTACAGTTTTTATATATTTTTTTATTTGTGATATATCTTTATACCTTATGGTTTTTTCATGTTTAAGGTTCACAAGTTGTTTTATTTCTGCCTTTTTAGCGTAATATGGTTTGTTATATGACTTTATTAAAAAAAAAATCTTAAATTCCCACTTCAGAATTCATATTACTCTCAGACATAGCTGCCAAGCCAACTTTTGATGTGAGAAGGATAGTTTTTGATTCACATTTTTTAGTTAATAAAAATAATTTTAGTTTTACTTTGTAAACAACTCAAAGAACCTAATTAAAATAGAATGAATTTCCTCCACTGACAGTATTTTTCTTTTCAATTGTTTTGTTTGTCCATTCCTATCCAGATCCCTGTGGTGACTGAAGGTCTGAGTGCCGCGTGCCTGTTACTGAAGCTGTCCACAGTAGAGTCCGGGGAATCCAAACTGGGACACTTGTGGAGCGCTCTGTTGGACATGGAAAAGCAGACGTTCATCTCTGAAAAGTTCCTCACACAAGCTTCTGAAGATGGTTAGTAGTTATCCTGTTTAAAATCAAAACAGGTTTTGGACACCCATTAGTCTACAACATGCTGTTTTTAGAATCTTAAACTTGTTCCTATGCTGAATAATTGATAACTGATATCTCAGGGCAAATTGATATAATTCACAGCCCCTTTTATCGATTTGATTGCCGTAATTTTTTCAAGACAAATGTGGATTTTTCAGAATTTCTAGAAAAGTTAAAAATAGATAATGTTAAATAAACTACTGTGTTACAGTAATCTACTGTGTTTACATTTTCATAGTTAGTTTTGGCAACATTGGGCAAGTCAATGATTGAGCCTTTAACCGAAAACAATTTTAATAAGGTTATTGAAGTTTAGAGTGAAGATGAGATCAAGAATACATCTGGCAGGTGGCCGGCACTTTTCTGGAGGCCATTAATTCAACTTTTAATGGTCTTTAGCATAAATTATTTGGTATAATTAATTTGGCAGCCATGTTTACCAGAGATCAGCTGTTAATGTGTCGATTAACAAAATTGGCACTGGAGTATTTTATTATCTATTATTGTCGTCAAATATTAACATTGCATTCCAACTGTATAGACAAGTTAGAATAAAAATTGTATTTTCTTCACTCAGTGGTTTGAATGAGCTCTGTACTGAATCACTGTACAGACTATCCTTTTGTGGCTAAGCCTTGTTATAATACCACTTTTGTATTTTTTTTATTTGCATAACTGGAAATCAGCTGTTGGCAACACTGGGTGTCAGATGATTTGACTTTTACTAAAATCAGCTGTGTCTGTTTGCAGCTCTGTGGCACGTGATGCAGCTGTGTGAGAAGCTACTGGTGGACCACTGTGACCGGTTGACGGCCCCGGCTGCACCGCTTCACCGCGCCATCATCCACTGCTGCGCCGCGCCCAGTGTCACGTTGCGCCGCAAGTGTCGTCCGCTGCTGCGCCGGCTCGTCTCGTCTCTCGGTGGCACGCACAGTGCCAGGCATCTGCTGCGCGAGTTGGACAGATACTTGCAGACTGCCAAGATAATGGTGGGTGTCGTAAATTAATGTTTGATTTGCTAAGTCAGTGTGGTTTGGTTGATTCTTGCCTTCTTGAACTTCTTTAACCCAAAGTCTTTGGTATCTCAAATTCTTTTCAATTTACTTGGAAAAATTTATCTTCTTAAAAAATTAAAATATAGGTACATGACTTAAACTAATTTTGAGTTATTTTATCTCTATAAGTCAAAAAGATAAAAAAAAGTACCTCTATAACTCAAAATTCAGTAGGTAGATAAGTGGAATTACATATCCGGTACATTGTTTGACTCCTGTCACAATAGTGTATTGTACGTTACCTCTGTAAGTTAAATAAAAAAATACCTCTGTAATTTGAACTACACATAACTCAAAAATCGCCAGAAACCAGAGGCAACCAGTGGTTACAGGTGGTGGTAGAGCTCTTTTTATTACACCTATCTTTTACAAAAAAAGACAAGTTTAAAGTATTATTACACATGTCCAGTAATTGTAACGTTGTATGCTAAGTAGTCTTGTATTTTTAAAATCTGTATAGCCTACTTTTATTCAGATTGCAACTAGGTCTACAGTCGTATCCTTTAAAAAAAATCCAGCCTATGCATTAGTTTGTTTTATATTTTAAGTCTATTGGACATCTTAGCAAAAATAAAAGTAACCTAACTTAATATTATCTGATTTGTGTTTTATTTCTCATCATTATATTATGAACATCATCATTATATTAAATGAGGAATCATAACTCTAAGCACAACAAATAACAAGTGTTATAAAAAGGAAAAACTAATAAACTTTTAAAGTATATATTAACATACAAAATCAAAAGCCCCAAGCTTAAAATAAACTAAAACCTAATTTAATTTAATATAGTTTTGTACATTTCATTGAAAAAGATTTTATCATTATTATTCCTCACAAGTCTTTGTTTTGTCTTCATTGGAACATCTTAGTACTTATGGAGTTTTGGGAAGTCAAATGATTTGATTATCTCTGAAAAGTATATCAATATAGCTGTCTCGTTCTCCATACTTAAGCCACTAATCTAGTATATCTAGTATATCTAGTTATCTAGATATCTAGTTTACTTAAGCCACTAATCTTTTCTTGAAACAATTTTGTTCTTTGAAGATAGTTTTTCTTTAACTTTAATTTTGAAAAGGATCTCAAATATAAATTGCCGCGACACAGCGCGACAAATTGCATGGCGGGCAGGTTGAGCTGACAAGAGGTGGTGGCAGACCAGCAGAGTTAATAATACTGCCTGCCACTGCTAACAAACCTATCATAAAAATATTTCGATATTTTATGAGAATTATACTTACTTACTAACAGATGGCTCAGTGTGTCTGTGCTTCAAAGAAGGGGGATGGTTGAGGAACGAGGCAGGGTTACTTCCCTAAATACATCCAATCCGTAAATATGTTGTTATCAAGATCCAAAAATTTTGTATTTGATCTGAGACAAAACACGAATAAAATAAATTTTAGAGTATAAAAATCTAAAGCCATGAGCACAGATAAACCGAGCCATTTGTACTGGAGTGTAAATGAAATGACCTAACTAATGATGTTAAATGAGGCAGTTAAAAAACAACTTCTTCTATTGCATATTTCTTATTACACTTGAAGTCATACCATTTTGTAAATTTGTGAGTTCTCTGTCACAGACACCCGAGGTTGACAGGGAGGCAAAAGAGGGGACGCCGGCGGGAGTGGGGGGCGACGCTCCCCCCTCCAGTAGTGAGGTGTCGCCCAAAATACTGGTGGACATCGTCATCTCCCTGTGTTCCGGCTCGAACCTGACTGTAGAGGATAAACAGATGTTGGCTGTAGATGCACTGCTTCCAAGTCACCATCCAGCTATCGGTACGATGTTTGATGTTTGAAAGTGAAGTTTTCTCATATTAGGATCTAATTGAAACTATTGTTTAAATATAATTGTGAAAATTGACAAATGAATGACTGATTCCTCGTTAAATGATTCAATTGCTTCATTGTGGCACCTTAAATTTGAATTCATTAGGCATAATTGAATTAATTCTCTTAGTCACTTCACACAACCTGCAATCAGAAATTCCTATTTATTCTTACTTAAATAAACATTTGTTGTGCCCTCACCCAGTTCAAATTTGTTGATACAGGGTGATTCACGACGAAGTGCAGAAATTTCAGGAGGTGATTCTACATATGAAAATCAAATCAACAAAAAAGGCCATATAAACATATGTTCTAAAATCCTTCGTTTAGCCGCTAGCCGCCATTTTGTTTTTTACATGTAATAATTTTTATCTCCGAAATGAATTGATGGATTTACTTCATATTTGGCATGGACCTTTATCACAATAATGGTAATTTCCAGAAAAATAATTATTATTTTCCGATGTCTATTTTTAAAATGGCGGCCTTTTTAAAATTTTGACCTCAAATTTCTCAAACACGGCAAATTTTGTCAAAATTTTATTTCAGACAAAAAAGTTGACAAATTAAATTATTTAAACAATGATACCATGTTTGTAACGATCTGACGACAAATAACGGAGTTATGGAGATTTTTCTATTAAAATAACCTAAATTTGCATTAATTATTATGCAAAATCTATGTTTTTTTTTTTTTTTTGCAGAAAAATCCCAATAACTCCATTATTTGTGTTAGACCCTTAAAAACTTGGTAACATTGTTTAGATAATTTAATTTGTCAACAAATTAAAAATTTTTTTTTTAATTTGTCGTTTTTGAGAAATTTGAGTTGAAAGTTTTAAAATGGCTGCCATTTTGAAAATGGACATTGGAAAATAATAATTATTTTTATAGAAATTACCATTATTGTGATAAAGGTCCATGCCAAATATGAAGTAAATCCATCAATTCATTACGGAGATAAAAATTATTGTGTAAAAAAAAATGGCGGCTAGTGGCTAAACGAAGGATTTTAGGACATATGTTTATATGGCCTTTTTTGTTTATTTTCATGTGTAGAATCAGCTCCCGAAATTTCTGCACTTCGTCGTAAATCACCCTGTATAACTAGGCTAATAAGAATAAATTTTACTGCATGTCTCAATCTCAACATTCATTTATTTTTCAGTGAGTGCTGCTCCTGATCTTTGGCTGAAAATTACAAAATACTTCAAACTCAAAATCTACAATTTCATTGAAGATTTTAGTGAACAGTTTATCAAAATGGTTATTGAAGACTACAATGTTAGTCCTGTAAGTATAAACTCGTTTAATCATAAATTGGGCATTGTATTGTTTTTTCTGAATTTAAATTCTTAGAATGTGCTTTTGGGAAGGAGGACAATTGTTTCTTTTTATGAAAACCTAATTTGGCCAAGAGAGGCTTGAACTGCTGAAATGGAATTGTAGCAAAATTCATGTAGGCATTGTGTCACCAATCATCTTCTGTAGAAAAGTAAATAAGGCAATCAACTTAATTGACAAGGTAGCATGATCTGCAGTTGCAAGTATCTTTCATGTGAAATCAAAGAGACTGAGATTTCATACTGAGTATATTGAGATTGATACTGAGATAGATTGAGATTGTTGTTGTTGTTATTGGTGGATAAGGAGACCTCGGCCGAACGTCTGCCTCTAATGGGCATTTTGTGCAAGCCCCCAGAAGGATGGGATATTGAAGGAAGAGAAAGGTTAAGACACGGGACTGTCCACTCATGTTCCAGTTAGGGGTTTCTATGCCCGTTGCATTCCTCACCCCCTGCTGTCTTGAACATATGTTCCAGCCAGGGGTTTACATGCAGTTTGCATTAACCCAATCCTGTCTTGAACATGAATGGTCTATAAAGGAAGGGATATTGTCATAGTGGACAGCCAAAAGACTTACCACAGTTTTGTGACAACTTCATTTGCTGTACCCAATGTCAACTTAAATGAGTTTTAAAGTTGTAAAGGGACAACTGAGATCAATCATTGTGTTATCCTGTTTTTCAGAGCTTTGAAGGCGCTTTGAAGACACTGGTTTGTGCCAATCCCGAAGTGATGTTGCCTCCTTTGATCTCACGCACACAAACAGCACTCTCCGATCCGGCTCTTCTCAAGATTTCCAAGGATGAATACTTCATCTACTTGACGCCAGCCGGACAGCTGTATGACAAAAGTGTCATCTCTGGGTGAGTTTAACTGTCTGATAAAAAATATCTACCTAAAAGTCATCTTAAATTTTAATAACACACCTGTCATAATAAATTATGATTGTCTGATATTTTTGGAAATTTTGATCATCAAAATCATTAGGCCTACAATTGATTTGACCCATATAATTGTTTGTCTGCAAGGAAGGAGAGTGAATCAATGCTGAATGCCAAGAATATGAAGCGAGAGAGTAAGGTTTACTCGTTCAAGGAACAGCAGGAGGAATTGCAACTTCGAAGAGAGCTGGAGGAGAAGAAGAGAAGAGAAGGGAAGGGGAAGGAACCCGAACTGACACCAAAGCAGAAAGAAGCTGTGAAACTTCAGCTGGAGAAGGAAGCAGCCGTCAGAGATGCTCTCACACTGGTGAGTGATATGGGAGGGAATCTGATGTAATAAAACAGGAACTTGATTAATCCTATACTATAATACGAGCTAGGGATGTGTCGGTACCTAAAGTCGGTTCTCGGTACCACCGGTGGGTGTGTATATTTCTTCCCTCGTAATTCCTTCCCTCTTATTTGGCACTGTTTATTTCTTCCCTCCACTAAAATTATAAGTGTATATTACTTCCCTCTACTAGGCAACTGTTTATTTCTTCCCTCTGGTACACTCCAAACTAAAAACGTAGACTTAGTCTAGAGAAAACTCAGTGACAAAATTACAGAGGGAACAAATAAACACTCTAAAATATAATTCACTAAACAGTTTGTTTATTTCTTCCCTCTGGAAGCCAAGTGTATATTTGTTCCCTCTGAGTGGCGAGTGTATATTTCTTCCCTCTGGCACAGTCAGCGCACCAAACAATAGACCTCGAGCCGGCCACGACGGTGTCTGCCGCCGCCACCGCTCGCTCCTTCCCGAACCGACGGTAACGGATTTTCTTTGTGGTAATGCACGCATAGACAGGTTGGCTAGTTATCAATATATGAACACTAGGTAACTGGATATAATCCAATGAAAAGTCATACTAAAAAAAGGTTGGTTAGTTCGTTAATTCCTCTATAAGACGAGTTAAATTCGCCCCGCTCACTCAGCCCCACCCACGACGAGCTTGTTCGCTTCATGCACAGTTTGTTATTGAAGTCATTCTGCGCATTAGGCCTACTAAACTAGTGAGCCGCAATAAAGTTTCCCATAAGAAATAATGCATTGAAATCTGTTTGAGTGTGTATATTACTTCCCTCATAATTTCTTCAGTGGTGCTTAAGTTGTTTATTTTTAACCAATGTCCATGCGTTAGGCATAGAGTAGGTACTATATAGTAAAACTATTTCTTGCCTACCGTGATATAATACACGAAATACAATTTGTTATTTCATATGTAAAAAAACATACACATCTATATTTTTATGGACTAATAACAATAGAAATAGTAGTTTTCATCACTAGGAGCAAAAGTGGGTCTTTTTGGTGCGCAATCGTGTTTTTAAAAACAATTAAGCACCAAAAAGACACTTTTGCTCCGAGTGATGAACAACGTTTTTTATCATAATGCGAAAATTAGACTTTTTATCGTTAAAAATATTAATTATAAAGTTGTATTTTCGAGGTTATATTTACAAAGTAAGTAATATGCAGTGTTTACATTTTTCTGTTATTTACAAACAATGCTTTTCATAAAGTTTGAATTTAAAAATTATGCTCCTCAATATTAATAAATCAATAGTAATATATTTGGCAAACAGCTGACTTTTCAGTACTAGGACCTAAAAAATTCTCCAGATGATTTTTCAGTCCTAGGACAGAAAAGAATCAGTTTTGGCACTATTAAGAGAACAAAAAACAGGCTGATTTCGTGCAGAATGATAAAAAAGGTTTTTATGACGTAATTAAAATAACTAGGGATCGCCCACTGGTCGAAATTCAATCAATAGTTCAGTTGATCATAAACCAATTGGTTTAAAATGTTTTACCACGGAAACATCTGTTCTTCCTGATTTGCTAGCAATTTTTATTACCAACAGCTGTCTAATTATTCGGTCAATTATCCTTCTCCTATTAACATTGAAACTTTGAAAGCTTGTAGGGCTCAGCCGGGGCCTACGAAAAATAACGGGCCTGCATGCATGAAAACATGTTTGGACCGAATGCGATCCATTTAAAAGCATAGCAATAGCCTGACTTCGCTATAGTTTTTGCGTGTACTTTTAAATGTAATTCAATGAAGTCTTAAGTGTTGCATATCATTTTAATCGTCATTAAAATACAAATTGAACGATTCTAATAACGTTATGCCTTGCAAAACTTAAAACACATTCTTTAGGTAAAACAAAAATTTCAATTTATACCACTGTAGGGCGTATTGTCTTTTTTGTAAAGAGTTTTTTATCATTCTGCACGAAATCAGCCTGTTTTTTGTTCTCTCAATAGTACCAAAACCGATTCTTTTCTGTCCTAGGACTGAAAAATCATCTGGAGAATTTTTTAGGTCCTAGTACTGAAAAGTCAGCTGTTTGCTAAGTATATTATTATTGATTTATTAATGTTGAGGAGCAGAATTTTGAAATTCAAACGTTATAAAGATCATTGTTTGTAAATAACAGAAATGTAAACACTGCATATTACTTACGTTGTAATTATAACCTCGAAAATACAACTTAATAGTTAATATTTTTAACGATCAGAAGTCTAACTTTGCATTATGATCAAAAACGTTGTTCATCACTCGGAGCAAAAGTGATGAAAACTACTATTCTTCTGATGTTTTCAAAGATACTTCTGGGAATAAGACATGGAATAAACGTATTAAATTAGTAGATTGCCGATTAGTCTTTTTATTTTCGTTAAAAACAAGTTAAATTTTATATTTCACCTTCTAAAAAATCATCATTAGCAATGAAATATAATTTTATTTTAACAGCTGCTAAGTGTAAACAAACATATAAATTGAATACAATTTTTCACTTTAAATCGAAATAAATTTCTAAGAATATTTTTTTTATTTTGCAGTTATGGTATAATTTTGTTTCTTATTTTATTTAAATTAGAATATAAAAGTCTTGTCGAATAACCTATTATCTAATTCCTAAGAGATGGAAAATAAGTGAGGGATGTCACGTTTTCACAATGTTATCTTATGGAAACTTGTGCTGCAGATCGGCCGCATTTAGTCACGTGACTTTGGTGGTGGGGGAAGTATACTGGCCCGTTAGATGTCATAGGCCCCTGCTAAGCCCTGGAAGCCGATGTGAATTAATGGGATTCTGCTCATCTACAGGCAACTAAGTACCTTTCATTACGGAATGCGCGAATTTCTCCTTCTATGCACACAAGCTGAGAAAAAAGGAGGAAATGAAACATGCTTGCCTATTAATATATAGTTTATCGAAGTTCTCATTATGATTAAAATAGACACATCCAGTCCAAAAGAAAATGGAATTTTTTTTAATTTATTTATTTGGCCTCATGGCATAAAAACTATATATCAATAAACGATCACCCGGGCGGCAAAAGTTGACAAATTTCAAAAGCAACATAGCAAACAGTTAGTGGCAAAGTGTATGTTAATACTGTAATACTAACGCACAGAAACTAACTCTGAAATAAGATTGAAATAAATCAAAAACGCATATCAATAAATAGCCTACCCCTTTGTACAGTAAGGAGTGAAATAATTTTATGCCATCTAGTTGTTTACTACTTCCAAGAGTTAATAAAATGAATAATAACATAATGCAAACTTAAGTATCTGTATTAATATACTGTGTGGGTTGGGTCTTACAAAATTATTGACATGTCTTTTGTTTTTGAAAAATTTTTAAAAGTTATGTTGCCTTATTCTTATTTTTTGTTTATTTCCACACACGCACATAAGCGTAGGCTACTCAATACTGTAACCACGTGTCTCTAATTGAAAACGTGAGTGAGACTTTGATAGCTGTTGTCAGTCCGTCAGTTGTTTAGCAAATCTTTTTCTTTTATTTGTACTCCATAGAAACAATTTTGATTATTTAAAAATTTCAATGAATTGTTTCAACGAAATTAGTTGTTTCAACTAACAATTTACTATTAAGATAACAGAACAACAAAAATTAAAACTTAACGCAATATCACTAATCTAACACTCGTTAACATAAAAATACAACCCAAATTCTTCAATGTCCACAACCCTCACTACTCAAAGTCTTTAGACCAACTGAATGACTGTCACACTTATTACTACGTATTACATTTGCATTTCGAAATATTTGTAGTGGGGGATTTTTTTAACCAATAGTTCTCTCGGAAAGTACAGGGTGGATATTCTTTGGCTCTGGGACCTCGACGAGCGAATCCCAAGCAGGGTGGAATATGTGACTCATCGCAAAAGAACCCGCCCCCTCAGAAACTTGCTTTGGTATTTCCCTTCCTCTCTTATTGTATAATTGTATAATTGAAAAACCCAAATAAAAGGTTTACCGATTACGTTTTGCAATAATCACAATGCTGAAATTTACAATTTTATGGTACACCAGTTTTAGTAGGCCTATTTAGGCATTTATTTTCCAGTTGGCACCGAGACATCAGTGTGATTGTAGGTTCAATCTGAAGTTTAAGCATATCCCTTCGCGAAGCATTCTTAATCTATTGTCAATTGTGTTTTTTTATAAAGCGATTATGTAATAAGTGATCTAAGGTTATTCCCCCTTCTTTCTCGTACTAAAATATTACTTTACGTCAAAATATTAGGCCTACTATTAAGCCACGTCCGCACTGGCCGAACATTCGTGGCGAACACAAAAAATCAACAAGCATTCCTACCAAACAATTACCGTCCATATGATTTACATTCTAGGTTAGCAACGAACAGACAAAAGTTTGGAATAACTTTGTTCAGCGAATATGTTCGGCCAGTGCGGACGCGGCTTTACGTACATCATTACCATTAATGTCAAAAAGATTTCTTGTTCTTAACAATTCTTATGGGAAAAACCATGCACTTCAACCACCATTATTAAAGAGTTGCTGAAGAGTTGATGAAAAAACCTGACTCAACTAACTGCCAAAGCACGAACCCGTGCTCCAGCATAAATATGTTTTTTTTTTCCATTGGAGCCAGTAAATGAATTACTAAATAATACAATAATCGAATAAATTTATCAGTTTTCATTTTTGGTAGGCCTTATTTATAATGGTGATTTTGGCTACTTAGTTAATAAAAGTAAAAGAAAAAACATCTATAAGCAATTTATAAAATTGCAATTAAATTTTAAAACAAAAGAATTAGCAACAATAATGAAATTAGCTGGTATATAATCAACGAGGTTACATCTAAGTGTTAGTTTCAACAAACTCATACCAGAGTTCATAAGAGTGCATCACCTTAGGCCTACATTAAATATAGGCGAGTGAGCGGAGAGACGAGTTCGTTTTGGAAGCAAAATGCCTTTTGAGCTTTGTATGTTAGCGTACAGTCAGATTTAGCATACAGATTTTTATATTCATATTTATAGACTATTTATAATAGTACTTGGCTGACGAGCATTTGCTCGATAAACTAAAATGTCAAGTGAAAAAGGCTTTTTTCTTGTTCGCAAGACGAGCTCGTTTGCTCCGCTCACTTGCCTTTCTGACTGTTTTAGCCAGCAATCTACGGCTCTGCCTACGGATGCTGCTCAAGTTGAACCACAAGTTGTATCTGTAACACGTGGATTCTAGTTTTTTTGTTAACAGCATAATTGTTAGTAATTTCTTTTAAAATTCAATTTCAATTTTCAAAATTGATTGGAAGAAAAAGATGAAAGAAGAAGAAAAGTGCTTTATTCAGACTCCTAAAATGCGCATTTATTAACTTAGTCAACTTATTGATTATTCTTAAAGAATATGTGAAATAGTTCAGGCCATTTATTAAGCCCTAAGACTATAGTAAGTTGACTGTTGGCCGGATCGTACTTCAAATTGATTAGGCCTAGTTGTATTTATACTTTTACACAACTTTTATTTATCAAAACATTCATAATCACCAGTATAAAGTAGGCTACGAATTCAAACATGATCAATTGTTTTTATTATTTTTCTACCATTTATAATAGTTTAGAAACTGGTTGAAATGGGGATCCATATGTTTGTACTGGAAAACGTCGTTAGCACTTCGACACTTTAATCAGTTTTCATTATTTCTTTGTTTTAATTTTTAACTCTATAAGGCCAATGTTAAAATTATTATAATTCTAATTAAATATTATAACGGAATAAGATTTTTCCTGGTTTAGAGACCTGTATTTTTATTCCAGAAGTAAGTTATTTCCAAAGTTTGAAACCGTTCGTTAGAAATGATTGTTGTTTTTTTGTGTTCGCGCAACAAATTTGCCACAAATACAGTACGGACGCGGCAACTGAACATTTTATTCGCTTAAAAAGAGAGGACTTTTTTACTAATCCCGCAGAATCATGCACTGGACTGAATTCCACTGTTAGGCCAAATTTTCCTAGCTTTGAATAATTTCTTTGCCCATTGTAATTTTAAATGAGTTCTCTGATTTTAACTGTATGTATTATGAAAGTGTACCAAATGCTGTCAAAATTTTATTGTTAACTGAATGATTTATGTTTTAGATTAAATAATAATTCGCATATTTGCCACATGATCTACAACTTTGTGTATCAATGAAAGTAATTTCAAGTGGGTTCTCTGATTTTACTTGTGTGTAGGCCTATAGAAATTAAATATGAAAGTGTACCAAATCCTGTTAAAATTATATTGTAACGCTACCGAACCCAATTATTTATGCGTTGGCTTAAGTAATAACTCGTATATTTTTCGCATTTTATACAACTTTACAATCGACATTGAGGATATGTAATACAGCCCTCAAAATATTCGAATTTTTTTACGGAAGACTATATAAGTTCAAACTGTTTGCAAATATTTGTGAGAAGTCTGTTCTCCTTTTTATAATCATACTGTTGACACTTCTGGCAAATAAATAGTAGTTTCTAGTTATTTTTTATTAGGCCTATTACAGGTATTATTTCTACTGGAAATTTTAAAGGAGGAAATTGGAAAAAAAATTTTTAATAGGGACAGAAGTTAATGAATGTCGAGATAAACAGCAAACGTCGAAAAGTACAGTTAAATGCTTATATATTTATTTATTTTTAACAGACGCATTAGTGGATCGTAACCAGTTACTTAAATAAATGGATAATAACATAAATGGATTATAACTAGCCGACTTGTATATGCGTGAATTACCACAAAGTAGAGGATTTTTAAACTGTTCATTTAAACTGTCCGTAGCGGCCAGGATATGAGGAGCGGTGACAGCGCAGACACCGTCGTGGCCGGCTCGAGGTCTATTGTTTGGTGCGCTGACTGTGCCAGAGGGAAGAAATATACACTCGCCACTCAGAGGGAACAAATATACACTTGGCTCCCAGAGGGAAGAAATAAACAAACTGTTTAGTGAATTATATTTTAGAGTGTTTATTTGTTCCCTCTGTAATTTTGTCCCTGAGTTTTCTCTAGACTAAGTCTACGTTTTTAGTTTGGATTGTACCAGAGGGAAGAAATAAACAGTTGCCTAGTAGAGGGAAGTAATATACACTTATAATTTTAGTGGAGGGAAGAAATAAACAGTGCGAAATAAGAGGGAAGGAATTACGAGGGAAGAAATAAACCCTCCCCCACCGGTTCTTGGCAAAAGTACCGGTACCGAGAACCGATGTCAAAATCTCGGTACCGGTACCTCGGTCAGTTTACAATAAAATTAACTGAAACCAGACGCGCCCGTCTACAGTTTTCTTGGAAATTAACAATGCGATTGTAATTTGAGATGACCAGGTAGACTGATAAAAACTCCGATGTCTTATCTTATCAATAAGTTATTGTTCTGTCAGTCCGGCGCATGGATGACGGGGAGGGGGGGGGGGCAGCCGGGGCCAACGCGCGATTTTCCGCCACAACAATTGACTGATAAGATAAGAGTACAGTTTCCTTATCGCCTATATCCTGAATTATTTGTCCAACAAAAACAAATTATGGATAATTTTTACATCTAAAGTTTACAAATAGATAGAAATATAATCGAGGTTCAATGATTTTTGGTTGAAAAAATAGTTCATTATTTTGTTTCAATATTATTTTACTGAATTAAAACTAAAAACAATTATCTAAACAAAATGCATTTATACCGAACAATAGTTGTTTACGCGACCGGTGATCTCGCTAACAAGGAAAACGCGACAACGCAAAAACCCGGCACATTCCGTGAGCCGGCGCCGGAGACGATCTATTGTTCAGCTTATCTGTTCGGCAGTAATTTATTCATTAGGGGTGTTTTTTGCTCCTAGTACCAATTGCTACTTTTTGAACCAATTGCCATAGAAAGCTAAGAGATGGCTCGTTTGATTCGTCTAATTCTCACAAATTAAATAAAGCGTCAACTAAAGTTGTGTGACTTTTCATTCAAAATTAGAAACCAAAGTAAATCATTATATAATACAATTACTGTTGTGTAATGTGAAAAGCATCTTGTTATAATTTAATATAATTTTTTAACTAAAACTTCAAATCCAATTAATTAAATTTCAAAAATGAAATATAACAAATACATTATAATTAAAACCGATAGTAGTTTGAAAATTAACCATTAAAAATAAAAATACTTTTCAGCCCAACTCATTTTTGGTCTGAGATCTAAGGGTAATGATTTTTTACCAGGCCCAACACAAAGTGTGAGTTTTAAAAGTTGGCCTGCGGACCCCTAGATATGTTACTGTACATTAAAAAATTATTATAAAACAAACATTTTATTATTTTTTATCATTTTTAGTCAAATAAACTTTTGATGATTTCTCATACACACCCCAATACCGTCCCTTCCTTAATTGTCACTCAATCCTTATTCTTTTACTTGCATGTGTTGTTTAATTTAATCCCTAAATTCTCACTTCTTTTGAAATATCACTTCAATATACAAATTTTTTTTCATATTTCCTATTATATTAACCTCATAAAAAAATGAGTACTTGGTACCGGTACCGAGAACCGAGAACCGATCCTTTAAAAGAACCGGTACCGACTTTGAAATTTTGGTACCGACACATCACTAATACGAGCAATGTCTGAAGGGATGTGTGTTCCACAATCTCGAAGTCTAGTGGGATTTTGCTTAAACTTTGCATTTTGGCCCAAAAATAAGTTTAGAAACAGCCTCAATCCCAGGAAAAATCAAATTTGGTCTAAATTTAAGTTTAAAAATTGTAATTTTTAACATTGGTCTTAAGGGTTGCTATTTTAGTAACAAAATAACAACGAAAGGTATACAAATATACCTAAGGTATAAAGGTACATTTTAAGCAGTCTTTTTGAAACGGCTGTTAACTGTGAAGAGGTATAGTTGGTTGTTGGTGGAAATTTAATATCTTTATTAGCATGGCACTATAACAAAAGAGAATTAAAACCAACGAGCAAGGCTCGGTTAACCTGGTACTTTGAATGAAACATAAAGAAAACATTTCATAAAATTAGGCTGTACTCCCATTTTTTATTGTTTTCTCTTAAATGATTCTAATATGTAAGCTAGCATAAAGCACAGACAGGACCTTTAAAAGTAGTTATCTTTATAGATAAAAATAAACCATTGAGAGTGTTTATAATTAAACAAGTGGACGTATTCATGTTTGTGTATAATTTTGTGCTACAAAAATGTTTCTTTTTCAAAATGTAAATATGTTTATTTCTTGAATTAGTTCCCCACATGGAATTCCCGTGAGTGGGAAAAAAGCTCAAGTCACATAGGTAAATTAAAAATAAAACTCTTTTAACTAACTACAGTTGAGTCATTCAAACCCGGACTAATTTGGACTAAATGGTGTTTGGGTTTGTGAAGATTTGGGGGTGTATTAAGAAAGGAGTAAACATACGGAAAAGTAGGCTTACGATTAGCTTATGTTAATTCCTATCTTAGAAAAAAATAAAATTATTTGTTGCGTAATATAGGCCAGTTAATTTTAATACAAAAACCCTCATGTCTTAAAACAAACTGAATTAAAGAAAAACCAGAGCACCACATCGTGCTTCGACTGATCCCATGGAGCTTAGCATGAATTAAAGAAAAACCAGAGCACCACATTGTGCTTCGACTGATCCCATGGATCTTAGCATGAATTAAAGAAAAACCAGAGCACCACATTGTGCTTCGACTGATCCCATGGATCTTAGCATGAATTAAAGAAAAACCAGAGCACCACATTGTGCTTCGACTGATCCCATGGAGCTTAGCATGTTGAAACCCAGTGTACTTTATTAATTTAGCAGGCTTCTGAGTTATCCAAAATTCCAGGCTATCAAAGTCCAGGTTTGCGGAACTTAACTGTAAATTTTGCCTCCATTTTTATAGTGAAGCTATTTGTCCTATTTATGATTTATCCAAATTGGTGGTATTTAAGAAGGGCGAGAGGTCTATAGGGAGAGCAAGAATTGCTTTGACATGAAAATTAGTTGATGTCACGTCAAGCTTTAAAGTAGCTTGACGAATAAGCCTCGAACTTGAGCTAAGGTTGGTTAAGGAATCGTGGGCTTCGGCTGGACCTCGCCTATGATGGCCTGTTGGGCTTTTAAAGTGTTAACGCACATTGGTGTTGTGGTTGCAGCTACACCAGGAGGTGAGCAAGGTGGTGTCGATGGTGGTGGCCGCCTCCCACTCACCCCACCTGCTGCTCAGCTACAACACCCTGGTGCCGTGTGTGTTGAGAGCCCTGCAGTCCCCGCTGTCCGCCCCTGCGATGGCGTCCCTCTACGTCACCCTGCGGTCCACCGCATTCATCCCCTGTACAGGTAGCCCACACACTCAAACATATAATTTAGATGAACGTATTTTAATAATCCGCTGTAAACTTGTAGATGGGGTAGTTTTTTGCAATTCTCAAATTTGGCGATTTTCAAGATTAAAAATAATTGTTCTTGGTTCATTTCAATAAAAGTTTTTTTCCATGAAGATAACGCCTTGGACAGATCATTGGGTTTTCATTGGGTTTCACCAACTTTTTTGGTTTTCTCTTATACTTTTCACATTTTGTGGAAAATGTTCAGTGGTTTTTGCCTAATCAGAGATGATTTTCATTATACTAGCGAATTTCCCCATAGGGAATACGCTATTTAGCCTATAATGGAGTGATTTTTGTTCTGGTACCTAAGATTCCCTCCAGATTTTTTTGAAATTGAAAGGTATAAGGGGGCCTTGAATGACCTTGAACTCTTAATTATTTGGCTAATATTGGTTTTGGTTTTTGTGAGAGTTCAAGTAATACCAATTTGATGAAAATTTTGAAATCATTGCTCATATATATTAATGGTAAATGGCTTGAAAACAACGATTATAGGCCTATAATTAATTACTTTACCTTAATTTTAGTGTAACCAAATTATGTATTCATTAATGATGTGCATGTCTGTTGGTTTTGGCAGTTCCGTCTCTGTTGCCGGATCTGATAGCCCACATTACATTGCGACTGCAGAAACCCAAGTGTGACCTTGACCCTGCCTGGCAACAGGAAGACCTTGGTGAGTCTACTAGTGTCTTGCCTGAATTGTGTAAGAGAATCAATTTTATTTTAACACAGGTTGTGATATAATTTATTAAAAGCTCCAGAAGTTTCAAGTAACGACTATATTTTTTTTTGGATGAGTTGCTGAGTAGTGTTTAGTGCATCCGACCCTAAAAACCTTTACAGTGAATCCTTAACCCTCCTCACTACTGTAAGAAGTACATGCCCCTTAACCAACCACGTTTCAACCGACAGCCACTTTAGCTGGCGTACTCTGTCATTAGAGGTAATTCCATTAAATTTGATACATTTCTTAGAAAACCCCCTTTGTTGATTGAAGAGTGAGTGTGATTAATGTAATGGATCACATGAGGTGTAGATTTGTTACTGACAAAGAGCAGCTGACTAATGGGTCAGCATCATTAATTAATAGTCCTATAACCAAAGGCAGCTGGATCCAGTTTGAATGTTCCAAAAGCTACAAACTTTTTCAGAGGATCGAATCGGCAACCTTCAAATTAAGGCGAGCTCTTTAACAACCCAGCTACCCAGCGTATTTTGTAACAAGGCTTTGCTTCAACTGGGACAAATGCCCTGTTAATCTGCATTTCAACTCACAAGTCCAGTCATGACAAAATTTGTTTCTCTTTAAGGCCTAATATTTATTTTCCAATTCAATATTGCATTCTTCAGAAGAATTTAATTTTAGAGCATGTTGGTTCAAATGGCCTAATTGTTATCCTGCCGTTGTTTCATGGTCTTGAGGCGGCCAGTTAACACAACATCGACTTTACTGGTTTTTATCAGTGCCTTCCCCACTGGCTTATGCCAATTTTTACCCCAACAGATTAAAGTCACCGTCAACTTAAAAAAAATAACCGTTATTTAACTGTTTGCTGGTTAATTTTGGTTATAGATCAATAGATTCAATAGATCTTTATTGGTCTTTAAGCATCTTTACAGAGCAATAGACATTGTCAATTTAATCTAAACTTAATTTTAAATTTGTACATATAAAGTAACATAAAACTAACTCAACAAATATTACCTCTAAAATTAAAAAATTCTTCCACATCATAAAATACATTTTCCGTCAAAAACCTGTTTAATTTACTTTTAAAACACTTCAGGGGCAGGTTCCTGAATTCAATGGGCAACTTATTAAACATTTTAATTTGCAAATATTTGTGGCTATTGCAGAATTTTTGCAGTCTAGGCTTACAGTTAATGAGGTTTTGACAATTCCTCGTTTCGTAATTGTGGACCTCTCTCCTGTCAAAAAATTTGTTTATTTGTTCTTTCACATATAAAAGATTCTGTTGCAGGAAAGTTGCCTGCACAGTCATAATGCCAAAGTGTCTGAAAAGAGGTTTACAGGTTTCTCTGGGTGGAATACCCGCATTATCCGAAGAGCCTTCTTTTGCCACAGAAGCACTTGTTTTGCACCAGGACTACCACCCCAGAAAACGTTTCCATATATGAGGTGACAATGGAAGAAACTGAAGTAGGCCAATAGAAGCATATGCTCCGAGACAGAATTCTTCAGCTTTCTGAGCAGAAAACACACCCTGGATAATTTGGATATTACGTGAAGAGCGTGAAGTTCCCAAGATAACTTTGCATCTAGTACAATACCCAATAAGCGGACAGAATTTTGTTGCTCAACATTATCGGATCTCAAACTGAAGACTATTGTTTCAGTTTTACTTTCATTCATTTCCAAGAAGTTAGCCTCCAACCATTTGGCACAATTATCAATTCCCTTACTAATATCAGCTTTAACCATTTCTACGCTATTGCCAGATGTAATAAAGGAAGTGTCATCTGCGTACAAAACAGTTTTGAGTGGAATATTTTGAGGCAGATCGTTTATGAATAAAATGAATAATACCGGTCCCAAAACAGAACCTTGGGGGATCCCAGCAAAAACTTCTTTTGGATGTGATATCTGATTATCGATGACTACCTTTTGTTGCCTCCCACAAAGAAAAGTTAAAAAAAACGTAAATTGTGGTTCTTTATTCCATAGAACGACAACTTTTGAAGAAGAACTCGGTGTGGGACACTATCAAAAGCCTTTTGTAGGTCTATTAGTCCCAGTCCCAGATGCTCACCTGCCTCAAAGGATGACAGAATGTCAGTAACAACGCAATCCAAGGCTGATATGGTAGATGATTCAGGTATAAAGCCAAACTGACTATTTGAAAGAATACAATTTCTATCTAGATGTTCAAATAATTGGGACTTAACACATGTTTCTAAGACCTTTGAAAAACAGGAACAACTGAAATAGGGCGATAGTTTGAAAGGCAATCTCTGTTGCCTTTTTTGTGAATGGGTATCATTTTGGACATCTTGAGACAGGTGGGGAATAGCCTTGAGAGAGTGAAAGATTCACAAGATATGCCACGAGTTCGAGGATCACAGAGGATATGAACTTCACAACATTGTTGCTTAAACCAAAAACATCTTCACTCTTGGATGGTTTTAAACTGTTAAGGATGTTATGTAGAAAAGGGATAGATATAGATTCAAATTTGAACTCCTCTGATAAAATACTGGGATTTGGCATGAATGTATGGAAATCATTGGAGGTGGTAACATTAGAAGACTTACTAAGCAAGCTTTTACCGAAGTCTGTAAACCAGTCATTGAACTCATCAGCTGAGAATGGTGGAGGGTCACCATCAACCTTCATCAACCTTGACTCTGCCTTTATGATTTGCCAAGCCGCTTTACATTTGTTGGTTGACTTGTAGATAAACTCTTCATTATGTCTTATTTTTGCCTCTTTAATACTAGCCCTATATTTTTTCCGACAGTTAATATAAATCAATTTAAGCTGACAATTATTCTCATACAAAGGGATCTTTAACATATCCTGCATTAGAATAAGAGTATTCTTTCTATTCCTAAGAGACTCATTGAACCAGAGTGAACATTTTTTTCTTTTGGTCCTATTTCCCTTCTTCCTAACCACTGGACATGAATGATTATACAAATGTACCAATTTTGAAAAAAAGTAAGAGAAAGCACTTTCGACATCATTAATATTATAGAGTGGACCCCAATTGACATGATCTAAACTGTGAGCAAAGCTACTAAGATTCTCCAAACTTAATTTTCTAAAAGAAATTTCTCTTTTTTCTGCATTTACTGTTTCTACAATTTTAAATTCAAAGCATAAAATAGAGTGGTCAGATATTTTTTCCTTCCACAGTCTTTGCCTATAATCAGTTACACTGAAGTTAGTTGCAACATTGTCTAAGCAGCTTTTGCCTCTTGTGAGCTCTTTATTTACACAATAAAGGTTATATGATTTCAGAATATTTATAAAATTCTTTGTATTATTATCTACTTTTAAGATATTTACATTAAAATCTCCTCCAAGAATCAAAGAACCAAAAGGTTTTTTCATTGAGATAAATTGTAGAAAATTATCTAGGGCTGAGATAAACTTATTTATACCAGACCTAGGGGTCCTGTATATAGAAACCAAAGTAACATTGTAATCCAATAAATATATACACGTGGCTTCGAGGACTTCAACTTCTGTTAAATGGGAAATATCAATTGGTTCAAATTTTAAGTCTTGATTTAAAAGTATACAAGAGCCTCCATGAGGATCTTGTTGCCTGCAGTAAGCAGACCCAAGTTTGAAATTTGCAGGAATGTAAAATGGCAACTCTTCACCGAGCAACCAATGTTCACTTAAAAGTGCGATGTTGCAGTTGAAGTCTTCTAAGACCACGGACAACTCGACTGACTTATTTCTTAATGATTGGCAATTTATAACCATTATTTTAATCCACTTTGTAGCACTGCTCTTATCTAAATTTAAATGATGGCCACTCACACTTGGATAAAGGGGGCCCAAGGACGCACCCCTAAAAAACTGACACCATTGACTGAATTACACCCACTGACACTAAATCTGGAAGGTTGTGGACTGCAAGAAGAGTAGCCTAGGAGTAGCTGAACTATGTTGCAGTCCGGCGTGGTCCAGGATTTCATTTGAGTATGTAATACTTGAGAGGTATGCAGGGAGTCTGGCTGACCCAATTTTGTCACATCACTGTAGAGGAACTGTCCAGGAGATTTTATGGTTCCAAGGGTTTTGGAACAGTTAGTAGAACAGAACATTAGCAATAAGAATTAAACTAGACTTTAAAAAATTTGATTAGTTTGAAACAGACCAACTCTTGCTGTATCCACGTGTGTTAAGTTCATGTATGTGTTTGTCGGCTGTACAGAGAAGGCTGCCCGACGCACGGTCGCCCTGCTGCACCGTGTGACTACGCCAAAGAACCGTGGTGTGGGCGGGGGCGGGGTGGTGGGGGGTCGGCCTCTGGCCGGCCCCGCCTTCTGCTACTGCTTCCCCCTCCTCCGCTCAGCGCTGGTGCACGTGATGAGTCGTGACGAGGACCCGCTGCTCACCTCGGGACTGCAGATCATGTCGGAACACGCACAGATACGCAGCCGCGGTGGCGACACGCTCGACCTCTATCACCCGCGACTGCTGCCGAGGAAACAGATGTTCGACCTGCTCATCGACCTCATCAGTGAGTGATTCATATTGATATTAAAATTTCTTTATTCATGAAGAATTAATTACAGAATACACATTTGAACAATGTCATGAGAAATACTTAATACATACAACGATTACATGCCTTTAGTATAACAGATTTTTATTCTAGAGTAGTTAGTTGCTACAAACAATTGGTTTTCCATCTTTTACAATCACATGGGTGGCCGGTGGAAAAGTTCTTCCAGTGAGTACAGAATGGCATTTATAAGGTACTCTTTGAATTAGTAAAAAAAATTTAATGTCATTACTTTCATTTAAGGTTTGCTGAAGAATTTTAAAAAAATTTTCCTACAGCATGTGAAGATATTTTTTTGTAGAATTTTAACCTTTGTTGATCTTGCACATCCTGATTCTTTTCTCTTGTATTATACGTATGTGAACTTATAGAAACGTTTGATGTTACATATTTTACTACCAAAATGAGTTTTAAATGCATTATTCGTACCCAGTAGGATTACTTACTTACTGCTGGGGCGCTACAAATCTCAGTCGATTCTTCGCCTAGTAGACCATCCTCTTCCACACCTCTCTATCTGCCGCTAACTCCACTGTCCCTCCATACTGCCTCACATCTCTCTGTACTTGTCATACCATCTCATTTTGGGTCTCCCCAAAGGGCGTTTTCCAACTGGTACAGCACTGTACACTTCTATCAGTCTTGACCCTTCCTCCCTTCGCATTACATTTCCCAGCCAGCCCAATCTTTTTGCTTTTATCACAGCCACGACATCAGGGTACTGATATAGGTGATATAGGTCACATCAGGGTACCGAAGACATAACTCTCGGTTTTTCCTAATACGCCATTCTCCTTCATCTTTTATAGGGCCAAATATTTTGGGAAGCACTTTATTTTCAAAAACTTTTGAAAATAAGTTAGTATCCCAGTAGGATTACAATGTATTTAATTGTACAGCACAATAAACAAACCTATTTATCATACTTCTTTATTAAAAAAAGGTTTTTGTGCAATGAAAACAACCATTGTTCTCATGATAAAACTGCTAATTATGAAAAATACTTTTACAGCTTAGTTTCCATTCAAACAAATAGCCAAGACTCTGTTTTTATCCTCTTGAGAATTTACAGTTGTTTCAAAATTTAAATGTGCAAAGACAAAATTGTGTGACACATGGAACATTGGTGGCATTTCTTCTTATACACAATGCTGAATTATGAAATTAAACTAGACAAACGACTCTCTATAGGTATATCTTAAGAATTAACTGAACTAGTTACTGAAGACAATTTAATAAGGGACGAATAAGGCAGAAAAAAAGACTTGAATGAATGAGTCTAATGTTTTTATTCATTGTGTACTTTAAAATAAAATAAAGTGCTAAAACCCAGAGGTCATGAAGTCTAACTGGCTCTTAATGGTGATATTTTAGACCATACAAATGGACGAGCCCAGCAGCAGGCAGTGGCAACTTTGTTGGACGTGGCGGCGTCGGGCTCCGGTGCGCCGGGCTGCACCAAGGCCAGTGTGGAGGAGATCGACGTTCTGCTAGGCGCACTGCAGAACCCATCTCAAGTCGTCCGTGACACCGGCCTGAGGGTATGTAACTAACCTAGACACTACACAGTTAGCTAGGCCTTGGGCTTTGGTGCGCCGGGCTGCACCAAGGCATATGTAGAGGAGATCGACATTCTGTTCGGCACACTACAGAACCCATCACAGGTCGTCCATGACACTGTTCTGATTAGCCTAGACACTACACATTGAGTCAAGCCTCGAGCTCTGGTGCACCAAACTGTACCAAGACCAGGGCGGAGGAGATTTTAAAGTTTACTAGCCCAAAATTTTTATAAAATAACAAACGACAGGTGACAATTTAACAGCAAAACAATGTTTTTCTAGCAGCTAAAACATTTTCATTTTCTTTTATGCTGTGAATTTTTTTAGTTGGGTGCATTATTTCTTTAGTAATTATTTGCCAAAAGAAAATTTAGGAACCCTAACAGATCCCACGGATTATGTGTAATTTCCAGTTGAAGGGGTCAGTGAATGAAGGAGGTATGTGACATTTCGTGAATTTCTGGATTTTCACATGGGTGAAGGTTGTATGTGACAACTTAACTTTTGGCACTTACCCTAGCTCTCTAACTCCTGTTGCTATGGGGATAGCAATAGGATAAAGGTGGTACACTAATAAATAATATTGTAGTGGAAGAAAGTGGTATGTTACACTTTTATTGTGCACTTACCTCCTTCATCCACTTGAATTATAAACTAATGCTACATACACCTTTCTTCCACTACACTGAATGCATCATCACTGGTAGTACCAGCACATCATCAATGAATATTGAGTCTTAAAAACATTCAATGATAGTATAGTTATGTAAAGTGTTTTTATTTCACGCTGATTAAATCGTATTGTGTTGCAGTATGTATGTGTTTTATCTTAAACCACTCTGCTACTTACCCCCTTCTTCCAAATTCAATAAGCGATTCATATAATTTTTATTGGAAAAAGGTGGTGTGTATGTTTGTTTAATAATAAAATATACAAAATAATAAATTTCAAACATATTTTTACTGAAGCGAAAAACTGTGACACATAGCCGTACAATACTAAAATTTCAACCTTTTCAATAAAAAAGTTCTAACATTAAAACTTTGAGCCCAAATATCTCAAAACTAGGTTTTTGTTACATACCCTCTTCATCCACTGACCTCTTCAATTGATAACCACCCACCCCATTGTTTCAGGGCCTCACCGTGATAGTGCCGGCGCTCCCGAAGCAGTCGGAGAACGAGGACCTCTACCTGAGGCTGGTCAGGAGAGTGTGGGTGGCACGGTTCGATGTTGCCGAAGAGAACAGGTAACAAACCGTTAGGGATGGACGGGAATGGATTTTTAGTTCGGGACGGGACGGGACGGGAATTTTTATTTCCCATCCAATTTCGGGACGGGATTGGGACGGGATTGCTCTTCTCGACGCTATCGGGAAATATTCGTTTTGATTTTTATCTGAGTGTCGTATACAGACAAATTAATGTTAAATATCAACTAGTTCTCCTTCCAACTTGTTCCACTTGTTTTTGTTTAAGTTACAATGAATGTCCTTTTGTTGAAAAAATTCAGATATATAGTTTTGATATTTTAAGGATGCAATAAGATCATGGGAAAGTATAAATTTTATTGTAACCAAATAAATTTAAGTCGAATCACTAAACACACTTAAAGGAAAAATGTTGCCCATGTTTTATTTAATACAAGTTTTGTTTAATGAAATATTAAACGTTTGGTACGAAGAATGAAAATAAACATTATGTACAGTACCGGTACAAAAAAAAAGATTAAAACAATTGGAAAAATTGTAAATAAAACAATACTGTATTACAATAAATAAGGCCTGCTCAGATAAAAAAGAACAAAAAAACACAAATTTAAATTAGAATGAATATTAACACTCAGAAAAGAAGTTGTTCAACAAGCCAATGCCATTTATAAACCTAAGAAATATTTTGCCATTTTTTTATATTCATTGATTTTACTGAGACAGTTTCTTCCTTGAAGAATATAAATAAGAAAATTGAACTAAGAAATAATAAACTATTAGACATTATACTTTTATTGTTATTTAAATGAATACATTTAACTATTTTTTGCTACATCAGAAAAAAATGAAGGAGTGTATGATGAAAAAAATTATAACAATGTACATTTAAAGTTATAAACCCTAAAATCTAATTAATATAAGCCATAGCTAAGCCGTGTTTTCTCGTTAGCGAGATCGTCGGCCGCGATCGCCGTCCTCGTTAGCGAGATCGTCGGCCGCGATCGCCGTCCTCGTTAGCGAGATCGTCGGCCGCGATCGCCGACCTCGTTAGCGAGATCGTCGGCCGCGATCGCCGTCCTCGTTAGCGAGATCGTCGGCCGCGATCGCCGTCCTCGTTAGCGAGATCGTCGGCCGCAAACACCGTCCTCGTTTGCGAGATCGTCGGCCGCAATCGCCGTCCTCGTTAGCGAGATCGTCGGCCGCAATCGCCGTCCTCGTTAGCGAGATCGTCGGCCGCGATCGCCGGCCGCCGTTCGGCAGCTCCCGTCCCGATAATTTCCCGAGTATAAAAAAATCCCGCCCGATGATCGGGACGAAAATTTCCCGAAAATTTTCCCGAAATTTCGGGACCCGTCCATCCCTACAAACCGTTAACTTTATCTAATTCAATTAGTTTATTTTCAAACCTAAACTTAAAATTTATAGTTGCCAAAACAATTTGCTCATTGTAAAGTAATTCTTTTTGGTAACAACTTCAAATGAAAAATCAGTTGTAGAATAGATTTAATTTTGCCTAAAATATATTGCCTCCATATGAACATGTATAAATGAGAGTAGTTATTTAATCACTTTGTAAGATGCAAACCATAGACTCTTTAATTAAGGAGAGGAATTAATAGTCAGAGGCCTTCACCAAAACAAGTAATGAAAAACCAGTTGTTTATCATGCTCTAACTCATACTTAAGATTTTTGCATTTTAAGCATTCCAAGGAAAAGAAGTTAAGTTATGTAACAAGTGTAAAAACTCAGAAGATGATTAGCTACCAGCATGATACATTCCATATCATGTATCAGGCTCCAAACCTCAATTTAGATCACTCCCAATATTTCTCTCATGCACAACTTTTTATCAAAGTAAATATATTGAGTACTACAGATTAAATCAAGTTTATTCAACAAACAGTCATTTAACTACATGACTTCCACAACAATTTTTATATTAATTAATTTATGCGTTGTGAATGTGTGCTAGTGAGTAAACAGTTTTGATTTAAAATCTTCCCTCCACTCACATAGTCAAACTACATAGTCAAATGTTACAAATCTTATAAGTCCTCTCCTCTTCTTGAAGAAAACTCTGAAACGGATGGAATTGTTGGATGGAAGTGAGTAATCCTGTTAGTTAGGCACCATTGGCCTAATCCTTTTTGAAACAGGACAGTTTTAAAGTTACAAAAAAAATTTCTTATCTCATTTGTGATTAAAAAAAGAACCAACCTTAATTTTTCAGAAGGTTGGGTTGTGTTATGATATCAACTGTTTATTTGTGTTTTTCCTTGTAGGGAGCTGGCAAACAAGCTGTGGGAGGCTGCGGGACTGAAGTACGACACGCAGACACTCTGCGACTGTCTACTAGGGGACGTTATCCACCCGATACCCGTCATACAGCAGGCGGGGGCGGAGGCTCTAGCAGCATTGCTAAAACACTCAAACACTCACCTGGTCGACGTGACGCTCAAGCAACTGCTCAACATTTACCACGACAAGCTGGCGGTAAGCATTCAACCGCTCAACCGGACATCAAACCCCTTTGTCCATCTTTTGTGTTAAAACTGTCAAACGTTATATTGCCTCTTAGCACTGAATTTTTTAAACTAAACTACGGTAAATTACTGACTATTTGATATGATAACAAAAATAATTAAACAGACTTAAGTTTATGAAGTTTAAAATAAATCTACCTCTACTATTAAAAGCATTAAGTAACACAATAGACAACTCTTATAGTGTAATGAACCACAGTAAGAAGTAAGTTGGGTCAACCCAAAGATTTAAATTTTGGCCATAATCCAGAGTCTTAAATCTATTGTATTTCAGTGTGCCAACATTGGATTTAGTATCTATATAAGTAATTTCACTTGATTTTCCAGCTGGTGCCGGCCAAGCTGGACAGCCTGGGCCGAGTGATCGAGCAACCGATAGACACGTGGGAGCCGCGCAGTGGCGTCGCGCTGGCACTCACACAGCTCGCGCCACTGCTTACGCCTCCGCTCGTCTCCGAGCTGGCCTCGTTCTTTGTGTCCACGGGGCTGGGGGACAAGAGCGGCGAGGTGCGCAAGAACATGCTCACCGCCGCACTGGCCACCGTCGACCTGCATGGCAAGGTGGGAGGGGTTGAGAAAATTAAATATAATGCCCAAAAGATTTTTTTGTGTATGTAGTAATGACTCAAACAGGATGATACTAATAATATTTCATCGCTAGGGCCAAAAAGTAAAAAGTAAAACCTTCTCAAGCTTAACTAGCACTCAGCGGGGATCAAAATGTCACTTTGGATCCTGTGATGGCCTATATATTTTTTTAACCTGCGCACTATATGAAGTTGAAATATGAAATATAAAAGTCAAAATCTTGTTTTTTTTTTCAATTTTTGTTTTGAAATAAAACTAATTTTAATTATAACAAAAATGGTACAGCAAATGTTCTCAAATTTTTACCAGTTAGCCAACATATCATAACAGACCTTTTTAATAGAATAATTTTCTCTTGAAACCAATCAAATCATTATTTTAAAGACTTCATATTGAAATAAAGAAATCAATATTTCACCCTTATTGTAAATGCAATCAATTTATAATCCATTGTTAGGTACTCCATAAAAAACATTTTTTAAAGTAAAATTTACATCAGGCTTGGCCCTAATAAAAAAATAAAAACTAAAGGGTGACATGATAATAAAATGCATTTTTATTTCGATAAAAATACTGTGCAGTAATAAATCTTTAGTTATCAGAGTATATTGTGTACTCCCAACCAGATGATATTGTTCTTGCCGATGAACTTCCGGTTTCTCTTGTCTGCTCCTGAGAAAACTCTTCCACCGGGTTGAACTTGAGTACTTGATGTACTTCTGCGTAGATCAGGGAGATGTGCACGCTCCTCCTGATTCTCTCAATTGGTGACCAAGTGTTTGCCTGGTTGTTACGATTCGCTAAAGGTCCTTTGAAGCTAGAACTGGTTTTGAACCTTGTACCACTGGTGTGGTGTTAGGGAACTTAGGCTTCTTGGTTTTTAGTTAATGTTCAGAGCGTAAGAGTAGGATGTGTGGCCTTCTCTAGAGTTCACCCTAAACAAGGATTGGTTACCATGAAAACTAAAAATTTAAATTAATTATTGGAATTTACTGTATCTTAGAAACACAAATGTTGTGGGAATATGCTGAAATCCATTATGAAAAGCAAGTGTCTGTTGCAAAAATTGCAATCAACTATTGTGTCCAAGTCCAAATTTTAGTATTATTTCCAAAATGTCTAAAATAGTGAAAGTATTAAATATAATATATTTATATTTTATCATGCACCATTTTACATTTTTGTGTCTTTTTTAAGTTAATTATATGAAAACTATCATGACAATATTCAAATGTCAGGCCTCTAAATTATAATACATACCGTACTAATTGATTTTGTTTGGGTTTTCTCGCAAACATGATTAAGAATTCTCTAATGTTGCTCCACAATAAAGATTTGTTGAAGGTTGTTTCTTTCCTTTACAGTATTTTTTATTTATTTTATTTTGTTATAGAAGTCATAACAGGATTTAAATGTTATTCGTCTTATATTAAGCTTAAAGTTGTAGCTAAAATCTCTGATCAAGAACTAAGACACTAAGACAAATAAATAAAAGCTAAATCCAATTAAAATTGGTTTCCATAATGTTTTTGCTAATCTTAACAGATAATTTAAAGGAGTATTAAATTTAAAATTTTTAGTTAACTTGCTGACTAGTGAATAAACAATTTTTATCAGCTGTGGAAGTGTTGTTTTGAAACATAAGACACTGAAAATCAATTATTTTTCAAATAAAAAATATCTTGCAAATTTTAATTTGAGTACACAAACAAACCTTATAAAAGCGTTGAATTGAAATTGTAAAGTCACCTGTACTTTGTGAATTGTAGCTGCACTGTATTTTTTTTTTAACCAGATAACATTTTAGTCTATCTGAAAACTGGCATCACTCTACAGTTATGTATGGCTCGTTAGACAGGTTCAATCAAAGTAAACTTAATATTTTTAATTTCTCTGAAAGTGAAAAAATATTTATTGGGGTACAGTAGAGTCTTGCAAACCGAAAACTTCTATTGCTTGGTATTTTGGATAGCTCAGAAAGCCTGCCGGAGCAGTAAAGTGCACTGGATTTAATGGTGCTAAGCGCTATGCCATTGGCCAAAACATGATGTGGTTCTTTGGTTTTCTTTGTTTAACATACAATGTTTAATTTTTTTAGGAATTGTTTTCTATTATGTACACTATACGATGTATACATGTTTTTTGTAGGACACACCTAACCCTAAACTATTCCTACTTTTTCTTTTATTTACTACTTTCCAATAACCTTTAATTTTTACAAGACTGAACATCGTTCAGTTCACATCTCCGGGTGTGCAGGACTCTATTGTAGATGTATTCTGTATTGGGATCAACCAAAATATTCACTTCCCGACGCAATGTTGCAGGACACAGTGAACAGTCTGCTCCCGGTGTTTGAGGACTTCCTGGACCGAGCGCCGGACTCTGGGAGTTACGACGCTGTGAGGCAATCTGTCGTCATCCTCATGGGCTCATTGGCGCGACATTTGGACAAGGATGACAAGAAGATCAAACCCATCGTTGGAAAACTGATTGATGCTCTGAGTACTCCTTCACAGCAGGTACGGGTGTACTGTGATACAGCAGTGTTACTGTGCAACAATGTATTCAAGTGTAATTTTTTCTCTTGTAATATTTATGTCTTTGTTATTACAATGCTATTAAAGTTAAGTAGAGATGTTTTTTAAAGTACGGCATATTTTTTATTTCCTTATTGTTTTCTTCTTGTGGAATTAATTTAGCATCGTTAGAGTACATTGAATTTGAAATTATATTAGATTAAAAATTTTAAGCATTAAAAGTTGCAGTTTTGAAAACTATGTTATTGCTGAGAAAATAAGAAAAAAATTATGCGTGCTTATATCAAATCATCAGATTCTCATTTTTCCTCTGAATAGCTATGAAGTTTTCATACTGAAGGAAGAATCATATTTTTAAAAAATCTCTGAACACAAAAACCTTAATATAACTTTACATTTTGGATAACGTAAAACTTTTTTTGGCATAAAGTAGGCCTATTTTATCAACCCCCCACGAGACTTCATAATCACCATTGCCGATTATATTGCACAGAATTCACAGTCGTCAGATGAAAGTGCAGCTGCTTTTCTTCAATTAAGAAGCAATATCACCGTTAATTTAGTTAACAGAAGAGGTCACACTGGCTCCTACTCAGTACCCGTGGAATTAATAAATGGAATGAAAATTACTAATCAAAATTGAACTTGTCGAATCCAAAAAGAGATCTTACTTTGTCAAGCGTAATGTGATCCTCATCTCTGTGGTGTGCAGGTACAAGAGGCGGTGGCCAACTGTCTGCCCCCGCTGGTCCCCGCCATGAAGGAGGACGCCCCCGCTCTGGTGCAGAAACTACTTCATCAGCTCCTGGAGTCAGAAAATTACGGGGAGCGGAAAGGAGCCGCCTATGGACTGGCAGGACTCGTCAAGGTAAAATATTGTTACGTTAGCAACGTGTTTATCGGTGTACAGTAGACTCTCTTAACCAGCCAACTCAGACCAGGCCTCGGCCGGATAATGATTTAACCGGTTAAACCGATGTAGGCTACATTTTAAAATGCCAACCTACAATTTCAAATATCCTAAATGCAATTATGGCTTGAAAAAAATTCTAGATATATTACTCTATATAATTTATAGCTAACATCCGACACGCATGAAATCTGTGACTAAAATAAACTAATAATAATTCGTTTCCTATTTTGTCACTGGATAACAGGTCCAAACACATTCATTTCCGGTGGCATACACCTCCGTCCAGGACAGTACATTTTAGGTGGTTTGAGAACACCATGATATAATGTTGAATTGAATGATACAGTAGCTAAGAAAACAAAGTTTCCGGGAAACATGGCCGGTTAAAGCAATGTTGAGATAAAAAATGCCCAGTTAAAAAGATGTTTTTGTGCCATGGTAGGCCGGTTAAAGCGGAGACAGGTTAAAAGGTGGCCAATTAAGAGGGAGTCTACTGTAAATAAATTATTACAGCTATAGACTAAGACTACCGTAGGTGTCTCTGCAGTACATACAAGAAAATTTAATAAGGGATTTAAAAGTGAAGCAAGAAATGAGAATAATAAGTTTTGATCAGTTATTTGCTTGCTATTAGTTGGCCAAAATCAATATTTGTTTTATTTTTTTGTTTTGTTTTTTCTTATTTAGCGCACACACTACAACTTCATCATGCTGTACATTTTTTAATGTACATGTTAATGTGTTATATAATATTATTCTATTATCATTTATGTTGCGCAAAGATTATTTGGTAATAGATGGAAAACTATCCTTAAACGTAGTTCCAACAGAATAGTACCCTATTGGAACGTATCCTTTTAGGTGTAGGAAAAAAAACAGAGGATTGGCAGTGAAATCTACCACTGTAATGAGTAAATGATCAGACCTCGTTTTATTTCTAACCCTCTATTATTTAACTAATGATTTTAAGAAAACAACGCAACACTAAAGTTTGATGTTTTCCTCAGGGTATGGGCATTCTGGTCCTGAAACAACTGGATATAATGAGCACGTTGACCAACGCAATTCAGGACAAGAAGAACTATAGGCATCGTGAGGGTGAGTCTAGAAAACATTTTATTAGAGGTGTGCGGATATCCGAAAATTCGGTTCGGTTTCGGATCGGATCGGATATCCGAATCCGATCCGAAGATTTTATTGATATCCGTATATTCGGGTCGGATATCCGACTTTCACGGATAGATTGTATATCTGGTGTTAAAGACAAGATCAATGTACAAATATTGTGTTTTTCACGATGGCCATTCTGCATAAAATGGTGATGATGCGACGGAATGTCTAAAATGACGTCCAAAGTACTGAAGCAGACTAATAAATCAGAAGTCAGATAATAGAATAACGGGAAATAATCACGACACCCAGCGACCAAGGTTAAGTTAGTGTTGAACATTCAACTGCACAATTGACAAAGTGTCAGTTCTGAACCCTCTCGCTTGGAGCGCTATCAGTAAAGATACAAGTCTCGGCCAATCACGGCAACTCGAGAAGCCCTAGTTTTTATTCCACCCGCCTGAATCGCTAGTGTCGTGGTGTTTTGAGCGCTAGTTGTTGGGGGACAATTCATCATTCGTAGTTTCGTGACTCTATATAAGATTTAATCTAATGAAGATTACGATCGCGTTTGACTATGAACTTGTGAAAGCATTGGATCGCGATTCAACCGTACGTTCTATTTTGTCGTCTGTAATTATTTTCTCTTTGATGTTGATAGGTTATGTCTTTATACCTCTGATCGTGTTTTAAACTGATTTGAGCCTTTTTATTGTCTCTTAATTATTGATGTCTATAAGGAAAAGAAAAAGAAAAGAAAATGAGTGTTGTATGGAAGTTTTTTGCTAAAACTGAAAATGACTGTTTGACAGAATGCTCTTTATGCAAGCTGAAGCTAGGTTATGTTTTCATACCATCATTTTGGTTTTCAAATAAAATATTTTGTTAAAGGCCCTACTTTGTCATATTGTACACTGGGATGTTTGCCTGGTGAGTAGTTTTGGCCTAGGCCTATGGCAACTCTCTCTAATTAGAGCTTAGGTTAGGCCTAGTTCAAAATAATGTTGACATGTTCATTTAGGCCTAGGGCCAATTAGTGTTTACTTTGATCATGACAAATTATAAACTGACTTTGTTTTAAAGTTTAAAAATAGTCAAATTGTTGTTAGTTTAATTGATTTTGATATTCCTAAACTGTTTTTATATTCAAGGCCTAGACCTAACTTAAAAATTGTGGCTTAAAATTAATTACCTGTTTGTCTTTCTGTTTACTGCGCAAAAATCCGAATCCGAAAACTATCCGATCCGATCCTGTTACTATCCGATCCGAACCGATCCGAATCTTAACTATCCGAACCGAATCCGATCCGAAAAAAAATTTCACTATCCGCACACCTCTACATTTTATATTACAAAAAATACAGTTTCAATGAAGTTACAATGAATTAATTGTAACTGTAAAAAGTCATTGGATTAAAACATCTATAACAAAACATGGTTTTTAAAATTCTAAGAGAAAACTTACATTCAGCATTTATTGTTATTTTGTGTGTTTGTTAACTAGAATATTGTAAAATATCATTAACTAATAACTGTAATTATGTATTGCTAGGCACACACAGGAGTTATAATGATATTTTACAACATTCTATGACAAAATTATTTTATTTGGGTAAAAACATTTATTTACAAAAAAAAATAGATGCCAGAATTAAAAAATTAGAAAAAACATAGTCCGGATTGGCATCCAAACAATCACCCTCACTGAAGTCACTTTTTTTGCCTTATCAAAAAAAATGTGTATACCAAAATGTCTTTACTGTCGTGTGCCATCAATCATCGGATCAGGTCACTTAAAATTGGGTCACTTGTCCTTACACCACTTCTAGGACCACCGCTAGCCATTTTGTATCTCTAGGTGTTTAGTTTCTTATAAAATAGTAAACCAATACATTTCACTACAACTCAATAGCGAAACACACGGTATGTTTAACTGACCAATGGCACCTGATAAGCGAAACACACGGTAATCTGACCACCGTATTCATACAAAGCGTCTGGTTCATACAATGCCGTTATGCAAACTGAATGAATATGATGTTAAACAGCAGAGTAGGGTGGGGGAGGAAGGTAACAGAAGTGGCAGCTCTCAACGTCAAGAAGTTAAGCCACTATTACGGGGAAAAATCACGCATTGTTCAATTTGACCGATGTTTCATTATAGGTGTTTAATAACTTTTAAATGATTTAAGTCTTTAGGTATAAATGAAATATAAATTAAATTATATTTTGTCCACAGTTTAAAAAAAAAGTGCAACTGATTGCTTTAACAATTTTACTGATCAAGAAACCTGATCACCAATCTATTATTAGGAGGTCTCTTTACTTTTTTTTTCATAATGTTTTCTTTCATGTGTTGATTAACATTGTCTGTTGGGCCTCCCCAGGAGCTCTGTTCGCCTTTGAGATGTTGTGCCACATGCTGGGCCGACTGTTTGAGCCCTACATCGTCCACGTGTTGCCGCACCTGCTGTTGTGTTTCGGCGACGGCAGTCAGTACGTCCGCGACGCCACCGAAGACTGTGCCAAGGTAAGTGATCTCTCAGTAGCTTATAGGGCGCTCTAGAAGTGCTTGGCAAGCCTTTTGAAAGTAAAGCAAAAACTTGTGTAATTTATTTTCACAAGTTTTCATATTTTTCTACAACGTAAACAAATCCAGTAAACAATGGAATATATTACTGTATATTAGAGATAGTTTAGCAATCAAGTGTCGTTAATATGGGTACAATTTAATTTTACAAGGAAATATTCAACTAGAGGTGTGCGGATAGTGAAATTTGACTTCGGATCGGATTCGGATCGGATAGTTTAATTTCGGATCGGATTCGGATCGGATAGTAAGGGGTTCGGATCGGATTTTATTCGGATTCGGATACTCGCACGGACAGAGTAAACTGTTATATTACTCAGAATTAAAATACAAATTAATTAACAGTAAAATCCTAGCACTTTATTCCTAGGAATGCATAAAAAATGTTAATTTTATTTTTGTTTAATATAGAAATGTAGGCATATATTGATTTTTTTGTTTTGTTAGGCCTAAGTATTTGTTCAAAATTAGAATTATAATTTACATTTTGGACAAATACTTTACAATTATGTACACAGAATTTTATTGTGTTTTTAATGTGCATGTTTGGTGTTGTCCTTGAGTTGTATTAGGCCTAGATGTTAAGTATGATACCATTTCATATTTGTATGATTTTGTGTATTATAGGCCTATTATAATATATTATAGCCTATATAATATAGTTTCATATATTCTACTAGCTACAGTAGGTCTCATCCAAAATAAATTCACTACAAGGCTATCGGTATCAAACCGAGTTTTAACTTAAGGTAGGCCTATTGTTTAGCTCTAAAGTCGGTCAATCAATAGGCTACATTTGTAACTATTTGTTTTTGGTGAAAAAATCTTTTTCATTATTTTTTTACAAATTTGCTTAGAACCTAGATAAATTTCTCTCTCTCTCTTTCAGAATTAGGTAATTTCCACTCTCATTTTTTGTTTGAATACTACATTGATAGTAATATTTTGAGCAATAACTTAGGGTTATGACCAAAAAAGGTCTATTAACTTACATTCATTAGGCCTAGGCTATATGCAAGTTTTGATATCTTTGAGTCACTGTGACAACATTACTGTTCAACAGTAGCCTAGGCCTACACCTTCATGAAGGCTACAGTCTTGTTTGATGTTTAAAAGTAGATTGCTAAGCTTACTTCAATTCAATAATGCAGTTCAATAATGCAGTAACATGTAATACTTTTAACACTTTAGGTTTTAAACATACATCCCAATTTGTTTTAGGCCTATTACAATGAGCTCAGTTAAAATAAAAACTTTCCTATCTCAAAGAATTTATGAAGTGGAAGCAAGTCACAAGTTTCAATTCCAGTAATAATAAAACGACATTATTTTATTTTTATACAGAGAACATTTTCTGATGTCTTAGTTACCCTACCCTTACCTTTAGAACCAGCTTGCACAATAGGCATTCCGCCTGTTCATGGTTTTTCTCAAAAGATTTCCAAATCAAACTCTTTTTCTTTCTTGGCTCCATAGCTGAGTCGTTAACAACTAGCCTATCCGATTTTAGAAAATTAAGTTGATCACATTAAAAGTTCGTAAATTCAATTCAAATTTTATCTCGTACGCTGTCGGCTGTAGCAGTATTCCCAGACTTCAAAACATCGTACCACACGATAATAAATTATTGCACCATTGCACGCCACAAAAATGTCGTGTTCATCAATGTAATTAGTGATTGATGTCGGGAATGATTTGATTTTGTAATATTTTAGGCACGAAAAATCAATTATTTGCCAAAACTATCACTAATTATATTGAAAAATAACGGCAAATCTTTGGGAGGAAAATCAGTGTGACGTCGGAGAATGAGTAAAATAACTAAGTATCACAGTATTATCGTGTACTTGGAAACACTGTCGTCTACTGCGCAGGACAACAGAATCAAATAACCACAGACTAAAATTGTGACATTCGGTCAATTCTGGTGTTCCCCCATACCAGTTAATTCCAAATTGGTGGCTGTGGAGTGCTAGCGAGAGTTCACTAGCGCGCGTTGTGATTGGAATCGGAACCTAACTCTACAGCCAATCACGACCCCTGTTAGAATGAGTTGTTTTACTCCATCCGCTTGAGGCGCTAATGTATCAGATTTGTTTTGGCAACCATTGCCTTGAGTGCGCTATATCTTGGGGACACCCTAATACCTGGAGTGTCAATACTAGTGTTGATGACTGTCTTCAATTTTCAAGTTTTCGAAAGAGATGATAATAATTTATTGAGTCGTGTTTTAATCCAATATTGTATTCATACCTCGAACAAAAGCGATCGTCAATATCATTCCAAATGTAGTTTTTGGGGGGTTTAAAGGATTTTATGCTCATATATACTATCTATCCGAAAAAATCGGATATTTTTCGGATCGTATCCGACGCCTGTTGTACATTCGGATCGGATCGGATATCCGAATCCGATCCGAATCCGATCCGGTTTTCCGGATATCCGCACACCGCTATATTCAACTGTTAACTCAGTTAGAATATAGAATATAGTTATAAAGTAAAATATAGAAGTGACGTTAAAGTTAAAATAGCAAAGTTATGCAAACTTTGGATATATTTTAATGGTTTGATAAATTTGTTGCCCATCAATGTAAAATTGCCGTGAAACACAAATTAATTCTGTTACCCAAAATTATTTCAAATACATTTTTTTCCAATTGGTGTGTGATTCTGCCTCTGCTGTCATTAAAGAATTTTGAATTTGGAACCTGTAGTTGCTGAGACTAACCACATTGCACTGCTGACCAGGTTGTGATGGGCAAGCTGTCCGCCCACGGGGTCAAACTCGTGTTGCCCTCACTGCTGGCTGCACTGGAGGAAGACTCGTGGAGAACCAAAACTGGTGAGGTGGTGGTGATTTCTTACTTTCAATCCCAAAACTGATTGTACTGTGGTTCCACGATAACTCGTCACAAAATGGACTTAAACCTAGTAAATTTTTAAAATTTAAATATTATTAAATTATTCTGACTAATGTAATGAAGAGATAAAAATCTAAGATTCAGCTGTAATTGTGTGTTTGAAAAACTAACACAAACACAAATTCTCTGTGTGTTTTTGTTTCGTTTGTGTATTGACTACGTACAGAAAGTCTAAATATCACATTTTTATTAGTATTTTAGCATATCAGTGTTTCTATTTACCACATCAGTACATTTCAAGGTGAGTTAGCTGTGTCCTATCTTTTTCTAAAAGGTTGAGCCAAGTGCTTTTACTAAAACTAAGGGTGTACAATAACTTCTAAATTTAGATTAGTTAATACTTTCAATTGATATTTTCAAAAATCAAGCGAGTGTTTTTTGTCAATGCTACTGATATAAGATTCACAACCCAGGTAAATGTTTACCTGTGCTCGGACATAGCCTATCAACGTCTGTCTGTGCGCAGGTTCCGTTGAGCTGCTAGGAGCGATGGCGTTCTGTGCGCCCAAGCAGCTGTCCTCGTGTCTGCCCAGCATCGTGCCCAAGCTGATCGAGGTGCTCAGCGACTCCCACATCAAGGTACAGAAGGCCGGCGCGCAGGCGCTCAAACTCATCGGCTCCGTCATCAGGAACCCGGAGATCCAAGGTCAGCCGCGATGCAGCCAATATCTTTTTATAATTGAGGAGCAATTGAAACCAAAGGGAATTTGCTAGAAATATGATTGGAAAGTCGTTGACTCTAAAAGTCATTACTATGCTCAGGGATAGATCTTGTTAAAGGTTAACTTCTGTATAATGTCAATGAATTATTTTGACCAGCCCACAAGAAAACTGTTTCTTCACCACCACCCAAAATTAATTCAGTTTTTTAATGCCTTACTTGACATTATGATTCTTCAGTAGATTTTCCTTACTAATTGGGACCAGACCCTGTTTGAACTTTAGAATTTTCGGAAATAATTTCAAGGTATTGACTTGTTTACTCCTACTGTTTATACAAACAAAGCATATAGTGGAAGTCAGTGACGATTGGACTGCAGAAAGCGTATTTGTTTGCTATGGAATCACATTGAGTAGCGGAAATACGGAAGGAACAGTCTAAAATAGAGGTCTGCGGGTACCCGAAAATTCGGGTAACTCCGGGTATTAGCGTGAACCCGAGTGGTCGGGCGGGTTTGACACGTCTCGGTCTTTATTCGGGCGGGCTTTTATTTTAAGCCGGGTCGGGCGGGAACCTAATGCCCGAATTAAATCGGGTTGTAGGTACCCGACAGGACATTAAAAGCAAACCCGGGTTTTTTAAACTATTTTACAGCCAAAATTTGTGAATTACAACGTTCACGGATTAAATGGGCAACGTTCCACACACTATTTTAGACTAGTGGTCATAACTGCCAGTCATTATTACTGAGGTGGATGTGGATGAACTGGAAATACCTTAGCTTACTATTCGCGACACTCGCACATGAAAATGTGGCTTCTGAAAGAAGCTAGCGGTCTCTGGTGCCTAGAAACGTAAGCAATTTTGTTTTGTTGATAATTTGGTACGCCATACTTCATGTTCAATTTAAAACAAATAACATTTTGATCATGAAAGATCGTATTTTACGTAGGAACATTTGTATTCCTTTAGTACAATACTATTTTATGCCCAAAAAATAGTTTAAACAGCATTAAATCATTTGTTGCAAGCCTAGACACCAGTAGCGCTAGCATACTTTTCTCACTCTAACCTAAAGGAACTGCTCAGTGTCGTCGTCGTGTGACTCACACTCTTAGACTGAGGCGTAGCCAATACCGTCACCAACTGTACAAACCGAAATCAAGGTAGCAGTGGCATTGGTACTATCATTGACTTTACATACAAAGTCTTTGTTTGTAAAGTCAATGGTACTATTTACACGATAACCGGTAAATAGCAAGAGCAAAATCAAAAGTAAATAATCTCTACAGATTAGTGTTTACATTATTTTTACAATACAAAATTCATCAGTGTATATATCTTTACGAAATATAATCAATATAGTACTATTCGGTGTAATTGGTTTTATTGCCGAATTATTTCTCATTCCATCTTGCAAATTGTCAAAACATTTAAGATTTCTTGAGAACCAATGAAAACAATTTCTTGGATAATGTAACAGTTGGATATCCATAGTCAATGGTTGGATACTTCATAGACAGATTTCTTCATTCTCTATGTAGTTTTATAGTAACGGTACTCCATGTTTGTTGTATGGTATGGCGATGGCGCGATCCGTCGTCTGTATTGATGATTTGATAAATTATGTGGTTTTCCTCTCGTTCTTGTTTATTCAATTCACATTTGTGTTACTTAAGTGATGTTGAATTTTTTTCTGATATGAAAAATAAATATTAAAAAGCCACGGAATTGAGAGAATTCTAATGTCCGTGTATCCACTAACAGTCCTACTAGTGAAACCAAAGATTTGGGAAGTGTAAAATGTCGTGGATGGGCATTCATCTGCTATTTGGAATCACTCAAGCAAAGAAACAAATTTGCGGAAAGTAATCTAACAGAAATGAAATGCAATTATTTTAAGTCTGTTTTGAAAATATGATATGGCAATATTGATTGAAAGGCCAAGTTTGAGTATAATCACATAATCTTTTCATAATAAAATAACTTTGTGTATTATTAGGCCTACAGAAAAATAGGCTAGCCTACAGTATGATAATTCGCATCTAGGGTATTTTGACAGTTATAAAAGTGGTTTTTGTTTAGTTTGAACAGTGTACAATATCATTTGTATATTTGTCATGTTTGTTGAAAAAGTTAACATTTTGGGTAAAGTAACTTAGGACTAAAGGAACCCTTAGCTTGATAGGTTATTGGCTCGGGAGAATTTTTTAACTTTTTATACTAAAATAAAATACATTATAGTTTTTTAACTTTTGTTAGGCCTAGGCCTAACTTAGTAGGTGAAAGGTTTTTGCCTTGTATTTATTAATACTATACTTAAGCTTAGTAGGCACATCAACAATTATTTTAAAATGAAATTTAACTTAGGCCTAGACATTTATTTTACAAATAATAGCGAATCCGACCCGAAGTTTTATTCAACTTACAATACCCGAGCACTACCCGAGTTTTTTTTAACATACGTAGGCTACCCGAACCCGACCCGAGATTTTTTTAACCCACACACCCGAACCCGAAACCGACCCGAATTTTTCTTTAACTTATAATGTTCAAACCCGACCCGACCCGAAAATTGATGTTAATCTACTACCCGACCCGAAACCGACCCGACTTGAAAAATCGCTACCCGCAGACCTCTAGTCTAAAAGTTTACAATGATCAAAACACAAAATCGGCCGCAATAGTGACAGAATCGTGTGTAATAACTGAATTCTATGCAATTTCAACAATAAAGATTTTCCTAATTTTTTAGAAGAAAATTTTTATTTTTCTGTCAAAATTTGTTTTGATAAGTCAGATTCTTGGAATTTTGGGACCAATGTATTAGGATGCTGGGAATTGAGTGGAGAGTGCTTAATTATTTATTTGCAGATCAATAAAATTAAAAAAAAAAACTACGTGTCTCCAATGTGGCACCCCTGGTTGACGTATATTTAACTCCTCAACATCCTTCAATTTTACACATTCCTATTGTTCAGTGGCGAGGCGTGAGATTTTTCCTCGGTCATCGCATGCTTATTTTTAGAAACCCAATTTTTGTTTAATAGGGGCTGAGAGGAAATTTAAAATGAAGTTAAACCCCAGAAAATTATTTATAAATAGACTATAATTTATTCACAACGAGTATATCAAATCATGTAATGCGACTAAAATCATCTTCTAATGTTATTATTCACGTGATACTATTGTAAGGTTAATGATAAGACTGCGCGTCGTCTGCTGAACGACTGTCGTATTCCGGAATGCCGAAACTTCACGGATGCTGCCGAGAAGTCACGAGAGCTGCCGAATATTGCCGGACTCGCTCGATCTAGCGTGGTTGAGCGGGAGCCTAAACGCGTTGTGATTGGTTGCAGGTTTGGGGGAAGGGAGGGGAGGGAACTCTCTTTGATGGGTGCGGGGGGGGGGGTGGACGAGATACGCAGGATGTTAGCGCTTCCGCGCGAGCGCTAGTCGTTGGCGCTTGCTTAGCTTGATTGTGAACTGCGAGTTTGAAGCGGATTTGAACGTTACCACAGTGACGTTGACGAAATTTTCATTAATGGTTCATACAAACAAGGAATAAATTGTATGTTTATCATTGTTATTTACTGATATATTAAATTTATTAGGCCTAATTTGTCCTGGTCATCGCCGAATCCAGAGATGACCGCACGCTTCGCCACTGCTATTGTTGTAGATGACTGTAGTGTATGGGCTATAAGACGTTGGTGAGATATCTTACCGACATAATAATAAAGCTCTATATAGTGTTTTGAGGAATCGCTTCAACTTCTCTTCCCATTTAATTTCTAATCCAATATATATTTTTTTCCTTAAATATTTTAAATCTAAAAGAGCAACTCTTTCACAATCTCTAGAGTCATATACACAATATTCAAAATGTCTTTTAATAACCACAAACTGATTGCACCAGTGAACAGAGTATAATCCTCACTCACCATATCTGGTTGCAGCCATCGTCCCCGTGCTACTAGAGGCGCTCCAAGACCCGAGCCACAAGACGGCCACCTGTCTCCAGACTCTGTTGGACACCAAGTTTGTGCACTTCATTGACGCTCCGTCACTTGCGCTCATCATGCCCGTGGTGCAGCGAGCGTTCATGGACCGCAGCACAGAGACACGCAAGATGGCTGCCCAGATCATCGGAAACATGTACTCGCTAACGGACCAGAAGGATCTGACGCCGTACCTGCCCACCATCATTCCAGGGCTCAAGTCATCACTGCTGGACCCCGTGCCAGAGGTGTGTCGCAGTGTTTAGTCACGATAAGATAAATATATTGTGTAGCAAAGAAGTGAGCTCATATATCAAATTTTGTTTGATTACAGTAAACTCTCTCTTGCTGGACTATTAGAAGAAGTAAAGAATTTAACATAGCCTACCAAAGCTGATTTACTCCTGCTGTTCACTCAACCAAACCAAATGATATTGCCTTAAGAAGATGATAAAACCACGGAAGAATGAAACCTTGTAACATCAACATGATCTTCTGTGGTGATTAAAATGAAAAAAGAGATTGCCAACTCCCATGTCCAACAATAAAAAACAGTATCTTATATAAACATTACTTTTATTCCAGGTGCGCAGTGTGTCAGCGCGTGCCCTGGGCGCCATGGTCAGAGGGATGGGCGAGTCCAGTTTCGAAGACCTCCTGCCGTGGCTGATGCAGACACTTACGTCAGAGTCCAGTTCAGTGGACCGCTCGGGCGCAGCACAGGGCATCAGCGAAGTGGTGGGAGGTCTCGGTGTTGAGAAACTGCGCAAACTCATGCCTGGTGAGATATAGCTGGTTTACTTGAAAATTGTTGTTTTATGTAAAATTTGGAACAATTTCTTTAACTCAAAAGAATTGTTACTCTAAATTACAGCAGGCTATGTCATATTAGCCTCTCCACACCCACAACTTTTTTACCCCCTTATTTGATTAAATAATTAACAGTATATTTTTAGAAAAAGTTTTTGGTATTTCAATAATACTAAATCATATCCATGCTTATTTAATACGCCAAGGGGTTTTTGTGTAGAGAACTCCTACAATTTTCAACCGATTTTCAAATTTTTTGTGTCATTCGATAGGGCTTGGTCTTTAGCCATTTCTGCAAAAAACTGATGTGAATCGGACTGCAAATAAAGGATCCATCCACCATTGAAATCTCAAAATTTCCCTTTAAAATATCTATATTTTTTATCTATAAAAATCTATATTTTTCTTAATTTTATTTTTCTTACCATTCTTTATAAAAACGTTTAATATAATTTCATTCAAAAAAACTTTTATAAAATGTTTAATGGACTTTTTTTATATGTATATTGTTTAGTGATTTGATTTAATTTTTTTTTTGTTACAAGAAAATTTATACTTTATCCTTATCTCGTTGCATACTGCAAATATAAAAATTAGATATTTTAAATCTTTTCAACAAAAGGAGGTTCATTGTAACTTATACAAAAACCAGTAGAAATATTTTAAAAGAGAACCAGTTGATATTTAACATTAATTTGTCTTTATACGACATTCAGATAAAAGTTGTAATGTAACAAATAGGCCTAGCCTAATTTTGACATGAACATATTGTTTGTTTACCAAATATTGCATTACAAATAGGCCTAGCCTATGGGTTAATTTGATAATATTGTTAATTTACCCAATATAATATCACAATAGGCCTTAATACCTATGTCACATCAATTGTTTTTCATAAATGAAAATAATTGCCAAACGTAGCAGTAAAAGTAGGCCTAGCCTAGACAAATTTGGTCAGAGTTGTTAATAGATAGACTAGATTGGATTTCTGTGGTATGAACATTTTATTAGTTGAAAGTATGATGAGTTATTTGTTGTTAATAATTGTAAATATTAGCATAAGCAGTAATATTTAATTGTATATGGTTTGTAAATATTGTATTGTACTTACAATAGACGATAGGTTATGACAACATAAGAATTGTAATAATGAGTTGGTATATTTGTACGAATAGTTTAATAATTTCATTACAATATTTAAATAATATTAACAACTATAAGTTAAAATAATACATACAAGATAGTTAAGAACACACATAATTGTATTTTGATTAGCGTTTATTATTGATGTTGACATTAGTGCGTCGGCAGAATCGCCGTCAGATGTTGTAGCGCTGTCAGCTGTTTAGCTGCAACAATGACCGGGCCGGTGTCGCTATCCCCAGTCACGTGACACCCTGGCCGGCAACTCGGGTATATAAGGGGGCAGTGCAGCGGCAGCTCACTGGCATTGTTTCCGTCGCTGCGTGCACGTCTTCGGACTGTGCTGTGGCTGGCTCGTAGGGTTGTTAGGGGTCGCTGCGTGCACGTCTACGGACTGTGCTGTGGCTGGATAGCTTAGGGATGTTAGGCTAATAGATGCATTGTATGTTATTAGTAATTGATTATTGGTTAGTTGATTAGGAAGTAACTTATGGAGAAATATTTATTGAAAAACGTGTATTGTTTATTACAGAAACATTAAATAAAAGGTCAGTAACATTTTTAATCTGTCTTACTCTTTCATTTCTTTCATTAAGTTAATACAGTAAAATAATAAAAGGTTACTGTTCAAAACAATCTATTTCAAACATGTGTTTTCTTTTATAATGCACTATTAATTATCAGATGTTTTAAATGTTTTTTGTTTACTATCACAATTTTGAAAACAAGTGTTATTACTGTTAAAATACAATTTATTCTCAGTTTTCAATCTACAATTTTTATTTATTTCAATTAACTATTTTTTTCTCATTAGTACAAAACATTGGTCCTTCGAGCAAAGATTACTGCATCAGCTACTATGGTAACATTTAATTACTGATTACAATTTACTTGTGTAAGTGCAATATCACAATGACTAAGACCAACTTAAGTATCCTAATTTTCAATTCCTACAATTTACAATGAACTCATTTATATGTTAATTTTTTTTTACTCAAGAAAAGAACATTAAATAAATAATGGATGTTTAATCAATTTACAATAATTTCATTTGTTTATATCCTTTTGTCAACATGGCTATTTCTCAAAAACAATTGAAGGAGTATACCTCCCAACTAGATGCCCTTCTTTTTAAAAGAGACTCTATATTCAATCAAATTGATGCTCTATATAATACAAGTTTAACTTTGTCTGTTGATGAAACCAATTTAGAAGATTTTAAAGTAAGAATGGATCATCTTGAATCAAGTTACAGGAATTTCAATGAAACTAATTATGAAATAATCAAACTAACTTCTCTCACTGATGATGAAAACAAAATTGATTCCATAGCAAAGGCCAAATCCATGTCTATTGATTTGGATACTAGATATTTTCATTTATTAGCAGCTTTTAAACGATTTTGTCCTGTAGCAACCAAAGTGAATGTATCTAATGAATCAGTAAAACCGGTCAATGAAAGTTCTTCAGTTAAACTTCCTCGTATTGAATTACCAACTTTTGACGGTAAATTAAAAGATTGGCCCAGTTTCAAGGATTGTTTCACCTCTCTGATTCATGAAAATCATACACTTTCTCCTGTTCACAAATTTCAATACCTTTTATCATCAACAAAAGGAGAAGTGCATTCCTTAGTTAGAACTCTTCCATTGACAGAAAAGAATTATAGCATCATTTGGGAGAAACTTATTTCACGCTATGACAACAAAAGGATTCTAGCCTCTAACTATTTGGAAGAAATTCTTAATATTGACCCAATCACTTGTGAATCTGCATCCAAACTCAGGTCACTTACAGACTCTTTATCAGAAAATCTTCAAGCTTTGAACAAAATTGATTTTCCAGACAATCTAGGCAATTTTATCATCTTTCATTTAATGTGTAAGAAACTAGATAAACGATCCAGACAGATGTTTGAAGAAAAGTTTGCGCAACACGATTTCCCGACTCTCCAAAACTTGCAAGAGTTTTTGGATAACCATTGTAAAGCTATGGAAGCTTCTCAAGGTACCGACAGCAAACACAGTAAGTCACCAGGTTTAGTCAATAAATCTCCAACTAATGTTCCACAGGGAAAATATGTTTCAACTGCAAATAAATCTTTTCTATCTAGTACTACTAATGCAAATAATCAATCTAATTTTTGTATTTATTGCTCTCAACCACACATTGTGTTCAAATGTCCTACATTTTGTAGTTTGTCACCCACTCAAAGAAGAGAGTTTGTGAAATCTAAAGGGATTTGTTTTAATTGTCTAAGCAACTCTCACATGTTAAATAACTGTACCTCACACAAAACTTGTAGGAAGTGTGGAAAACGCCACCATACTTACCTTCATAATGACACTAAGCAATCCAAACAAGAAAATGAATGTAACTCAAACAAAGTTAGTTCAACTAATGATCAAGTAGTATCTAACAACAATTCCCAAGCAACCAATTCAACATCCTGTACTACTATTACAGGTGAAAATATTGAAAATCAATCTTTCACTTTGCTAGGAACAGTTAAGATGAATGTTCAAGATTTTTCAGGGCAATACCAGGTAATCAGAGGTCTTGTTGATCCTGGTTCGCAACTTTCATTCATAACTGAAAGTTGTGTTCGTAAGTTAAACCTACCTAGACAAAAATACAATCTCCCAATCATGGGTCTATCGCAAACACCTGTCACTAGTACTAAAGGTATTGTTCATTGTGTCTTGAAACCTGCTTATGAAAATCAACAATGTATTCATGCAAAGGCTGTAATTCTCGACAAAATAACATCTCCTCTACCTTCATGCATTTTACCATCTGAAATCAAACGACAATATCAACATCTCTTACTCGCTGACATTGATTTTGATAAACCAGGTCAAATTGACTTTCTTCTTGGCGCTGATTTGTATCCGTTGATTTTCGATGGTGGACGTATCAACACTTCTCCTGGTAATCCTACTCCATTTCATAGCATTTTTGGATGGGTTTTAATTGGAGAAATCTCTAATGCATTCAGTAAGACAGATGATGATTTCAACTCTCTAACTTCACATCTTTGTATTTCTGACAACACATCCAGTTTAGAGAAACAACTTAAACAATTTTGGGATTTAGAAGAACTTCCTAAAGTTAAACATGTTGATCCCAATGACCAGTTCTGTGAGGAACATTTTGTTAAAACACATACTCGCAATCCTAATGATGGAAAATACATTGTTAAGCTACCCTTATCCGAAGATCCTCCTGAACTAGGAAACTCATATGACAAAGCAATATCTCGATTTTCATCACTTGAAAGACGCCTCGAAACTAATCCTGCTCTTCGCACATGCTACAATGATTTCATGAATGAATATGAATTATTAGGACACATGAAACAAATCAACTCCCAAACAGAAACTGCTAAATATTTCATACCTCATCATGGAATTTTTAAAGATTCAGTTTCAACCAAGTTTCGAACCGTATTTGACGCTTCAGCACAATCTTCAAACAGAAAATCCCTAAACGATCTGCTTTTACCAGGCCCTAAACTTCAAAGAGACATAGTGGAAATCATATCCGGTTTTCGATTTCATGCTGTCGCATTTACTGCTGACATTGCAAAAATGTATCGGAAAATATGGGTTCACCCTGACCACCAGCCATATCAAGTAGTTTTATGGAGAGAATCACCAAACGTTCCAATCCGTCAATATGCCTTAACGACAGTCACATATGGAGTAACTAGTTCTCCTTTTTTAGCGATACGAACTATTCATCAACTTGTAAAGGATAAAGGAGGTAGTTTTCCTCTCGCCACAAACCCGATTATGGAAGACATGTATGTTGACGACCTTTTGACAGGAGCTCCATCAGTGGAGAAAGCTTTAGAATTAAAGGCTGAAGTTGTAGAACTTTTGAAAAAAGGAGGTTTTGAACTTAAGAAATGGAGCAGTAACTCAGAGGAGTTCTTGTCCACTATTTCATCTGAAGATCAAGTGTCCCCTTCTGCCTTTACAATTGATAAGACTTCCACAATCAAGATTCTCGGAGTGAAATGGTGTCCTACAACTGATACTTTCACATATCAAGTTCATCCTATCAAAACAATCCCTACAAAACGAAATATTTTATCGCATGTTGCTAGAATTTTTGACATTTTGGGTTGGATCACACCGGTTGTTATTTTTGCGAAGATTTTGATACAACGCCTTTGGTTACTAGGAATTGAATGGGATGAAAATGTTCCTGAAGATATTCAGCAGGAGTGGTTCAAATTTACATCTGAACTGCAAGCTCTCAATGAAATTAGGATCCCACGTTATGTACTGTCAAATGATTTCAAGGAGTTAACTCTTCATGGATTCTGTGACGCATCCATGAGAGCATTTGCGGCTGTTGTATATCTTAGAATAGTTCATTTGGATTCAACCACATCAATCCATCTATTTATGGCTAAATCTAGAGTGTCCCCGATTAAGACTGTTTCTCTTCCACGACTGGAGCTATGTGGTGTGACGTAATTCCGGAGAAGGGAAAAAATAACTAACGTCCCGGACGGCTTCCCAACTTCGGAAATACGTCACCGAAATAAATGCCACGGATAATCTCAGACGGAGCTAAAAATAATTCCAGGGGTCGATTAAATTAATTGCCGATTTGAAATAATTTTTAAGCGATGATAATTAGAATTTAGAAAATAAAATTAAAACGCGTAGGGCTCAGAACCCAACCGTAATTGAAAAAAAAATGATCAACTCGTAGCGTTGGGTGTGATCATCCTTGCTCTCGTAAAAGATTTTGAATTTACGTAAACTAAAGATTTAGAAGGTTTAATTAATTAATTATCGTTCGCGGTTAAATAATTCCGTAGGCCTCACCCAAATATAAGAATAATATACTTGAGTTACACTAGGCAGTCGCCAGAAGACGCAGGCATTAGTGTCTGTCTGAAGATGAAAATTAACAAACGATAATTTGGAGAAAATACGAATAACGTCTTTTGGGTGTTGGAAACTAAAATGATTAAACCAAGCTTAACTGAGAAACGTGATGAGAATGTAAATCTAACTTCGGTGGATGGCCGTTCCGGACAAACCGTGACAGGTTAACCGGTGAAGGATTAAATTAAAATAAACTATGAAGAAAACGAAATGAAATGGTATTATCGGTCTGGTAATTTAGAAAAACGTATTTTAATGAACGTGGAAAAGAAATAGAAACGAAAACTAATATTCTAACCGGATAGAACGTACCGGGGAGAAGGCGAAATAATGGCACGGAGCTCGTCGTACTACTCGTCTCGTAGTCGGTAGAAGAATAATCTTTCCACACGAGGTCAGAGCTTTCCTTCCCCCACCACGGTCGGAGGGATCAGCTGGTTAAAATGACGTCGAATTGAACTTCCGGCGTTTGACGAAAAAACCTGCCGGTACACCAGCTGACGCGAAGAAGAAGAAAAGTCCGAACGTCACTGACGTCTGTCGCCGGGTCTCAACAAACGCTCTTTGGGGTTATGTTTATGTTTTGGTCGTTAAAGTTGGTTCGGGTCTCTGCCGTTATTTACGTAGATTATGGTCGAAATAAAAGTCTTCCAGTGTATTTAATGAAGGTTATTTGATGTCAACAGTAATGGTGATCAATTATTGTGGAATCTGTGAAGTTCAATAAAATGTTGTTATGCCGGTCCTAGGGCTGGGCTGAGGAACGACATAGGCCTAACCTAGCCTATAGCCCAGCCTATCCTGTGTTCTCGTTTGTAAAATGTGATTTATTCTGGGGTGAGTATTGAGCGTTTGTTTACATAGACACGTTATTTACCCCTCCTAAAATATGACACCTTACACCCCCTACGAACTTCGGCAAAAAAAAGAGAAAAAAAAAAGTTCTCTTACGTCGGGGTTACGGTGCGAACGGCGTTCGTCATGAAGACGAAAAAGATAAAGCGGTCCACGTTTGGAAGAAAGTACGTCACGAGGACGCTGAAAGCCCACCAAGTCTACTTGTTACAGACAGAGAAAAACGAAACGAAAAACGTACTCCAATAAAAGAAAGAAATCTTCGAAAGAAAAGAAACAAAACGAAAGCCCATCTGGGAAGAGAAAACGAAAATAAACCTCTTCTAATCTGCAACCGTGCGTTGGTGGTAGGGCTTCAGGTCTTTGACGTGTACGACGTGTGTCGTCTGCGTCTGGACGTCTTTCACCTCGTAAAGGTTTACTCCGTGACGACCAGTCACTTCGCATGGGCCACCAAACTTGGGCGCTAGTTTGCCCACGATGGCGTCCGTTGCCGAAGAGAGTGTGTGCAGGCGGCGCAACACCCGATCTCCCTTCTTGTACGTCACCTCCCGACGTCGGAGGTTGTAGTACTTTGCCTGCTGATTGTAAGCGGTCTTGAGGTTCGTTTGTGCCTGCTCGTAGATCCGTCGAAATTCGTGTAGACGTTTCTGGTGAGTTTCTTCTTCCGAGGGTTCGTCACCCTCGGTCACCTGCTGCAGGGTAGGCCCAGAGATCGCGTTGGGCACCTTAAGTTCACGACCAAGGCACATCATCGCTGGCGTATACCCCGTAGAATCGTGGACGGCGGTGTTAATGGCAAATTGAAATTCACCAAGATGAAGATCCCACGACCTATGATTCTCCTTGACGAATTGGGAGATCATGGTCTTAACCACCCGGTTTGCACGTTCCACCGGGTTTGATTGTGGGCTGTACGGCGCCGTGTTAGTGAAGCGGATGTTCCAATCGGCAGCCAAGTTCCCAAAGAGGTTTGATACGAATTGAGTCCCGTTGTCAACGATGATCGATTCCGGGGCTCCGTAACGTAGTAGCACCTCTTTAGTTTTGGCGGTGACGTTCTTGGCCGTGGCGTTTCCGATTGGACACAGTTCAACCCACTTACTAAACATGTCCTGGATCACCAGCAGGAATCGATGACCTCTACCTGACCTGGGCAACGGGCCTACTAGGTCAGCAGATACGTAGTACCAGGGGCCTTTCGGGCTCCTGAAATACATCTTCCCTGCTGGTTTTTCCTGCGCTACTTTGTACTTCTGGCAGGTATCACAGGACCGCACGTAGCTTTTAACATCTCTTCGCCATCCAGGCCAGAAATATTCTTCTCCGATTCGACGAAGGGTCTTCTTAACACCGAGGTGTCCGGCTGTGGCGACGTCGTGGTTTTGTCGTAGCACCGCCTCTATCTGGTCCGGAGGTACACACATCTTCCAGAGGAGGTTATTGTCACCTCTTCTCCGGGACGAGCGATAAAGGCGGTTCGAGACGATCCGATAACGTTTGTGGCGGTTTGGGTGCGTGGTCACCGCCGCAAACAGGTGGTCGTACCACCCCGGACGCTCGGGGTCGTCAGCTGTGTCGTCCGTCGTCGCAGCTTCCGATTTCCCGTCGGGCGTATTTTCGATGGGAGTCGGCTTCCGGCTTGGGCGTTGGCCTCGTCGCTTTCGCGTCACGTTTGCAACTTCCAGAGTCGGAGAAGTTGAGTCAGCGTGGTCAGGGCGGTCACCGTAGTCAACGGACTGTCTTGAAAGAGCGTCCGCGACTCGGTTCAAAGTTCCCTTCCGATACCGGATCTCGAAGTCGTACTGCTGCAACTCCATCACCCACCGAGCCAATCGTCCGCTCGGCTCATGGAGTTTCATGAGCCATCTCAGCGCGACGTGGTCGGTTACCGCGATGAATTTGTAGCCTTCGAGGTACGGCTTGAACTTTCGAACCGCCCAAACCAACGCGAGGCACTCCTTCTCGGTCGTCGTGTAGTTCTTCTCCGGGTCCGTGAGCAAGCGACTGGCGTAAGCGATGACGACTTCCTTTCCATCTCTGTCCTGAGTTAGAGCGGCGCCTAAGCCCGTATTTGAGGCGTCGACCTGCAGTACGAAAGGTACAGAGAAGTCTGGGCAAGCCAAGATGGGAGTGGAAGCGAGGCGGCGTTTGAGCTCTTCGAACGACGCTTCCTGCTCCGATCCCCACCGCCACCGTGAGTTCTTCTTCAACAACTGTCTCAGCGGTGCGGTTACATCGGCGAACTTATCGACGAAGCGGCGATACCACGATGCGAGGCCGAGAAAACTCCGAAGCGTTTTGGCGTTAGAAGGGCGTGGAAACTCTTCGATGGCGCGCACCTTCTCGGGATCGGTCGAAATACCCTCGCTGTTCACGACGTGTCCGAGGTACTTAAGTTCCTTCTTGCAGAAGTTGCACTTCTCCGGGTTTAACCGTAGGCCCGCCTTTCGAAGGCGCTCGAAGACCACCCGGAGAGACTGCAAGTGCTCCTCAAACGTGGCAGATACAACAACGAGATCGTCGAGGTAGGCGAAGACCTTCGGCTCTAGCTCAGGTCCGATGACCTTATCGAGGAGCCTTTGGAAGGTCGCTCCGGCCGAGTGGAGGCCGAACGGCATCACTGTGAACTGGAAGAGTCCCAGTCCCAGGACTGTGAATGCCGTTATCGGTCGGCTCTCCTTCGCCAACGGAACTTGCCAATAGCCCTGTTTAAGGTCCAGGGTACTGATATATCGCGCCTGCCTCAGTTTCTCGAGAATCGCGTTGATTCTGGGCAGCGGATACGCGTCGGGGATAGAGCTATCGTTTACGCGGCGCATGTCGATGCAGAAACGATATTTGCCGTTGCTCTTCCTCGTCAGTACCACTGGCGAACTCCAGGGACTATCGGACGGTTCGATGATTCCGTCGCGGAGCATGGTCGCCACCTCCTCGTTGATGATCGCTTGCATCGCGGGGTTTCTTGGGTAATACCGCTGTTTAACGGGGACTGCGTTGTCTTTGAGCCGTATCGTGTGCTCCGCCAACGTCGTCTTCCCCTCAACAGCGTCAAACAGAGGTAGTTCGTTCCCCAAGAAAGTCGCAAGCTTCGTGTCTTCGTCGGCCGTCAAACAACTTAAAGCGTTTACGTCTCGGGCGTCGTCGTCAACTGTAGAAGCTTCGTCGTCGGATATCGGAGTTTCGTCTTCGAGTAACGGGTCGTAGTCCAGCACAGGTGTTTCGTCGTCAAGCGTCGGGGCGTCGTTGTCGTTAAGGTGTACTCGTATGAGGTTGAGATCCGTGATGCACCTCATACCGAGTACTACCTCCGTCGTCAATCCGGGGACGAATATGGCGTCGAGGGTATAACGTCGGCCGTTCACCTCACAGTCAACTCGATAGGAGTCGGCGACTCGGCAACTAGAGCCATCGGCCATACGCAGCTCCACCCTCTTTACGTTGGGGTTTATGCCGCTGCTGCGGAGGTGCTCTTCTGCCCGAGGTCCTATCAGGTTGACCACGGAGCCGGTGTCGACAAGGGCCCGAAACGTCTCGCCCTCGATCGTGACGTCGGCAAAGGGTCGAGTGTCGCTGGGGTTTTCCCCGGTGCCGACGGTGCCGGTGAACGCCTTCACGGCCTCGAGCCATTTTCCCCACTCCTCGGAGGTCGTGCGTCGTTTCGGGACGGGCTCAGGGGACCTCCGGGCGACTGAGTCCGGTTTCCGTTTCCCGACCGACAACGGCATCGGCGGGTCGAGATGCCTTCCCGCTTGCACCAAAAGCACTTTAGTACTTTTGGTTTTTCGCACTCGCGGAACATATGACCTGTTTCATCGCAGTTCCAACAGACCGGAACGTCGCGGTCTGGAGTCCTCAACCGGGCCCCAGATGGGCTGGGTGATCTGGCGCGCCGGGTGTACTCTGTCTTCACCGGTCGGTCGTGACGGGAGGGTGACGTGCCTCGGGGCGAGTTGTCGCGGAAAGTCACCCGTGACTGGCGTCGGTCACCCGAGGTTTCTCTTGGTTTGGAGTGAACCTCGGGTTTGGCGACGCTACCAAGCGTGTCTTGGCCCACGCCCGCGCTGTCGTAGGCCTTGTCGGACTTGCGTTTGTGGACGTAGGCCGTTTCCGTCACCAGCGCGAGAGAAGGCGACGGCGGCGGACGAAAACTTTGACGGCTTCGCAGGTACAACTCGTAATCCTCGGCCCGCTCCATCAATCCTTCCAGAGTGCTAAAGTCACCACGACGTACCATGACCTTATATTCCGGGCGCATGTTACAGTAGACGAGATCAAGTTTCGCTTGTTCCGAGAACGTGCCGCTCCGGCGGATCAGGGTTGAAATCGCCGTGACATAGTTTCGAATGGATTCGTTCTCACCCTGAGTCCGCTTACGAATTTCGTGGTCCAAATCGTGCCGATATCCCGGTGGCAGGAATTGGGCCTCGAAGCTTCGTTTGAAGTCGGCGAACGAGTGCCACTGGTCCTTGGTGTTGCGGTACCAGAGAAGTGCCATCCCTTGCAACAGCTCCGGCATCACCCTCAAAGTTTCGTCTGGAGAGATCGAGTAGGCGGTGGTCAGCTCCTCTAACCTCTCCAGAAAGGAAACGGCGTCCTTCCTCCCGTCGAACCGCAAGTTCCACTTGCGAACCAAGTTGCACAGTTTCGGAAAGTCGTATGCAACTTTGGTTCCACCCTGAACGTGAGGGTTGAGTGCAGTGGAAACCGTTGGAGGGAAGCGAGGGTCGTAGTAGTGCGATGGCGGATGGGTCGGAAGGAAAGGCGGACCGTATCCCGGAACGAAGTGTCGGGGTGGCTCGTCGCGTGTCGTGACTGTTGGCCTCGGCAGGCCCGCGTAGGGCGTCGGCTCGCGGAACCGTTCGCTGTACGTAACATCGGGCGCGAGTGTAGGACGTGCTGCCGTACGCGGTGGGTCTAAATGGAAGTCTGGGTTACGTGATAGCGAATCACCCGAGACTGCCTTTATCCTTGTAATCGATACCAGAGTCCGACGAACAGCTTCCGAATCCGCGTTCGGCGAAAGGCCTAATATCTCCCTGACGCTGGCGAGTTCATGCATTATCGGCGCGGGAGGTACTAGCCATTGGGCCGCGGTAGTCGGTGGTGGCAAACTCGCAGCTTGTTTAGATAAATTCCCGTGCCGGTCCTCATCGTCGTGACCCGGTGGATGGGCCACGAAGGCCGGTATCTGCGCACCCGAAGTTGGAGCTATCGATGGCAGCGAGCCGGTAGCTCCAAATGGGTTTTTCCAAAAATCGCAGAACCGTTTCCGCAACTCGGCCACGGTGCCTTCCGTGTCTAGATTAAATTTTGCCATTTCCGCGATCAATTGAGTTTGATTCAACTCGTGGATCCACCCGACACGAGAATCTTCCAGTGGGGACTTGTCTGTCCTGCCCGGTGGCAATTGTACTTGAGCCGTTGTCGTAACCGCCGTCGTCCCATGCACCAAGACAGACGACGTCGCTGTCTCGGTTGTCGGGACCGTCGTCGTCGTAGGGGTCGTTTTCGCAGTTTTGTCGGGGTTCTTACTACCGGTGTTGTCGCGCTCGATGACGTTGAACGCCAACAAAAGTTTGAAGGGTCGTAGAAATAATTCCAAATTCTTCATGATATTTCGGATGAAAGGTTTTTAGTTTTAAAAATAGGGCAACTAAAGTCCCTGTTCGGGCGCCAAAAATGTGACGTAATTCCGGAGAAGGGAAAAAATAACTAACGTCCCGGACGGCTTCCCAACTTCGGAAATACGTCACCGAAATAAATGCCACGGATAATCTCAGACGGAGCTAAAAATAATTCCAGGGGTCGATTAAATTAATTGCCGATTTGAAATAATTTTTAAGCGATGATAATTAGAATTTAGAAAATAAAATTAAAACGCGTAGGGCTCAGAACCCAACCGTAATTGAAAAAAAAATGATCAACTCGTAGCGTTGGGTGTGATCATCCTTGCCCTCGTAAAAGATTTTGAATTTACGTAAACTAAAGATTTAGAAGGTTTAATTAATTAATTATCGTTCGCGGTTAAATAATTCCGTAGGCCTCACCCAAATATAAGAATAATATACTTGAGTTACACTAGGCAGTCGCCAGAAGACGCAGGCATTAGTGTCTGTCTGAAGATGAAAATTAACAAACGATAATTTGGAGAAAATACGAATAACGTCTTTTGGGTGTTGGAAACTAAAATGATTAAACCAAGCTTAACTGAGAAACGTGATGAGAATGTAAATCTAACTTCGGTGGATGGCCGTTCCGGACAAACCGTGACAGGTTAACCGGTGAAGGATTAAATTAAAATAAACTATGAAGAAAACGAAATGAAATGGTATTATCGGTCTGGTAATTTAGAAAAACGTATTTTAATGAACGTGGAAAAGAAATAGAAACGAAAACTAATATTCTAACCGGATAGAACGTACCGGGGAGAAGGCGAAATAATGGCACGGAGCTCGTCGTACTACTCGTCTCGTAGTCGGTAGAAGAATAATCTTTCCACACGAGGTCAGAGCTTTCCTTCCCCCACCACGGTCGGAGGGATCAGCTGGTTAAAATGACGTCGAATTGAACTTCCGGCGTTTGACGAAAAAACCTGCCGGTACACCAGCTGACGCGAAGAAGAAGAAAAGTCCGAACGTCACTGACGTCTGTCGCCGGGTCTCAACAAACGCTCTTTGGGGTTATGTTTATGTTTTGGTCGTTAAAGTTGGTTCGGGTCTCTGCCGTTATTTACGTAGATTATGGTCGAAATAAAAGTCTTCCAGTGTATTTAATGAAGGTTATTTGATGTCAACAGTAATGGTGATCAATTATTGTGGAATCTGTGAAGTTCAATAAAATGTTGTTATGCCGGTCCTAGGGCTGGGCTGAGGAACGACATAGGCCTAACCTAGCCTATAGCCCAGCCTATCCTGTGTTCTCGTTTGTAAAATGTGATTTATTCTGGGGTGAGTATTGAGCGTTTGTTTACATAGACACGTTATTTACCCCTCCTAAAATATGACACCTTACAGTGGAGCTGTTCTTCTTGCTAAACTACTAGAATATTGTAAGACAATCATAACACATAAATTGAACTTTATTCCCAAAACTTACGCTTGGTCTGATTCAACAATTGCCTTAAGTTGGATACGAACCTCACCTCACCTTCTTAAAACTTTTATTGCAAACAGAGTTTCCCTGATACAAGATAAAACTACTCCATCAGATTGGTTATATGTACCTACTGAAAGCAACCCAGCCGACTGTGCATCCCGAGGTCTATACCCACGTCAACTGATTGCACACTCACTTTGGTGGTCTGCCCCTGAATGGCTCTACAAATCAACTGAACATTGGCTTAAACAACCTCAAGACTATGTCCCTCTAGATAATTTGCCTGAAGTCCAAGAAAAGAAAGTTGCAAGTAACATGACTCATGTTGCACTAATAGATTTTTCAATTATGGAACGCTTTTCTTCATTCAACCGACTTAAACGAGTAACTGCATTGTGTTTTAGATTTATCAACAATTGTAGGTCCCAAGATAATAAAGTTACAACCCCTCTAAATGCACAAGAACTAAATTCTGCTCTTTTATTCTGGATCAAACAAACGCAAGAACATTTTTTCTCTACAAGTATAATGGATTTAAAGGCTAAAAGACAGCTGGTCGGACCTCTTTCAAAACTCGATCCATTTATCGATTCCTCAGGAGTTTTACGTGTTGGAGGACGTTTGCAAAACTCTGATTTGTCCTATGAATCAAAACATCCAGTGATATTACCTAAACAAGGCCATTTAACCAATCTTATTGTCGATCACTACCACCAAACCTACCTGCATGTAGGCCCTCGTACTCTACAATCAATCATTTGTAGAAAGTTCTGGATTATTTCAAGTAGGAATGCCATCAGGAAACGAATACATCAGTGTGTACGATGTAGAAGATTAAAACCCACTTCAACCCAACCAATGATGGCACCTCTTCCCACAGCAAGACTTCAAGGAAAACGGGCATTCATTCAAGTAGGAATTGACTTTGGAGGTCCATTTTCCACAAAAACACATCTAGGCAAAAAACCACTCATACTAAAATCCTATCTATGCTTGTTTGTATGTTTTACCACAAAAGCAGTGCATTTAGAAGTTGTTTCAAGTCTATCTACAGCAGATTTTTTAGCAGCACTCAAACGATTCATTGCAAGAAGAGGCTTATGTTCTGACATATACAGTGACAATGCCACCAATTTTGTCGGTGCCAACAACCATTTGAAGAAAGAAGTGTCAAAATTTCTGAAAGAAAATTCAGAAGAAATTCAGAAATTTTGTGTTTTAAAAGAGATTAACTGGCATTTCATACCATCCTCTGCGCTCCACTTTGGAGGCTTATGGGAGGCAGGCATAAAGTCAACTAAGTTCCATTTGAAAAGAATTGTTGGTGACCATATTTTGACTTTCGAAGAGTTATCTACATTATTCTGTCAAATAGAGTCAGTTTTAAACTTTTTTATTTATTTCAATTAACTATTTTTTTCTCATTAGTACAAAACAGTTACATTGTCCAAATCATTTTCTAGGCTTTCCTCAATTTTCAATTAAACATATTCACTTCACACGAACATTACACTTTACACGGCTGCGTGTCACGTCTTCGGACTGTGCTGTGGACCGAACTCTAACACCTACACTTTACACGGCTGCGTGTCACGTCTTCGGACTGTGCTGTAGACCGAACTCTAACACCTACACTTTACACGGCTGCGTGTCACGTCTTCGGACTGTGCTGTGGACCGAACATTTACATCTACACTTTACACGGCTGCGTGTCACGTCTTCGGACTGTGCTGTGGACCGAACATTAACACCTACACTTTACACGGCTGCGTGTCACGTCTTCGGACTGTGCTGTGGACCGAACACTAACATCTACACTTTACACGGCTGCGTGTCACGTCTTCGGACTGTGCTGTGGACCGAACATTAACATCTACACTTTACACGGCTGCATGTCACGTCTTCGGACTGTGCTGTGGACCGAATACTAACACCTACATTCTACACGACTGCGTGCCACGTCCTTGGACTGTGCTGTGGTCTAACACTTACAAAAACACTAATCACACAAATTTCCTTTCATTTATTGGATCAGCCTTGGCAAAGAACCGCCCTTGAGATCTCATTGCTCAGAGTTTTAAGAGCTAGTTTGAGGCATCACAAGTGAATAGACATAAAATATACAAAAAAAAACCTCTTATGTATCTTTATATTTGGCGCCCAACGTGGGGCAGTCACAGATAGTTTGCGTAGATAAATATAAATAAATAACTATAGAACAATAAACCCTCTTAGGTATCTTTACAAAGTCAAAACGAATATTTCCCGATAGCGTTGAGAAGAGCAATCCCGTCCCGATCCCGTCCCGAAATTGGACGGGAAATAAAAATTCCCGTCCCGTCCTGTCCCGAACTAAAAATCCATTCCCGTCCATCCCTATTATAAATTGAACAAAATGTATACATTCTGGGCTTTAACCATACAGTTTCATGTTAATTTCAATGTGATTTAACCAACTTTGCAACTCTGGACAATCCGGTTTTTGAAACATTACATGTTGCCTTCTGCACATCATGTTGCCTTTCAATAGCTCAGTGCAGTGATAACTGTCCTAAGGTATATTAGTTCACTGTCCAAAGTTAAGTTGGTTTGCAAAGGATTTAGCCGTACCACAAAATGTTCTCACAGTAAAGATAGTTACATAGTTCAACACGTTTTAGCATGGAGAGGCCATGCTATTCTAAGAGTTTCTATCAAGCAACTTTCAGTCCCCTAGTTATTACGCTATAAACCGATCTAAAATCTCTGATCGACTTTCTTCTTACTTCATCATAAAATTTACGCATCTCGCCATTGTTTCTGTATCAGTTTGTTCACATCAGCCCAAACCCTTAAACTTGCTCATAACACTACTCCCGTTGTTGGATGAATGTAAACAATGTTTTGTGTTCCATGTTGTAGACATCATCAGCACCGCCGAGAGGACGGACATCGCGCCTCATGTCAAGGACGGCTACATCATGATGTTCATTTACATGCCCGTGGTCTTCACTAACGAGTTCACACCTTACATCGGCCAGATCATCACTCCCATCCTCAAGGTATTTGTTTCATCTATCTTTCATAACTTCTTGGTGGATTTGATAGTGAACAGGTCAATAAATTAATCCTCACTGGCTTGAGAATGCTCTTTTGCTTTTGGCCTTCATTTCACTTTGCGAATATAAGTTTTATACAAAGAAGATTTAGTCAACTGAAAGCAAAGGGCACTTAAGAGCCAAAATTTTTCACCATTCCTCTCCTTCTATACCATCGTTTCAACTTTGGCTGCCTTTGCTGATTAGATAACCTGTAATAGAAATATTTCTTATTTCACAGGGTTTGTAACACGTTATTTTTTAATTTGTTTTTTTTGCTCTTGGTTATTTTTTGTTATAATTTTTTTTTTTTTGGAATTTGGTTATTTTTTGGGGATTTTGGTTATTTTTTTGGGCAATTAAGTTTTTATCGATCAATTTGGATAAAGCTCGTAAAAACTAAATAAATGTTTTAAAAAGGAAAAAAATAGAATAAATTAAGAAAGGGACCAAGGAGGATCTTTTTCTATTTTAAAATTTTTTTTATTATTATTATTATTGCTTTAGTAGATGATCTCTTACCTAGTTAAAAATCATCCTACGTTATTTTTATCGTCTACATATTTTTAATATCCCGATAAAACGCTTAATTTTGGAATTTCTGGCGACATTTTGGGTTTATTCAAGGTTATTTTTTAAATTTTTATTGACCTCAAGAACTGTTACAAGCCCTGATTTCATTTAACTGAAGTGAAAGTACCAGTGATCTGACCAAGTAGTGGCACTTGGAGCATTGTAAATGTCATTTTGACCCAATGGAAAAGTTGTAAGAATGATTGTTTGCCAGGCGCTGGCAGATGAAAACGAGTACGTGCGAGACACAGCGCTGAAGGCCGGCCAGAGGATCGTCAACCTGTACGCGGACTCGGCCATCATGCTGCTGCTGCCCGAACTGGAGAAGGGGCTGTTCGACGACAACTGGCGGATTAGATACAGGTGGGGTTGCTAGCAAACTATGAGATATGCAAACATCAAATTACAATTTAAATAATTCGTTTTAGAGGCCTAAAATGATAAGATATTTCTGTTATCTAACAAGAACTCTTAAGAATTTTATGATACATCTGATTACAATTGTAAACAAAATTGTCTTTAAAAAAATCTTTAGGCTGAGCACTATTATTGCCCCGGCCTTTATTTCTGCCCAAGGGTGTAAAGGATTAAAATTAGATGTAGGATTGATAGTCCAATGGGAACTTTATATTGACGTTATTAACAAAAATTACAATATGGATGTGTGATGCAGCAATTTTTTTTCTGTTCAATATGATTAAAAGATTTTTTTTGATAAATGTAATTCAATTGGATGAATATTATAAATTTTTACAGGATACTATACAGTTAAATAATACTCACGATCTACCATTCATCGTTAACGGTCTTCTGAGAAAATGGCGTGAATAACCATGTTAACTTGGGTCTTCTTGAGGATCTAAAAATTGGATGCATCAATGTATTAGGATTTTGATGTATGTTTAATCGAATTGTGATTTGATGCATGTTGAATCAAATTTGATTTGACATATAAAATACAATTGTGATTCAATTATTGGTCTCATAAACATGTTGATGAGAGCACGTATGAGGAAAGGGCTGTAGCCTTGAAGGCTCATGGTGTAGTCTGTCAAAATATAATAAAATAGACTCGACAAAGTTTTGGGAAATACACTGGGAGGTTTCTAGCCATACACTAGAACTTAAGCATATTATTGATAAGTCGACAGTTTATGTGGTATTAGATTGTTGATAAGTCAGGTACACCCTATGGTCCGTAAGTCGACTCCCTAATTGATTGGACTAGAAAATCTGGATCATGAAATATTTCAACTAATGATCGTAATCCCAATATGAGGTCCAGTATCCCTATTTTGAGGTAGGCCTAAAGCGATCCCAAATCCAGTGATTAAGAAAACGGTCTAGAATTGAATTCATAGTTGATTACACCCTCATTCTCCTATCTGTTAATAATCTGTGTCCTACTTTTACTCCCCTTTTAGAAACCTTTCCTAAAAAAATGAAAATTCAAAAATAACATGTGCATGTAGTTACTTCTCAGTAGGGATGATGTAGAGGGCGTCACAGTTTTTGACAATGAAATGATCAATAATTATAGCCCCACAGCAAAGTTTTTAGGAATTCATGTAGACCGTTTTTTAATTGGAAACCCACATCCACCTCACTATTAAAAAACTAAATTCAGTATGTTTTCAGATGATGGTTTTAAGAAATGTCGTTGACTTAAATACTAGACTGATTGTTTACCATGCATTATTTTCATCAATTTTACTTTACGGAATAGAGCTTTGGGGCATTACTTCTGAAGATAAACAACTTTTTAAACAACAACAAAAAAAAAATTCTAAGATTATTGACTTTCAAACCATTCCAAAACAATCTTTGACTTTGACTCTCTTCCCTAACAGCTGAAGAACTGGTTGAGTTTTATCTACCGCTCAAGTATAAGATTGTGACGGTTGTCATTTCTGTTTGCCAGTTCCGTGCAGTTGCTGGGAGATTTGCTGTATCGCATATCCGGAGTCTCTGGAAAGATGAGCACAGAAACGGCCAACGAGGACGACAACTTTGGAACTGAACAATCTCACAAGGTACTTTTAGTTTAATTCTGTAATTTGAGCTTTTGCTTTGTTTTGTAAGCAAAACTTTAATTTGCTTCATGAAGAATATTTATTTTAAATTCCAGGGTAGTTATGTCAACTGCAGCACTTGTGGTTTTGACCAATTTTTTAAAGAGTTCTTTGACATATTAAATTCTGTTTACCAAATGGATTAAAGTATCTTGGAATTACAAGTATTATGATTCATTAGAAGAAATACTTAGATTAGTTGAAAAACTATTACAAAAGTTAAAAATTAAAATACATATTTACAAATAGAGTAAACGTTCTCTGGACTGGCCACCTTTTCACTGGACTACGCTTTAACCAGTGTACTCTGACATCAACTTGAATCAAGTAAATCAATTTCCTTTTGACCAACTATATTTTTAACATAGCATCACATTATATGGCCATGTGTTTTTCCAAAATGGGCAACAGAAACTTACGCACCTGCTTTAAAATCAAGGTCACATATTAGGCCTGTTTCAACCTTCTAACCTTATTTGAGACATTTAGGGCTGTACTTTAACGAGGCTAAAAATAAGTCAGTTTATCCAACCAATCCATTATCCAGCCGCGTTCTGGTCCCGTGGTGGTAGGTGAAGAGATAGATTGCTTTACTTCTTCTACAATTACGCTGATCTAACAGATAAGGCAATTAATGTATATTGGCCATTCTAATCATTATTAGGTCTAGATGAGAATAAGAATGTTCTCCTTTCCTAGGCATGGTGATGACTGAATAATTATTAAAATTGATTGCCTTACATTTAATCTTTTAGACATGTTTACCTTTGTTACATATTTACTTTATCAGTAGAGGTATTTCTGGATGATGCTAGACTTTTCCTTCTAGATATCGATTTGATCAATAACCAACTTTTATTATCAGGAAGTGTCATAAGTAGTAGCATCAGTTGTACCAACAGACAATTGTGGCTGCTCACAGGCCATCATAGAGGCGCTGGGAGCGGAGCGGCGCAACCGAGTGTTGGCAGGCCTGTACATGGGCCGCAGTGATGTCAGCTTGATGGTGCGCCAGGCGGCGCTCCACGTGTGGAAGGTGGTGGTGACCAACACGCCTCGCACGCTGCGTGAGATACTGCCCACGCTGTTCGGACTGCTGCTCGGCTGTCTGGCGTCCACTAGTTACGACAAGCGGCAGGTTTGTTTAAACTGTGTGGTTTCAACAGTCAATAATTACTAGGGGAACGCTTTTTTGTTCGGGACGGGACAAGAATTTTTTTTCCTGTCCACATTTGGGGTAGGATCGCTCGTCTTGAAGCTATCGGGAAATATTCTTTTAGACTTGTATCTAAGTGTTGTAAAAAGTCAAATGAATGTTAAATATCAACTGGTTCTCCTTCCAACTTGTTCGATTGTTTTTTGTATAAGTTACCATAAATGTCCTTTTGTTGAACAAATTAAAAATGTATAATTTTAGTATATAAAGATCAGGGAAAGTATAAATTTTTTGTAATTAAATAAATTTAAGTCGATTCACTAAACAATATACACACAGAGGAAAAGATGTTATCCATGACTAATTTTAACAAGTTTCATTTAATTAAATATTAAACATTTGGTATGAAGAATGAAAATAAACGTTGTAAGGTACCGGTGCATAAAAAATATAGATTAAAACAAATGGAAAAATAGTAAAGAAAAAAAAATTTTATTACATTATTAAGGCCTGCTCGAATAAAAAAGAAAAAAAAACAATAAATTGAAATTAGAATAAATATTAACACTCAGGAATGAAGTTTTTCAACAAATCAATGCCATCTGTAACCCCAAGATATGTTTTGCCTATTTTTTTATATTTATGAATTTTACTGAGACAGGTTCTTACTTAGAGATTACATTAAAAGTTGAACTGTGCCATTATAAACTATTAGATCTTAACTATTTTTTGTTAATCAGAAAAAATTAAGTAGTGTATGATGAAAAAATTGATAAAAAAATTAAATTTAAGTTATAAACCTTAAAATCTAATAAATGTATAAAAATATATTTAATGGGGTTTGAAGTTTTTTTTTTAAATTATATTAAATTATAAATAAATACATAAATAAATAATATGATTTTAACATTATTAAACAGCAATTGTATTAAAGATTAATTTAATTAATAATACTTTTCTACTTTGTTCTTGAACAGAAAGTTGAATTGACAACTTTGGTTGACATTTTATTTAATTTGTGAGAATTAGACGAATCAAATGAGCCATCACCTAGTTTTCTATGACAATTTTTTCAGAAAGTAGCAATAACACTATCCAGCAATAGACTAGTAGCAAAAAACACCCCTCTTGAATAAATTAGTCGAACAATAGATAAGCAAAACAATAGTGTTTTTGTCTTTTCTTCGTTAGCTGTTCCTGTCCTGATAAATTCCCGAGTAAAAAAATCTCGCCCGATAATCAGGACAATTTTGCTCCCGAAAATTTTCCCGAAATTTCGGGACCCGACCATCCCTAATAACTACTCAATTAACACAATTGAGTTAAGCTTTATTGACAATGATCAATATAGAAATAGACAATGTCGGAATTGATAGATGCATGCCGGACAGGTTAACAAAAACTTGTATATTTATTGTGTTTTTTATGTACTATAAAAGGATGCCTTCATTTTCTAAGGTAAGCCTGCTTATCCTGTCCATCACTAATAATCCTTACTACCTAGGCATTTAGCCTCATCCAAAAACTAATCATAAAATTTCTTAAGTGAAGGATAGATCTTTTTTTTTGCCTGCTCAGTCAAGTGGCTGTTCTGGGAAATACCTGAATACTGTTTGCAATGTTACACAACCATTTTGAGAGCTAGAGAAACAATATCCAATTGTAAAACACTGTGGCCAAAGAAACGATGCTGCACTTCAGCACGTGTGAGACCCAAAACTCAGGTAGATGATGGCGAGGGAGGGGATTTTTCTGTGTAAAGTAAGCCTAGATGCTTTACACTGTCTACATTTTTAGCCTGTGCGCCCAACAGTTGGCTGCCGTAAGAGGTGTCAGTATCGGGGATCTCAGGGGGAAAAACGATCAAACAGTGATTCTCCTTCTCCCATTTAGTGCCATTATTTAAAGTGCAATACAAGTGAGAGATTGTTTAAATAGAAGATAGACTTGGGCTATTAGATTTGCCTATGGAGTTTTTATATTTTCAATCCATACTAAACTGTAATGTTCTAAAGTTGATCAACTTTGAATTTTGTGACAAAAAGTTATTGCTATATACTACAGTGTTAAAAATAACACAAGAAAAAAATGGAATTAACAAGAACTTAGGAGATATAAAAATAAAAAAACACTTGTTAACATACTGATTATTTATTGATACAAGAATTAGACTTACAGTAGCCTCGCTATTCTCTTCTACACTATTTTGAAACTAAGCTCATTCCATACAAATTTTCTAAAAATATTCTACTTCATTTTGATTTGAAACCGGAAATATTAGGATAATCTTATTTGTGTTGATAAAAACTTTCACTTATTTAAATAACTTTTTCAATTTAACAATTCTAAGTAGCCTAACTATTACATGAAAGCCTAAAAAGGCATAATTTAAGTAGGCCAAACTGATTCTTCCATGTAAGTAAATTCACTCAAATATATTTGCCGGCTGTTTAATATTTAGGTATTCATTTAACATTAAGGACTAACATAAAATTGTAGTTACTTGGTAAAGCGACACAATTCGGCATAACAAAGGTTTTGTTTTAAAGAAATAAGTTTTTCAATGAATAAAAAAGTTCACAAAACATATAAATATATTTTATTTATTTATTTTTTTTTTAAGTAAATACTCACCGATAAATATGTGTAAGCCGTGTGAATTGAAATTAAAAGTAAGCCAAGTGAGTGAATAGAATGATATGTTAGGGATGATGTCCACTTTTATAACAACATTCATTATTGTTCCAAGACACACGTTACTTTAACTAATTTGTAACAAGCTATGGACCTGTTTTTGAGTCATTTAGGTTGCATGTAATCCAGTAAGAAATATTATTCTTTGGTAGAACTTAATGAGGTTTTGGTATGCAGTTACATCCCTTTAAATGTTTATCTAATTTATATACCTCTTAAATTAAAAGGTCTAACTAAACCTTTAAACATACTGTTATTGCTACAAACATCTTGTACAAAGTCCTGAAATCCGTCATCAAACTCATTTCTATCTTGCCTCGCTAATATTTCACGATAAAGCTCAATTTAATAGGTGTAGTAAAGGTCATTGATTGTGTCTCTGAAGTTCTTCTCATCGGAATCGTCAAGAAACTGCTGTGGTGTGCGATCGAGGCTGCTAAGCCCACTGTTTTGATTGTACTTGTATTTCCTGCTAATACAAGGATCACTGTAAAATTCAATACACTTCAGATGTGGCTTCCTCGACTGCTTTGAAACTAACTTGCCTTGCTTTCTGTACTTAAGCCAATCCAAAACCACAAGGGCTGCCCACCAAAAGCCCAGATCTCCCTTTTCAAACCCAAATGGATTTCCACAATTAACATTAGGATCCTCTGATAGACTGTCTTCAATTGCAGTGCCCAAAAACCAAACTCCGTTGACTAGCAGAGGTATAAACTTTTGTTGGAATCGTTGAGGTGTATTTTCTAAATTTCCAATATATTCCAGTTTGCTCTTAAAATCTTGGTGGTAACATTCTATACCATTTTTTTGAGAAACTAAGGCAACGAGGATTTTTAGCCTTGGAATGGACAATCCTTTATAGAACTGAGGGCCAATTGAACAACCTAGCTTTTCGTTTCTTTTGTTCATAAATTCTCTCAAACACTTCTTATTAATGTTACTGCTAAGTAATTGATACTTATTGTTTTCTGTCACAAGGTCGATAAACTTATGATGTTGTTCATATAGTTTCAAAATATGTACGGTTCGAGACATTGTTCCTTACCTTCGCCTTTTTTTTAGATAAATACACTGATTAAAAAAACTTTTTACTAAACTGTCACAGAGCTAGGCCAGTCAGTAACGAACAACATGTTCAATATAAAATATACTTTCATCCACTCACTCTTAACCAAGCCTAAGGCATAAAAATGTGATTAAATATGATGAAATGTTGATTTACTTACATCAAGGTTTTCACTGATTACGGTCACACCTTTGCTGACATCTGATAACTTTTACACCTATATTACAGTTGATAGAACTAAATTGTTATGGTACTCCAATGGCCTAGCTATTAACGTTTTATCCAACATAGTCATTTTCCCTAAATAGTGCATATAGTAGCAGTAATAATTCTTATTCATCATAAGTTCTCAAAATTTTTATTTATTATTGCTAACCTATTGGCAAAATTAATTAAAGAATTTGGTGGCAAAATTAATTAAAGAATTTGGTGCTATCAGATTGTTTCATTTTATGAGGTTTTTTTTACCTAGGCAAACCCCACACATCTTATTTGTCTTACAAAATCCAAAAATAGATCAGTATCTGATCTTATAAATATTTTTATGAATCACAATGAATCTCACAATATTATAGAACTTCAATGAACGCTCCTTATTTTTTCTACTTTTTATTTGCATGTGTGTCTTTTTTATTTGACAGGGTATTTTTGTTTCAAAATTTATAACACCAAAATAAAAATGTATGTATAGCTTCATTTTTTTCGTGTGTATGTAGATGCCCACTTCAACTGACCTTTTGCTTTTAGGTCATCTGTCCTATGCCCGGTCCCTTAAAAGTCAATTGAGAGATCATATGCTTATAGCATTAAAATTGGAATTATGACATGATAAAAAGTTTTGCAGCCGATAGAAGTAATTTCACTTTGGTCACCAAATAAGGTTCAGGTTATTTCATACTTATTTTTCTTACAGTACACTCCCAATTTTCCGAGCCCTGGTTATTTGAGACTCTGGGTTATCCGAGGTCGCTCTCAGCTGACTGAATTTTGATTCTTTAATAATTTTTGGTTGGAGCAGAATAATAACGTTTAAACTTCTGCTTTTGTTTTGAAACACCAATCAGCTGGTCTATCTGATGCTGTGACTTTAATCTATATAGCACTTCGCCCATTTGTGTAGTCGGCCTTGGCCAAAGGAGCCATTCAATTGGTGCCTTAAAAGGAATGATCTGTGTACAAATCCCAAAACTTACACTACAGTGACAAAAGCAGAAGACAGTTGATTAACAACAAACACCGTATCTCTGTTCTCCCTCTCTTTTTTACACTTATTTTTCATTAGAAAAGCATGGGATTTAGTTTGTAGGTGTCATGGGTACTTTTTAAAAGTAAATGGTTTCAGTTAAAATTGTCAAATTAGAACAAATATAAAGTAAAACAAATTCCAAAACCCCATTTTTGATCCTTTTTAACTGAATGGGGTATTTTAAAAAGTAAATGGTTTCAATTAAAATTGTCAAATTAAAAAAAAAAAAATTAAAGAAAAAAAGCTAAAACCTTGTTTTTGACCATTTTATAACTCAGTAAAGAAAAGGTAACCGCTCCCGTTCTCATGGTCCTATCACACTGGTTTTCAAACTTAACCTGATGAATCCTGCCCTACACTTATGTACCAAATTTCATTAAAATCAGAGGTTCCATCTGAGAGTTATTGTGTTAATGGACACACACACATAAATTAAAATTCAATCAAATTCATACATGTACAAAAATTTGAACAATACCTCAAAATTAAAACAGAAAATCTTTAATTGAAAAAACTTCCTGTCCAAGAAGCCACTCCGAAAATGTTAACTTAAATAAAAATATTTTAATGCTTTCCTTATGTAATTCAGTAGACCACTTTTTAAGAACAGCTGTTAACGACTAGTAACATCCAGTTAACAATGGGAGTAATATCTCCAGTAGTCTATTTTTTATATTGTAAATGTTCAATGAGTTGAGTGTCCAACCATTGAACAATGAAGGTACATCGGACCAGAACACCGTTTGTCCGACATTAAAGTATTGACACTCGTACAGGTTGCTGCCAGGACGCTGGGTGACCTTGTGCGCAAGCTGGGCGAGCGGGTGCTCCCCGAGATTATCCCCATCCTGGAGCGGGGCCTGGAGTCGGACCAGCCGGACCAGCGGCAGGGCGTGTGCATCGGACTGTCGGAGATCATGGCCTCCACCAGCCGCGACATGGTGCTCACGTTCGTGCACAGCCTCGTGCCCACCGTCAGGTCGGTACAGTTGACAGTAGGCAAAGAATCTTTGTTAAATATCATTGTTAAAAACAGTGTTACAAGATGTCCACGCATCGGGAATTTCCAACTAAAATGATGATTTTCACGGAAGAACTGCAATTAATAGCGGACACTCGTCTCTGCCAATCGAGGGGATTTAAGTCGATCAGAGAATCTTGTGTTTGCTGATCGGAGACTCTCGTGTATATGATCGAAAGCGCTTGTGTCGGGAGATGGGGAACACTGCGCTCATCAATATCTATCAAGGAATATAAGTGCGTCGTTTAAAATATATGAGATATGAGTTTTGGGTAAAAAATGAGTTTTTGGACCCCAATTTTCTAAATACAACATAACTGTAGCCATTTAAAAGAGCTTAAAAAAACTAACAATTCAGTATTTTGAATTTTTAACAGTTTATGGAGCAAATTAAAAAAATTGATTTTCCATGTTATTCTTAAAGGAAATTAACAAAAATTAACAAAATTAATTTTTATTGACATAACTTGATCAAATTTGGTATGTACATTCACTAGGTATAGTTATTTTATATTTACTTTAAACTTCCATATAGCGGCAAACCTATACTCACCCCCAAAGGGTTTAAGGGGGAAATGAAAAATATCAGAATTTGATGCAATTTAGTATGTACCTGCACTGGGAAGGTATTATCTTATATTTACTTACAACAACCCCATCTCAGAAAACCAACATCCTGATTTCCCATGGTGTTTATAAGTGGGAAAAATACCTTATTTTGTTGGAATTTCGCTGAGTACACAGGTCTGCTTCTACATTGTATCCAGCAAGAAGTATCTCACATAATTTGTTTTGATTTTGATGTTCTGAATGACAATTTAACCTTTTTTTTAAATAAAACACAAATAATTTTTTTATTTATCAATTTATTTGAAAAGTATACAACTAGGACACAGTGTTTCAAAATACAAAATTTGTAGAGATAGTAAAAAGAACTTCTAATTTGTCGTCAGTCTCAATCTTCGGTAAAAGGTTCAATCCAGGCAGCAGTCGTAAATCTTGGTGTTCCACATCCAGTTCATAAGGTCATAAGTCGGTAAAAGGTTTAATCCAGGAGTGGTCATAATTCTGGTGTTCCACATCCGGTAATCCATAAGCAAGTAAACAAAATAAAATTCAGGGAGGCATCATAGTTAACAAAAATTTGAGGTGTCCTTTGATAAACATACTACAGAAAATTTTCTTTGATGGCCAATGGTCACTTTTACTCAAAATTTTACCACATGGAAAAAACTCACTTGTGTAATGTGTGCTGAAAAAAGTACAAACAATTTTGATGACTGATAATTTAGATACTAATGAAATACTTTATTTTTGTTACCTGGGTTACAACAACAATGATTTGATCAGAAGTTATAATGCAACTAACGTCATGAAGAAAAGTAAGATATCTGAATGAGTAAATAAGATATGGGATAAAGTATGTCTAGTTCCCTCTAACCACTTTTCTTCCCAAAGAGTTATAAGTAAATGTATGATAACATGAAAAGCCTCACTAGGGATAAATATTTTTAATTTTTGAGACACCACTTCCAATGTTATTCTTGTAGATTAAATAAATTAAAATCTTTCTACATTTTTAAATTAAATCTAAAAAGTACATTTTTTACATTAAATTCTTTTATTTTACATTCTACTCCTATTGGTATTTGGTTTAGGCCTATATTATTTACTAGGTCTTTAACATTTTTATACTTTTTTTATTCTAAGAGGTTAAAAATTAGTTTAATTGGCTTTTAATCCAATCCTATTTAACCTTACATTCATTTAGATTACAAAATTCCACAGAGTAATAATAATTTAGAACAATATCAAAATATTTGAAATAAATATATATTCATATCTAATAAGTTGACAATTTTTTTAATACTTAGAACAAGAAAAGAATTTTTAGAAGTGGAAAACTGGCAATTTTAGGTCACTTTTACCAAAACTCAAAAGTAATAAATTGTTTAGAATTTCTCTCCCAACATAAAAACAGGTATGAAAGTAAATCTATTTTTTTATTAGCGCATTTCCGCTATAGGTAATACGCTATTACAGTGGTAGCCATGTAAGTTTTCATTTTGAGGTCCCCAAAAGTAAAAAACACCATTCGTTCATTTTTATATACAGTGTGATTGAAAAGTCCCAGAATGGTGAAATGTAGTTTTTACCATTACAGTTGAAGTAATGAGACCTGGTATTTCAATAATAGCCATTAATGTCTATTCTTATTATCACTTAAGAGAGACAGCCTACGAGAAGTCAGATAAAATTCTTAAATAGCAGCATTGGTCGAGTTTAGTATCAAATTAAAGGTCTTACTTAGCAGAGTACAATGGTGCAAACTAGACTTCAAATGGATTATCAAGACTGAAATGGCAGATAAAAAAAGTGGTCATTAAAATCATATGGGTAAAACTTAAAATTGCAATTACTTACTTATTAAAACTCAATCTTTTTACGTCAAGTTTGTTGCTTATTACTCCAAATGCAAAGAAGTTTAAAACTATGTATGATGTGACAGATGCCAAAGAAGTTTCAATTCAAACACCCTTTAAGGGACGTCCGGCTTGGAAGCCTTACAGAAATCTGCTTTGGCCTTTGTCAAATCATACATCATCTTAAAGGTCTTTGCATTTGGAGTAATAAGCCAAAAACCCGACGTTAAAAGGCTGAGTATTAGGATATTTTTAATTCTTTACAAAAATTATTAAGATATTTTTAATTCTTTACCTTGTGCGGGCGCATGGTACTGATAACTTTGAAAAGAATGTCCGATTTTGATGGAATTTTATTTTTGATTTTGATAAAATGGTATAAAACCAGATCGATTTTCATGAGTTTGCGAACCAGCATGATCAGATTATGGTACAGTACACTCTCGTTCATCGGAACCATAGTTGGGAAAGTTAGTCAATAATTCTAACTAGTTAGAAGTTATTAGTTAGACCCGTAAAAAGTAACTGATAGAAGTTATTAGTTAGTTTGTTAAAAAACTAACTGATAGAAGTTACTAGTTAGTTTTTAACTAACGGATAGAAAATTAAGATAATTTTTGGAGGAGTTTGCTGTTTGTTTTTTGGCAGTTGTTTTAAAGGGTTTCGTATGAAATGAAATAATGACACATATTGGTAACTAATTGCGTTTTGGGCAAACTCAGTTAACATTTTAACGAAATTCCACCCTTTTCATTTTTTCAAGCTGTTGAAAATATGCTGTATATGTTTGGCCACTGAATATCGCGCTCGCCCGCCATCGCTAACAAGTATTTTAATCTACTTAATTAAAACTATCCATATTAATAACTATTAATAATTATAACTATTATTTAACTATCACTAAAATATAACAACGAAATTTAAACAACAAGTTGCTACCACAGGAAAAATGGCTTCACACTTGTCAGTCAATGAACATCAACTGAAGACAAATAATTTGAGATGACAAATTACCAAACATTCCCCCATCCCCTTCCTTTTCCAACCCTCGATGCTTGTTGTGTTGTCATTGGATGCGACCGCATACCGACATACCAAAGCAACTGGACTTTCCCCGCCCCCACCCTTACCGCATTGTTTGTCATCAAGGACGCTGACCCCGAGCTCAAGGCCACATGCAACCCTCACCGGTCGCGTATTTGAGACTTTTTCGTCCGTCCAAAAATCTAACGATTTAAACTCCAAAAATACTAACGAATATATTATCTATTCGTTAGCTCTGAATCTAACTGATTAGAAGTTATTTCCATTACTTTTTAAAAACTAACGAATAAAATAGAAGTTAGCCGAAAAACTAACGAATATCGCTAATCGTTAGAATTTCTATTTGTTGTTCCCAAGTATGATCGAAACTAATGTGGCAGATGGCCGGTTCTAATGTCAAAAAATTCCGATGAAGCGGAGTCCGTCGTGAGTCATCATTTCCGCCCGTACGGTGACCTATCGTGATTGTATTCACTCTTGTTCTTAAGATAACACTAGAGATTTTACGAAAATAAGGCACTTTAACTTTGAACATGGTAACAATGAACCTATAGAAATAAAAACAACGTAGGAAATAAAGATCCAAAATCGTTATTCTCATATTCCATATTCATATTTGATGGTGAATTAGCAGAGTTTAGTGGAAATAAGGAAAGAGACAGCACACCAAGTTTTTGGTAGAAGCAATTTTTATAATTAACAACAGAACAGAACTAATAAACAAAGGCACATGGTCATGAATGTAAACAAACATTTGACATATCATAATTAACACATGTTACAATTCAGACCAATATGAATAAGATCCAAAGCAAGGTATGAAAGTACAATAACTTCAACATCCTCCCAACTTGCATACTCCTTGCTCTTGGATGCACTTAATTAATTTGTCTTTATCTAGTGGTTTTGTCAAAGAATCTGCAACCATTCTTGCTGTTGGAATGTACTGGAACTGGATGACCTTGTTCTTAACCTTTTCTCTAATGAAGTGGTGTCGCACATCAATGTGTTTGGTCCTAGCCTGGTACACACCGTTCTGAGCAAGATGTTTAGCACCTTGGTTGTCAACAAATATGACTAGTGGATCTGAGTTTGCAGTGATCTCAGTTGCTAATCCCTTAAGCCAGAGAGCTTCTTGAGTCGCTGCAGACATAGTATCATGTTCCAACAACCTTCTATTGAGAAGCTTAAAGGCCGTGAGAACTATGATACCTGGAAAGTCGCTGTGCAAGCATATCTTGAAGATTGTGAACTCTGGGACTGCATTTTGGGAACCGAGTTAGACAAAAAGAAGATAACTAAATGCAAATCAAAAATAATTTTACTTGTTGAAAGTATAAATTATGTACATATTCAATCAGCAGAGACAGCAAAAGAAGCTTGGGATAATTTGGAGAAAGCATTTTCAGATCGAGGTTTAACAAGAAGAGTTAGTTTATTGCGATCTTTAATTACCACGAGATTGGAGAACTGCAATTCCATTGAAGACTATGTCAACAGAATAGTGACAACCGCTTTCAAACTCACAAATATTGGATTGAAGGTTGATGACAAATGGGTGGGTACTATCCTTCTAGCTGGCCTCCCGGATAAATTCCAACCTATGATTATGGGAATTGAAAGCTCTGGTGTCAAAATTACAGCTGATTCAATCAAAATCAAGCTACTGCAAGATGTATCCGTGGAAAATGAACCTTCCAAATGCATTGCCATGTATGGTTGTGGTAAAGGACAAAAAGAAAGTTCAAGTTTTAAAAATAGCAGCGCAAACAACTCAGTTAATAGGAAATCATCAAGTGACAAGAAACCTCAAGACAAAAACAGCTTCAAGGGACCAAGATGTTTTCAATGTAATGGTTACGGTCATATTTCCCGAAACTGTGACAAGCCTCGGAAGAAAAACAACAGTGATGGGAGGAACACAAATAAGTCTAATACTTCGCTCTTTGCTGCTCTCACAGTTCAGTCAAATGTGAGAAACGACTGGTACTTAGACTCAGGAGCTAGCGCTCACTTATGTGTGGACAGAAAAGTATTGAACAATGTAAGAAAATCTCCGGAATTGAGTATTACCACGGCCAACAATAGCAATATGGTAACCGACACAATTGGAGACGTTGAGCTTACTTTAAACATTTCTGGTACATCTTCGAATGCCCAAGTAAGTAATGTTTATCATGTTCCTCAATTAAATGTAAATTTATTATCAGTGAGCCAAATTGTTAGCAAAGGACACACAGTAATGTTTAATAACAAAGGAGCTCAGATTTACAATGACAAAAATGAAGTTATTGCAACAGCTTCTCTGGTTAATAATTTGTTTAAACTAGATGTTTCAACACCAACTGAATTAGCTATGAACGTCAAGTGCAATGATCACATTCTCTGGCACAGACGAATGGCTCATCTTAATTACGATAGTCTGAAGAAACTAGGGAATGGCTTAGTGCATGGTGTCAATCTTTCTGACAAGGTTCCTGATACTCCTTGTGAAATATGCATGCTAGGCAAAAGCCACCGTTTACCTTTCCAGCTAAGCAACAGTAAGAGCACTGAATTGTTCGAACTAGTGCACTCCGACTTAGCTGGACCGATGGAAGTAAATTCCTTAGCAAATTCCAAGTACATTCTAACTTTCTCAGACGATTTCAGCCATAAAACATTTGTTTATTTTCTAAAATCAAAGGATCAGGTTGTAGATACTTTTGAAACTTTTAAGAATATGGTGGAAAATCAGACAGGAAAGACAATCAAGAAGCTGAGAACCGATGGCGGAGGAGAATACTGTAATAAAAGGTTTAGAGATATATGTAAGAAAGCAGGTATTTTGCATCAGACAAGCTGTAGATACACGCCGCAGCAAAACGGGAAAGCTGAGCGACTAAATCGTTCTCTTTTGGATCGCGCCCGTTGTTTATTGATAGAGTCCGATTTACCAAAATCTTTTTGGGCTGAGGCAGTTAACACCGTTGCCTACCTGTTAAATCGCTCGCCCAGTAAGACTGTATCACTGACTCCTGAAGAATTATGGTCTGGCCAAAAGCCAACTCTCTCACATGTTAAGAATATTCCACTCATATTCCAGCAGTCAACTGACTTCCACGTAATACAGTTGCAGCCGTGACGCGAGACAGACTGAATGACAGTTTGGGAAGCGGTCGAAACTGATGTTCACTTCCTGCCTTTTTCCTCTTTCTATTTTTGTGCGAATACTCCACGGCCTCGTAAATCACATAAATGGGTACAGATTACGGAAAACGCCTGATGACGTTTGATGCAAAATGTGATACTTCACTGTTGTGCGGATAGAACGAATGGAAATTGAAGGCGCTAAAACGGAAAAATGATTTATTTCGTAAGAAAAAAAAATGATATCGAGATTTTCAGTTCTGATGAAGCGGAGTTCCGATGTCGCCGAGTCCGATGAACGAGAGTGTACTGTAACAGTGTTTTATGGAGTTTTTAAAAGGCCAAAAAGGGGTTTTGGTATTTTTTACCTTAAATTCAACAATTTTAACTGAAACCATTAAAAAGATTGAAAAAACAAGCAATTTTGAATTTTTAACATAGTGTAACTGGTTAGAAAGGAAATCGAAAAATTTGTTTCCCATGTTATTCTTATGGGAATTAAACAAAACCCTGTATTTTGCTTATTTATTAACATGACTTAATCAAGTTTAGTATGTTTATTATCTACAAAGGGTTTTTAGTTAATAAACACACCACAAATATTATAACTTATACTTGCTTACAAAACCCATATAGCGGCAAAGTACATACTCAGCTCCATATGATTTATGGGGGGAAAAAGTGCCAGATTTTATACAATTTTGTATTTACCTCCACCAATGAGGGATTAACCTATATTTTCTAACAATACCCCATGGCAGAAAAGAAAAATCCTCATTCCTATGGTGTTTTTTTATGGGGAAAGTAAAAAATCTAAAATTCCATTGGAAATACGCTGAGTACGCAGGTCTGCTGTGAGGAGGGAATTTTTTATTTTTTATTATTAAGATCCCACTTAAAAATAACACAAGTCAAGTGGCATCTGTATTATAACTAAGTAGTGTCTATTCAAATTGAATCATGCTCAAACAAATTTAACATTTTTTGAATTTTTATAATGATTGTTTCTAGGAAGGCTCTGTGTGACCCACTGCCAGAAGTCAGGCAAGCCGCAGCCAAAACGTTTGACAGCCTCCACTCCACGGTGGGCAACCGAGCCCTCGATGACATCCTGCCTTCCATGCTTAACCAGTTGGTGAGTACTGTGAATGTTATTCCCGTTATGGTGGATCTCAATATTAATTATTGTTCATTGAATTTCGTTGGGTTGCTCTATTTGGTAAGGTTTGTTGATAAAATTTTTTAAACTTATTTATGTTATATTCTTTTAGTGATCTCCAGGGCAGCGAGAAAATTATAGACTGTGGAAAGGTCTAGATCGATGACTCATACAGCACGAAATATAAGGCATCGGGCATCATTCTACTGAATGTGTTGGACTTTGAAATATCAAACTATTAAAGTAACAAAATTTGACTAAATCCAAAATAATTTGAAATTTGTCTGGTTCCATTTTCTGAAATGAATTGGGACTTCAGGGTACTTTACAGAGGGTTTACTGTAACAAAGAGTAAAATGTTAAATTTTAAACAGTTTTAAACCTGTAGCAACTACCACGATCGCTCGTAGATCCTTGTACGATCCTCATAGATCATTCATCATAGATCTTGATAAATTTTTGTATTCTTGTTGATATGGATTACTTCTGTTTGCTGCTTTAAAACTTTGTCCAGATTTTTTTTTATCCACACACACAGATCCCAAAGGCAATAAGAGAATGAATTTTGTCATGATAATAATTTTGAGTGTCAATATTTGCTTTACGGAAAATATCTAGATTGTGTAACAAGCCAACACTCAAAATGATTTACATTCATTCCCATTTTACCAATGGGATCTGTCTGTAAGAATCAACAACAAAATAAAATCCTGACAAAATTTTAAAGCAAAAAAAAAAAAAAAAGAAAGAAAATTACAACCAGAATTATGACAAAGGAATCTCTAACCTGAAAATCAGCCAGCGAACAATATTGTAAATCCCTATACATTTTAATGGTTTGATCAATACATTTTTGCCACTATATTTAAAAAACATATAGGTTTTGGATATGAGCCTGGCAGAAAAGTTTTAAACCATCCATAGAATAATAACAATCTGAAACCAAATTCTCACCCGCCACAGATTCCAGTTTTCTACAAAAACATCTACATATGTAGGAGAAAATTTTTTTTATGAATGAACCAAATTACTTTATTACTACAGTAGAACCTCGATAGTTAGACACTCCTGATAGTTCGACATGGTCCATGACAACTTAACATGTTAATAATGACCGATAGTGTTCATGTTGGAGCCTGACAAAGGTGAAAATGTAAACAAATTGGCGAATGATTTGAATGTTGTTTATGAATTCAATTAGGTTATGGTTTCACTAAAATTTAGTGTTTCCTAAATTCAAATTATGATTTTTATACTCCCAGTGTTGAAATTTCCCATATACTCCCTATAAATCGACATTTCGATAGTTCGACACAAAGTGTCGAACTATTGAGGTTCTACTGTACCTATAATAAAAAAAAATTAAAATGGTTTATACTTGTTCAAAAAAACTCAAAGCTGTTTCTTATTAGAAAAGCTGGGGATTCCTATAAAAGTGTACTCTATTAATTTATAGGTTTATAGGTTTATTAATTTATAGGTTGTTTTATAGGCTGTAATGTTTTACACTATATTGCTATATTTATGACTGTAGGCCAACCCAGACCCGGCGGTCGCTGAGTGTGTGCTGGACGGCCTGCGCCAGGTGATGGCCATCAAGTCACGTGTCGTGCTGCCGTACCTGGTGCCCCAGCTGACCTCCAAGCCCGTCAACACCAAGGCGCTGTCGATACTGGCGGCGGTGGCCGGCGAGGCACTTACCAAGTACCTGAACAAGATACTTCCCTCACTGCTCGACACACTGGCCGCCAACCCCACCAGCAGTCAGGTGCGACAACTTGAATAACAGATAGTTTGCCTTTTTAATTTTAATGGCACTTCAAAATTCAAGATCTCCAGATTATTGGCGATAATTGATGGCTGAGACTTCGCTAATATGCAATTTTGCAATTTTTCCAAAACAAACCTTAAAATGAAAAAAAGTAATCGCTAAATGAGAAAAATGAAAAACAATTGCCCAAACCATTACTGGACGTGAAAAACTACCGCAGAACTAAAAGTCGCTAGATAAACAATTGCTTTAAAACTATTGCTCGAACAATCACTGAGTGTGTAAAACGATCGCTAAACAATAATAATGATAAGAAAGGAAAATAAAAAATAAATAACCAGAACATCACAATTAAGGTGCAATCTGTTTACAATAATGGGAAGTCTACTATAATTTTCTTTTTCTATGAATGTTTTCATATATTCATTTATTAATAATATACTTTTTTTTATAAGGGTTTCGTCTGTAACACCCCTTTTTCTCTCGACCTTCTTAACCGATTTTTAAGATTGCATTGTAATTTTAAAGCTTATGATGTAGCTCGTGTGCGAATGATGATTAAAAATGTAATTTTGTTTTGAGCTTCGTCCCCCTGGTCGTTGATTTATTTCTAGAGGGCGCTTTAAAATGTTGACCAACTTTTATTACAAGATCTTTAATGGGAATTTTAATTTAACAGCTGATTACTTTCAGATGAATTTTAAAGCCAGATAGTAAACAAAATTACATCTCTGAACTTCATAATCAACATTCACATACTGTAGGTAAGTTTCTCTCATACAGAATCATAAAATCCGCAGTTTGCGCATAGGCCCTCTAGTCATGCCATAAAATTACAACAAAGACAGGAAAATATTCAAAATAGAAACAAATTTCAGAATCTAGAACACATATTTTTTCCGTTAAAACAAATTATTGACCCAATAGTACATTGTTGGTAGGGGTGGGTCGATTGTTAAAGTCGGTTGTCGGTTTTATCAGTTTTTTATGATAAAACGAAAATTGATAACGAATGTGGATTTTACGTCTATTGGTTTTTTTTACAAACGAAAGATAAAACGTTAAACAGAAATCAATTATAAAGGAAAGGACGTCCATGGTTCTAGGAAGATAACAACACAATTGTAATATATAAGACGATAGATGGAATGCAGAACAAGAGCCAATAGGAGCTCTATTGTTTGGCATCCGGCCAGCAATCCCTTATCTGATGTCCTTATCAGTTCCCTAGTTCATTATATTGGTTTCTGATCCAATTGTTGTACAAAAACAAATTCACAGCAAATTATTATTTTACTGAATTTGAAAAATTAAAACTAAAAATAATTGTCTGAACAAAATGCATTTTTTACATAATAGATGGTAATTCTTAAACGAGAAATGGAATAACAACAAATTTCTTAACCCTAGAACCGCTGACCCTTTTTGCCTAAAATGCTGTAGGGTTTTTTTTAATTTTATGCAGTATGTCCGGATAATTGTAATTTTATCCAATTTCAATCCAGAATTTTGATAATGGCACCTCAGTGTGTGTCAAAACGGTCGCCACTACAATGACGTATGAATTGCAGATGATAATTAAAGTATTGTATCCTCTTGTAAAAATTAAAAAAAAAATCCAGAGGCAAATAACTAAAACTACTAATCGATCCTAGTTCTGTTGGTAAGTTATCTGGCAACATCTGCAACTCAGCCCAGAGCCACCTTAACCTCAAATCTCAGTGGTCATGGAGCTCCCTCTCACCGTGATATTGTCTGGTCACAGGAGTTGGAGTACTGCCAGGCCGTTGTGTTGTCGGTGAAGGAGGATGCCGGCGTGCGGGCCATCTTGGACCAGCTGATGGAATACGCACGTAAAGACGCAGTAGAGCTGCGGCGCGCGGCGTGCACGCTGCTGTGCGCGTTCTGCTCGCACACCAAGGCCGACTACAGCCAGTACGTGCCACTGCTGCTGCGCGGCCTGATACACCTGCTGACTGATGAAGACGCGCAGGTGCTGCAGATCAGCTGGGAGGCCCTCCACGCGGTCACCAAGGTAAACAAGTGTCAACAGATGAAACAACAACAATACAATTTTCATATTAACATTCAGGCCTTTACTTTCTAGCTTTAGTTAAACATAATAGCAGACGTAAAAAGAATAAAGGCTAAAAACAGAATATAAGTAATCAATGTTACCAATAAGTGGTAGTAATAAATGTACCTCGAGCATCAGTTATAAGATGATAACAAAAGAAAAACTAAAAACAGAATATAAGCAATCAAAGCATTGAAGTGTCAACCCAATCTAATTTAAACAATCTAATGCATTTTGCTGCACAGATAAGACTACTTCACTATCTGACACACCACCCGACCGAGCATCCAACATACCGTTTAACGTGTTGGCCGAGCCGTCAGGTCCGACGTTGGGTCCGACGTCGGTCCCGACATTGGGGAGAGCATGTTCGATAGTGTGTGGACCCCTTAAAAGTAAGGATGTGTTTGTACCTAAAGTCGGTTCATGGTACCACCGACTCTTTGAAATAGAACCGGTACCGAGATCGGACGTCAAAATGTTGGTACTGATAGTAACTATTGTGAATCAGAGTTTAGTGATCGTGTATAAACCTAATGCCATATAGCTTGATCGATACTTTTATTCTACTGTTAAAAACAAAAGTATTAAAAAAATTGGTGATATTTTTCCAGACATTAGACTCAGACCAGCAGATAGCCCATGTCAACGATGTCCGCCAAGCTGTCAGGTTCGCTGTCAGTGATATGAAAGGGGACCTGCTCCCTGGCTTCTGTCTCCCCAAGGTAATGTTAATTGCTTCAGAGTTTAAAAACAATGTAAACTATATTAAGTAGTACCGGTTACAATTTCTTGAGTCATTAATTTTTTTTTTTTTTGTGTGTCAAAGATAGCAACTAGTGAATACTAGTTCATCCATAAATTAACAGTTATTAATTAACAGTCCTGTCTAAGGAGAATGTCGGACTTAGACAGTAACAAGACTACAAGATCGTGCCACAATCATCCTACACTCATCTCTCATTCATATTCAGGTTAAAATACCCACTATGTGAGGTCCCTGTCTCAAAATAGTGATATATTGAACTCTGTTATTGTTAAAACCTTTTTTTAACTAAAACTTTGTTCCCAGGATTTTATTTAAGTGATTATTAAATATTGAAATATAAACTGACTGTCAATTATGTTGAGGAAAAATCATTATTTACAACAAATATCCAACAGTGTTTAACCTGTGTAACAAAATGTTGCACAATTAAACCAAAGTAATACTTGATCCATCGGGAGCCTGGCGATTTTCTGGTTTTAAATTTGTTTATTTATCAAAACAATTCATTCGTTAATCAAGTGTTGCAGCTTTGATATAGGTTGGTGTCCTCTCACCGTGTGTCTAAACATGTTAGTGCACCTTCACCTTCCTCTTCATCAATCCAACTCTCAGCCGAAAGTTTATTTTGTATTTGAAACAATAGTAATGGTCAAGTAACATAACACACATTTATTGTCCATCTCACAGACCGTGTATGTATTTTTAGTGTGTACTTCGAAGTGTCAATATTTAATTTAGTAAATGTTAGATTTTTTTAAGATAATGTAATGTTTTAGTTCCTTCTGAATTTTTGTATCAGGGTGTCTACTGGTCACTGAAGTCACCAAAAGTCACTGAAAGTCCCTGATTTTAGTTAATAGTCACCAAAATCTCCAAAAGGTCACTGATTTTTCTTTAAAATGCAAGAAAAGTCACACATTTTTAGTATAAATTGTGATTTGCGACTGACCATTTTCCCCTAACATTTTCTATCTTAGAGACAGAAAAGTCACCGATTTTAAACAATTTTCACCCTCAAAAGTCACTAAAAAGTCTCTGATTTTTATATCTCTTTGGCAGTAGACACCCTGTGTATGCATTAAAACCCCACAAAAGCAACACAATGTACAAGACATAGTTAAAGACACAATGCTTAAACACTAGTCAGTATCTTTGGTAAAAGACGATTTTTGCGAAGAAGGTATTACTTCGATGATTTACTTAAAAAGCCCGTAATATTGGCCCTCATTGACAGTCAGATTATGCGAAAGCAAGCAATGAAGGACTGTAAAATGACTGAAAATACTGTTTGAAAATGTATCGACTGCAATGGCGATGGAGTCGCATTTTATCAGTCATTTCATAGTGATCATCAAAATAATTCTTTTGGCACACGATTGAATACTGTAGCTGTGTACAGAGATCACTTTTTCACTCGTAAGGCTCTGGCTCTACTATTGCATATTTAAAGGTGAATGTGGATGAGTGTAGAATGGGTGTGATGCCGTTTGTAGCTTTCTTGCTGTCTTAGTATAAGCTACTTCTTTAGTCAGGGTCATAAATTAATAGTGAAACACCATTGGTTGCTGGGTCCAGATTTGAACCCTTTAAAAGATGTTGAACAATGTAGATGTTGAGTTATTATTTTACTGAAATTGTTTATAGTTTAAATTTTTTACTACCCACTTGGGAATATCCCTCTAAGTGTCCACCTTAAAATGCCCAGCAATCTTTTAAACCATTTTTCAGCGTTTTATTAAAACCCAAATAAGAGGTGAAAATGAAATCCCACTTGAACAATGTTATATATTTTTACAAGGTTATAAAATGAGCTATCTAAAAATACAATACTTGATACATCTACCTTATATTGCAGATCTGGGGTGTGAGTTCAAATCTAAATGTCACAAAAAAAGTTATTGACTGTATAAATAAACGCCTCTCCACACTAATTACATGCACACTGAATCAAAAATTGAAGATAAACGTTTTGTTTTAAATTTCATCTTGAAATCAAAAATATATAGTTTATCTCACATTCTCCCATCACCCATTTTCAAAAATAAAGAAACTAACACACTGTACACAGTCACAGGAGGCCTAGTACATAAATTCAAAAACCCAAACAACGACAACAATGAAGAGGCAATTGAAAGAAACAATTGTAAATGCCGACATATATAGTTTTTCATGAAGCCCAGAAATCCCTGAACACATTGGTCAATGATGCGAAATAATATATCGCACGGTTTTAAATTGACGTAAAACGAAACGCTTGCAAAGTCGCCTGAAATCTAGCAATGAGCACTTGGCACTAAAATCGGGTCGCCTGAAAACCGGCGACTGACCCTTTAAGGGATATTGTCTGATCTGTAACACGTACAGTACTGTATCATTGTCTCGCAGGGCATCACGCCGATCCTGCCGCTGTTCCGGGAGGCGATCCTGAACGGCGTGCCGGAGGTGAAGGAGCAGGCGGCGCAGGGGCTGGGCGAGGTGATACGGCTGACGTCGGCCGAGGCACTGCAGCCGTCCGTCGTGCACATCACTGGCCCGCTCATCCGTATATTGGGCGATAGGTACGCACTACTCATCACTCACCACACCTGCGGCTTGTGTAGAATCTTCGAGCGAGCGATTTAATTTCAAAACAGGCAACAGCGCCTTAGGAGGTTTATTCCACATCACATGATTTATTCCATTTTACTTGCTTTTATTGCTTCAATTTTGTTGTTAACTAAAGTTTAAGGATATAGTCTACTTTATTATTAATATCTTGTAAACTTCGTTGATTGTGAGTAAAAAAGTCAGCACTATGCATGAAACAGTTGCACGACTTGGTTGACCCCCGCAATCAGAGCACACGTCACTAAATCACATTGTTTCATTAAGATTTTAAAAAATTTTTAAGCATGTGAGGTAGAGATATTTCAGTACCGTTGTAATTTATGAAATATTTAATGGTTTAATCCATTAACTTACTATTTCTAAATTACACTCAAAACACTTGTGCAGAAATTATAGAATTAAATAACAACTTCCTAGTTTTGTGTAACTGTCGGTATACCATCCCATTAAACTGTCTTTGTCTAGGTTCAACTGGAGTGTTAAAGCGGCAGTTCTTGAGACTCTGGCCCTGCTGTTGGCTAAGGTAAGGAAACCAGAAATAAGAGCTACCAGACTGTTGCCCTATAAAAAATTGCTCATTTAAATTCTCATACTTTTATACACTTTAAATTATAGTTTTTCATGATCTAAATGTGCTAATGAGTTAAAAAATAATGTGTAGGAATCTAAGATGCATGTAACCTTGATTAATGTAAACAACGTTTTCATTGCCCATTTTGGTGGAAAACTACCTATTAAAGCACTGCTAAAGTATAAAATATAAAAAAAATCAAAAGGAAGTTTTTGACAAGGATGGCTGGTTAAAGTGATATATGTTTGAAAAGTGGCTGAATAATAGGGAGTCAAGTGTAACGTATAAACAAAAAAAAAATTCACTAAAAATTAGCGTTACAATCGTTAATTTAACATTCACATCCCGCTCACAGTATCCCCATTCACAGTCCGCTGCCCCCGTAGGGAAGGGCCCCGCCTGGAGGCCACACAAATTTTTGTTGCATTTTCGGTGGACTCTGTCTGCCAAAATATTTTGGAGGATGAGGGCAACTGGGATTGTTTATCACAGTTCGTAAAGGGCATCCTCCTGGAAAAGAAAACCGATCTGGACCACGAAGTAACCCAGATCCCTTGATCGAGCGGCTAGACAAGGAGCGAGCCCCAAGGGCATAAGCCAAATTTAGGCCCAGCCTGACGTAATGTGATTAACAATTCCAGGTTAGAATCCTAAAGAGTAGAGGAGGTTTTTTAGTGGGTAAACCCGTTTTTTAGGGGAGCCCCACACTACAGGCTGGCCACTTGTGTGCGTAATGCATTTTTGCCGCCTCTCCCTCAAAAAAAAAGAAAAAGAAAAAAAAACATTCACATCCAAAATGCTCATCTTCACCCACTCGTTGCTGTCTTTCGCAGGTGGGCGTGATGCTGAAGCAGTTCCTGCCGCAGCTGCAGACGACGTTCCTGAAGGCGCTGAACGACGCCAACCGTCAGGTGCGGCTGAGGGCGGCGGCCGCCCTCGGCCACCTCATCGTGATTCACACCCGTGCTGACCCGCTGTTCGCCGAGCTGCACACGGGTGTCAAGTCAGCCGAGGACCCGGCTATCAGGTGCGTGCGTGGAGTCTACAGTCACAAGAGTACTTTTAAGGTTTAAATTACTTTTACAATTCCTGTTGTGTAGGGTCAGAATTTACTCCTTGTAAAAAGGGTGTAAGGTTTTACTGGTTTTACTTTATCTCTCAAAGCAAGGTAGTCCTTTGTCTATCTAGGAAGACTAAGTAAGTCTATAATAATAGTATATTTCGTCACTAGTCCGGAAAGTGGTCGTTATCGGTGCAAGATCGAGTTTCGAATTCGATCGAGCACCGATATTCCACTTTCGGACGAGTTACGAACAGTACTTTTCATCATACCACCTTTAATAAATATACAGTTTGGATAAAAATTAATAAATTTTAATCTATATACCCCCTCTTACGTTGTTATTTGTTTATCTTGTATTTGAACTATTTACAACTAAACAATCAGCTGTTTGACATTTATATATTGGAGGCAACGAGGTTTAAGTTACTGTAAGCAGAATAGCAGCGCTAGGGGTGTCAAACATTGGAAGTTTTTTTCCGGCCTAGTCCCGAAAACCACTGTTTCGAGGACTAGTCCCGAAAACTTTGTTTACCAACACGTTTATCCAACCCACCGGGAATCAACTGGTTTCGATCACAGCTGACCGTTCCGAAAACAACGTTTATCGCAATGGTATGATGAAAAAACCTTAACAATCTGATAACAGTGCAGTGAAATCATAATACCCTCTGATCATACAACACCTACAAATAGTACAATATTAATTGGTATTAACTGACATTCCGAGTTTCGAGGATAGAAAACCAACACCATGGATAGTGTTAGTGAGTGCTTATCAAATTTGTTTATATTTTTCTGGTGGATTTTGGGCTGGGGGGAAAAAGGTGTTTATATTTCATGTCTTTGACTCCCAATTGTTGTTCTGTGAGTGTTTTGATTTGACTCCTTTAGTAGTCAACCGGTTTTGTATTTTATAATCATAAAATTAGATCTCCAATTCTTGTTTTATTTCAGAAGAGAAAAAGGATAAAACACAGCTAACTCATCTTGAAATATACTGAGGAGCAAGATACAAACACTAATACACTACCAACATTAATTAACTGATGATGTTTCCTCTATCTGTATAGTCTTTCCCAAACACAAGGAGTAAAGAACAATCATGCAATAGTTTTTATTTATTTTTTATTTTTAGGGAATTTCCCTATAGGGAATACGCTATTATGGTAGTAGTCACGGTAAGACCTAAGCCCAAGCCCGGGACTATGATACTTTTTTGTTTTGAGGTCCCTAGAAGCCAAAAACACCGTTCGTTCAAATTGATATATATGTATATATATATATATAGATATCTATGTGTCCGTGAACACGATAACTTTTGAACGGAACCTCCGATTTTGATGAAATTTGGTACAGGGGTGTAAGCCAGTATCTACTAGGTTGAGTTCGCGAACCAGAATGATCGGACCATTGGAACGGGGTTTTATGGGGTTTCAAAAGGGTTAAAAATGGGTTTTTGGCATTTTTGGACCTTAATTTTTAAAATTCATCAATTTTAACTGAAACCATTTAAAAGAGCTTTAAAAAACAAACAATTTGGTATTTTGAATTTTTATCTTAGCATAACTGGTTACGAGGAAAATAAAAAAATGTGTTTTCCATGTTGTTTTTATGGGAAATCAAGAAAATCCTATATCTTGCTTATTTATTGACATAACTTAATCAAATTTGGTATGTACATTATCTAGATAAGGTTTAACTTATACTTGCTTACAAAACCCATATGGGGGCAAACCTACATACTCACCCCCATGGGGTTTTAGGGGGAAAATAAACAGAACATTATAACCTTATAAAATTTGGTATGTTCAATCACTAGGTAGGGTTTAACTTATATTTACCAACTAAACCCATATGGGGGCAAACCTACATACTCTCATCCCCATGGATTTTATGGAAAAATAGAAAATATACCAAAATTCCATTGGAAATTCACTGAGTACGCAGGTCTGCTGCGACGGGGGTATTTATTTGGTATTCTCTTGGAGATCAAATTCAATTTCAGTACAGCCCTTCGCCAATCTGTGTGCGACATTGCCAGTGTATGGTAATCCTTGGTCCCTTGTGTTATCCCAAGTTGTTGGTAGGTTGGTTTGGTTCATTGTATGTTGACAGAATGATCGGTTGCAGGGAGACAATGCTGCAGGCCCTGCGAGGCGTCATCACACCCGCGGGTGACAAGATGACCACCACGCTGCGCAAGCAGGTGTACCAGACTCTGGTGGGGATGTTGGCCCACCCGGAGGACATCACCCGGTCGGCCGCCGCTGGGTGCCTGGGTGCCCTCACCCGCTGGCTGGCACCCGACCAGCTGCACACCACGCTCACCGACCACCTCCTGCGTAAGTTACCCACTGCTGGAGAATCGATAAAAATCAGGGTTTCTACAGTCAGGGGAAGTCAGGGAAGGTCAGGGAAAGTCAGGGAATTGAAATCTGGTCAGGGAAAGTCAGGGAACTTGGTCATAAAGTATAATTTACGACGAATCGATCCCACACTTGAAGATGTGAATTACGAGGTTAACTTATAAAAAATGTGATTTGCAATTCTTAACTCTAAAGTGCATATTTTTAAAAATTAATAATATTTTTGTGGTGTGATTCAATTAAGTGGTTTAGCAAAAACTTAATAAACATATAACTTAACAAATCTCAACTTATGGAAAAACAACACCATGGAATCAGCAAATTATGCGCAAGCCTGTGCGGCTTGAAAGAAAACGTGTTGAGCATTGTTGAAATGCATTACAGTAAGGGTAGTTGGTATCAGCATCAACATGCTATTGATTATTTTCCTGTTTGTTGTCTACTTTTGTAAAAAAAAGTTTAACAGGCTACATTACTGTATACAAAATTTTTATAAACTACAGTAAACTTTCTCTAATTTGGCATCCTACGATCCGGCACGATTGATAATCCGTCACGACTTTGAGAACATTTTTTATTGATGGATAATGAGTGTTCAACTTTATTTGCGGTTGGAAGTCGCGAGGGGGCAATACTGTGCCATACAAAGCTCTTTGGAATGCGTGAGGGGAGACGATTTGTATTCATCTGACATTTTATAATTCTCATTTTAGTTTTACAAGTCTACTTGTAGCTCCAATTAGATCAATTTATTTTGATACAGTACAAAAGAAATTACATTTAGTTCTAAATCAACGAAATCCGACCAATCCAATATTGTGAATCACAAAACTACACGTATTTACAGCTGTACATTAACAGATGTTTAAAGTGTTTCACCCAAACATTTTAATTGGAAAATTTACTATTTATTATTTTTGGTGAGTCGGTGGCGTAGTGGTTAGCGCGCCGGACTTCGGGACCATGGCAGCGATGTCGTGGGTTCGAATCCGCGTTCTGCCAGTGACTTTTATCAGTACCTTTCACCTTGTACTGTAGCGGCTCACCCCCTTACTTTGTCTAATACTTTCCACGCACAGATCAATAGTCTATGTGGACGGGGCAAAGTAAGGCAAAAAGAGGTCCGCCAACCTCTTTTTATTAAAAAAAAAATTCAAATTTAATTTGAGTATAGCGCCCTTATTTTATTTCCGATTTTCATAAATTTTTGGCGAAACAACTACAGATCGCAAGCCCTATCCAATGACTCCAAAAAATTTAATATTTTGAAAATTGTAGGAGGAGTTCTCAACACAAAAAAATTCTTAGCGTATTAAATGAGTATAGATAATCATGTAAGCTACTTTTCATTACAGTATCTTATGCTGTAATCTTATGCTCCAATGTTTTTATACAGACATATTTTGAATAGGTGTCTTTATGATGAAAAGTTGAAAAAATTGAATTGGATTTTGTAATTTTTATTTACATTAATATATTTTACTGTTTCACTTTACGAATTCTCAATCTACGACAAACAAGATGCTAAAAATAACATTTAATACATGTTTTATACATGCACATACTTAACTATAAAGCTAAAATATCGAGACCCAGGTGGAATTCGGATCAGGGGAGTTTGACAGAAGAGTCAGGGAAAGTCAGGGAAAAGTCAGGGAAATGGAAAGTTGAAATTCTGTAGAAACCCTGAAAATTTAATGAGCAAAAAAAGTTATTAGATTGAATTCTGATCGACGATGTATAAAAAAGTTTTAATGCATTTGCATCTTCTTTTGGGTCTGGTACAAACTAATCCAAAGGGCGTTATTATAAGTTGAAAAACACACAATTTACAAAGCATACAGATTCAACATGAAATTTACAATACAAAGACAGATGAAACTTAACAAAACAAAACTAGTACAATCATGAGTAATTCAAGGGACAATTCGCACATGGTCAATATGCTATTTGTAAGAGAGAATATGATGTGGTTAAGAACTCCTTATCTTCTCCAGTGTGTATTATGAATTTCACAGCTTTCCCATTTATTACAATTAATGAATTTAGAGTATTTATGGTTTGATTGACACTGGAGGAAGATACTGCAAATGCTTTTAGGACCGCTTTCCCCAACTCAGTTTAAACTAATCCAGATAATTGTCAATGTTAAATCTTATGGCAACATATGGTTTAATCTTGAGTTTTGGTTTAAACTAGGCTGGGGAAAGCGGCCCTTTGTGTATCATTGCAATCTATGCTAACTGATAGAAAGTAATTAAACCACTCATTGCATCCTAAATAACTTATGGTCAGTATAATGTGAATCAGTATATGTTAAAAACATATTTTTGGAACCTCAGCTAGTTTTTTGTCAGAAGGCTAATTCAAGCTTCTAAACATTTATTAAAATTGTTGCTATTTTAAAATCACCTTTTCGACCTTCTCATTGGTTTACTCTTTGCGTAAACAAATGGTAAATGGAATACTTATTCTTTGTATCGTGGACGTTGAGTTTATGTTCAAATTAGCCTAAACAAGTCATTGGTTCAGTCCAAGATTTGATTCCGCCTTCTTGCTATGACTGGGTTTTGAAGGAGAGCTCCAGGTCAAACTCTGTAATTCAGTTGCAATTTTTGTATTAATGGTCCAACATTCAACCCTTGGATAGCCTTCACTGAGGGTGCGGAAGCCGTAGACACTCACTCATCGTATTCCTCGCTCTCTAACCCGTTGTGTTGTGACAGAGGACGACGTGGCCACGGACTGGGCGCTGAGGCACGGACGGAGTGCGGCTCTCATGGTCGCCCTCAAGGAGGCGCCGGAGATCGTCTACACAGAGGAGTACAGCGACAAGATCAACTCCGTCCTGCAGGGCTACCTCGCGGCCGACAGGGTACGTGGCTCACATAGTGACACCACCACCAGAGTCTGTGTGTGCAGACTCTTTAGATTCCTTGCGAGAATTTAAATTACTAGTATACGTGTTGCTCGAAATCGAGCAATTTATTTTAATACGATACATATTTTACTTTTAGCTATAAATCAATGACATCCGACCAATCCAATATTGTGAATATCTTTAATCACCAAAATCTACACGTATTTACAGCTAATTATTAACAGATGTAAAAAATGCTTTATTCAATTCCAATGTTATTTAAATGGGAAATTTTGAGATTTCAATGGTGGATAGCGCCTTTATTTTCCGTCTGATTCTCATCAATTTTTGGGGGAAACAACTACAGACCAAGCCCTATCCAACAACACGAAAAACTTGAAAATCGGTTAAAAATTTTAGGAGGAGTTCTAAAGACAAAAAAACCCTTAGTGTATTAAATAAGTATAGATATAATTCAAACTTTAGGAGAATGTTTACATTTTTCCAACATCCTTCTGCATTCTGCGATGTATTTTCAATTCTAAATTATTTTATACTAAACATGTGGTATGTCGTTCGTCCATTGGGAAAGGCTATATGAATTTGAACCAAATGTTAGAATTGCATAACTCAAACTCTTACCCAAAATTATGTATTTATATTACCAAAAACTAATACCGTATTTAGTTTGAGTGGACCACATTACTAATTGAAAATTAAAAGTTAATATTTAGTAGCGAAACTCTCTTAACAACAGTCCAACGACTCAACCCATATTTAAAACTTTATTTATTTTATTTTATTTTTTTTTTAAAGAGGTTGGCGGACCTCTTTTTTGCCTTACTTTGCCCCGCCCACATAGACTATTGATCTGTGCGTGGAACGTATTAGACAAAGTAAGGGGGTGAGCCGCTACAGTACAAGGTGAAAGGTACTGATAAAAGTCACTGGCAGAACGCGGATTCGAACCCACGACATCGCTGCCATGGTCCCGAAGTCCAGCACGCTAACCACTACGCCACCGACTCACCCTAAAGACCTATGTTAAAATCATCTCATGGGATCCATGACAATGAGTTTGGATGTCCCGTACTTTTTTTATCCTATAGATGCCCTAAATTGTTTCAGGTCCCCATTGTCATGAATGGAGTCAGAGGTTTGGGTTACCTATTTCAACACATGATGAAGAACAATATCAAAATACCGCCAACACTTCTTTCTCCTTTCTGTAGGGTGAGTAATCTGTTTACGATTTTATTAGTTTACAGGGTGGCCACTCAACCGGGAAAACCGGGAAACCGGGAATAAGCCGGGAATTGGGAGGACCGGGGATAAACCGGGAATGAGCCGGGAATGACATCGTGGAACCAGGAATTTTGTACCTATTGAATTATTCAAATACAGTTCATGTTTTAGCCTTTTTTGTAAATCATAATCAAAAATAAGTCAAACGACAGAGGAAAAATACTGATACAACACAGTCGTCGTGAAAATTTTGATTTTAAAATGTGGTTCAGTCCTCTGCCGACGAAATAGTAAGCTTGGAACATTCGCCATTTGTTGTAAAACGGCGCGCGACGCAAAGCAATTGGTCACGATCACGAGTACTTTCTGGCACAACATTATCTTACGCATCTAGATTTTATCGCATCCGCCGCCGCCTCCCAACTATGGGATCATTGAACCGCTTTGGAATAAAATGGCGTTTTCCGTATGCCCTGAAACGCAGAATGAGTAAAATGAAACACATTTAATTTCCTTATTTATAATAAAACAGGTATTTAACTTTCAGGTGAGCCTTTTTTTTATCGTTTCACTGTAATACACACACATACCGGTTTTGAACAAATTGATTATTGTTAAGACTTTGCACATTAAAAGGGCGGTTATACTTAGGGCCGTGAAATCAGGCGGGTTGAGATTCTGCATCCTCCAGTTAAATTGTCAAATTTACAGAGCAACTCAGTGTTCATTAATATTACCTAACCATCTACATTAATAGTACGCCTCCCGAAACTGTAAAGGGCCCGACAGGAGTGCCAACTGCTTCCAGTGTGGAAGCCAAGGCCACAAACGTAAGGAATGTTCCTCGAGCCCCTCCTGCTTCCTCTGCAAGGATTCAGGCTCCAGTGCCCTCGGTCACTTACCCGGGTCTGGTCAGTGCGGTGCCTTCAGAGCCGCACTTGAACAGGCAAAAGGCAGCGGCCGGTAATTCGCATCCTCCAGGCCAACCTTCATAGATCCTGGGGAGCTGATAACCTTCTAGATCAGCTCGCCCGAGAACTTGGTGCTGACGCGCTCCTTATCAGTGAACAGTATCGGGACAGAGACCCAAACATTTGGATCTCGGACAGCCTCGGTACTGCTGCATTTTGGGCACGTAATACACGAGATGTTTTGGTGCGGAGTCACGGGCGCGGCCGAGGATTCGTCTGGGTTCGGTGTAGGGACGTGACTATCTTCAGTTGCTACCTCACACCCAACGAGGCCGTCCAGGACTTCCGCGACAAGATAGATAGCCTAGAGGAGTGCGTTCTTGGCACCACCGGGCATGTCGTCGTTGGTGGCGATTTCAACGCCAGGGCCGTCGAGTGGGGAATGCCCTCTACCAGCTCCCGGGGGAAATACATCCTGGATTTCATCGCCAGGGCCGGTCTTGTCGTCCTCAACCAGGGCGACACACCTACTTTTCGGCGCCCCGGGCAGAGAGGCACGATCCCCGACGTCACCTTTGCGTCTGAGTCGCTCCTTCCGAGGATCTCAGGCTGGAGGGTTGTGGAGGACTACACGGGTAGCGACCACCAATACATCGTTTTTGACCTGCATGATCAGGCAAATCGTCGAGTTTCCGCATTTCGGGAAGGGCCACGCCGGTGGAACACCAACAAACTGGACGTGGTCAAGTTCACCGAAGTCATCTCTCGGGGAGCACAGGGGAATCCTGGTGAGGCTGGGGCCGAGGCACTAGTAACATCCACGATGGAACTGATCGTCTCGGCCTGCGACCAGTCTATGCCGCGAAGGAAACCCCGACGCGACAAACAACCCGTTTACTGGTGGACTGAAGAGATTGCGGAACTCAGAAGAACATGTTTAAGAACTAGACGAGCCGCCACAAGAGCGAGAATTCCCGCAGACAGAGTTCGTAAGTCGGAGGCCTATAAAGCTGCGAGAAAATCTCTCCGCCAGGCGATAAACAGGAGCAAGGCGAATAGCTGGAGGAGACTTCGTGACGACGTTGACTCCGACCCGTGGGGCCTGGGTTACAAACTTGTAACACAGAAACTCGGCGCCCGCTCTCCACCTTCCATCATGGAGGGCGCCACCATGGGGAGGATCGTCGCTGCGTTGTTTCCTGAACATCCACAGCGACCGCTGGTTGACTTCGGACGGGTAGAGGACGTTCCACTCTTCACTTTCGAGGAGCTGGAAACCTCCGTTCTCTCCCTGAAGAGCAACAAGGCTCCTGGCCCGGACGGGATTCCCAGTGAGGCTTTAAAGAAAGTATTTTCAATTAACGCTGACTTGTTGTTGAGAATGTACAATGCCTGTTTGGTAGAAGGGGTGTTTCCGGCTCCCTGGAAAACAGCCAGGCTTGTACTGATCAGCAAGGGCAAAGGTGATCCCGAACTGCCGTCGTCCCACAGGCCTCTCTGCATGTTGGACACGGCTGGGAAGCTGTTCGAGAAGCTGATCCGTTCCCGCCTGACTTCTGCCGTGGAAGCTGCCGGGGACTTATGCCCCCGTCAGTACGGCTTCAGAAAGGGACGGTCAACGATCGACGCTGTCACCGAAGTTCAGAGAGCTGTGGAGAGAGCCGAGAGCCACAACCATTTCTCCCGCCGAGTAGTGCTTCTTGTTACGCTTGATGTCAAGAATGCCTTCAACTCGGCGAGGTGGGTCGATATGTTGGATGCGCTTCGCAACACCTTTCGTATTCCTGCATATCTGTTGCGGCTCATCGAGGATTATCTACGCTCTCGAAGCCTGATCTATGACACAAGGGACGGAACGCGGACGATGGAAGTCACTTCTGGTGCCGCACAAGGTTCAATACTCGGCCCGGATCTCTGGAACGTTGCCTATGACAGCCTCCTGAGGTCCGAGATGCCTGAGGAAACCACTTTGGTTGGGTACGCCGATGACGTCGCAGCTCTCATTGCTGCACGCAACGTTGAGCTGGCCCAACTAAAGTTGAACCGAGTTATGCGGGTTGTCAACAACTGGATGTCCGATCACGGTCTCTCGCTTGCTCTTAGTAAGACGGAGATCGTGATTCTCACGAAGAAGAGGATCGACACCGTCGTCCCGTTTAGAGTGGGAAGGGAGGTGGTCACATCAACTCGTGCCGCCAAATACCTTGGGGTTATGGTGGACACCAAGTTAAGCTGGAGGGATCAGATCTTCCGTACGGCGGACAAGGCCGCTAAGGTAGTTACTCACCTTAGTAGGCTGATGGCCAATGTCGGGGGTCCCCGATCCAGCAGAAGACGTCTGTTGATGTCCGCGGTCCAGTCCGTGCTCCTTTACGGGGCAGAGGTGTGGGCTGGCGCTCTAGATAAGGAGTGCTACAGGCTGCGACTCGCCCGGGTTCAGCGTCAAGCCGCGCTCAGGGTGTGTTCCGCCTACCGGACAGTGTCCGAGCCTGCCGTCCTGGTGGTCGCCGGAGTCATCCCTGTCAAGCTCTTGGCAGGGGAGAGGAAAGCGATTTATCAGAGACAAGGCGAGATCGGCAAGGACACGGCAAGAACAGAAGAGCGCTCCCGAACCTTCCAGCAGTGGCAACACAGCTGGGAGCACGACACCCGAGGACGATGGACTGCGCGACTTATCAAGCAGGTCCAACCATGGGTGGAACGGCGGCATGGGGAGGTGGACTACTACCTGACCCAATTTTTGACAGGTCACGGCTATTTTCGGTCGTACCTGAACCGGATGGGAAAGACCGGTTCACCGGACTGCATTTATTGCCCGGGTGTTCCCGACGATGCGGAACACACATTCTTCCGATGTCCCCGTTGGGAAGGGCCCCGCCTGGAGGCCACACAAATATTTGGTGCATTTTCGGTGGACTCGGTCTGCCAAAAGATTTTGGAGGATGAGGGCAACTGGGATTGTTTGTCACAGTTCGTCCGGGGCATCCTCCTGGAAAAGAAAACCGATCTGGACCGCGAAGTGGCCCAGATCCCTTGATAGAGCGGCTGGATAAGGAGCGAGCCCGACGGGCGTAAGCCAAATTTAGGCCTAGCCTGACGTAATGTGATAAACAATTCCAGGTTAGATTACTAAAAGAGTAGAGGAGGTTTTTTAGTGGGTAAACCCGTTTTTTAGGGGAGCCCCACACTACAGGCTGGCCACCTGTGTGCGTAATGCATTTTTCCGCCTCTCCCTCAAAAAAAAAAAAAAAAAAAACATTAATAGTACGTATAAATGATAAATTTACTATTACAACCGTTTTTTTAATACAGAAAGTTTCCATTAGAATCCACCGGCCACCCGCCTAATTTCATGGCCGGCAGTATAGTTGCACTGCTGTTGTCGTGATTATGGGTGGGGCGGGGGAGGGCTGTTTCGGCTGTTTCGTCGCTCGCTGTTCGCGACGCGACCGACGTATGAGGGGTGCGGTGCGGGGGGAAATGTCCGACTGTCTTACCTGCTGCTTATCGTTCTTCCATCTTACATTCGCGTCGATAGTAAAAACATCTGTTTTACTTATTTGCATTACAAAGGATTAAAACTATATTATTTCGTAACTAGTTGATAGAGCAATGGTTTTATTGGTACCTATATTTTTGCTGTAGGTTATTAGTCAGATACATCTTGTTGTTTTAGTAATTTTACAAACTATTTTATTTTGTTAGTCTAAAAATCAGAGTGCGACTTTAAAACCCGTTACAGATGCTTAGCAGCTCACTACACTTAATTATTCACATGTCATTTTACAATTTTACTGTGCAGTTAAGGTTTGTTTTTAGTTATAGATGGAAAATGATCATGGATTCCATTTCCTGACTATATTGTGGTTTACCCCTGGCCCCTGGCAGTATTCCCGTTTGGGAACTCTGTGTCGACAATCTCGTAATTATTCCATCAGTAGGGCTATTATTGTAACGTGTCGTACCCAAATGAAAGAAACTACCGTAGGTTATTAATTTCAATACCTCGGATAAATAAATAAGTGGACTATGTAATTATTATTCAATATTATGGCAATGCAGTAGAACAAAATATTGTAGATAAAAATAGTGTAGTGTAGCAGGTGATAGTTTTTTTTTTACCATCACAAACTTATCTACCGTTGCCGTACGACTCACAAACTGACTACTGGTTTTAGCAGACGCACATAACCGATAAACATTATTTGAAATGCTGTTGGAATATTTTCTATAAACGGATATTTAATTTAATTTGTTTATTTTAGCGAGATTGGGTTAGTAAGGGTCTTAGGGCCTGAGAAAATGTAAAAGAATTATCTGTTTCTAATCCTGTAGTCGCAGGATCCTTTCCTTCTGAAGTTTGAATGCGCGTCCGGTACGCGTTTCCACGAAGTGTCCCAAAATAACCTTATCTATCAGTCGCATTTATTTCCCCTCTCCAATTTTCATAGCCTCCAGAATTCGTTTATTATTCGTTCAGTTGTTGGTGAACAGTGAGCACTGGACAGATCGTATCGCGTTTTATGCTGTGAGTTTTACAACAATATGTTTCTTTAGTTGAAGATTTCCTACCAAAGCTTTTCGAGGTAAGTGGGATGTATATTTATATTACTTAAGGTTATTTTATAATTATTATTGTATGTAGTACGGCGACTGGAATTTTTTACAGTAGTTGGGATCACTTGTTGCAAAAGGGTATATCGGAAGGCAACTGTTAATAATTGAGAATGCAAATTGTATTCTTATAACCCTTTCAAGCAATTAAAGCTGACAGATTGAAGTATAAGGTATAATGAGCGAGTTATATGCCCCAAATGATAGTGGTAGGCTAATTCTTCAGCGTTTCTGTTTAATGTCTTTTGTTAAAAGTTTTTTTGCAAGAATAAATGTTTTTAATTATTGTCAGAAAATTGGTAGCTAAGCAATAAAATGAAAGTTTAATAAATATCAAATCTACCTACAGTATATTCAAATATTTAGCTTTGTTTACTTACACCTTTATATTCAACTGATTTATTGTTCCTATTTTGAATTAGAAGTAGCTGTGAAACGTTTCAATCAATTAAAATTTGGATTACGCCCAAGTTGGCCGTGGTTTAAACTAAATTGAATATATTAGATTTTACGTGTCATCAAAACGTTTTCTTAACGAATCTACGAATAAACATCCTCGTATGTTCTGAATAAAAGTGTGATTTCTAAGGTACATAATCAGCTGTAGATGACTGTTGTCGCGGGGGGGGGGGGGGGGGGAGTAATTGGGAGGGTCGGCCGTAGGTACACCAAGATGCACCAAGGTACACTCGGGCCCATAACTGCTAACCTGAAGTGTACACCAAAGCGACACTGCCAGTACTGCCACTGGTAATGAATGCCGGCGGCGCCGGCGCGGCGGCGGAGCTGAACTTGCTTCTGGCTTCCCCTCCGTGCCTCCACGCCTCTCACCCTCCAGTGTTGCTATTATTTAGCCCCAACGCTGTTGTCTGTTATTTTAGATAATTGGTTTACAATGTTTCAAACCATGCCACAAGACGCAAACCTCATAATGAGAAAGTAAAAATTTTGTCTTTATTAAAAGTGCATAAAATATTAAACAATTTTAATAAGTAGTTAAATATAACAATTTCCCGGGAGTGTATGCATATACTTTGATATAGTAAAGCTAAAGTCAGGGCTGTCGTATGGACAAGGACGAAGTTTCACTTTGTGTTTCCTGCATTCATCTTAAGGGTACATTGTTGATAGTTCGTAGCTTCATAATTAAAATCACACAGGTTAAAAATGCGTGTCGAAACCCTGTTACTGCACCGTAGTAACCAGATGGCTTTGGTTTAGTCTGCAAATACTTCATAAAAATAACTTAAGATCCGCGAGATATTCCTAAAAATTAAATAAGTACAATACATAATGGTTAAAGGATACAACATTTATCAGAGTTTTGTAATTTTGTAACTTGGGGTAAACGCATTTCCGATAGCATTTTCTCTCTAAACGCCGGATTTCTCTCATGAAAAAGTAGCAGCGCGCGTTTCCCCGCTTACTCAGTCTACGCGACAGCCCTGAGTACAATTTAAACAGTTACTAACGCGTTTTTCTTTATTTTGTAGGCCAAGATGGCGCATTCTAAACCGAGTACAACTACCTTCCAACCATCGTACAGAAATGAATTTCCATGGGTAAAGGAGGATCCAAACAGTAGAAGCTCTGCAATATGCACTTTGTGTAAAACAGTGATAAATATAAGTAGTATGGGAAAAACTGCTCTGAAATCGCATTCCAAATCTATGAAGCATACTTTAAATGAAAAAAATAAAAGAGCAAGTCTTCCGTTAGCAATGTTTTTACAAGCGGGATCATCAACTACTTTACCCGGACCTTCCACAAGTATCCAGCAAGCTGATGCAACGGTGGTGACGCCAGCGCCTGCGGCGGCGGCACTTGCCTGTGAAGTAGCGACAAACACCGTTGGACAAACCCCAGTAGTCACTCAACCTAAAACTGTAGTGAAACAATATCTCCTTGCCGAATCCGTGACAAAATCTGAAATATTTTGGTGTTTGCAAATTGTAATAAATCACATACCCTTTCGTGTAGCCGCACGTTGCGCAGACGGTTTCAAAGCACAATTTCCCGATAGTGACATTGCTTCAAAAATTCAATTGCAGCGGACTAAAGTGGGGTATACGGTTGTGTACGGGCTAGCCCCTCATTTCGAACGGAATTTAGCCAAACAGCTTAGTGATTGTTCCCATATTGTTCTTTGCTTCGACGAAGCGCTAAATAAAGTGTCACAGAAACAGCAAATGGATTTGCATATCCGTTTTTGGGACTCGAATAAAAAGGAAGTGTGTACACGGTACTTTAAATCAATTTTTTTGGGACACTCAACAGCTGAAGATCTCCTCAATGGTATTAAAGAAGCCATTTCCCCTGATATGCTAACACGAATTTTACAGATTTCTATGGATGGGCCGAATGTAAATATGAAATTGTTGTCAGACCTTCAGCAAGAATTAGTTGATATACTTGGCGGCTCCGAATTACTTGATATCGGTAGTTGTGGTCTGCACACTATTCACAATGCGTTCAAGACAGGTATAAAATGCACTGATTGGGAACTAGTGGAGTTCTTAAGAGCTCTGTACAATTTATTTAAGGACTCGCCTGCACGAAGATCCGATTATTTGAAATTCAGTGGATCAGATTCATTTCCTCTCAAGTTTTGTGCAGTTAGGTGGGTTGAAAGTAGCAGAGTTGCAGAAAGAGCGTTGTCAATACTGCCTAATGTAAGAAAGTACGTGGATGCCGTCAAAGGGAAAAAGGAACCCACTTGCAACAGCTTTAAAATTGTCAAAGACAAACTTGCTGACAAACTCTTGCCAGCGAAATTGGCTTTTTTTTGTTCTACTTGTGAAATGTTGGAACCATTTTTAAGAGAATTTCAAAGTGATGCGCCAATGGTGCCATTTCTTTATTCTGAGATAACCTCCATTGCCACGACACTCACGGAAAAGGTTGTAAAGAGAGACCATTTAGTTGAGGTTAAAAACCAATTGACAAAAGTTGAATTCCAGAATCCGGAAAATTTGATCAGTGCTAAGCACTTTGATCTCGGGTTTGGAACAAAGGAGGCTTTAAAAGCTTGTCCAAACACATCAGACGCAGAAAAACTAAGCCTAAAACAAAGTGCAAGAAATTGCCTTTTAGCCATAATTTAAAAAATTATGGACAAATCCCCCCTTAGACAACCTTTTACAAGAGCCCTCTCTTGTTTAGACCCCAACATCATCAAAAACAATTTTGAGGTTGCGGAAACTCGTCTAAACAAATGCTTAGAAATATTAGTAAGCAAACGAAGGATGTCGGGTTTAAGAGCTGATAAAACAAAAAGGCAATTTAAGCAACTGTTCGCATTGCCCGAAGTTTTGGAGCAATGCAAAATGTACAGGAGAAACAAAAAACGTTTGGACAAGTTTTTCATGGAGATCCTAGATCTAGTTGGCGACGAAAATTACCAAGAGCTAACGTCTTTCGTGAAAATGATTTTAACAATGTCCCACGGAAATGCCACGGTTGAACGAGGATTTTCCGTGAACAAAGAATGCATCGTGGACAACCTAAAAGAAGAAAGTCTTGTTGCACTAAGGCAGATTTATGACGGAGTTGCTGCGGCTGGAGGTTTGGACAACCTTCAAATATCCAAAGATTTAGTTCATTCAGCAAGAAATGCTCATGCTCGATATAATGAGCACTTAAGAAAGAAAAAACTAGAAGAGGATCAGAACAAAAAGATTGAAAACGAAAAGAAAAAAGCTCTTGAGGAAAAAAAGAAGTTAGAAGCCGAAAAAGCAAACATTCTCATCGATGCAAGAAAGAGAACGGCGGAGCTGGATGAAAGAATTTCAGAACTGAACAAAAAGAGTAAAGTTTAAGATATACGAGATAAATGCTTCACAACAAAAATTGTAAATAAGTTTTTTGCCTTAACATTTTATATTTATGAGAAATATGTTTGTTTCATTACTGAGATCTTAGAATATAGGCCTTCAATATTTGCAAGACTTGTTTTCGTTATTAAAGTGGATTTTATTTTGATGCAAGTGTTTGATAATTACATGATATAGACTATTAATTTAAAACTGGTGCGTTTCCAATATTTACTGCACATCGTGAGCTTCTTTCTACTTGTATGTATTTTCATAATATTTTAATTTAAATAAACTTGCCTTATTCTCGACTTAATTGTAAGCACGTATATTTATATCTCTGTAAACTGTTATTGTAATTACTTAAAATACAATATTTACAGTTTTCTTTTATGATGTACTTTGCAGTTCTAATAAAATAAAATACGTCGGGACAGATAATCAAAGCTGGGTGTGAGAGGGGATGCCGTTCGTTGTGCAATGGTAACGTGTTGTCAGTTGTAAAAAATATGTGTGCCTTGCAGTGGCGCTCTGTATACTCATCTGTGACGCGCCGGCGCTTTCAATATGGCGGTGAGTGGGGAAGAGGGGCGGGTACTCGCAGACCTGTTGAAATTGCCACTCAGTAGTCACAGTCCCGGCTCGGTTATCCGTCCTAGGTCAGCCGACCGCTTTGGTTTCGCTATATCGCTTGTTTCAATCTAATGTTATTCCCAATGCAAGTTCAGTTTTTACTGTTGAATTAATCACTCACGTGATAGTATTAGTTGTATTTTTATGAAGTGTCTACCTTATTAACAAAACTGTGTAACACAGTCACGCTAAAAACAGTTATTTCGGCCGTTGTGTGCCGGGCCGACTGTGTAATCGGAGGTCCGTTCAAGGAAGTAGGACCGGGATTTGAACAGTTTTACGACCGGGAAAACCGGGAAATAACCGGGAATTGTAAAACTGGGTTTCAGTGGCCACCCTGGTTTATCATCAAATTTATACTTTTTGTTATTAAGTAGAAAATGAAACTAAAAAGTAAATTGAGTAGAAACAATTATTTGAGGTGATGCGCTATATTGCTATGTCATGGAACTATTCAATCTCTTTATGTCAATAAGAACAACGAACAGTTCTCTGTTTCATTTTGTTTTTCGTAATTGGTCAACAAAAAGTCTGTTGAGTCAAGATCTTAAGCCTTGTTTATCCACGTAGTAAGTTTGTACATAGGATAATTTTTTAAGTAATTTTTTATAATGTTGACAATCCGCAACAAAAAGCATCGTGACACAACTGTAGTAGAGTCCCGCGACTTTGAACTAATCGGAATCAGATCCTGTTAAGTAAATATTGAAGACTGTGCCAGGTAGCTTTTCCTACTATGGTGCAATAAATTACATACTTCAATATGTGCCTTTAGACATTGATACAGTATTTAGGCTCTACTCAACTCCATCCATTTAAACCATAATACCCATTCAGAAAAAGAAATTTATTGAATAAAGTTTGAGGGAACTTGTGCTACAATCAAGTACTGGTAATAGTCACCAGTGCAAGTTTGAACCCCTTCATCATGCTCTTTAAAAATCTGTCTTGATAACTGATTACCTTTGCTTTAATGGTTCATAACGTTGTATAATACAAGTACAGTAACAAGTGATACTGGCAGCGGCCGTAGCTCAGTGTTAGAGCTCTGGGTCTAACACCCAGGGCCCGCTGGGTCTATCACCCAGCGGGCCCGGGTTCAATTCCCGGCTCGGGGACAAAAAGATCGTTCGGCCGCTCCCGTGGTTCGGAAGTCACGTTAAGCCGTTGGTCCACCTGCATAGAAAACAAAAAAGTGCAGGCATTTCAGGCGAGGAGAACTATCAGTTAATTGCTGATCTCCCTCCACTAAAAGCCATACGATAATTAATTAAGTAACAAGTGATTTTTGATATTTCTCGTTGTGCAGACAATGAACCACACCAACAATGAGGTGAAGCAGCTGGTGGCGCGGGTGTGCACGCACCTGGCGAGGGTACTCGGCGCCGACCTGGCGCCGGAGTTCCTCAAGGCCGCGCTGCCCATGTTGGTGAACGGAACCAAGGAGAAGAACGGCTACGTGAAGGCCAACAGCGAACTGGCCCTGGTGGCAGTGCTGCGGCTGCGGCACGGAGAGACGCACATGCAGGTGGGCATAGACATAGACATCGGACACAGACGAGCAATTGTAAACACAAGTGTGGTGACACGACCACGGTAGAGCTATCCAAACTAATCGGCACTGTACCGGCTCATTTAAATTTTATTTTTGGAAAAAATTGATTTAATTTATTTTATGATCATATTGACTCTTTTAACATGTGAATCAATCGTTCAATTCAATTCAAAAATTCTTTGGTCCAACACATACTATAGTCCTTCAGTGCCTTGGCCGTAGTGGCTTTCATCGGTGCAATATTTCAAATTTGTTATGAATGTTTTGTGATAAAATTTAAAAGGTTTAAACAGTTTTCTTTAATTATATACCATTTGTATTAAAGTGGTTTGTTCTTAGTAATTAATTTAAACATTTTTACCTCATTTCACCCTCTTCTGAGAGGTTTGTCAGCATTTTCATGTAATCTCTAACCTTGTATATTCCGACAATATTCTGGTCCCATGTGTAGGATTGAGAGTCTACTATTGTGAGGCTTAACTGTGGTTCATGCACTAAGTGGGTAAATTGACTAAATGGAATGGTTTTTCGTAGGAGTTAGTTAAATTAAAAATATATATACCATAATATTTTTCTACAAGTTTCTGCGAAATCATTCAATGGATTTGAAATACTTATTGAACTTATTTTGGAGTGTGCTACTTTGCTTTGCAAATTCTTAAAAATTCTAATTTGGCTTAAGACAGGACACTTAATATTAAAAAGGCTTATTCTTTCCTTCCACTCATAATAAAATCCAATTCACCATTCAACTGTCTTTAAGTTGCATTTACTCAAAAAGTGCATTTTTAAAACCAAGTTCTTTACATGTATAGCTGTGTTTCTCCCACTTTTTTTGCCATTTAATACATAGCAATACTGTCACAAGACTCTACTTTGCGATAAAGACAATATGTCAAAATACTCAGTATTTTATGATATTCTATAGTATTCACAAACATCCATATCTTCATATCTTCATATCCATACCTCATATCTTAATTAAGCTAGTTGACTCATTTCCTTTCCTATGAGTTTTATTAACATTAAAGTGTTATTGTTGTTTTGCAGCAATGCCTGAACCTGTTGGATGGAGGTGCAAGGGATGCGTTGAACGATGTCATCGCTAAAACCGTCAAGAAAGTCGCATCACAGCCAGAGCCCAAGGAGGGCGAGCTCGATGATACACTGGTGACTTGATCTAGTCACTCTCCTCCCCTTTGCTGGGCCGAACTTTCTGACTGCGGCACTGAACTTGCTTACACTCGCTATCGCCAGTTACTTGCAGAATACCTGATTTCTCTTCATGGAAATCCTATAAAGATTTTAATGTACAGATTTTACTTTTGAAACTTGCGTTGATTTTAATAACTAAAGATAACTTTTAACCATTTTGTAAGTATTTTAATGATGCAAATATTGTAAATTTTGTTTAAGGCACCAAGGTAATTTTGTTAATAATGTTAAAATACCAACATACATTGGGAATGGGATTTTGCTTTCAACGATTTGATTAAGTCAGAAAGATCGGCCTTATTCACTCGGGGGAATGCACGACTGAAACCTTTGAATGAACCTTTGTGTCATCCAGTAAAAATAACTATAATTTGTTATTAAATTTGTTTATAAAATGGAGAATTTACACTTTAACTTTGCCGAGTCACTCGGAATGTACTATGTTACTTTTAAGTATTGTTTGTGTTTTGTATGAATAAAATATATTGTAAAACTCCTGTGATTACTGAATTGCCGAGATTAATTCAAAGAATCCCATTTCTGGTAACCGTTACGTCATTCCTTTATTCGTATGGGCGGGCTTAACACCTACTCGTGTCAGCCACTTGGGCTCTTTGCGCTCCCCGTTGAGCGTTACAGAGTTCATCCCAGTTCAGAAGCCTGGTGAGGCAGCCTGCCTACAAGCTCCTCTTGAAGAAGGAAGCTCCCCTCCACAGTCTATCAAGGGCCCTCTATCTTACCTCCTCCAGCTCGATTTAATTGAGCAGTAAGTGATCTGCAGTTTCTTTTGACTGCCCACACTTCCTGCACACCAGCTTCCTACTGTAGAGATCTACTTGAAGCAGGTGCTTCTTTGGACAGTGTCCAGTGTACAGCCCTATTACTTGCCTGTTGAAAACCAGTTTTTTTATGTGGTTTAAAACTCAGCTTTTGGATATCAGGCTGAACTCTATCTGCTGTGTAATTGCAGGTAACTCTGAGCTACATTAAAAGAGACAATAGTGTTTTATCCCACACAAACACCCCCCCCCCCCCCCATACTCTGTTGGTTTGGGGGGGGGGGCAGGGTGTCTACAGGTCACTGAAGTCACCAAAAGTCACCGAAAGTCACTGATTTTAGTTAATGGTCACCAAAGTCACCAAAAAGTCACTGATTTTTCTTTAAAATGCAAGAAAAGTCATACATTTTTAGTATAAATTGCAAAAAAAAAGCGATTGCGAGCCAAAGTTTTGTGACTTTTATAATTTTCCCCCAACATTTTCTAACTTGGAGAAGGAAAAGTCACTGATTTTTAACAATTTTCACCCCCAAAAGTCACCAAAAAGTCACTGATTTGTATATCTCTTTGGCAGTGGACACCCCGGGGGGGGGGGGGGATATAAAACAAATACCCCCGTCGCAGCAGACCTGCGTACTCAGCGAATTTCCAAATGATCTTGAGATATTGTATTTTCCCCATTAACACCAGGAATGGGTATGTAGGTTGGCTGCATTGGATGTTGTTAGAAAATGTTAGTTTTGTTAGGAAATGTAATAGTTACGTTAGGTAAATGTCAAACTGTATCAATATTCGGCACTTTTTAATTTTCCCCATAAACCCCATAGGGGTGAGTACGTAGGTTTGCCGACATGTGGGTGTTGTAAGCAAATATCAGTTGAACCCTACCAAGTGAATGTACATACCAAATTTTATCAAGTTATTCCAATAAATAAGCGAGATACAGGGTTTTGTTGATTACCCATAAGATTAACATGGAAAACCTATTTTTGGCTTTTCTCCGTAACCTGTAAAGCCAAGTTAAAAATTCAAAATACCAAATTGTTTGTTTTTTAAGCTCTTTTAAATAGTTTTAGTTAAAATTGTTGAATTTTGAAAATTATGCTCAAAAAATGCAAAAAACCCATTTTTGACCCCTTTGAAACCCCATAAAACCCCGTTCCCAAAACCCTATCATGCTGGTTTGCGAACTCATGAAAATAGACCTAGCCTTACACCTTCATATTAAATTTCATCAAAATCGGAGGTCCCCTTCAAAAGTTATCAGTATTACGGACACATAGATATATATACAGGGTGTCCCGGAACTCTCTGGAACCCTTTTGTATATTTGTTCCTTGCATCGAGACAAGAAAAAAACATCATACAAATAGGGGTCTAAAATCCATCGTTTAGCCGCTAGCCGCCATTTTGTTTTTTCACATAATAATTTTTATTTCCGTAACGGATGGTTGTATTCAGTCCATATTTGGTATTAATCTTTATCCATGTTGAAGCCTTCCGGGATTGGTTATCAATAACATATGGTTTACGTACCTTGACGTCACAATTCCTTGATAGTACAACTGGTGTTGACTATAGTTTCGACTTCCACGAAGTCATTGTCAAAACGATAAGAATATTAAAACATTTTCCTGAATGTCGTCAAATTTTAAAACTTACACACAACAAACACACAATAGAAATTTTTGACATTATTTAGTACAGTTCGCCGGCCGGCACACGTCACTGAACTGGTTGATTCCTTAACGGTTAGCCCGTATCACTCAGGTTATCAGCTGTTCTTCCAGGACTGCTGCTGCCAACATAACTGTGATTAAAACAATCTAATACTGTATTAAATAGTTTGTTTGAGCCGTAATTTAGTTTTTCATTTAGCATATTCTGAGGGTCTGTTTTGGTAGCTTTATATATCTCGAATTCTTCGAGTGTGTCTAGCATGTAGCTCTTTTTGCAAATGTGAAGGATTTCTGCATTTTCATTGAAACTATTTACATTGTGGTTAGAATTGATTAAATGCTCTGCAAACTTTGACTTTTGTTCTGTGAGTTTTGGTTTGGGTAAATGTTCTGAAAAACGTTTCTTAAACGACCTGCCAGTTTGGCCTATATAGTAACTTGGGCAGTCTGAGCATTTGATTTTGTATGTCCCCGTGGCCATATCTTTTGGTTGTTTATTAACCACGGTTTTGTTCAACTTTTGCCCCAGTTTGTTTGATGTTTTGAAGGCTAAAGTTAGGCCATGCGGTTTCAATTCTCGTTTTAGACTGTAATGTAGGCTACTATTGTATTCTACGGTAACGAATCGTTTATTATTATCAGACATACTAGGAGTACGCTCGTACCTCCCGTAAGTGTCTATTCGAAGAAGAAATTTAAAAATTTGCATTAGGGATTGTCACATTAAAAAAAAATTTGATCCCACTTTGTAATGGTATTAAAAACAACTAAAATCACTTGTAATAAAAGAAAACCTAAATAAAAACTCAATTAATTTTCTTATATTTAGGCAATACTTAGTTCGAAGTTACTTTTAATTTAATGGATTTGTGTCATACACATTTTTTACAAGCATTTACTACAATTAGTCTTAAACATTTTTACAGTATTTTAATTATTTAGGATAGTACAAATAAGTTAGGTTGCCCCATGTACACAAAACAAAATAATTTATTTATTTTAATAATTAGGCCTACAGTACAACTGGCTGCCTTACTCGCATCACTGTAAAAGTGTTAAACTTCTCAAACTTTATATTTTTTTATATATATTTTTAAACACAAAAATATGGTAAGGAAAGCCTATTTTTAGAAAATAAAAAATCATCTTGATTATAATTAGGCCTATCACCCCAGAGAACATTCAAGAATATTTACACACTTAAACCTACCAAAAATTGTTTTGTTTATCCTACAGATGTAAATTTTAACTACTTGTGACTGGTTTCAGGTCATTCATAACCCATCTTTAGTCACCAAACCCTATCTTTTATACAGTATTATAATTTATGAATATTTACGCCCACTTGCACGGTTGTTGTACGTACGGTTGGTGCGGTGATGATATTACATCTGTCGCAATAGATTTTCAAACTCAGTGAATTTCGATCGGAGTTCAGTTTTTTCCCAATATACGCCATAGGCAAAAGGATGTAGGTTTGCTGCCATGGGCGTGTTGTACATAAATATACCATATATTTGTCAAATATTACCCACTCATGCGACAGAGAATCTCAAGAACCATAGGGTATAGAGGGATGAATTTGGCATGAACATCTTTAGGTGCTCACTAAGAAACGGTTTTGCAATATTCCATCAGGTCTCAGCAGCACAGGATTTTGATTTTGATCTAATGTTATTCGTAAAGCCAGTTTTTAATATGTTATATACGATATACAGGGTGTAAAAAAAGTCTGTCCCCCCCCCTTTAATTTTTTTATTTGTTGAGATAAACAAATATCGTTTGGGGGGTGATAGTAACTTAACACAAAGTACCTTTTGACGTTATCAATAATTTTTAGTCTTGCCAGGGGGACGGCCCACCAGGAGTCAGAAGAAAATCTTAAATGTAAGCATAGGTTGATATGTACATCAAATTAAAGGTCTCACTTAGCAGAGTACAATGCAGCAAACTAGACTTAAAAAGGATGACCCGGACAGAAATGGTAGGCGTTCAAAGTTTCCTTTAAAATCATGTGGGTAAAAATTAAAAATGCAATAACTTTCTTAATACTCAACCTTTTGACGTCTGGTTTGCGGCTAATAACTCCTAATGCATAGACGTTTAAAATTATGTATGTTGTGACAAAAGCCGAAGCATATCTCTGTAAGACTTCATTGGGGGACGTCCCATAGAGGATGTTTAAATTAAAAATTCCTTAGCCTCTGTCACATCATACATTATTTTAAACGTCTTTGCATTAGGAGTTATTAGCCGCAAACCAGACGTCAAAAGGTTGAGTATTAAGAAAGTTATTGCATTTTTAATTTTTACCCATATGATTTTAATGGAAACTTTGAACGCCTACCATTTCTGTCCGGGTCATCCTTTTTAAGTCTAGTTTGCGGCATTGTACTCTGCTAAGCGAGACCTTTAATTTGATGTACATATCAACCTATGCTTACATTTAAGATTTTCTTCTGACTCCTGGTGGGCCGTCCCCCTGGCAAGACTAAAAATTATTGATAACGTCAAAAGGTACTTTGTGTTAAGTTACCATCACCCCCCAAACGATATTTGTTTATCTCAACAAATAAAAAAATTAAAGGGGGGGGACAGACTTTTTTTACACCCTGTATATATATATATATATATATATATATATATATATATATATATATATATATATATATATATATACAGGGTGTTTGATATGTATATACACCATTTTAATTTGATGTAGCTCACGAAATAATAATGCCAGCTGTATCCAACATATGTCAAATTAAAGACAATTTAATGAGGTTTTATGTAAACAGCTGATCATTGTTGCGGCAGTAATTCTTAACCTCAATTTTCAGTCAAAATGCCAGCCGTGTTAAGTATTGAGGATAGGGCTAGGATTGCTGCTAGATATGAAGTTTTTCGATCAGTTGTGGCTGTACAAAGATGGTGGAGACGTGTAAAAGGGATACACGAAACTTTAAATTCTAGAACTATAAAAAATTGTCATCAAAAGTTAGTGGAAAGGGGTAGTGTCTTAGACAAAAATAAATCTGGGCGACCACGTGTTTCCGTCACCGAAGAAAACATTGCGAGAGTCCGTGATGTGTTTACAAGAAGTCCAAAGAAATCAGTGCGTTGTGCCTCCAGAGAAACAGGTCTTTCTTCTTACGCAGTTCATAGAATATTAAGAAAACATATATCCTTTAAACCTTGGAAACCACAGTATGTCCATGAACTTTTTTTAGATGACTGTGATCGACGAATGGCATTTTCTGAAGAATTCATTCAGTGGTACAATGAGTGGCCTCAACTGTTTGACAACATATTATGGAGTGATGAAGCAGTGTTTCATGTCGGGGGCTTTGTTAACAAGCATAACTGTCATTACTGGGCACAACACAACCCAAAAATGAGTGTTGAAAAACTGCAGAAACGGCCTAAATTAACTGAGTGGTGTGGCTTCACTTCTTCAAACGTGGTTGGACCATTTATTCTTAGAGAGACAATGAACGGTGTAAGGTACCTGAACATGCTCCGGGAACAGGTCTGGCCAGTTATTTCTAGGTGGGAAAATGCAAAAAGCATTATTTTTATGCAGGATGGTGCCCCTCCTCATTACCATGAAGATGTTAGGAGTTGGCTTAACAGGCGTTTCAGAAACAAATGGCTCGGAAGAGGCGGACCTTATGAGTGGCCAGCTCGAAGTCCTGATCTGACCCCGTGTGACTTCTTTTTGTGGGGTTGGTCCAAAGAAGAAGTCTACCGTACTATGCCCAGAAATTTGGATGAACTAGAAAATAGAGTGCGTGAGGTGTTAACAAACATTCCGGCACACATGTTGCAGGCTGCAGTAGCGGATGTACCAAGACGACTAGAGAAATGTGCTGCAAATACTGGTGTGCATGTAGAGTTGTAATTAAATCCTGCATATCAAATGAAACCTCATTAAATTTGCTTTGTAACAATGTAAATTGCATTTCTTAACTTTTTCTATTAAAGGTTTTATTGTAAAAAAAAATTTTGTATATACATATCAAACACCCTGTATATATATATATATATATATCGTATATAACATATTAAAAACTGGCTATATTAGGTAACTAAGAACCCTTTTAAAAAGCTTCTTAAGGGCTCCGCCCCGCAGGACTTCAAAATTAATTGGGGTTGAAATTTGAAATGACACTCTCCTTTGTTCATAGGTCCTCACCAAGAAACACTTTTGCAAAATTCCTTCAGGGCTCCGCCCCACAGGCCTTCAAAATTTATGTCAAAATTACTATAGAGTGTACGCAGATGGAATTTGGCATGGGCCAAAGAGTTCTCTTTGGTAATAGTCACTCTTTGCTAGTAAGACGCACGAAAATAGTCCGATGGAAATTTTAACAGCTGTTTCCCCCCTCACCCCCTCTCGCCCTGCAATGTTGTCATTTTGTGTTTATGTTTACCATGTGTAATATAGTATAAAAATGTATTTTAGAATAAATCTGGCAAAAATGCATCGACTCTCATTGGACTATTTTCGTGAATCCTACTATAATAGGTGTTCACTAAGAAAAGATTTTTAAAATATATTTTTTAAAGTTCCTTATGATTTCACCCCAAAAGGCTTGAAAAATATGATGCCTTGTGGCCAATTTTTAAATGTGAATCAAAGAAACAATGGATCTCAAAGATTGTAGGGCCTGCAGCACTGCAGGGTTACAATTAGTAAAGAACTTTCATTTTTCTCATTGGTGCTCATTATGAAACGGTTTTGCAAATTTTGTTAACGGCTCCGCGCCACGGAACCTCAAGATTGCCATAGATCCTAGCGGGTTGAAATTTAAAGTGGACATTGCTCTTTAATACAGTAGACTCCCTCTTAACCGGCAACCTCGGGACCAGGCCTCGGCCGGATAACGATTTGGCCGGTTAAACCGATGTAGGGCCTACCTTTAAAAACGCCAACCTAAATAGCCTAACTGCAATTATGTCTTGAAGAAACAACTCTTTTGTTACTCTATATAATTTATAGCTAACATCCGACACACATGAGATCCACGACTAAACCAAACTAATAATGATTTGTTTCCTTATTTTGTGTTCTGAATAGCAGGTCCAAACGCTTTCACTTCCGGTGGCATACACTTTTGTTGAGGACATTTCATTTTAATTGGTTTGAGAAGGTCAATACAGCATGATAAAGGCTAACGTTGAATTGAATTAAACAGTAGATAAGAAAACAACGTTTCCGGCGAAACACAGCCGGTTAAAGCGATGTTAAGATAAAAAATGGCCGGTTAAAAAGATGTTGTTTTTCTAGCCGGGTAGGCCGGTTAAAGCGGAGACCGGTTAAAAGGAGGCCGGTTAAGAGGGAGTCTACTGTAATAGGTGCTCACTAAGAAAAGGTTTTGCAAAATCCCTTCAGGGCTTCGCTAACACAATGTCAATGTTTCAATAGGATTCTTGAGAAGAAGACTTTGTTACCCTTTAAAGATATTTTGTTATCTATAAAATAAAATTTGCGAAGCCGTGAAAATAATGGGTGAAGCCGTAACGGGCCACAGATAGTATAGGATAACCCCCCCCCCCCCCCCCCCATTACAGGTATCAGAATCTCTTATATTGTCATCTTTAAGATTACAAATAGGCCTAGTGTAATTTTTGTACATACCAAATTTGATCATATTGGTATTTATTTTATTTTCCCCTTAACAGCGAGCAGGTAGGTAGGTAAATTTGACAACATATGGGTGTTGTATGCACATATAGGTTTACCCCCAGATAACCTACAGATATCTATGGGTTATCTGTGGTTAAACCCTTACTAGTAAATGTACTTCCGGTACAAAATTTAAGAGGTTATGTTACCAATAAGAAAGTGAGTTACAGTTTTGAGTTGAGTTTCCTTAAGAATAACATGGTAAATGTATTTAGGGGTTTCTCTGTAATCAACTATGCCAAGTTTTAAAAATTAAAAATAATTTTTTTTTTTCAAGCTCCTTTAAATAATTTAATGGTCACTTGTTAAAATTGATGGTTTAGTGATGCCTTTAGTATACTATCGCCAAATTGTTTGGGCAAATGCTGGAGCAAAAGTTGGGTTTAACTCGCTCAGCGAACTCATGAAATACACTATCGCTGTTACTGTTTGAGCTGATCTCGGAACTCTTAGACGAACAGTGAAGCAGTGTAGTTAGGCATTACCAAATCCTTTTTCAGTTTAATTTCAGTAGCAGGATGATTAAGTTTACCCCTTATACAACCCCTCACATCTGCCAGATTGCGTATATCTTTGATGTGCTTAAGTGCCGGGCCCACAACACAAACTCCGTATGATAATACTCAAGAAACTCTAGATTTCATTTCACCACTTATAACAAGCAGTTATAAAATAACACCAAAGAAATCAATACAAACCAACATACGCCAACTTTTGACCAGAAGTAGTATGTACTGGGTCACTGGGTGGATTCGTGCTGAATGCTTGGGTCTGCTCGCGTCCTTTGATTTGTGCAAAAACCGACTGCAGATGGAGCACAGGCAAGCACGAACCCTGGAGAAGCGAGCCATGGTGAACTAAGTCAACCAGAGTCAAGCTCACTTGAACAACACTATCTGCTTGACCTTGCCCGCCTTGATTAAGGGATGGTGTACTGCAGGAATTAAATAAAAATTAAAGGACGATTAAGTGTTTTACTTTTATGACATCACGTACCTACCACTTTGAATTTATCTTCAATGTGTCGACTCAACTATGTATGATAATACTCAAGGAACTCTACAAGATTTCATTTGACCACTTCATTAATAACAAGCAGTTAAAAATTACAGTAACACCAAAGAAATCGATGTACACAGAATAAACACCGAGACTAACCCCAATGCAGGTTACAAACAATGTTAATGCAGACTAATTGCTATAAGTGAGGGAGAAAGGAAAAAGGGACCTCTTCGCGGCAAAGTAAAAATTACAGTATGGGCAGTTTTATCGATTGAGGTAAAAAATATCGATTTTTGGTTGTTTGCATTTTAATATGCTCCATTTCGTCCTTTACCGGTTGAAATATATTAGAAAACACTTGTAATGGCATAAAACATTCAAAATAACGGTCGATGTCTAGCTTGTGAAAAGGTACCTCTTTGCGCTTATGGATAAATAACATTGCCGCGCCGCGAACAGGTCCCTTTTCAAAACCAATCTAAAAGCTATGCTACACTCTTAAAACTGCACTCTGACGAATTCTATCAGCGACGAGGTGAACTACTACGAGATAATTGTAAATATAGAACATCTTTCAATAAATAAAAGCCAGAAATGGCTGCCCAGAGGTAGCATATGGCAGTTTTGCAATTCGTTATGGAGAAATAACATAGGACCGCGAAGAGGTCCCTTTTCTGAAATATCAAATTTTCACTACATGCTTCTATAAAAACATTTTTTCTTGAAAACTACTGTGAGTTAAGACAAAAATAGGTGTTCCCATTAAAGAGGACATTTACAGCTTTCTTTTGGTACCAAAATAGTTTTTTAAATATGAAAAATAAATGTTTTATGATAATTTGAGTTTTCAAACAGATTATATCTTTAACAAAAAAATCGTAGACTTGCAGGACTTGCGCAAAATTGTTAGGAATTAAATGAGGAATTCAAAAATATGAATAACTAAATATCAAAAATTACCACGAACAGGTCCCTTTTTCCTTTCCGCCTACATATTTCTCACCTCTAACTCTCTATATATATTTTTGTGATATTTTAAAGCATTTTTAACTATGCATTTTCCTGATTTCGAGTGTTAGTGTCAAAACAATAGATCTTATAAAAAATCTAAATAATATTTTTGAAAAATATTTATACAAACTACAGTTTTGGTCGTATGACTCTGCCTTATGTTCGCTTGTTAAACCTCAAAACCAAATTTAATGGTTTCAAAAATATTTCGTTTTTATTATTTTTTAAGTTAAGGTCCAGTGACTATGTGGTTGGTCCAATAGAACAATCTGTGAGGTTTTTTGGGAAGATCTTCAAAAGAGCTACAGTTCATATAGGGAAACTTGCTAAAAGTAAAATACCCTCATCGCAGCAGATCTGCTAAACTCAGTGAATTTGGAAAGGAATTTGATATTTTGTATTTTTCCCATAAACACCATACAAATGAGTAATGTATATGTTTACTGTCATGGGATGTCGTTGAAAATAAAAAAATTCGGCCATATGAAGCCATATACTAAGTTTCATCAATATCTGTTCATAAATAAAGGAGTTTGCCTATTCTTCATAAACATAATCATTAACATGGAAAAAGAGTATGCAGGGTTTGCTGCCATAATAATTACAAATACTTCCGTCGCAGCAGACCTGCATACTCAGAGAATTTCCTACCGAATTTTGATATTTTATTTTTTCCACAAATTCCATTGTGGTGAGTATGTTGGTTTGCTGCCATATGGGTTTTGGAAGCATGTATTTAAGTTGTACCTTTCCTAGCGAATTTATATACCAAATTTTATCAAGCTATGCCAATAAATAAGAAAGATAGAGGGTTTTGTTTATTTCCCTAAGAATGAAAACTTATTTTTGGATTTTCTCCATAACCATTTGAGCTATTAACCAGATCAAAAATTCAAAATACTAAATTGTTTGATTTTTAGATTTTTTAAATGGTTCTGGTTAAATTTTTGGAATTTGATAAATTAAGGCAAAAAAAGCCAAAAACCTATTTTAGACCCTTTTGAAAACCCTTAAAACCCTGTTAACACTGTCCCATCATTCTGGTTTGCGAACTCGATAAAGTAAATGCTGCCTTACACTTCCTTTATCCAATTTGATCAAAATCTGAGATTTTGTTCAAAAGTTATCACATTCACCGACACTTATCTATATTCATAAAAGAGAGAATATACGTATGTATGTATGTTGCCTATGGACTCCGAAACCGCTCGACAGATTGTAATGAAACTTTCAGGCATTATTAAGCATTATTCAAGGATGTTTGTGTGTAGTTAAGGTGCAAATCTGTCTAAAGGGCTCTGACCAAGAGGGCATACAATAGTTTGAAAAAATCTGAAAATCTATATTTTATCTATTTTTATTGGTTGCTAAGAAACAAATTCAATGAAAAATTCTAATTTCAGGTATTCCAGTGATTTCTTATATATAAGGTTAGAGTAACCGCGAGTGAGATTAGCGGATGAGCTAAACCTGACGGCGAGTGAGTGTAGCGAACAAGCTTAATTACCAATAAAATCAATTCAATCACGAGCGAAGCCGTAACGGGAAACAGCTAGTATAAATATATTATATATATCTCCATTCCACTCACTAAAATGGTCAGATACGCATAAATAATTTTTTACAAGTATAGTAGACAAATAATAAAATTTGTAAAAATTTTATGTTATTATGAAAAATATGATCTTAAAACATTATTTTAAGACATTTTTATTCATGAGTATATTTGATTTAACTGAATGGATTAGGAGAAATAATCAATTAAAGTTAGCCCCATGTTATATTCTTGTGGGACTAAAAATTAACTTCAATTGCCTGTAGCGTCCTAACTGTTAAGTTTAGAGAAAAATGTCAACGAATGAAAAAATCTTCAAATTGCGTGATAGATCCAAAAATGACATTGTAATTGGGGGTTCATATTTGAAATTTTTTAGTTGACTGCCATATTGAAAAATGGCAGCCATTTACAAAAAATTTATTTACTTAATTTTAAACTTCTTTAAAAACAAGGGATTGTTCCCCATTTAAAGTTTACTGTAAGATTTATATTTTACAAAATACCTCAAAACAAAAAAAGTATCATGGTCCAAGGGGTAGGTCTAACCGTAACTACTACTGTAATAGCGTTTTCCCTACAGGGAACTTCGCTAAAAACCTAGATTTTTTACCATAAATAGATGGATCTCAACCAAATGAAGGTAGGCCCTACCAAACTAAATACTAAAACTTTTTAATATCTCGGTAACCAATGGATCTGGAGCAAAGTTTCAATGTCCTATATTGTGTGTTTTTCAAGCTAATTCCTGTGTGGTAAAAATCAAAATTTAAAATTTTGCAAAATTAAAAATGAAAAACAAAAAAAACTATTTTTGAGAAACAAAACCATCCAAAATTACTCTTTCCGGTAGGTGCGATGAACTCATCTTAATAATAGTAGGATTGCACATCTCTACCTAATTTGGTCCAGATCAGACTGTTTTTACGAGAGTTATCGTGTCTAGGGACAAATATACATATATGTATAAATTTTAATGACCATTATTTTTGGTCTCGGGGCACCACAAAAAAAGTAACATGGTTCCGTGATTAGATTTTACCATGAGACCTACGGTAATAGCTTCTCTCCTATGGGAAATTTGCTAAATAAATATTTACTATCAAAGATCCTTTATTCATAATAATGTAACAAGTACATTGCATAGTGTCGTAGCAAAAAAGTTGATAGCCTACTGTATTTTACAACTGCACTTAAACTTACTAATACTGTAATAGCATTTTTTAAATAAAGAAGGGATAAAATAAATAAGATTCTTATGTTTACTCGGCGTTCAAATACTTATCAAACGAGTACGGATAGAGCTGCAAGAGTTGCATGGATGTTACATGGTTAGTGAGTTTGTAAAAACCGATCCAAGATATAACTACAGAAAAGCAGCCTTAATATTGATGGAATAATGTCCATTAATTATTTTAAATTATATGGAATATAAACAATAAGAATTGGAATTTTATGATGAATTGTTTAATAGTTATAGCCTAAATAGAAGGTAAATCATATTTGTGTTTGATTGTCCGAACCACCCCCTGTCCTGGTTAGTATGGATTTAGATTTGCTCTCTACTGCAAATAAATTGAGTTTAAAATGTCAAATTTGCAAAGTATAGAGCAATAAATTAATGCCAAAAACCCATTTTATACCCTTTTGTAAACCCATAAAAAACATTTTTGCATGGTCCAATCATGCTGGTTTTAGAATTTCACCTGATAAATGCTATCTTACACTGGTGTACCAAATTAAAAAAACAAAGTGGAGGTTAAGTTCAAGAGTTATTGTGTTAAGGGAAACACAAAGGCCTAGAGCCTACATAAGCTTACAAATCTACAAGTCTTTTTTTTCTTCTATTATTCTCAAAACGAAAAGTACCATGGGCTTATGTCTCAACGTAGGCCTAAGCATAATTCCTTGTAAAAGGAAAATTCGCTAAAATTTGAACAAACGCTGTTTTTTTGCTTTTAGTGACTTCAAAATGAAAAGTAAGCTATCTTGGCTCCTGTCTTAGGTTTTACCCTGACTACTATAATGATAGTATTTTCCCTAGGTCAATATGTTATTGAAATTTGCTACAAATTATTTAAGTTAGGCCTAAAAATTACTTGAGGAGTAGAATGGATAGGCCTACTGACAAGGAATACCGGTATAAGTTCGTTATCGTACTCCATTGTTTTTATCACTGGATGAAATTTTGATTTTGCGATGAAAACAATCAAATCAACAAGTTTCATAAAGCGCCTACACTAATATTGAATGAAAATATCTATAGATCAGATGGATATATCTATCATATCAACAAATTTACCAAATCAATCAATAGATAGCCTAAATAATAATCTTATACGATCACAATTAGTAATTACCGTACCCCTATTTTGTTTACATTTCTGAGGGGAGCGAGCGAAGCTCCTATACTACACTCTGGCTTTTTATTTACACGTTCTCCTCCTGAACAGCTGGAGTGATCCTCACGAAATTTTGCTCGGTCATAGTAACCATCTATGGGAAGGTATAAATCTGAAATGGTCCAAATCGGACATAAGGGTTCTGCCCTACGGCCCTTTAAATTTACCATGTTATTTTAATAGGAGAAATATTTTATTTGGTTTCTTTACTGTGTGATGATTAAATACAGCTGTTAAATATAAGGATCAAATTTAACTGCAGACTGTTACTATTAGCTGTTTGTGAATACAGTAGACTCCCTCTTAACCGTCCATCTCGGGACCAGGCCTCGGCCGGTTAATGATTAGGCCGGTTAAACCAATGTACATTTAAAAATTCCAACCTACAATTTCATATGGCCTAAATGCAATTATGGCTTGAAAAACCAACTATAAATATATTACTCTATATAATTTATAGCTAACATCCGACACCGATGAAATCAGTGACCAAAAAAAACTAATAATAAGTCGTTTCCTATATTATCTATTGGATAGCAGGTCCAAACACATCCACTTCCAGTGGCATACACTTTAGTCCAGGATAGTACATTTTAGGTGGTTTGAGAACATCATGATATAATGTGGAATTGAATGATACATTAGTTAAGAAAACAAAGATTCCCACGAAACATGGCCGGTTAAAGCAATGTTGAGATAAAAAATGTCCAGTTAAAAAGACGATGTGTTTGTGCCAGAGTAGGCCCATTAAAGTGGCGACCGTTTTAAAGGTGACCGGTTAAGAGGGAGTCTACTGTACAGTAGTTTTATGTGAAATTGCTGTTTTGTTTATTATAATGTGTTTTTACGTGAATGAAATGCCACGTTTACAGAGAGGAGGTGCAAATCTTGGACGACGCACCATTTAAACATATAATAGCCCGTTGCAGCAAACCTGCGTGGTAAAAAATTATTAGAGTATTGCAGACTTGTGGCGAGTAAGCGCAGCGAACAACCTAAATCTGACGACGAGTAAGCGTAGCGAACGAGCTCACTTGAATTACCTATAAAACATTTGCTATTATTGATTTAAAAAATAGTTGCTCCCCTCAATATTGCAAGCAGACAACTGCATTGTATACCTAGTTATTACCACATCAATAAAAAACAAACCATTTAACCTAACATAATCAACATTAACAAAACCAAAACACAACTTAATCATAATGACAAAATAACAAACGTAGAATATAAGAACAATTAGACCTACCTATGTATCTTACTTAAATGTGGACTTTCCTGGGCTTAGGATGGTTCCTCATGTTAATGGATTTTAGTTGAGGTTAATGTTAGTTTGTTAGAATAAATTTTGTCATGCTACGTGAAATTTTGTATTTTTCACAGTAATTTTCAATCCTATTCAATTGATATATCGATGTATATTTTCATTCAATAGTAGTGTAGGCGCTATATGAAACTGTACCCACAACAACAATACCGGTATTAAGGTATGAAATAGGCCAACGAACAATCAAACCTAAAAATCTAACCGTAAGCCTCCTTCACTTTTATGGAGAGCAATATTTTTAACAAACAAACTGGCTGGGTAGCTGAGTGGTTATAGTGCTCGCCATTGAATCTAAAGGTTGCCGGTTCGATCCTGGGAAAATTTAGTAGCTTTTCTAAGGTTTGATTCCGGACCCAGTTGCCATTTTTCATTGGGCCATCAATTAATGATGCTTTCTAACAACTGGTCAAGGTTAGATAGTAACTTAACAAGACTGGGGTTTGGACAGTTCCCAGTCAAAACGCTAAGAAATGCCTCTGGCGTAGTTACACCAAAAATAAAAAAAATAAATAAAACAAATCAATTGTTTTTGGAAACAATTAAAAGTCATATTCCCTCAATACAATTTGGTAAAAAATACTTTACTGAATGGTATTTAGCAGCATATTTGTGTGACGACGCTATATTATGAAGTCTGCATCTCTTGACAATTAAGGCCTACAAATAAAAACTTAGGTAACATGGTTTGTTTTCTGTTTTCCTTTAATGTAATTAGGCTACATTACTTAAAATTAATAGACTACTTGATTTGGTTATTTTCGGTTACTTGTGCACAGTATATTAGTTTTATCGTCGCAGGACATTTTTAGAAAACTGAATCAGTGTACCTAATGAAATCGTAACTGTATCAGTGATTGCATTACCTATCCATAAAATAGCAATATTATCGCAAATTTTGAAATTTTAACCATTGATAAAAACTATGGAGTAGGATAACGAACTATTACCGATCTATCTAGGCCTGTCTCTATTTATCTACTCAAAACATACTATCTTCTTAGGCCTCAAGTCCTTCACATAACACCCAAAACAAGTTGTCTTCCATATTAAGTTACTGTACTTGACCCTTGAACCGGGACTTTTGGTTAATTTTAAAAGCAAAATATGTTACATTAAATTAATTGTTGCAGATAATTGGTTTGGTTAACTATTATCAGATTCACAATTGTCAGTTAGGCCTAGCGCTTCTGAGATACTTAAAAAAGTGAATTAATTAGCCTGACAGTATGAAAATTACAGGAATGATACAAACATAGCCTTTACGGTATTCTTCTGTAATTCATGATTTATCTGCTTTTTAAGGTGTACTCACTAAAATCCAAAATGTAATGAATACACATTGATACACAACATGCACTTAATGAAACTGAAATTGACCCTAAAAGGCTTAGCCTACCGGTACCAAAAGTTGTTAACGTCAATAAATAAAACAATCTAGTACTTACTGTTCAAATTTTACTTCATAATACACTTTTTTTAAGAAAGGACATTAATTAGCTGTGTATACAATGTAGTTGGTTTTCGTTACTCAAATTAAATTTAATTAGAGCCGTCAATTTCATATTTGTCATAACCTCTCTACATCCAACTTTGTTTATGTTTATGCGACTACTTCACCCCATCACCCCGCTCCCGGACCCGGACTGGACCAATCAGAACGTCTCAGTCTTGATTGTTAAGACTCGCAAAGACGTTGCTAAAAAAGTAAACACAGCACCGACCACTAAAAATGTCTCCAATGCATTTCTTATGGGAAAAATGAAAAAGTCACATTTTAAGATTATTTTATTAATATCCAACCAACTACTTTCAAAAACTCATCAGCACTTAACAGTTGCATAAAGAATCTTCAACTGAAATTTGAGGCCAATCTGTTACTTCTATCGAGCGTAATCGTGGAGCAAAGAATAGCTATATGAGACTCTTAGTCACTCTAGGTCTATTCTTCGAATAGACAATTACTGTTAGATTGGCGTTTTCTCATCAGCTTATTTATTATCCTATCAACTATGCTGCTATTATACCCGTTTTCTACGGCTATGTACTTAATTATATTTAATTCATTGTTATAATCTCCGTTTGACAAAGGCATTGATAATAGACGGTGTACCATACTATTGTATGTGGCCATTTTATGGGTTTCAGGATGATATGAAGTATTGTGGATGGTATGGTCAGTTGCTGTGGGCTTCCTGTAAATTTTGTAATTAAGTTTTCCAGAATTCTTTGTGATGGTTGTATCTAAAAAGTTTATGCTGCTGTTCTCCTCAGTTTCTAATGTGAACTTCAGATTCTCGGTGATGTTGTTTAGGTAATTTTTAAGGAGTTCAAGTTGTCTTTTAGTGCCATTAAATATCACAAAAGTATCGTCAACATAACGATAGTAGGCCTTTATCTTTGAAGCATATTTGTTTTGGTCAGAAAATATGTGGGTGTTTTCAATGTAGTTTAGGTACGCCTCAGACAATATGCTTGATAAGGGGGAGCCCATAGCCAGCCCGTTAGTTTGCCTATAATATTTTCCATCAAATTGGAAGTAGTTTTGCTGTAAAACCAGTTCAAGTAACGATATTAACTCATTTGTATACTCGGATGTTATGTTAGGGTTCAGTGACAAGTTTTGTTTAATTACATTGAAGGTTACATCTAATGGTACATTGGTGAACGGGTTAACTATATCAAATGATGCCATTAACATATGATTCTCAACTTGTAGTTGTTTTGTACTTTCAACAAATTCTGTGCTGTTCTTAATACTATGGCTATTATTTACAGTTAAATGCTGTCTCAGTAGCTTATCTAGCTTTTTAGCTATCTTGTAGGAAGGGGCTGACATGAAGTTGACTAGAGGCCTGATAGGCATGCCTTCCTTATGGACTTTTGGAAGTCCTTTAAATGAGGGGGCTTGGGGATTAATCATTTTCAAACATTTAATCTCATTCTTGTTAAGAATGTGTTCACATCTATTTAACTTATTTTTTAACAAACTATTATATTTATTTGTTGGATCTGCACTAATCTCTTCAATATTGTTTTCTGAAATAAAGGTGTTTATTTTTGTTTTGTAGTCTATAGATTTTAAAACTACCAAAGCTTGGCCCTTATCAGCTTTGGTAATTAGGCAGTCGTTATCTAATAACTTGTCTTTTATACTATTAAGAGTGCTGTATTCTTTCTTGTGTAGGTCACTAAATTTGTAGTTAGGCCTGTGTAAGAGGTTACTCCTTATTTTCCTATCTATATTATGTCTAATTACAGATCTCTCTTCGCTGTTAACAACACATTTAATAGCAGTTTCGGCATTCATTACAGTAGACTCCCTCTTAACCGGCCACCTCGGGACCAGGCCACGGCCGGATAATGAATTGGCCGGTTAAACCGATGTTCATTTAAGAACGCCATCCCACAATTTTATATGACCTAAATATAATTATTACTTGAAAAACAATCGTAAATACATTACTTTATATGATTTATAGCTAATATCCACCACCCATGAAATCCACAATAAACCTACACTAAAAATAATAATTCGTTTCTTTATTGTGGTCTACTGGATAGTAGGTCCAAACGCATTGACTTCCGGTGGCAGTCACTTCCGTCCAGGAGATTATAGTTTAATTGGTTTGAGAACGTCAATATGAAATAAAGTTGAATTGAATGATACATTAGATAAGAAAACTTAGTTTCCGGCGAAACACGTCCGGTTAAAGCGATGTTGAGATAAAAAATGACAGGTTAAAAAGATGTTATTTTGTGTCAGGGTAGGCCGGTTAAAGCGGAGACCGGTTAAAAGGTGGCCGGTTAAGAGGGAGTCTACTGTATTTCAGAAAAAACATTCCTTTTACCGAGTTTAGAAAGGTTGTACTTGAAACCTTTATTGAGTAGGTTGATTTCATCTTGGTTGAAATTTATATTCGTACTGTTAACGAACCTAGGAAAGAATTTGTGGGAAATATTAAAATTTTCTGTAGGGAACTGTTTCTTGAGAAGCAAGTTAAGTTTTTTATCTTGGGTTTTCTTTTTCGAAGATATCTTTCTGTTGATTTGGTGCTCTAAAATACCGAATATTTTATCGGTTTCAGAAGGATGCAAGGAATTAGCTAATTGAAGATGTTTCTGTAAAACTAACTTGTTTAACATGTTTTTCTTTGCATGTAGGCTTTTGATTTCCTGTTTAATCCATGTTTTTTCAGCAATGGATTTGGCTCTTTTAGCAGCATAGCTTTTACTTTTTATTTTTACTTGTACGTAGTTAGGAATGATTTGTAGTTGTAAGCATGTTTTATTAAATTTTATGTTACATATTGTATTCAGGATTTTCAGTTTAACATTCTTATACTCAAAGGCCGATTTTGCTTGACTAGCATTCAATTTATCCATGTTGAAGCCTTCCGGAATTGGTTATCTATAATATATGGTTTACGTACCTTGACGTCACAATTCCTTGATAGTACAACTGGTGTTGACTATAGTTTCGACTTCCACGAAGTCATTGTCAAAACGATAAGAATATTAAAACATTTTCCTGAATGTCGTCAAATTTTAAAACTTACACACAACAAACACACAATAGAAATTTTTGACATTATTTAGTACAGTTCGCCGGCCGGCACACGTCACTGAACTGGTTGATTCCTTAACGGTTAGCCCGTATCACTCAGGTTATCAGCTGTGGAAGTCGAAACTATAGTCAACACCAGTTGTACTATCAAGGAATTGTGACGTCAAGGTACGTAAACCATATATTATTAATCTTTATCATACTAATGTACATTTTCAGGAAAAAAATAATTTTTTTCCACTGTGTATTTTCAAGATGGCGGCCATTTTTAATTTTCAAACTAAAATATCTCAAATTCAGTAAATAAAAAAAAAATTACTTGGGACAAAAAAGTTGCTAAATTAAATTATCTAACCAACGGTACCAAGTTTGTAAGGATCTGATAACAAATAACGGAGTTATCGCTATTTTTCTGTGAAAATGGCCATAATTTGCATTACTTATAATGAAAAATCAATGTTTTTTTTGGAGAAAAATCACAATAACTCCGTTATTTGTAATCATATCCTTACAAACTTGGTACCGTTGGTTAGATAATTTAATTTAGCAACTTTTTTGTCCAAAGTAAAATTTTTTTGAAATTTACCGAATTTAAGATATTTGAGTTTGAAAATTTAAAATGGCCGCCATTTTGAAAATACACAGTGGAAAAAATTAATTTTTTTCCTGAAAATGTACATTAGTATGATAAAGATTCATACCAAATATGAACTGAATACAACCATCCGTTACGGAAATAAAAATTATTATGTGAAAAAAACAAAATGGCGGCTAGCGGCTAAACAATGGATTTTAGACCCGTATTTGTATGATGTTTTTTCTTGTCTCGATGCAAGGAACAAATATACAAAAGGGTTCCAGAGAGTTCCGGGACACCTTGTATAGATATATATATATAGATATATATATACATATATATGAAAATGAACGAACGGTGTTTTTGGCTTCTGGGGACCTCAAAATGAAAAAGTAACATGGTCCCGGGCTTAGGTCTTACCATGGCTACTACCGTAATAGCGTAGTATTCCCTATAGGGAAATTCGCTAAAAGTCCCAATTACAACTGGCATTAGTGTGTTACACATCACTCCCGAAGTACAGTCTTTTTACTTACTCTTGGAATTTACCCAGTTTTGCTTTTAATTTTTGTGACAAAAACCCTGTCAATTTACTAGTACAAAATATACATTTAGGAAAGGAGCGTTAAACAAAAAAAGCAGGTAAATCGGAAAAATTTGCTACAAAAGATTTTTTTGCTTTAAGGGCTTTATTTATGTCCCAATATGGTTCTCCTAGGATTTCCCCCTCGTCGGAGCTGTGCTAAAGTAGTGGAGGGTAAAAATGGACTCAGAAAGAGACATTTTTTTATTTTTGTGGTTAAATCTCGTAAACGGCTCGGATACTGAAAATATGTCCAGTGTAAAAGTTAAAGAGCACAAAATTCCGCATTTAATGAAACCAACCGCATATATTTTGGATCACCTGTTGTCATGCTACAATACAATAAACTGCACGATTTTTTAAAATTCTTACAAAATTGTCTCCCAATAGGTGTATTTTTGTAATTTTACTGTTATATTCTGTAAATTAATAAAAATATTAATACATTATTGTTTATAAAGTCAAAGGGCATTAAATTCTGCATTCAATGAGACCAACCTAAAATTTGTAGAAGCACTTGTACCCTAACTACGTCACATTAAGTTTAACAGAGATGAATAGAATAATGACAAATTATATCAATTATGTACTTTGTAGGCATATATTCTATCATGAAAATAATTACTATTATATCGGACATAATTGTTTAGTACTTTAATTTGACTATTTAACGACAAAATTTAAAAAAAATTGTAATTTTCAACCTCTATCAAATTTCTAATTCGTTTTACCCTGCTTGAAGAGTGCAGAGGCTGTGTTACATCCACTTATGCCATGGAGAAAGATGAGTGGCTATTTCATGATGTCTGCTAATTTAAAACTATTGACACCAAAAACTTTTGGTGGGGTTTTTTCTTCCAGGCTTTAAGAGGTATATCTGTGATGATGATGGGAAATCTAGAGTGGTGAACGCTATTAGTAAGTCTTCACCAGCTAGCACAACCTTGTTATAATCATGTGACATAACATAAATAAAATAAAAATTGTCTTAATTTAACGGGGAAGAACACTGGGCATGTGGGCACAGGAGTCTTTGAACGCAAGGGATACTAGAGACGTCGGTGGCACAAAAGGTGGTTGGGAATGGGGGGGGGGGCATGGGGGAGGAATATAGAACATAGAGGGCACAGGGGCCACTGCGGGCATGTGGGCACGAGAGAATGGGAGGCACAGGGGCATGGGCGGCAAGGTAATCAAGGGCATGGGTGATACTCGAGCCCCGGGGGCATAGTGGGTACAGGAAACACGGGTTTGGAGAGGTGAACGGGGCCACGAAGAGGCATGAGTCACGGCGAGAGTGGGGGGAATGGGGGCACAGGGGTCCAGAGTGAAGGAGTTTACAGTATTAATGGTCTTAGTTGTATTGAACTATTGTATTTAGTTGAGTTACAAACTCATCATGACATGGTTAAGGTTAAACCACTTCTACCGCTTCTGGTAGTATAATAGTGTAACTCGCCTACTGCTCGATGGGGGCTCCGCCCCCATGCCCCCCAGTTGGATTTCTCTGATTCGTTAATAATTTTAAAAGTCTCAAGTACTGGGACTCCGTCCCTCTGCCCACCTAGGGGTTGCCCCGAATTCATTTAAGTATCGGGGAAACAAAATACATCAAAACTCAAACTTGGTCTTTGGGCCAAGTAGCTAGAGATAAACAGAAAAATGTTCTAAGTTTCTAATGATTAGTTTCTTCAAAATATGTTTTTTAAATGACACAGTTTCTTCCACTATTCCAAGATTGCGACTACCCAAGTAGCAAAACAATATTGTAAAAATATTAAAACCATATCGTTTAATATTGCCGACAACATTGTTAAAAAAATAATCAGAAAACATTGAAAAAAGATTGTTTTAATATTGATTAATGTTTAGACAATGTTGTCAAACAATATTGTAAAAATATAGAAACAATATTTTTTAAATATTGATTATAATTTTTTTGGAAAATATTGAGCGTTAACCCTTAAAAAATGTATATATATTAACACAACAAAATATATAGGCTGAAATTTGACGTTCTAATTAGCCAAACGGGTGTTGGTGTCAGTCTACAAATACATACAATATCAGGTCCTCCCTATATTTTAAAAGCATAGGCTTGCCTCACCGGAGCTTTCAGGGTTCTTGGCAGCTTGTGCAGGAGCCTATCCTGAGGACGCCAATATCATATGCATTTGTGCACTGACACCAACTCCCGGTTGCCTCGGGGAATCGGACGGGATTTGAACCCGCCCCAGACGCTACCTTCTGGCCAGAAAGGTAACGCCTTTTAACCAACTGATCCACCGAGGCTGATGGTTGAGGCTCTCCAATTGTCTGTCGTCTTGAGCCACTAGTCAGCAAGGGCTTGGCGCAGGCGCACTTGTCTGGAGGTCGCGGGATCGAATCCTGGCTGAGGCCGGTACATTTTTTGATTTGATGCTTTAGTATTTTTCTAAATGTTTTTAAAACGTTTTCATTTGTCAACTAAGAGTACTTTCAAACTATTTTATTACATTTGTTTGCTACTGAGAGTTGAGCCATATTTTATTTTCCTTTTGGTAATATTTTCTCAATATTGGCAGACAATTTTGGTACAATGTTTTACAATATTGCCACAATATTGTCTAGACAATGTATTTTGTTGCGTGAAAACATTGTAACAATATTGTTAAAATATTAATCAATATTGACAAAATATTTATCAATGTTGAAAAAATATTGTCGACAATATTGAGACAATATTGTTTTGCTATTTGGGTATTCGCAAGAAGAATAGTCGATGGGGAGGGTCTCACAAATTTTGTAATATCAAGTAATTTGTTTATGCTTTATAAATTCTCAACGTTACAGTAAACCAATACCAGTTTAAATTATAAAGTTTTTGTTAGAGACATTAAAAATTGGCCGCCTACAAATATTTCTTTAAAAGTTTTACTAGAGGTATTTTATTTTACATGTCAATTTCCTTGGTTGTTTGATTCCCAACAAATATTAACAATTAATTACGAGTATCTCACTAGAAAAAAGAGGTCTGCCAATAAACAAGCTTCATTATTCAGTCCTTAAAAGGTTTCTCGTAAGTTTTTTATTTGTTTCATCTCTTTATATTATTGCTTTGCTTTATAAAATATTATTGTTATCTAAGCGAAGGACGACTCATGCATGTGGGAACCAGTTTGTTATAATAGAAGCGAGAATTTAAAAGGTTTAGGAAGTGTTGTCTTGTTTAAAAATATATTTAATTGTATGGAGGATTTATTTAGATGAATTTATACACGTTAAAAAACTTTTGACACTGCATTTCAAAAGACTCACAGTCAACTAAGGTCGGCAACAAAGTTTATAACTGGCTGCTACTATAGAAAGACCTAGTTGAGGTCATAATTTGTACTCAAATTCAGGCATCTATGTTTCGTAATAGTAAATAAAATTTTAGTACCAGGAGGACCGAGCGTTGCTCGGTGAAATATTAGTAAATTTAAATATCAGAATAAACTTTATTGACATTTAATATGCAGTAGGCCTACATAAACAGCTGTTACATTTCTTTTTGAAGTTCTGAATGTACTTCTTGTTTATATGTTGTTAATTCGTTGCCAACATGGCAACCCATAAGCCCAATGTTAAAATTTTGTAATTTTAAACTTTAATTTTTAGCAAAATTAGATTTTCCCTGGGGGCGAGACCCATCTCAATCGTATTTTTAAGGTAATTAAAACTAAGTTTATTCCAAAATTTGAAGGAAATCGTCGGAGCCGTTTTTGAGATAATTGTGCAAGCAAGCAAACAAGCAAACAAGCAAACATTGCTCGTATAAGAGTATAGGATAAAGGGCAAATTTTGAGAAAATAATTTAAATTTTGAAAGTACCCTTTTTAAGGGTGAAGGGGGTGAGATACGGCAAAATGTTAAAGGACTGAACTTGTAGGGCGTCTAAAATAAAATATAATACTGGCAAAACATATATCAATATAGTAGTATATTCATCGTATTAAACAAAATAACAAAGACTGTACATGAATAAATGTTAATGTTAATAATTTGTAAACAAAAAAGTAGGTAATTAATAAAATATTTGAACAAAATTTCATTTTAAATTTTCTTAGTAAGCTTAGCCATTTTAAAATACTAGCTCTGCTCCGGGCTTCAAAAATTCTCTCGGCGACCCTGCGCATCACTAGGCAGAGGCACGACTGGGCCCCCAGTTTACGATGGCCCGGTCCCGGTCGTACCCCTGCCAAGTGCTGACCGTGCTACACGCTTTTGCCTTGCCTCTGCGTAACAGTGGCGCCTGCGCCACTTATGTTTGTAACAAACCTTAGTCAATGATTCAGCAGCACTGTGATTCAGTGAGTTTTAGGGCTGCATGAAACCTTAGCCTGCTTTTTTACGACTGAGATCTGGATGAGTGGAGTGGATGTGACGATGTGAGGTCAGATCTATGTGTGCAACTACCCACCCTACCTAAGACAACCACAGAAGAACTCAGTGAAAAGAAAGATAAAAGAGTTATAACGATTGCGTGGAAGTATTTCGAAGCCAAGCCTTTTTGGCAAAAAAAGAATAAAAAAAGAGATCGAGATGTGACGTATGCGACTTGCGACTGTGATCCGATCGCGATCCATCGTCCATCATCTGATGATCTGACTCCATCTGATTCCATGCATTTGACGTTGATGTTTATGAAGTTGATGTTGGTGTTGTGTTGTTCAAAACATAAGTTGTAATTTTTAGTGAGAATTATGACATTCAATTGATACTGCATATTTAAGACAGTTCATAGCTCATCAAAATATAATCCCCTTTTTAAGTTGGCTGTTTGGTGAAACAGTGCTGAAAACTTTGGATAAAGTTTTTAGGTTATGTCATGTCAGTTCATATTTCATGGGAATGTTTTGAGGTTCGAAAGGTCTTCTTGTTAGCAAAATGTTGAAAAAAGACACTTTTCGCTCGAAAGTCGATCTAGATAATAATCCTTTTGCAAAGGTGTTCCCGAGCAAAGATGCAGTTAAGAAATATTTTAAGAAAGTAAAAGAGAAAGGAAGTACAGTTTTCTATCATGAGCTGCATGGAGATCTTGATGGGGATGACTTGACACTCAATTTAATTGTTGAAGAGGTCTTTAATATCACCTTATGCAAAGATCCTCCTTCCTTCCGTAAAGGCGAGACTCACTTAGTGTATCATAACATTGAAGAGGTATCTAATGATGACAAACTTACTTTGAGTAATATAGATATTTTTGGATTGATTTTAATGGAAAGATTGCTCTTGGAAGATCCAACAACTCAATTAAAATCTGCTCCTAAAACTTCAACTAGTATGCTGAAAAGCCATGTTATTGAAAAAAGGTGTATGTGTTATTTATTTGAATGTTATAGAAGATTACAGGAAAGAAAAGAAACTAAGAAGGACACTATCAAAATAATCAATCAGATTAAAAATATTGTGGTGCAAAATGCTGCCACTGCTTTATTTCAGTTAGAAGTGTATGGTAACCAAAATTTACATCAGCAGGTAAGCCAACCATATCCAAATTCCTAAAATCCCCCACCCCCCTTTGCAGAACTTCCTTGGTAGGCCTAGGGCCTAGGCCCTAGTTAAAAGTGCTTTGCACCAGTTTCAGTAGGCTACTGTATACTATTACAGTAGACGATTTGGCTGTAGGTTATAGGTTATTGTAGTATAGGGACTTACTGCCACAGAAGCCCGGTGGATCTATAGATTGGAAATTTTTTGGTCGATTCGATCGATACAGGCCTATCGGTCGTATACAAATTATAAATTATCGTATCTTTTATAAATATAGATTTTCTGTGTAACTCAATGTAGCCTATATCATATCGTAAATAAAGGAAGTAAAAGTTGTTATAAAAGATTTTATTATTCTAGGCCTATATTGTAACTAAGCTGAATAAAAATTATAAACAACAAACATTTGATTAAGTTAAACATAATTTGGTAATCAAAATTGAAACAAAAACCAATAACTTAGGCCTAATAAAATATTTAACTTTTAAAAATACCTCATAACTTACCGTACTTTGAAGCAAACATCCCTTTTTCGTTAATTATTGAGTTAAGCTACGGCCATTGGAAAATGGAATTTTTTTTCAAAATGTCAGAAATTTCACGCTGATTACGAAAATGATAGTTTTTTCCCACGGGAAAGCTCGGAAAACCCCGGAAAATCGGAAAAACCGGAAATGACTTTTTACCTTGAATTTATCGATGTGGGTATTCAAATTAACCGGGGTGTTAAGCTGATCACGAATATGTACAAATTATTTCGATCCGATTTTAAATAATCCGGAAAATGCGGAAAAAGTGTCGGGAAAGCTGAAATTTTTTAAAGTAGGCCTATGTCATGTGGGTAGGGTGGTGGAGAGGGTCGAACACACTTACGTAGCTAATTGATACAGATAAAAACTTAGGAAACAAATACAAACACACTGAAACTTACATAAATGAAGCTCTAACAATGTTTTAATGGTTGTTCTTTAAAATTATTTGATATTATGTAGGTAGTAGCCTACTACATACATTACATATTATATACCATAAGCTAACTAGGAAACCTAACTTAACCTAACTTAAACCAACCTAACTTAACCTAACCTAACCTAACCTAATTGAACCTAACCTAACCATCATGTAGGCCTATGTGGGTAGAAGTATGCAACGTTTTATGTGAAATGAGAATATATACTTGTTTATGGAATAAAACACATTTAAAGTAAGTACCCACACGATGGTTAAGTTAGGTTAGGTTAGGTTAGGTTAAGTTTGGTTGGTTTAAGTTAGGTTAAGTTAGGTTTCCTAGTTAGCTTATGGTATATTATATTAATACCGGTATGTAATGTATATAGTAGGCTAGGCCTACTACCTAATATCAAATAATTTATTTTAAACAATAACCATTTATAACATTGTTAGTGCTTCATTTATGTAAGTTTCAGTGTGTTTTTATTTGTTTCCTAATTTTTTATCTTTATTAATTAGCTACGTAAGTGTGTTCGACCCCCTCCACCACCGCGGTCCGGCGCTACAAGTGGCTCGCAGCATGCACGCAGGGGTGTTGGCGAAGCCACGGCAAGTAAGCAGCTCGGAGGTGCGTGTGACGTCAGCCTTGGCACGGGCCCTCCTTATTCATTACCCACAATCCACAGCAGGTATGCTTCTCCCTGGACACCTTTACATAGGCCCCGGGAACCCAGTTCCCAATGGAATCCCGGTGGACCAGGACAATCGAATTGCCCTCTTACACGACATCCGCTACGAATACACAAGAAGTGCCGTGGATATACGTAGTGCTGATAGACAGGCAATTCAGCTATTTTACGGTGATTTTGCAAGCACTCGTAATTGGCATAGTGTTATCGGTGCCGTGGGTATTGGTGTTAAATATAGTTTTGAAAGTGTATTCGGTGTTCAATACCCAAGAGTTTTTCCAGGACAGCCCTCCGATACTGGAGGCATACTCAACGAATTTAATACAATTGACAGGTTAGGCACACGCAAACCCGATGCAGACAGTGGATATTTAACACAGAGCCAATCGCAAAAGCGACCGACTCCTGAAGAAGACGACCCTGAAGTTGGTGAAGGTGATACCGCGATGGCCGAATCCGACCAACCCCCTACTAAGAAGGCGAAGACCGAAGAAAACTACTGGTGGTGGTGGAGCTACAGAGCCATCGTCGAGTGTCATCCATAAACCACTAAGTGAATTTAAAACTAGAAAGATCTTAATATCTCACTCAAGATTTATGTACTCGTATGGATATCAATTCAAATGTCTAAATTCAAAGTTTAAAGCCGAAAGTAGTGCATCTCAGTATTTGGTATGTACTCCATTTGCCCGAGTACCCTGTCATGGTTTGCCCTTCTATCTGACTAAAACGGAATTTGATAATTTGCCGATCGGTAGTCAGGGTGCCAGATTTACTTGTTCGGTTCAACCACTCGGATTTAGAACACCATTTGTAACCAATTCAGCCAACATAAGCAGTGTAAACTCAAACCTATTAGTTCATGGTGTCCATGCTCATGGATTGAATAATAAGTACAATGGGACGAATTTGGAATATAGCAGTACTGCCTCTTCACCGATGATTGTTACAGAGGCTAAAAGCAAGAAAGGATGACGGGGTTTGCATCACCGACTATTGGGGTGAAGTGCAGAAACAAGACGACACCATCATTAAATTCAATCAGATACCAGCATGTTTTGGTACGGTAATAAGAAACCATTTAGAACATATTTCGTTCAGAATGTGGATAAGTCGGCAGGACTACTAACTGTACCCGACATTATGAATGACCTTCATGTTTATAACATGGTTAATGGTGATGGTAATCCCACAATAAATTGGGAATACAGACCTCAAGTGTGCGTTCTGAAGTCATCAGAACCATACCCCCACTACAGGAGTGTGACCAACAATAAATATACTTTGTGTATGGAACAAAGGTCCCATTCGCTTCTGTTGGACAAATAACTGTTGACGATGATCACTATGGCCAAACGATGGTAGGTACAATAAATCATGTACCGAAATCCTCAGTCGTCATCCCGTACACCACTTCAATTGAACAGTGGTGTAATAATGCATGGATTCAACGAATATTCCGGCGGTCTACAACCACCACCATTACATGTGGGTGATCTACCAGTCAACGCCTATAGGCCTAGTACCGATATGGAAGAATCGGCTGTGCAAGAGGTTATAGAATTTATAAGGTTTCCACTACATGTGAAATACAATATAGTTATGACTTCACCTACCCCAATGGCACTTATGTACATCCCGTTATGAAAGTGATGGGTTCATCATCGATGGTGGACATTACCAATAACAACTATTGTGGCGAGTTCGCATACGGCTATCGTGCAAAACATCCCGAATAGGGAATCGGCAGTCCATCACACTGTGCAGGTGTACCATCAGAAATTGAACATTTTTCTGCATCGCAGTTATTCGATGAAACAGTGGTCGATGTTATGGATGACGCCAGTAAATCTCAGACCCAGTTACAAATTGATTTACAGGATAGTTCGGATTTTACCAAAACAAAGACTAAAGAAATTTCATTAACAATATATTCACTACTAAAACACATGGCCCCGGCGAAATATATTTGTCAAAATCATTATGAAGCCAGTGAAAATATCCTGAACAGGAAAGGAATGTCGGACCCACATAAACGATTCTTCTTGATCAAGTTATTAGAACAACATGTTCCTGAGTTTTCTGCCATATATTTCAAGAGACAGCCTGATAATACATACAAAAATATCTTTGTGGATTAAAGTGTAAATAAAACACATTGTTAATATAATATAGTTTTATTTAACAATCCTTTCATCATAACAAATCTGTCATTTTATTAGCTCTCTTAAAACATTATTTATATTACTATAGTCAAAGTCAACATCATTTACTGCCCACATCAATAAATTACCTAACGCTAATTGATGAGGTTGTTTATGCCTGAATTCATACAATAAGTCGGCAGTCCTCCATTCATACCGAATGTGCCTAAAGATAGTTATTATGAAAGCACTTAAGTGCTTATATGTTCTTAAAGTCTATTGTTGTCCAAGTGGCTCAAAGATAGAATGCAAAATTACTGTAATTTTGTGTATGAAACTGTGACCAATTAAGAGGGGAAAAGAGGGGCGTTCTGTCAATAAAAAAAATCCTTACTACATGTTGTTAGCAAAGGTTCTTTACTGCATTATTACTTAATGCTAAAATTAATTTAAATATACCTACCGTAATGTTTTCAGACCATTAGGAAATGGTGTAACTTGCATTACGGCTATCATTGTTTCTTGCAAATTTATCATTCACTAGACCTACTGTAATATACTAGAAGCAATTTTTGTTCTATTCTATTTTAAGTGCGATTTGAATCCTCAAAAAGTAACCATCTACTATTAAATTTACTTTCAGATATTGGATTTGTTTGAAGAGAATCCTAGTTATGGTCCTGAACTGACACAATTCCTCTCAATAATCGCTGACAGGATAAGTGAAGAAAACAGTGTAGAAGATGTGTATACTGCTTTTTCCCCAACTTTAGAATTAGTTAAAGATGATTTGGACCGTTCAAATATTCTTTCGTACAGACCCCTGAGTTTAGCCATTCTCCACAGCTTTGCATCATCGGCAAAACTAGCTCAGGTATATAAAGTCACATCTTTATGTCTAATGGAATTTATTCCTAAAATTAGCAAACGTAGGGCTTCTCTGTATTCCTGTAAGAAAAAGATAAAGAATCTCAAAGTACATATAGGCTAGTAACAAACAGCCTTGCAAAAAATTTTCATTTATCCGTCTAATTTAATTTGAACTTATGGTACCGTACTACAAGGAATCATAACATTTGCAAGAATTTTGTTGTTTGATCAATGAATGACTGCTTTTAAAATCCATCTGTTTAGAATTAAACCCGGCCTAAGGTTTGGTTCCCCTGTAGCCGTGTTTGAGGGCTTCTACTGTGTGACAGTATGAGAAAGATAAAGAACCTCAAATAATAGTAAAACTTGAAAGGTGAGTTAGCCTCCGGATTACTATTGAATACTTAAAGTGGTGTAAGATACCTGCATTAAGTAATCCTTTGGTTGCGGTGTGGCAACAATAGTTTCAACTCCATGGATAAAAAATGGATTTACGATAAAAATTGTGTTTATAAAATAAAATGTGACGATTGCTAGAAATATTATATTGGCCAGACCTCCCGATAGTTCAAAAAACGATTCAAAGAACATCTTCCAAGAAAAACAACATCAACACAAGCCTCAAATTTCGCCGATTTAGTGTCAACCAATTATAGTTACTGTACAGTAATATTGAAAGTAACATGGAAATTCTGCATTTCTCACGAGATTATTCACACAGGAGCAGACTGGAAGAATTTGAAATTTACAGAGCAGTAAAGTTAGATTTTAAACAAAATGTTTTCAACGACAAGCTCTCATTTAAATCTAATTTCATTTATGATACTGCGATAAAGATACTGGAGGGGGAGGGTGGACGGAGTGCGACACCAGGTGACTAGAGATAAGGAATGATCTCTAGAACACCCTGTAGAGACTACTACTACCTACCTATACTACTACTAAGGTCTATAGTAGGTAGGTGTACTAGATGACCTTGACCTTGGCACCGGCAGTCTAGACCAATCTACAGCCCGGTACAAGTCGTTCCCCATCTCACAGTGTTTTTATGTTTTTTAAATATTTTCTATGTCTGTGTCGTGTGTAAAGAAGTTCAATAATCTCAACGATCTTCAAATGAAGTGATAATTTTAACATGTATTATTATCCTTGTACGGCCTGAAGATGACTACATGGAGTTGAATATGACTCCATAGTTGCCACACCGCAACCAAAGAAATACTTAATGCAGGCATCTTACACCACTTTAAGAATAGTAAAACTGTTGAGAAAATTTTCATTAATATGTCTAGTTTAATTTTTACTTTTGGCTGTAAGGAAACATAAACTCTACAAGAATTTTGTTTGCAGTTTCAGTAATCCTGAGAATCACCAAAATGTATGATAAAAAAGTGTAGGCCTGGTTTTAGTAAATAATATTAACTTTAAACAAAATTTAATGGGAAATAAAATTAGGAGAGAAACTTTGGTCTGTTTAGGTTTTACTCAAGCAGAGGAAGGCCAAAGAGGGAGTTCCATTGTTGGCGAGTTCTGGGCGATTGTTCGCTGAATCTGCTCTTGGCGCTGCATTTAACATTTCTGTACTTCCCAAGAATGCTATGAGCATGTATGAGTTTTTTGACAAACCCCTTGACTCTGTGAGTAGGCCTATTGGTTGTTTATAATTACTGCTGTAAAATCAAATGATTCATTCTATTTTTAGAGGTACTGTTCCACAACAATTTTGAAAAAGGAATTTGTCTATTTATCATGGGAAAATGGATCTTACTGTATCTCTTTTGAATTCAAGAAATACTTAACTTGTTGCATTAGTCTCATTTCAAATCTGTATGGTAGATTCTTGTAATGAGGTTTTTTTTTGTACTCACCTTCATAAAAAATAATGCCCAAATACTAGTTATAAACAAATTTCAGTGTCTATTTCATGAATTCCTCTTAAAAATTAACAAAAGTTATTAAAATTTGAATATTTATTTAATTATATTTTTTTTATTCACAACTGCAAAGCTCCTATTTCATCACCTCATCAAATTATATTCTAAAATAGTAACATTTTTACCAGTGAAGTAAAGTACTTTAATTTTAATACTGCAACTTTTGATTGACAGAACATAAAACTGTTAGAGACACAGTTGTGGAATGCGACCCAAGCTTTGGTGGACTATCTTCACGAGATCATGGTCCAGTTGCTCAAGACTTGTCGTCAGGACACTCTCACCTGGCTCGGGGAATGCTTGGATAAGAACGTGCCTCGCGGTCAGTCTCGTGTCTTACACTCATGTAACACCTAACATTTGACTAAACTTAGTTCAGAAAAAAATGTATGAAGATCAATGATTTTTGCAAGTTTTTGACAAGGCTTCAGTTTAAGTTTTAAGGGTGATTTTTGGGCTTAAATTGATTGGTTTTTGCATCTAGCGATTTCCAAGAAAAATTACATGCTTACATTTTCCTTTTTTTGTGTCTATCTTCGCGGGTAGCATTTTTAACGTTTTTATGGGGAACTCTATCCAAACCCCAGTCTTGTTACTAACAGCAACCAGTTGTTAGAATGACAATTAATAGCCCAATGACAAATGGCAACCGGATGAATCAAACTTTTATTAATCAAACGTTGAAAAGCTACTAACTTTTCAAATGTGAAAATAGCAGGATACCATGACAATGTTTATCACTTGTAAGGTATAACTTAGTTTATTTTTGTAAACATATGATTAAATAAAATATCTCCATTAGAATAACATTAGAAGTTTGATAGCGCATACGACGAAGTCCTAACAATAAAAGGATTTAATGACTTGATTCTCCTTTAAAAGAGCTTTTCCTCCAAAAGAAACTGGCTATAACAACTGTTAGTTGTTAGAAAGACATTAAAAAAGTGAGATTTATATTACTGGTGTGCTGGTGTCCAAATTTTAAATTCTTTAAAAGTGTATTAGGTCTAGGTAGCATTTTTAATTTTTTATTGTACCGTATCCATTGAGTTTGATGCATGTCAAGAGCAACATAAACATCTTCTCCACTCGTGGTGACTTTCACCCCTACAACACCCGGCAGCGTGTCAATTTGGACGTCCCTAGAGTGCGCCTGCCCAGGTCTCAAGCTGCCTACAACATCTCGGCAATCAGTTATTACAACCACCTCCCATCTGAGGTTCGTGAGATGGAGTTGCTGGTTTTTAGGAGGGTCATTGCAGACTACATCAAAAGGAGAGCCTACTACTCCACACAGGAGTATTTAGAGGACAGTTTTTTTTTATATGGGGATATGAGTCTGAGCCACCGACCGGAAGTTGTTTTCCTCAGTCAGTTTTCAGTTTTTGTCAGTTTTCCTCAGTTTTTGTAAATATATGTTTAAGTTTTATGTATATAATGTAAATATCTATGACGCTGTCAATCCCACAGTGGTGGGTAAAAGACGAAGAAGAAGGTATCAAAGGTATCAAAGGTATTGTTATTTAATTTATAAGTAAGCAGAATAGTACAATCAACACTATTATATGTTGTATATTTTTGCAACTAAAGTTAGTTCTCTTCTAAATGTCCTGGGCTGTTTATTGATGATTGCAATGTTTCTGCCAGGGCGTCTGTCGGGACTGGATGCTTTCTCTCTGGACACGATCAACTGTGTCTCGGACGGCTTCATGTTGAACCTCGGGGCTGTCTTGCTGAGGCTGTCCCAGCCGTTCACGGACAGTGACAAGAACCCGAAACTGCTGAGAATCGACCCGACATACCCTGCTGCTAAGGTGCGTATACAATTTTAAAATTTGTATTCTTGTTACTAATGCATTAGCGATGAATAAAATGTTTTGACTTATTTAAAGGTTAAAGCACCTGTTTGTCCGCCAACTGATCCTGTTGAAACCCTGTGTGGTTACGCGTTTCGGCGATTATGCGCCATCTTCAGACCTTGTATAAGAACTTGCTTCCCTCACTAGGTGCGTCATAGTTTATTAAAAATACACAAAACATAAAAAACAAACACATTCGACACTGAATTTAACATGGTATGCATACCGGACGCTTATTGAAACGGGACGGGACAGGTGTAGCTCACGGTCATGTGTCGAGACAACTGACTGGGGGTGGAGGTGGAGTGTTGCGTCACTGACTGACCTTTGTCCTGCGGTGTACATGATAACGTAGCTACCGATGATGTTTTTTTGGCTAGATGTTTTGGCTAGATGTACTTGAATGAATAAAAACTTGAACGATCAGAAAAATGTCATATGAAAATAATATTGTATTGCTAGTTGCTACTTACAATTGGCTTTACCTACTAGGAATTTAGTTTTCAAACAATGTGTTAAAAGTAGTTTAGACTAGAAATGAAAAAATGATTTCTAAATCTGTTTTGAAATCCTATTGCCTATAATTTTAAGGAGTATGTTTAAGAGTATGAAGGGATGTTAATGCTTCAGTGCCTATCACTTCTTTCTTGTAGGACGTAACTATCATTTTAATAGTCTCGTTGACATAACACCTTGCTTGCCTAGTAGGCATGATTAAGCAAGCAAACTAAATAAATGAAGGATTTTAGGTGTAACTAAATTTTTTTAATACTAAGTCCAATTAAGTGACAACTCATTTTAAAAGTCTTTGTAAAAGAAGAAGAAGGGGTTAAGTTAGAGTTCTTTATCTCAACCCAGTTCAGAAAAGGATTGGATTAAATTAAGAATCACTATTACCAGTAATAAGGTCATTTAATTCGTTGGTAATAATTTTAAATATAGTTCAGATAAATATAATTTTGGATATTCTTTTTTACAAAGACCTGTAAAATGAGGTGTCATACAATAAAGTTGTACATTTGAAAACTTTTGGTTGTCCTCTAATCCCCCATTTTTGGGTGACACTAAAATTAAAAATGTGGTCTATAGAAAACCAGTCTTAATTTAATGTTATTACCTCATTCATTTTTTAGTGGTCCTAGATTAATATCAAAACCCCTTAGTTATTTTTTTGCCAACTTTCAAGAGAAAGTAATATTTAGAATTTCAAGAGCTGCCATTTTGGATAGGTAAAATGTAGTGACTTGGTTTTTCACCTTTTTTTTAAATTTTAAAGCTGTCATTTTACACATTTAAATTTTTTAGCTTTTTTAAACATCAACCATGTTTTAAGACACTAAAATGAGGAATAATGTCAAAAGCAACCGTTAGTGATAAAAGGGTTTAAATTGCCTAAAATAAAAGTCTAACATTGTATCTATCTTTGGTTATCGGTTATCATAACGCCATAGTAGTGTCACAATCACATTTAATCCTTAAAGTACCGGGTTAACCGAGCCTTGTGCGTTGGTTTTGATACACTTTTGCTATAGTATTGTGTTAATCAGGCTTTGAAGTTTACGCCAACTACCATAAAACCGGCTAAACCCGGACAGGGAGTCTAGAGTGGACAGATTGCGCTTTCATACAAAGTAAATATTTTTGACCTGCAACACAGACACTCCTCGTATTACAGTTTAGTATTCCATGTAATATCGAATGCGAAAGAACGCTGAAAATTGTGATTGGCGACCCACGACCAAATTTTAGCAGTCGTTTTTGTGGGAGTTAACTGTATCCCATTTTATGCTAACAAAATTGTAATTTTTAATACATTTATTTTAAATTTTTTATTACTAATTAAATTTACCTGTGTTTATTAAATTTTCCCTGCAGTTGACAGACGGCAGCAACGGCGTCCACATGGGCAGTTTCTCGTCGGACACGTGTCTAGTGCCGACGGAGGAAGGCGGCGCTCGTCCATGCGCTCAGCAGTTCTTGTTCATCAGCGAGTGCTTCTACCTGACACACCGAGCGCTCAGCCTGGGCATGGCCGTGGTGCAGAGCAAGGCGCAGCGGCTGTACCAGGAGATCGGCATGATGCAGGCGCGGCTGGGGCCGGACGCGAGGAGCGACGATATGGAGCACGCCATGGCCAAGTGAGCAATGCGATCACCAGCCTAAACATTTACATACATGTTTACAAATTACTTATGAAATGTGAGAGGCGGGGTAAGGTAGTATTCTCTGTACAAACTCAGCACTGAGTAAATTACCCATTTAGTAAAAAAATTACTTACATTAACAGGCAGCCACGCTATTCAAATTTAAGAACTAATAAGGTAAGATGCAAATTTTCATAAATAAGATATACTTAATAAGTTCCAAAGAGATTATTACAACTAGGAACTATCAAGCAAATAAACAAAACAATAACAACAATAGCAAGAAGACTAGTAGCAGCGTGTTCACTAAAGATATCTCTAGATCTGGTGCGATGGATGACTTGACAGCCGATAAACCCCAGTAACTCAAGACAGTCAATGTTGCCATGTACAGTATGCCTAAAAAATGAGTAATCCAGAGAGGCTCTTCTAATATCTAGAGGATGGGGCTGAAGCAGCTTCTCAATTTCATGGATTGGGATTTGGGTAGATCCAGGATTTTGGGATTGCTTTACCTCAATTCCGCTATCCCAGGTCCAGTCTCAGCCACTTGGTCTGTTGGCCATTTTGTGATTTGGTTTTACAGTATTTTGGATTCATATTTCTATGACTACATTGCTACTTAGACAAAGTTAAGCAAACAAGTAGTTTAATTTTTAATTGTATCATAGTAGTATGACTAACGTACCACTGTTAGCTGCTGCTATGCCGATATATCAGAATGCTGTCATTTCAGCTTGAAGTTAATGAGTCAATTATTTGTTATCTCTCATCTAGAACCAATTGTAAAATTTGATGCATTGGGTTTTGGTCCTAAAGGTTAATAAACCAAAGCTTCAAAACTTTCAAATATAAATCTAATGAAGCACACTTAACAAGTCTTACACGAAATACCAGTCATGTTTTGTTCATTGTACCAGTTACAACAGTTTTTGAAATAAAAATGGTTGATGCAAGTTTTAGAGATGAATTAAGTTTTAATAGAACTAAAGCAAAAACACATGGCTAAGCTAGGCCTTCAGGGCTGTTGTACACTTACAAATTACCTTTTCTGGCTAAGATTTACTCAAGTCTCTTAACTGAGAACGTATATTTGTCGGCAGGTATCTAAGTCTGCGCTGCGCGCTGATAGAGCCCTCCACCCTGGTGCTGGAAGGGCAGTTTGTGATCGCTACGTGCTCGTGGCTTGTGCAAGTGGTGTTGGACCCGGACACAAGTGAGGATAGGGCCGCTTATAACCCCACGGAGTTCCGAGAGGTCAGCTTCCCACTGCCCAACTCTGCCCCACCCACACTCAAGTGAGTAACAACTGACAGAGTCGAGTTTAATTTGGTCTTTACCATGTTTTGGATGTTCATTAAATTATTTGGTGGAACTACTCTACACGAACGAGGTTAACTATATAGAGAGTGCTCAACAGATAGGGAAAAGTGTCCCCTGTTGATTCGCGCCATTTTACCCACAATTCCCGCCGTTTCCTTGGTAACCAGTCCTTTGTTTACACTTTCCCATCTGTTATTTGCCATATTACACTCTCCTATCCGACATTTCTGTGGTAACCAAACTAAATAGCCTGTTCACAGACCATCAAATGGTAGTGGTTTTAAAAACAAACAAAATAATCAGATGTTTTAAAAGTATAAACTGTGATTTGTGAAGCTGGTTGCGACCAATCAGGATAGCTAAAACTGGTAACCCAGGAAACGCATGTAAAGTGTGGGATGGTTGCCGAGGAAATGGCGGGAATTATGGGTAAAATGGCGCAAATCAATTGGGGGCAAAAATTATCATGTGTTGAGCACTCTATATTTATTTAACCTTATCGCTCCACACCTTTTTTTCTAGGGGGGGGGGGGGGGGGGGGGGGGGAGAAGGAGGAAATGCATTATGCACACTGGCAGCTACTAGCAAAAACTCTCACCCGCTCTAAACTCCCCCTTAGTCCAGTGGCAGAAAGAAATGTCTCTGTTGTTTGCAGAAGCAGGAGTGCAGTGCCTTGCTACTGCAACCCTCGATAATACGACTACCTCTATGACAAGTAATATTTTCTAGTCCTCTTGAATCACCCGTTACAACTGTTGTTAATATCAATGTTAATAATATCTCTATTGGAGCTCTATTAGCCTGTTATCAAGTATAAATGCCTCGATACTTTTGCCAGTTGAAATTACCGCAAAATCAACCTCTATAACACATATTTCAAAATGTCTCAACCTCAGTCAATCTTCAGGGTCGATCAGTGCAATTTGAGATTTTGTACAAATATTTGGTTTATCATTATGAATTATCATTATAAAAACTGAGGACTGCAGTACAGTATCTCCAAAATATAAAAACTTCCCCACGTTTTTGTTAGAAACTAACTTATAAAATTATTTTTAAGACCTGTTTTCTTTTATCACCACGTATGGTCACATTATTGTATGTCCACAGATGCGTGCCTGAAGTGTTACTAGAGAACATTTCCCACTACTTGGTGGCTGCTAAGAGGTTTGAGGTGGCCGGGGTGGTGCAGGAAGGCTTGGAGAAGCTCCACCCGATCCTGACACACCTGCTCGTGTTCATGTCCGGGTCCGCGCGTGCTCGCAATCCTCACCTGCGGGCGCAACTCGCCGAGTGTCTCGAGTGTCTGCTGCCGACCGAGAAATCTGGTTCCACCATCAACACTTTTTTCCGCGAGCAATTGTTCAAGACACATCCACATCGGTTTCATGTGAGTTCAAGTTTTATGTATTTACCTATTTTCAGAAACTTTCTTGCCATAGAAGGGATCAGTTCCCAGATTAAAAAACATTGTCAACAATTTTATTTTTTTTTATTTGAACTTATTATTAATTTAAAATGTTCTAAGAATGTCTTTAAAAATTTATAGTTTAGTTTTAAAATAAACATATTTTGGTGCATTTGTTTTTTGAAGAGTGTTGAAATATTTGTGAGATTTTTAATACCATTCTTACTGTTATTAAGAAAATCTAAGCATTATTTTAATCTCATAAGTTCAATTTGGTGAAGTTATTTAAAAACTATTTCATGCAACAAATGTAATAATATTTTTCTCCTACTGTCTTTTTTCAGATTTCCCACTCCCTGAAATTCCTTTTAATTCAATTCAACTAATAAAAGACCCATTCTTTGTTATCACACAATTATTCAACTGAAACTTAGCCTAATTTTTCAATTACTCTTTTTGACTTTAAGCTCCATAAAAATAAGTCAATAGATAAAAACTATTATTTAAATACCATAGATTTCAATTCATGAAAGGTACATTGGTATCATAAATAATCTTCTAAATAATAAACCTTTCATAGATGTCATAAAAATTATATTATGAATCAAACAAAGAGATGAAAAATATCCTGTATACATTTTTGCTGTAAATTAATAAAACATTTTCTTTCAATTTTAAATGTGATTCCAGGTTGTAGAATCCCTGCTAGATGTATTTGTCAGTATAGAGATGACTGGGCAGAGTGTATCGTTCGAGCAGAAATTCAACTATCGCCGGCCAATGTACACTGTCATGGAGTATCTGTGGAGCCTGGAAGAGCAGAGAGATTGTTTCAAGTAAGTTTACCTCAAACTTTATATGTGAATTTTACTAGAATGTTTTTGGTTACCTGTTATAATAAGGTATGACACACCTGTTCCAAATGTTTTTTTACTAAATTAATTTAAAACTTAAATTAAGATTAATAATGTATCCAAACTAATTTTTACAGAATCAGGCCTATATGAATTCCGTGTCCTCTTCCATGTCCAGACACCAGTCTACTAATATTTTCAGTACTATGCCACAAGTATGGCATCGTCATTTGCCTTAATTTAATTTTCAATCATTATCAATTGTCTAGGTCGTGCCAGAAGCAAGTGGTGGCCATGTTTGAACAATCAGTAGGTGTTGGTGGTCCTGGGGTACCCCACTACAAGTGCAAGTAGTATCCCCCTTATACCTCCATCTGGGGAGTTTGCTTTGGAAACTCTTCTCAGACAAGCAGTATTGTCTATCTCAACATTTTGAATGGCAGCCAGGTTTACAAAATCAAAGTTTCACTTTAAATTTCTTGGCGCTATCAATGACATATGTCTCAATTTTTTTAATAACTCCCAAATAAAGGCCATAATTATTTTAATTCTGAATTGTATTTTAGTTACGATTTAAATCTATGTACATTGCAATACAAATTTTGTTCTCAACTCCTTTGAACTTATAATTTCTTTTTTAATTTGACTTATTTAAACTTATTGAAGTTTAATCTCCCTTAGTATCCAATCAAGGGACTATAAACTCCCTATTGCTTTAAGTTTACAAGTATCTCAAACTCGACAGTAAAATTACCATCCTATTGTTCACAGGAAACTTGCAGCAGAAGCGGAAGCGAACATGGAAGCTGTAAATCCTCCGCTGTTCCTGCGATTTCTGAATCTGCTGATGAATGATGCAGTGTTTCTATTGGACGAAGCCCTCAGTAACATGGCACAGCTGCGGACCATGATTGCCGCCAGGTAACTGAGTTTTTTTAGATCTTGCACTATGTGACAGGAATTGCTTTAAAAGTAAACAAAAAATTATGAGGAAATTTATTTAAGTAAAAAAATTATGCTCTCTTGCAAGTATCATCTAAACTAACCTAACCCAAACATTTGAACTTAAGTTACCATGGAGGTAGGTTACCGACAACAAAAGTTATCTGCCTCCCCAAGGCCCTCCCGAATCATGTATCAGTAATGGTGAACAACTGATTTTCCATGCAAGACAAATTATTAATTACTTACTCTTTAATCTGAAAGTTTTTCATCACCCTTCCATCATATCTATTCAGTATTTTTTATTTTACAAGTCATAATTTTCAGGGAGGCCGGTGAATGGAACAATTTGCCACCAGCCGAGCGACAAAGGCACGAAACCAGTTTTGTCCATGTCGGAATGACTGCAAGGTAGGTGTTTTAAAATTGTAGGCAGAAATTTTACTCAGTAAAATTAAATATTTATAAATACAGTACACTCTCGTTCATCGGACTCGGCGACATCGGAACTCCGCTTCATCGGAACTGAAAATCTGGATATTATTAATTTTTTCTTACGAAATAAATAATTTTTCCGTTTTAGCGCCTTCAATTTCCATTCGTTCTATCCACACAACAGTGAAGTATCACATCTTGCATCAAACGTCATCAGGCGTTTTCCATAATCTGTACCCATCGATGTGATTTACGAGGCCGTGGAGTATTCACACAAAAATAGTAGGGATGGACGGGAATGGATTTTTAGTTCGGGACGGGACGGGAATTTTTATTTCCCATCCAATTTCGGGACGGGATCGGGACGGGATTGCTCTTCTCAACGTTATCGGGAAATATTCGTTTTGACTTTTATCTGAGTATTGTATAAAGACAAATTAATGTTAAATATCAACTAGTTCTCCTTCTAACTTGTTCCACTTGTTTTTGTATAAGTTACAATGAATGTCCTTTTGTTGAAAAAATTAAAATATATAGTTTTGATATTTGCAGGATGCAATAAGATCATGGGTAAGTATAAATTTTATTTTAATTAAATAAATTATAGTTGAATCACTAAACACACATAAAGGAAAAATTTTGCCCATGTCTTATTTAATACAAGTTTTGTTTAGTGAAATATTAAACGTTTGGTACGAAGAATAAAAATAAACATTACAGCACTTGAACGTAAAAAAAATAGATTAAAACAATTGGAAAAATTGTAAAGAAAACAATACTATATTACAATAAATAAGGCCTGCTCAGATAAAAAAGAACAAAAAATCACAAATTGAAATTAGAATAAATATTAACACTCAGAAAAGAAGTTGTTCAACAAGCCAATGCCATTTATAACCCTAAGAAATATTTTGCCAATTTCTTTTTTACATTCTGTTCATTGATTTTACTGAGACAGTTTCTTACTTGAAGAATATAAATAAGAAAATTGAACTGAGAAATTATAAACTATTATACTTTTATTGTTATTTACATGAAATCATTTAACTATTTTTTGCTACTTCAGAAAAAAATTAAGGAGTGTTTAATAGAAAAAATTATAAAAATGTAAATTTAACCCCTAAAATCTAATAAATATAAGCAATAGCTTAGCCGTGTTTTCCTGGTTAGCGAGATCGTCGCCACGATCGCCGTCCTCGTTAGCGAGATTGTCGGCCGCGATAGCCGTCCTCGTTAGCGAGATCGTCGCCGCGATAGCCGTCCTCGTTAGCGAGATTGTCGGCCGCGATCGCCGTCCTCGTTAGCGAGATCGTCGCCGCGATCGCCGTCCTCGTTAGCGAGATCGTAGGCCGCGACAGCCGTCTTCGTTAGAGAGATCGTCGGCCGCGAACGCCGTTCTCGTTAGCGAGATCGTCGGCCGCGATCGCCGTCCTCGTTAGCGAGATCGTAGGCCGCGACAGTCGTAATCGTTAGAGAGAGATCGTCGGCCGCGATCGCCGTCATTCATTCATTCATTCATTCGATGGGGCGGACCTAATCCCAAGGCGCGTCAGCCGCAAGGGCTTTTTGCGCTCCCCGTATGTGTTTCAGAGCTCATCCAAGTCTAGGAACCCGATGAACTTCTGCAACCTGCAGACTAGCTCCTCTTGAGGAAGGAAAGAGCCCCTCCGCAGTCCTCCGAGGGCCCTCTCTCTAGCCTCTTCCAGCTCCATGCAGTCGAACAGCAAGTGATCTGCAGTCTCTTCTGACTGCCCACACTTCCTACATACCGGATCCCCATTGAAGAGACCCATGCGCTTCAGGTGCTTCCTCAAAGAACAATGTCCTGTTAAGAGCCCTGTTACTTGCCTTATTTGCCTCCTTTCTAGCTGCAGAATATTAGAGGCAATTTTCTGAGATGGAGCGTTAGCTTACTTACCCTCAGTTGTGGTATTCTAGACCAGACCTTTCGATGCTCCTCCCTCGCCCATGACGTGACCGCTTGACACGCATACTTACGAGAGACAGCACAGAACGGCTCTGGGCCAGTGAATGCTGAGGACGAAGCTACGTTGGCCAGGGCGTCCGCAGCCTCATTCCCGGGGATCCCCGTGTGACCAGGGACCCAACAAAGCGTCACGCTGTTGCATCTGCCCAACGCAGATACCATGGTGAAGCAGTCCCAGACGATCTTTGACCTGAACTCATAAGAGTCCAGAGCCCTTAGAGCTGCCTGGCTATCTGAGAAAATGGAGATGCTCCTGCCCCTGATGCCTTGCACCAGGTTCCATCTGGCGCACTCCATTATTGCGACCACCTCCGCCTGGAACACCGTTGGGTGCATCCCCATAGGAATATTAATGCCTACCCCCGCTTGCACCCCATGTACTCCGGCTCCTGTTCCTCCTCTTACCTTGGACCCGTCAGTGAGCCATTCCAGGTCCGCGGGTTGAAGAGGGTTTCCCCCGGATAGCCAGTCCTCTCTTGCTGGTAGGAGGACTCTGAAAGACTTACCGAAGGTGTATTTGACTGACATGTGGTCAGAGGGCATGTCTAGCCCGCCCCCCTGAACCGACAGAATGATCCGAGAGTGACCCCGGTGTTTTCCAGTGTCCATCCAAAGATTTTCACATTTGAGTCGGTGAGCAGCTTTCCTTGCCGTGGTCTTAACGAAAAGATCAATCGGCAGCAAGTTGAGAAGACAGTCTAGTGAAGCCCCCGGACTGGAACTCAGGGCTCCTGTGATGAGAAGACAGGCGAGTCTTTGAACTCCCGCCAATCCCCTCACCACCGATCCCGAGTCCATCTTAGGCCACCACACAAGCGAGCCATAGGTGATGGCAGGTCGGACCACAGAGACATAAAGCCAGTGCATAAGCTTTGGCTTAATTCCCCAAGTCCCCCCCACCAGTCGCCATAGTTGGGAAAGTTAGTCAGTAATTCTAACTAGTTAGAAGTTATTAGTTAGACCCGTAAAAAGTAACTGATAGAAGTTATTAGTTAGTTGGTTGAAAAACTAACTGATAGAAGTTACTAGTTAGTTGAAAAACTAACTGATAGAAGTTATTAGTTAGTTTTTAACTAACTGATAGAAAATTAAGATAATTTTTGGAGGAGTTTGCTGTTTGTTTTTTGGCAGTTGTTTTAAAGGGTTTCGTATGAAATGAAATAATGACACATATTGGTAGCTAATTGCGTTTTGGGCAAACTCAATTAACATTTTAACGAAATTCCACCCTTTTCATTTTTTCAAGCTGTTGAAAATATATGTTTGGCCACTGAATATCGGTCTCGCCCGCCATCGCTAACAAGTATTTTAATCTACTTACTTAAAACTATCCATCTTAATAACTATTAATAATTATAACTATTATTTAACTATCACTAAAATATAACAACGAAATATAAACAACAAGTTGCTACAGTACCACAGGAAAAATGGCTTCACACTTGTCAGGCAATGAACATCAACTGAAGACAAATAATTTGAGATGACAAATTACCAAACATTCCCCCATTCCCTTCCTTTTCCAACCCTCGATGCTTGTTGTGTGTTGTCATTGGATGCGACCGCATACCGGCATACCAAAGCAACTGGTCTTTCCCCGCTCCCACCCTTACCGCATTGTTTGTCATCAAGGACGCTGACCCCGAGCTCAAGGCCACACGCAACCCTCACCGGTCGCGTATTTGAGACTTTTTCGTCCGTCCAAAAATCTAACGATTTAAACTCCAAAAATACTAACGAATATATTATCTATTCGTTAGCTCTGAATCTAACTAATTAGAAGTTATTTCCATTACTTTTTAAAAACTAACGAATAAAATAGAAGTTAGCCGAAAAACTAACGAATATCGCTAATTGTTAGAATTTCTATTCGTTATTCCCAAGTATGCCAGTCGCCTACATGTAATGAGTGACCACTTACCTCGGTCTATTACCTTTTGGAGTTGTGGTCCCCAATGAAGCGTCTGGTCCAGAGTGACCCCCAGATACTTCACCTGTTTCTGCAATTCCACATTTGTTCCTTGCAGGACTAAGGGGCCGATCCCTCTGAGGTTCCTCCTCCTCCTGAAGGGAATCATCACAATCTTTGAGGGATTGATTGAGAGACCTACCTCTTCGCACCAGCGTCCAACAGACCTCAGGGCCCCATTCATGAGATCCCCGACTGTGTCGTTGAACTTACCTGACACCAGAACCACTATGTCATCAGCATATCCCTGTGCGTACACGCCACTGACATTGAGAGTTCTGATGAGTTCGTCTACCACGAGGTTCCAGAGAAGAGGGGACAGGACCCCACCCTGGGGACAGCCTCGAGTCGTTCTTACCGCTATCTCCTCGTTATGAAGTGATAGTATTACGTTCCTTTTTCTCAAGAGGGCTTCAATCCATCCCCTTGTTACCTCGTGAAAACCATGAGCTGTGACTGCGTTAATGACAGCCTGAGTCTCAGTGTTATCAAAATCGCCTTGAATATCAAGGAATGCCCCAAGTGCAACCTCCTTGCACTCTATCGACTTTTCAATCCTACTTACCAGCTGATGCAGAGCAGACTCGCATGATCTTCCTGGTAAATAGGCATGTTGGTGTTCATGGAGAGGGTTGGCCTTGAGAGCGGTATCCCCCACATACCTTGACACCAGCTTCTCCAGAGTCTTCAGGAGAAAAGAAGACAATGAGATTGGGCGGAACGCCTTCGGATCCGTGTACCTAGCCTTACCAGGTTTTGGAATGAAGACTATCCGAGAGCTGCTCCAGGCTTCTGGAATGTGTCTGAGGGCCAAGCTTGCCCTGAACAATGCCGTCAGAACTGGAAGAAGGATCTCTATTCCCTTCTGAAGACAAACGGGCCTCACCTGGTCAGGTCCCGGTGACTTGAAGGGACTGAGGGAATTGACTGCCCAGCGAATCCGGCTGTGAGTTGCAATGCGGCCCGCCACCCTCCATCAAGTGAAGTTGGCCCGCCGTGCACCCATACTCACCTCATCGGTCGACTGAGTGATTATACTCCCCGGAAAATGTGTGCTTGCCATGATCTCAAGCACATCCCTGGGATTATGGACCATGATCCCATCAGGCCCCTCGAGGGAGCCAAGACAAGATGACTTATCCTTCGATAGGATCTTGTATAACCTAGATGTCTTGCAGACACCTTCAAGATCGCTGCAGAAGCTTCTCCAAGAGAGCCTCTTGGCCCTCCTGACTGCAAGGTTGTACTGAGTTAGCAATCTGTGATAGGCGTCCCAGCATTTACTTAGCTTAGCCCTTCTGAATAGAGCCCTTACCCTTTTCCTTAGGCTGCCAAGTTCTGAATTCCACCACCCAGACTTACCCCGACGTCCCGCTGACAGTGGACAGCAGTCCTCAAATGAGGACACGATGTCCCCACCCAGGCAATCAGCGGCCAAGTCTAGCTGGTTTGTGTCTCTGACGCAGGAGTACAGAGGGCCACTCTCCTCTATTCTATCCTGCAGAACAGTCTTAAATTTCGCCCAGTCCGTCCTTTTGGGATTTCTGAACGTGTTCTTTTCAGGTGAAAAGTTGCCTATAAGGAATTTTATATGTCTGTGGTCAGAGAGGGATGGCTCCTGAGACACATGCCAGTCAGCAATCTCAGTCCTCATCCCCTCTGTGTACAATGTGAGATCGATGACCGATTGTCCGACTCGACTGACAAAAGTCGGTTCCGACCCCACATTGGCTATCTTGAGTCCACTAGAGACGAGATAATCTAACAAAATGTTACCTTTATTATCATTCCTCCTGCAGCCCCATGCCGTGTTGTGAGAGTTGGTGTCGCACCCCAGCAAGAGGTCGGTGCCAGAACCGGTCGCATACTCGACCAGCCTCCGGACTTCCTCCTGCGGGGGTTGCGTGATGTCCATCGGCATGTAGACCGATGCCAACAGCAGATGTCTTCCGGTCGACTGGCACGTGGTCCTGACCACGGTGACGTCCCTGGAACAGAATTCCAGAACCGGCACACATTTGATCCCATTACAGGACCAAATGCAGGTTCTGGGATTATTGACATGACCAGAAGTGGTCCGCCCCATAGGAGCCCCCAATCCTGAAATCATGTTGTTCCTGATCCAGGGTTCCTGGATCAGTGCAAAGTCGACCATCCCACTGGAGATGGTCTCACACAGTACCGCCGTTGCGGCCTTACTGTGCTGGATGTTGGCTTGGAGGACCCGGATCATCAAGGGGAGCCCCAGAGAGAACCCTGAGCTGCACCCTATTCAGACCCAGGAAAATCCTCCAGTCCTGGTCCTTCAGCTTCTTGGCCGAGCCACCATCGACCGCAAGCACGAGAGTCTGGCCATCCTCCTCTCTCTTGCAGCTGATGACTCGCCAATCCACCGTCGAGACACCGGGGTTTTGCCTGCAAACACAGTCAAGAATTTCTTTTGGCTCCTTCTTGGCCAGAATCCAATTAGTCCGAAGGAGAACCTTAGTGACACGTAGGAGATCCTTGTAATCCCCCACAATGACACCAGGCCCCCCCTCCCCGACCGGACCCAGACCAGGAACCACTTCGAGAAGCCAGGCCCGGGTGACCTCGCTACCACAAGTGATAACAAGAGCACCCTTCTCCGGATACGTCCTCAGGATCTGCTGCGGAGTGGTGGCTGTGATCACCTTCTCGAACAGCTTCTCCTGCAATGTCCTCAACTGCCCCTCAGTGAACCTGGAATCAGGATAATCAGTGGGAGCAATTGCCATCTTCCAGCTGGTGAGCTGGTCCTTGAATGACAACTGGTTGTCCGCAGTGGCTGCAGTTCCTGACTCCCCCGGCCTCACATCCCATCTCCTGGGACGCTTCGGGGTCTGTCGAACCTGCTGCTGCCTCTGCTGTTCTGAAACAACCAAGTTAGCATCTCTTCGAAGGGGGGAGATCCCAGAGCCCTGCTGGTCTTGTGCAGGGCTTGGAGTCTCCTCGTTCCTCTTTCGTTTACCTTTCGAGCGCTTCTTGGGAGGTTTCGAAAGGCCTTTCGACCTCCGCCACTCGTCAATTGGCAACCAGGTGCCGTCTGCCTCCTTCCTGGCCTTCATCAGCTTGAAAGCTTCACTTTTTCGCAGTTTCGGCCGGGTGGAGTCTCGTGTTTCATCAGTCTCTGCAACAGATGTATTAGTGTCCTGGATCTCCATACCGAGGTCATGCGTTGCCGCCTCCTCAGTTCGGAGAACCAGGTTGGGATTGTCGATGCTGAAACTCGAGGGGGGTGCACCGACCGGGACGGACTGGTGTGCCCACTCAAGCACATCGAGAGAGCTGTGACTTGGAGGAGGAGCGATCGCAGCGAGGGAACTCCCGGCCGAAGCCTCCGTTCTCTCAGCCACATGCTCCCCCCCAAAATGTCTCGTGACACCATCAGCAGAAGAGTTGCCCTCCCCAGAATCCACGGGCATGCCCTCCACAAGGGAGGGGTGGGATTCACGCCGAGGCGTTGACCCACCTGGGGTAGTCTCCAATTGTTCCTGTTCTGCCATGTTGTCTGAAACAACAAAGTTAGCAGTATGCCGGCCGTTCCGTGCTCCTTACACTCCGCCCGTCAGTAGATCCCCAGAACCGCTGCACACATACCAGATCTGGGTTGGCAGTGAAGCAGCCGTACCGCGACCCTCTCGCTCCGCCTGCTGCTGAAGTGGACTCTGAGCCGTTCCGATGATCTTCACCTCCGCCCCAGGTCCATACCAGAGTCGCTGCTCCCCGACTCTGGGGCTGTTTATCGACCGCCAAGTCTAGATCCGCCGCCTTTAGCTAGGGCAGTGGTACCCCGTGCAGGCTGTGATACCCATCACAGTGCAGTTGCCCGAAGCAACTGACTCACAGCGGTCTTGGGGAAAGGTCCGCCGCCCCTCTAATGAGAGCCGACCCCCGATCCCCCTGAGGGGCTTACGCTTACCTCTCGCCACCGCGATCGCCGTCCTCGTTAGCGAGATCTTCGGCCGCGATCGCCATTCTCGTTGCGAGATCGTCGGCCGCTGTTCGGCAGTTCCCGTCCCGATAAATTCCCGAGTATAAAAAAATCCCGCCCGATGATCGGGACGAAAATTTCCCGAAAACTTTCCCGAAATTTCGGGACCCGACCATCCCTAAAAAATAGAAAGAGGAAGAGGTAGGAAGTGAACATCCGGCTCGACCGCTTCCCAAACTGTCATTCAGTCTGTCTCGCGTCGCGACTGCACTTGTGTTACGTGGAAGTCAGTTGACTGCGGAGTTGATGAGTGGAATATGAACATGGAATATGAGAATAAAGATTTTGGATCTTTATTTCCGGCGTTGTTTTTATTCCTATCTGTTCATTGTTACCATCTTCAAAGTTTGAGTGCCTTATTTTCATAAAACCTCTTGTGTTGTCTTAAAAACAAGAGTGAATACAATCACGATAGTTCACCGTACGGGCGGAAATGATGACTCACGAAGGACTCCGCTTCATCGGAATTTTTTGACATCCGAACCGGCCGTCCGCCACATTAGTTCCGATGAACGAGAGTGTACTGTAGTAATAATTAGTCAGTGGCCATGCTCAGTGGTAGAGCTCTGGGTTATCACCTGGCAGGTCCGAGTTCAAATTCCGGCTCATAGACAAGATCATCACTCCCGTGGTTCGAAAGTAACATTAAGCCGTTGGTCCATATGCACAGCAGACAAAAATGTGCAGGCCTTTCAGGCAAGGAGAACTGTCAGTTACTTGATGACCTCCACTTAAAGCCATATGATTTATTATTATTATATTTTTAACTGTACACTTGGGTTTAGAAGTATTAGGAAGTAGAGTAAAAGTAGACTGACAATTCATTGGTTTACCATTAGAATTAGTTGGTATGTGTTTTAAAAATGTATTTTTTTTCTTTTGAGATTATTTTAAAATATAATTTAGCCATCATTTATAAAAAAGAGGCCCAAATAATGTACAAAATTATGGAGAATCTTTGATTGTATTGTTAGTTTTTAAATAAGTTTATCCTGTAAAATTTTAGTTCAACCACATTTAAGTGAAAAATAAAGCCTAGGGCTAAAGAATTTTTCAATGTAGGCCTATTGCTATCACAGGTTTGACAACATTCTGGGAACCAAGACAATAGAGTGTCTGGTGTACCTGAGCTCGGAAATCAAGAGCATCTTCTGCCACCCGACCATGGTGGACCGGATCGCTGCCATGCTCAACTACTTCCTGCTGCACCTGGTGGGGCCCAATAAGAAGAACTTCAAGGTAAATAATGTAGTGAAGTGTTTTTATTAAAATAAAAGGGTAATTTTTTTGTTTCTTTAACCGTTAGGGTAATAAGTTTTCTCTTGACCTTTTTAAGAGAAAACTTAAAACTGCCCTCACTTTGGCAGCAGAAGTAGGTAATGCACTTTTAGCAGAAAATAGTAAGCTAAAAGAAGACTTAAAAGAGATTACTGTAAAGAACTCTCGACTAAACAGGCTCATTGAATCCAACGATTCAACTGAAATCAAATATCAAATGGAAATTGATGAGTTTGAGAAAGAAAATGACTCTTTAAAACAGCGAAACTGTTCACTAACCGAACATATTCACCAACTTGAAAAAAACTTGCTAAGGAAAAGGAACTAAGAGCTGAACTTGAACGCCTCTTTGAAGATCAGGACAAGGATAAAAAACAAATAATCAGTAATTATGAAAAAGATAATGTAAAGCTTAATAACACCATCAAGCAACTGAAATCATTACACAAAAATGAAATAGATGTCCGAAAAGAAGCTAAGACTACAAAAAACTCAGAGACTCAAACCACCAACCTCGACTCACCAAACAAAAGTACCTCTTTTTCACTCATTCATCAAATAGCTGACCTAAAAATCCGTCAAGACCAAGTTGAGCACCAGATGACAGTACTGCAAGACAAGTTAGCAAGTAAAAGTGAGCCAGAACTACCAATCCCGGTATCTGTGACGCACAGCACACCCAACACTCATAGAGAATTTGTTGTAAAGAAAAATAATATGCTTTTAAGTAAAAGAAAACAAAAGAAGGAGAAAAACTATTTTAGTGTTTCCCTACAAGTATAAAAAGCAAAAGAAGTGTGAAGGAGAAGATAGTTAAAGCTTCTACTGATTCACAAGATAACATACACATACCAATTCAACAGACCACTACACCACCTTTTAAACTCATAAACTCCACAGACAAACAAGATACTTTGATGTTAAAGGAACCAGTAATGTTAAAACATTTAAAAAATAAATCTCCACCCCTAAACGCAAAGCAAAAGCCGAAGGATAAAGACTACAATGACTTCTTTGAAAAAAAAAACATTGAATTTTATATACAACACATGTCAAAGCATTACAGATGTTCAGTAAATAGAGATGTTCAGGAACACACTGCTCCGCCTCAGCTTCCATCACCATTGACACCGCCTCTTTTGAAAGCCTTGCAGCAGGAGATCCCACAGGGTGGAGACACTTCCAACACACACCACCCTGTACCAAGTCAACAAGACCACACTGAAGTGCCACATGCTGCTTACTCTTTTTTAGAGGAAAACAGCCGAAAAAAGACAAAAGAACAAACACTAAGTCACCAAGCAATTCCTACGTAACAATAATGAACCAAAATATAAGAGGATTGGCCAAAAAGACAAACAGACTACACCATATTCTAAATGACACAAATCCAAGCATTTTAATCATGACTGAACATGGACTGATAAAAACAGAACTAGTAGCTACAACAATTCCTGACTACTCTTTAATCACCCACTTTAGCAGAGAAGAACATAACCTAGGAGGGGTGGCAATATACTCCAGGAAGACTCTCGCTGATGTAATTACAGCTGTTGACATATCAAACTCATGCCAGGAATTGACTTTTGAAGCAGCAATGGTCCGCATGCAGATATCAAATACAAAAGATATCTACATCCTAGGAATCTACAGACCACCAACTGGAAGTACAAGAGCAGCCCTCGACCTACTATCAGACACCCTAGAACTTCAAGACGTACACAAGAAAACTCTTTTAATCATTGGTGATATAAATATCGACAGGCTTGTCCAGGATACCAAAAACACCATGCTGGAAGAAGAGCTAACCACGCAGAATATCTGGAGATATCCTCTAGGGCCCACCAGAATAACTCATGACACTGCCACTTCGATAGACTGCATATGCTCAAATATACCATGTGCAGACATTAGTGGACAAGTTATGCACACTGGTCTATCCGACCACACCGCACAGCTGTGCCTGCTGAAAACACACCAAGAGGACCTTGACAAACTGAAGGATTTCCTCAATCTACAAAATTGGGAACATGTATATTCCTCACCCAATCTTGAAACTTCTTACAACATTTTTGATAATATCCTACAAATTGCACTGGATTCCACATGTCCTCTTAAGAAAACTAAAATAAGCAGAAATAAAAAGCCGATTAAGTACTATGACCCTGAAGCAAAAACCCTTAAGGAAAACTTTTTAAAAGCTTTGCATAAATTTGAATTAACAAACAAAAATGAAGACAAAGAAGAAATGATCAATAGAAAAAGTATTTATGACATGAAACTAAGGAACCTAAAACTGTCCTCCACAGCTAACTTCATAAAACAAGCTGATAATAAATCAAAGGCCCTATGGCAAGTCATAAATAAGGAAAGGAAAGAAAAATGTAAAGAAAACCCCCTTACGGAACTTGAAATAAATGACAAACTCAGAAATAACACAAAAGAAATAGCTGAACATTTCAACACATACTTCTCAAAGATAGCTAAAAATACCCTAGATCAAAACAGAGCAATAGTAACAGACCCAGGAACGACGCTGAGTGGAGAGGAACTCCCCTGTCTAACATCTCTCACCTTAACCTCAACATCATATAAAGAAGTCAAAACAATTATAAACTCCCTCAAAACTAAAACATCAAGTGGAGTAGATGAGTTTTCCTCAAAGATGATAAAGCACTGCTCTCAAGAACTCATCCCACCTCTAGTTAGCCTTATAAATAAATCATTTAGAGAAGGCAAATTCCCGTCTGCCATAAAAGTCAGTAAGGTATACCCCAAACACAAAAAAGGACCAACTAAATATGCTCAAAACTACAGGCCTATCTCTCTCATCTCCACCTTCTCCAAAATCCTAGAAAAGATTGTTCTGGCTAGATTAATGATTCAAAGATTCAAAGATTTTATTTGGCCATTAAGTTTGTACAACAATAGGCTATGTCTTAATCTAAATTAATCTAAAATAATTTATCAAGAGTCATACAAAACAAATTAAAAAAACATCACAGCAAACTATGCACAATCAAAGAGAATAAATACATGAATGGAATTCACTGCAAGTCAAATTCAAATTTACACTGCAAACCATGCCTTAAAATAAATAACTCTAGCTACTACAGGAAAAAAAAATCAAGCACACTGCAAACCATGCAAAAGGAGAAACTCAATAAAGACATACCGTTACAAGCAGATACAAAAATGCCAAGGCATACAGTAGGCCTACTTAAACTAAGATGTTAGGGCCTGACTTCATGGCTTCAAAGTATTCATCAATACAATAAAAGGGGTTTGATACAAGCCAATTTTTCAGAATCCTGTTAAATTTTAAGTTGCACAGTGATCGTACATTACTTGGTAGGCAGTTGTAAAACTTTACACCTGAAACAGGAAAGCAATTTTGAGTTTTGCACAATCTATTTCTGGTGATGTGCACATTGTTGCAATTTCTAGTTCTATAAGGGTGGACATCACTATTCAAGACAAGTTCACCCTCTTTTGCTTTAATAGCAACAAGTCATTGATATACATAAACATTGATCACAGTCATAATTTGATTCTCAATAAAAAGTGGCTTACAATGAGATAGATAATGAGCCTTACACATTACCCGTACTGCCTTTTTCTGCAGCAACAGTACCCTCTGAGCTTGAGGTGAGTGTCCCCAAAACCTGGTCCCATACAAAATATGAGACTGGAAAAAGGAGAAAATAGCTAGCCTCACAAAAGTAGTAGGCATTAGACTTGACAGTTTTCTAAGTAGATAAATGACTCTGCTTAGCTTTCTACAAAGGTAATCAATATGGTCACCCCACCCAAGCTCAGAGTCCAGGGTAAAGCCTAACAGTTTGACAGGTTTGTTATCTGTGACAGTTCTATTTAGACTAAACAATATCTCCTGAGTTTTACTTTCATTTAAAGCTAATTTATTGCCAGCAAACCACTCGGATGCTATTTCAAATAGTATGGCTGCGGTGTCCCTAGCAATATCAGGATCAGGATGCTTTGCATACAACGTAGTGTCATCTGCATAGAGTAAGACATCATTACTGACACTAAAATACAAGTCATTCATGAAAACAATGAATAGAAACGGCCCCAACACGGATCCCTGAGGGACTCCATATTTGACCGCAAGAGCATTTGAGTTAGTACCTGCCCAACTCACAATCTGGGACCTGTTCACCAGATAGGACTTAACCACTCTGAGTGCACATTCACCCACACCATATTTCTGGAGTTTCTTTAGCAAAACTGCATGCGGAACGCAATCGAACGCCCGTGAAAGATCACACAATAAAACAGCTGTAGAAGATCTGCTCTCAAACGCTCCCAATATAACTTGAAGAAGGGAGTCTACAGCAGTTACCGTAGACTTGCCCCTCCTAAAGCCATGCTGAGCAGGGGCGAGGAGTCCATGTGCCTCAAAGTGGTCATATAGTTGGGTCAACATAATTGCCTCTAGTACTTTACCAAAAACAGGAATTAAAGATACTGGCCTATAACTGCTCATGCTATCTTTAGGCCCCTTTTTATAGACAGGCACAGTTCGGGACACCTTTAGAACATCTGGAAAAACGCCTTCCAAAAGGCAGCAGTTAAATAAATGGGCCAACAAGGGGGCAATGACAGGTACAATTTTTTGAGAAAGTCAGTGGACATATCATATATATCCCTACTCCTAGAGATTTTAAAACTATTTACAATTTTAACAACATCAAAAGCAGTAACCATATGCCATTGAAAATTTTCATTACCTACAGGAACACGTTCAAGATAATCATTGTCATTACCAGATATATCGCTAACAATACTATCCACAGAGTCCATAAAGTAGTGGTTGAAGTCCCCAGCAGAGGCAAAGCCTTTATCCATGGTTGTGGATCTGGGTCTGCTTTCATTAATTAGGTCCCAGGCCGCCTTACATGGATTCACAGACCTGGTAATCGTGTCAGCAGCTGCAGCCTGCTTCGCCTCGCGGAGTTGAAGTCGATAGTCTCTCCTCAATTCACGTACATAAGGTGAAAGACAGGGCCTACTCTTAGCTAAGTCATGCATCAATAAGATATAGTTTTTGAAGTCAGCTAATTCCTTTGTGTACCAATTATTTATCTTCCTTTTGTTGTTACTACTGATCACTTTTAGGCCTACATTTTTATGTTTCACTGGAAAATGATAGTCAAACTTAAACTTGAATTTGTTAAAAAACTCACCAAATGCAGTGTTTGCCGAGAGTCCACACAAGGCATCGTACCACAGAGCAGTTTGACTTGCAATGTCGTCACAAAATAAGCTCAAATGAGCCTCGTTAAAGAGTCTAAAAGAAATTGATTTGGGTTGAAGACCCAATGCATCTTTCATTACACTACTAGATTTAAGCTTGAGAAAAATGTGTTTATGATCAGAAATTTGATCATTGCTAACTGTTACATCAAAATTCCAAGAGTCAATATTAGTAATAAAAGAGTCTAGACTGGACTTGTCCCTCGTTGGTACATAAACACTACTGTAGAAGCCGAAACTACGCAGAGTGTTCATAAAATCAGTTGATTCCCTGCCAGGCTTTACTAAATCTATGTTGTGGTCTGTGCCAATAACAACAGAAAGATTAAAAGAAATTAAAAATGTCAGACAAAGCTCAAGCAAATTAAGAAAACGTTCCACAGAGCCATTCGGTGAGCGATACATGGCAACTACAATAAGGTCAAACTCATGCAACAAAACAGCAGTAAACTCACCCTCAAATTCCACACAGAAGTCACTTAGGTCCAAAAAAGTAATTCCCAACCCGGATTTCACATAAATGGCAACCCCACCACTAGGGTTAGTTCTACAGTATTGAGAAGCTAGTTCAAGGCAACTAATATTGTTATAATAGGGTACTTCATCTAATACCAGCCAATGCTCAGACACACACAACACATCCAGGCTATTTTCTTCACATAACAATTCCAGTTCAATAACCTTATTCCTTATGCACTGTACATTAATTGAGCACAAATTTAGTAGGCCTACAGTAGTCCTATTGGTAGGTGAACTTACACTCGAAGTTAAACTAGGTTCACCCGAGGTTTTGCTAAAAAAGTCTGAGACTTTACGAAACTAGGCTTAGGCCTAGAGAATTTCTCAACAAACTCCCTCACCAAAGTTCCCACCGGCCAAAAGGCACCGTCCAGGATTTTCACTGAGTCCGTAGGTTTAACCCCCAACTTAAAGGATTTGTATGAATCGTGTTTGGGTTTAAGTTCAACACATTCAACGTCTATATTAGCTTTTTTCATATAATTCACCACATCATCATTACTAACTCCGACAGAAAGCCTGGATATAAATATCCAGTCCTTTTTTTCCACAGCCCTTAGGCCTATATCTGTTTGGTCAGAAATGACAGGTTTTGTACCAATAATTGGATTACCTTGTCTCTTCCTCTCACTCTTTCGATTACGTTTATTGCTAAACGTATTCCACGGTCCGTCCTTCACACGGTTAGGAGGATTGATCTCTGGAAAGTCATCATCATAATTTGCATTGATGATTTGGGACTGCGTATCGACGCCTACATTAACCCTACTCTCGTCAATCTCTGCCTGGTTATTCTCGTATGACTCAGTTTCTGAAGAGGACTAAGGCGACTTATCCTGTATTTCCTCCCCAGGCTTAAGCCTAGGACCAGAACAGTTCTGAGATTTAGGCTTAGATTTAACACTAGATTCCAAGATACCATCCAACTTATTATTCAGTTCGATATTGTCATTGACAACTCCCTTAACAATAGAGATCAAATTCTGCACTACTGAGTTTAAATTAATAAACTCTTCAACATTTCCAATCCTTGTTTGCAGCCTTTTGAGGTTAAAGTCACAAGACTCGCAGAACCATTTAGATTTCTTTCCTAATGTAGTCAACAGTTCATAATCACTTTTACACACATTTACACATGCAATGTGGTACCATCTAGCACAAAAGCCTTCACAAAAAACCGCATTACTGTTACTTTTCACCAATTTGAAACAAGAACCACAATTTGGATCCACCAACTCATCCGCCATGACAGTTCAGACCAATAATGTCTGGCCCATCTCACTCATTACAATCTCTTAACCGCCCACCAGCATGGCTTTCGAAAGAATAAGTCCACATCCACAGCTATAATAGCACTAACTGAGCATGTCTTAGACCAAATAGAAAACAAACAATACACTTCTGCCATCTTCTTAGACTACAGCAAGGCTTTTGACTGCCTGGGTCACAACCTGATATGCAGGAAACTTGAAAGACTAGGAATAAGGAACTCAGCCCTAGAATGGTTTAAAAGCTACCTAACAGGCCGCTCCCAAATCGTGGAACTACAAGACTTATCAAATGAAGTTACAACAAACTGCAGATCTACAAAAAGTGAGCTGACAAGAGGAGTCCCACAAGGCTCTGTATTAGGCCCAGTTCTGTTCATCATACTCACTAGCGACTTCCCTAAGCAAATTGCTAGCGAAAATGCCATTGCAATCATGTACGCAGACGACACAACAATTCTACTCAACGACAACACACCACAGGACCTCTACCTTAACTCAAAATCAGTCTTAAATAAAGCAATTCTTTATTTAAAGAACAATGACCTAGCAGTCAACCCCTCCAAAACCACATCTCTAAATTTCAGTAAGAAAAAAGACATAGTCCCTCAAATAAAGGATGTAACAATAGAAACCAATACAAGATTCCTGGGTGTTATACTTGACAATTAATTATCATGGACAGAGCACATAGACCATCTGTGCAAAAAAATTAGTGCTGGAATCTATGTTGTCCGAAGAATAAACTACATAGGTGGACTCTCTTCGGGTAAGACAGCTTACTTCGCCCTGGTAGAATCACATCTTAGATATGGCCTGACAGCGTGGGGAGGAACCTCAGCACACAACATGAACCGAATCCTTGGGTTCTTCAGAAGAAAGCCATAAGAACTCTTGCTAACCTTGACCCTCTACAGACTTGCAGACCAGCTTTCATCAACCTGGGAATACTCACAGTGGTGGCTCTCTACATACTTCAAACCATAATGTATTTAGATGAAATAAACCCTCCAAGAAACCACGATCTACACCACTACACCACTCGTCATGGCTCCAAGCTCGTCCTCGCGGTACACCGTACTACTCTGTGGGAGAAAAAACCTTCCTACGCCGGCTGTAAACTGAAGAACCACCTTCCGGACCGCCTGAGAAACCTGACAGGCAATAAGCTGCACAAGGAACTAAAGAAGTGGCTAGTTGAAAGACCCTACTACACACTAAAGGAATTTTTTGAAGACACTGAAAAATAACTTGTTTTTGATGTATTTTTGACACTATTGTAATTCTTAATGAATGCACAATAAAGAAAATTGTATTGTATTGTATTGTAATGGAAGCTGATTGATCCACAACTTTTTAGACCAAAATAAACAGAATTTCTAAATTTCACTTAAATGTGGGCCTAATGCAATTTTTGAAACATATTATAGTGTCTCAAAATTAACCGATTCTAACGATCAATATTTCAAAAGAAAGCCGAAACTTCAAGGATTATTTCATGACCAAAACATTCAAAATATCTAAAATATAAATGGAGCTATGAATCATCGATTGCAGATAAGTCTTAAAGAATTACAACTTGTGTTGCTTAGAATGCAGTAGCAGAAAGACCAGGTTTCACCAATCTGGGAATACTCACAGTGGTGGCTATCTACATACTTCAAACCATAATGTATGTAGATGAAATAAACCAACGATCCAAGAAAACCACGATCTACACCACTATACCCTCGTCATGGCTCCAAGTTCGTCCTCCCGGTACACCGTACTACCATTGAGTTTAGAAGTAGTAGCATTCAATAGTCAATGGTACCACTCTGTGGGAGAAAAAAACCTTCCTATGCTGGCTGTAAACTGAAGAACCATCTTCTGGACCGCCTGAGAAACTTGACTGGCAATAAGCTGCACAAGGAACTAAGAAGTGGCTAGTGGAAAGACCCTTCTACTTACTAAAGGATGTTTTTGAAGATACTGAAAAATAACTTGTAGTCTATGTATTTTTGACACTATTGTAATTCTTAATTAATGCCCAATAAAGAAAATTGTATTGTATTGTATTGTAAGGTTCTGAATGAAATGGTGCAGCAAAATAGCCCTAAAAATCGTCAAATAATCACCTAGGGCAAAATAGCCCTAGGTTTGTACTTGGTTTTATAAACAGCAGTTTGGTAGTTCAAATCTTGTCCTTTAGTCAACAAATCGGGAGGTACACCTCTGAAAGGGTTGACTAATCTGACAGTGGTGGTGGCAGAAACCCAAGTAAAATAGCACATGTGTCTAAATTCACCAAGGATATTAATGCAGGCTTGATACTTTACATGTAGGCAGGGATTGACAGAGTATGCATTTGAGTATGATTCCTTTTTCTCTTTTTAAAATTTTTACCAAAACCCCTGTATGACAGGCCCATGGAAATTTTCACAAACACATATTGATAACACTGTTTACCTGAAGTGGTCCATTCCCCAATACTTTTCTCCCTGTCCCCCTCCACTCGACGATATTCAGTTCAGTTTGGTTCAGTGCCATGACTTTGACGGGTAATCTGAGAATTTTTTCGGCTGTGAGGGGGCCACCTAGTTTGCCTAAATAGCTCTTTATTCTTTCTCTTTTTCCAAATATTCTATTCACTCTTGTTGTTAAATAAAAAAAGTAAAAAACAGAATTAAATTATATTTGAGATTATTTTTTTACTAAAACATAGTATAAAAGAGCCTGTTTAACGGCCCCCCCCCCTTGGCTGACGCCCTAGGCCATGGCCTAGTGGATAATCCAGGCCTGCTCAAGGTCAGTCTACTGACACGACTGGCGGACAAGGAGTATACATCGTTGCTGACGGGTTTCTACATGCAGTAGCTAGTGTAGAGTTGGCTGTATGTCCTTAAACACATCCCCTTCCCCTTGCAATCATCCACTACTCCTCCTACAAGCCATTCCCCCATCGCCCGACCTCCAGTAAAAAGCATTTGTAGAGAAGAAAGTTTACAATGTTTCATTTCTTGCTAAATACAAATCCGGATTATTGATGGTCTAGATTTTGTATGTCCGAATTATCAAAGTTCTACTGTATTTTAGTTAAATACTTTTACCAAAACCCGGAACACCAATGATTTATGGATCAAACATCAATATTTGACTTTACACGCTCAATCCTTATCATGATCCAGGATCACCATCCAAATATGGCGATACATATTGACGGTGGTAGATCCACCAATCTGTGAAGCCTTTTAGAAGTTAGAACCATTTTAAAAATATTGTTATTGTCTACATGACTTCTCTCAGAATTTCATGATAGCTTTACTCGTAAAAAAAATAAATAATTTAATCATTAATGTGATTTTTACAAATATTTATCTCTTACCCAAAACCTATGGTCTCTTAGACCAGCGGTTCCCAAACTGTGCGCCGCGGCGCCCCGGTGCGCCGCGAGCTAGTGCCAGGTGCGCCGCCGTCATCTACCAAAAAGGCCTTCTACAAAACTTTGCGATGGCTGACGATTTTTCCCTCGCAATCCCACTTGTCCATGAAAGTTTTGTATATGAAGTTTTATCGTCGCCGCCCCGGTAAGCTCCGTCAGAAACGGTGCTAAATACAGCAGTTGCAATGGAGAGTTCGTCGGACGATAAGTTGTTTGTGATAGCCGCGGCGTGTGGTCATGAAGAGGAAAGATTATAAAGAGAAGGAAGCATAAGTTGTGGATTCATGAAATTTTCAAGAGAAGAAAAGAATATGGCAAATTTCACAATTTGTTTGAAGATTTGAAGAAAGACGACATGAAATTATTTTCGTACTTTCTTATGTCACAGAAGAAGTTTTATGAGTTGCTTCAGCTACTGGAGTTCCCCAAGAAACACAGTACATTCCATAAACATTTCATCCGTACTCATTGTACGCAGCTTTTACGGCACTGTCAATGTAACCACAATGAAGGTTGGAAGTCGACTGCAAAATTTGACGGGTCCGCCGGCCGGCGAAAATGCCCCCAAGAGCAATGGTCGCCGCCGGTGACGGTACGGAGCCGTGCCTGACGGGTATAGTGGGTTACCGCCCATTTAAATCAATGCAAAGCAATGTTGCCGGGACTCGCCTGTGCCGGACGGTGACGGAATCCGCCGGGCTAGAGTGGGTTTCCTGCTTTAACTAACTGACCAATCTGTGAGAAATGTTTAAGCAATGTTTAAGATCCTGAATTCTGTATTATAGTAACAATCTTATTTAAAGTGCTATATAAGAATATATTAACCGTTAACTGTTTAAAAGATAAATTTAAAATGTAATTGTAATGTAATACAATGCAAAAATGGATCAATTATTTTAAGTGCGCCGCCAAGCCATGTTTGTACTGAAAGGGAGCCATGGGTTAAAAAAGTTTGGGAACCACTGTCTTAGACCCATTGTTTCAATGCTACTGGCACTTACACGAACCGAAACCCAAGGTCTCACAGCCGAAAAAATTCTCAGATTACCCGTCAAAGTCATGGCACTGAACCAAACTGAACTGAATATCGTCGAGTGGAGGGGGACAGGGAGAAAAGTATTGGGGAATGGACCACTTCAGGTAAACAGTGTTATCAATATGTGTTTGTGAAAATTTCCATGGGCCTGTCATACAGGGGTTTTGGTAAAAATTTTAAAAAGAGAAAAAGGAATCATACTCAAATGCATACTCTGTCAATCCCTGCCTACATGTAAAGTATCAAGCCTGCATTAATATCCTTGGTGAATTTAGACACATGTGCTATTTTACTTGGGTTTCTGCCACCACCACTGTCAGATTAGTCAACCCTTTCAGAGGTGTACCTCCCGATTTGTTGACTAAAGGACAAGATTTGAACTACCAAACTGCTGTTTATAAAACCAAGTACAAACCTAGGGCTATTTTGCCCTAGGTGATTATTTGACGATTTTTAGGGCTATTTTGCTGCACCATTTCATTCAGAACCTTACAATACAATACAATACAATTTTCTTTATTGGGCATTAATTAAGAATTACAATAGTGTCAAAAATACATAGACTACAAGTTATTTTTCAGTATCTTCAAAAACATCCTTTAGTAAGTAGAAGGGTCTTTCCACTAGCCACTTCTTAGTTCCTTGTGCAGCTTATTGCCAGTCAAGTTTCTCAGGCGGTCCAGAAGATGGTTCTTCAGTTTACAGCCAGCATAGGAAGGTTTTTTTCTCCCACAGAGTGGTACCATTGACTATTGAACGCTACTACTTCTAAACTCAATGGTAGTACGGTGTACCGGGAGGACGAACTTGGAGCCATGACGAGGGTATAGTGGTGTAGATCGTGGTTTTCTTGGATCGTTGGTTTATTTCATCTACATACATTATGGTTTGAAGTATGTAGATAGCCACCACTGTGAGTATTCCCAGATTGGTGAAACCTGGTCTTTCTGCTACTGCATTCTAAGCAACACAAGTTGTAATTCTTTAAGACTTATCTGCAATCGATGATTCATAGCTCCATTTATATTTTAGATATTTTGAATGTTTTGGTCATGAAATAATCCTTGAAGTTTCGGCTTTCTTTTGAAATATTGATCGTTAGAATCGGTTAATTTTGAGACATTATAATATGTTTCAAAAATTGCATTAGGCCCACATTTAAGTGAAATTTAGAAATTCTGTTTATTTTGGTCTAAAAAGTTGTGGATCAATCAGCTTCCATTACAATACAATACAATACAATTTTCTTTATTGTGCATTCATTAAGAATTACAATAGTGTCAAAAATACATCAAAAACAAGTTATTTTTCAGTGTCTTCAAAAAATTCCTTTAGTGTGTAGTAGGGTCTTTCAACTAGCCACTTCTTTAGTTCCTTGTGCAGCTTATTGCCTGTCAGGTTTCTCAGGCGGTCCGGAAGGTGGTTCTTCAGTTTACAGCCGGCGTAGGAAGGTTTTTTCTCCCACAGAGTAGTACGGTGTACCGCGAGGACGAGCTTGGAGCCATGACGAGTGGTGTAGTGGTGTAGATCGTGGTTTCTTGGAGGGTTTATTTCATCTAAATACATTATGGTTTGAAGTATGTAGAGAGCCACCACTGTGAGTATTCCCAGGTTGATGAAAGCTGGTCTGCAAGTCTGTAGAGGGTCAAGGTTAGCAAGAGTTCTTATGGCTTTCTTCTGAAGAACCCAAGGATTCGGTTCATGTTGTGTGCTGAGGTTCCTCCCCACGCTGTCAGGCCATATCTAAGATGTGATTCTACCAGGGCGAAGTAAGCTGTCTTACCCGAAGAGAGTCCACCTATGTAGTTTATTCTTCGGACAACATAGATTCCAGCACTAATTTTTTTGCACAGATGGTCTATGTGCTCTGTCCATGATAATTAATTGTCAAGTATAACACCCAGGAATCTTGTATTGGTTTCTATTGTTACATCCTTTATTTGAGGGACTATGTCTTTTTTCTTACTGAAATTTAGAGATGTGGTTTTGGAGGGGTTGACTGCTAGGTCATTGTTCTTTAAATAAAGAATTGCTTTATTTAAGACTGATTTTGAGTTAAGGTAGAGGTCCTGTGGTGTGTTGTCGTTGAGTAGAATTGTTGTGTCGTCTGCGTACATGATTGCAATGGCATTTTCGCTAGCAATTTGCTTAGGGAAGTCGCTAGTGAGTATGATGAACAGAACTGGGCCTAATACAGAGCCTTGTGGGACTCCTCTTGTCAGCTCACTTTTTGTAGATCTGCAGTTTGTTGTAACTTCGTTTGATAAGTCTTGTAGTTCCACGATTTGGGAGCGGCCTGTTAGGTAGCTTTTAAACCATTCTAGGGCTGAGTTCCTTATTCCTAGTCTTTCAAGTTTCCTGCATATCAGGTTGTGACCCAGGCAGTCAAAAGCCTTGCTGTAGTCTAAGAAGATGGCAGAAGTGTATTGTTTGTTTTCTATTTGGTCTAAGACATGCTCAGTTAGTGCTATTATAGCTGTGGATGTGGACTTATTCTTTCGAAAGCCATGCTGGTGGGCGGTTAAGAGATTGTAATGAGTGAGATGGGCCAGACATTATTGGTCTGAACTGTCATGGCGGATGAGTTGGTGGATCCAAATTGTGGTTCTTGTTTCAAATTGGTGAAAAGTAACAGTAATGCGGTTTTTTGTGAAGGCTTTTGTGCTAGATGGTACCACATTGCATGTGTAAATGTGTGTAAAAGTGATTATGAACTGTTGACTACATTAGGAAAGAAATCTAAATGGTTCTGCGAGTCTTGTGACTTTAACCTCAAAAGGCTGCAAACAAGGATTGGAAATGTTGAAGAGTTTATTAATTTAAACTCAGTAGTGCAGAATTTGATCTCTATTGTTAAGGGAGTTGTCAATGACAATATCGAACTGAATAATAAGTTGGATGGTATCTTGGAATCTAGTGTTAAATCTAAGCCTAAATCTCAGAACTGTTCTGGTCCTAGGCTTAAGCCTGGGGAGGAAATACAGGATAAGTCGCCTTAGTCCTCTTCAGAAACTGAGTCATACGAGAATAACCAGGCAGAGATTGACGAGAGTAGGGTTAATGTAGGCGTCGATACGCAGTCCCAAATCATCAATGCAAATTATGATGATGACTTTCCAGAGATCAATCCTCCTAACCGTGTGAAGGACGGACCGTGGAATACGTTTAGCAATAAACGTAATCGAAAGAGTGAGAGGAAGAGACAAGGTAATCCAATTATTGGTACAAAACCTGTCATTTCTGACCAAACAGATATAGGCCTAAGGGCTGTGGAAAAAAAGGACTGGATATTTATATCCAGGCTTTCTGTCGGAGTTAGTAATGATGATGTGGTGAATTATATGAAAAAAGCTAATATAGACGTTGAATGTGTTGAACTTAAACCCAAACACGATTCATACAAATCCTTTAAGTTGGGGGTTAAACCTACGGACTCAGTGAAAATCCTGGACGGTGCCTTTTGGCCGGTGGGAACTTTGGTGAGGGAGTTTGTTGAGAAATTCTCTAGGCCTAAGCCTAGTTTCGTAAAGTCTCAGACTTTTTTAGCAAAACCTCGGGTGAACCTAGTTTAACTTCGAGTGTAAGTTCACCTACCAATAGGACTACTGTAGGCCTACTAAATTTGTGCTCAATTAATGTACAGTGCATAAGGAATAAGGTTATTGAACTGGAATTGTTATGTGAAGAAAATAGCCTGGATGTGTTGTGTGTGTCTGAGCATTGGCTGGTATTAGATGAAGTACCCTATTATAACAATATTAGTTGCCTTGAACTAGCTTCTCAATACTGTAGAACTAACCCTAGTGGTGGGGTTGCCATTTATGTGAAATCCGGGTTGGGAATTACTTTTTTGGACCTAAGTGACTTCTGTGTGGAATTTGAGGGTGAGTTTACTGCTGTTTTGTTGCATGAGTTTGACCTTATTGTAGTTGCCATGTATCGCTCACCGAATGGCTCTGTGGAACGTTTTCTTAATTTGCTTGAGCTTTGTCTGACATTTTTAATTTCTTTTAATCTTTCTGTTGTTATTGGCACAGACCACAACATAGATTTAGTAAAGCCTGGCAGGGAATCAACTGATTTTATGAACACTCTGCGTAGTTTCGGCTTCTACAGTAGTGTTTATGTACCAACGAGGGACAAGTCCAGTCTAGACTCTTTTATTACTAATATTGACTCTTGGAATTTTGATGTAACAGTTAGCAATGATCAAATTTCTGATCATAAACACATTTTTCTCAAGCTTAAATCTAGTAGTGTAATGAAAGATGCATTGGGTCTTCAACCCAAATCAATTTCTTTTAGACTCTTTAACGAGGCTCATTTGAGCTTATTTTGTGACGACATTGCAAGTCAAACTGCTCTGTGGTACGATGCCTTGTGTGGACTCTCGGCAAACACTGCATTTGGTGAGTTTTTTAACAAATTCAAGTTTAAGTTTGACTATCATTTTCCAGTGAAACATAAAAATGTAGGCCTAAAAGTGATCAGTAGTAACAACAAAAGGAAGATAAATAATTGGTACACAAAGGAATTAGCTGACTTCAAAAACTATATCTTATTGATGCATGACTTAGCTAAGAGTAGGCCCTGTCTTTCACCTTATGTACGTGAATTGAGGAGAGACTATCGACTTCAACTCCGCGAGGCGAAGCAGGCTGCAGCTGCTGACACGATTACCAGGTCTGTGAATCCATGTAAGGCGGCCTGGGACCTAATTAATGAAAGCAGACCCAGATCCACAACCATGGATAAAGGCTTTGCCTCTGCTGGGGACTTCAACCACTACTTTATGGACTCTGTGGATAGTATTGTTAGCGATATATCTGGTAATGACAATGATTATCTTGAACGTGTTCCTGTAGGTAATGAAAATTTTCAATGGCATATGGTTACTGCTTTTGATGTTGTTAAAATTGTAAATAGTTTTAAAATCTCTAGGAGTAGGGATATATATGATATGTCCACTGACTTTCTCAAAAAAATTGTACCTGTCATTGCCCCCTTGTTGGCCCATTTATTTAACTGCTGCCTTTTGGAAGGCGTTTTTCCAGATGTTCTAAAGGTGTCCCGAACTGTGCCTGTCTATAAAAAGGGGCCTAAAGATAGCATGAGCAGTTATAGGCCAGTATCTTTAATTCCTGTTTTTGGTAAAGTACTAGAGGCAATTATGTTGACCCAACTATATGACCACTTTGAGGCACATGGACTCCTCGCCCCTGCTCAGCATGGCTTTAGGAGGGGCAAGTCTACGGTAACTGCTGTAGACTCCCTTCTTCAAGTTATATTGGGAGCGTTTGAGAGCAGATCTTCTACAGCTGTTTTATTGTGTGATCTTTCACGGGCGTTCGATTGCGTTCCGCATGCAGTTTTGCTAAAGAAACTCCAGAAATATGGTGTGGGTGAATGTGCACTCAGAGTGGTTAAGTCCTATCTGGTGAACAGGTCCCAGATTGTGAGTTGGGCAGGTACTAACTCAAATGCTCTTGCGGTCAAATATGGAGTCCCTCAGGGATCCGTGTTGGGGCCGTTTCTATTCATTGTTTTCATGAATGACTTGTATTTTAGTGTCAGTAATGATGTCTTACTCTATGCAGATGACACTACGTTGTATGCAAAGCATCCTGATCCTGATATTGCTAGGGACACCGCAGCCATACTATTTGAAATAGCATCCGAGTGGTTTGCTGGCAATAAATTAGCTTTAAATGAAAGTAAAACTCAGGAGATATTGTTTAGTCTAAATAGAACTGTCACAGATAACAAACCTGTCAAACTGTTAGGCTTTACCCTGGACTCTGAGCTTGGGTGGGGTGACCATATTGATTACCTTTGTAGAAAGCTAAGCAGAGTCATTTATCTACTTAGAAAACTGTCAAGTCTAATGCCTACTACTTTTGTGAGGCTAGCTATTTTCTCCTTTTTCCAGTCTCATATTTTGTATGGGACCAGGTTTTGGGGACACTCACCTCAAGCTCAGAGGGTACTGTTGCTGCAGAAAAAGGCAGTACGGGTAATGTGTAAGGCTCATTATCTATCTCATTGTAAGCCACTTTTTATTGAGAATCAAATTATGACTGTGATCAATGTTTACGTATATCAATGACTTGTTGCTATTAAAGCAAAAGAGGGTGAACTTGTCTTGAATAGTGATGTCCACCCTTATAGAACTAGAAATTGCAACAATGTGCACATCACCAGAAATAGATTGTGCAAAACTCAAAATTGCTTTCCTGTTTCAGGTGTAAAGTTTTACAACTGCCTACCAAGTAATGTACGATCACTGTGCAACTTAAAATTTAACAGGATTCTGAAAAATTGGCTTGTATCAAACCCCTTTTATTGTATTGATGAATACTTTGAAGCCATGAAGTCAGGCCCTAACATCTTAGTTTAAGTAGGCCTACTGTATGCCTTGGCATTTTTGTATCTGCTTGTAACGGTATGTCTTTATTGAGTTTCTCCTTTTGCATGGTTTGCAGTGTGCTTGATTTTTTTTTTTCCTGTAGTAGCTAGAGTTATTTATTTTAAGGCATGGTTTGCAGTGTAAATTTGAATTTGACTTGCAGTGAATTCCATTCATGTATTTATTCTCTTTGATTGTGCATAGTTTGCTGTGATGTTTTTTTAATTTGTTTTGTATGACTCTTGATAAATTATTTTAGATTAATTTAGATTAAGACATAGCCTATTGTTGTACAAACTTAATGGCCAAATAAAATCTTTGAATCTTTGAATCATTAATCTAGCCAGAACAATCTTTTCTAGGATTTTGGATACATTTCAGTTACCTGTTAAGGCCTTTCACTACCACAGTTCCACAGCCCATTACACATTTCTTTAATAGCGAAAATAGTGATTGAGGTTTTTTATTGTACAGTACACTCTCGTTCATCGGAACTAATGTGGCGGACGGCCGGTTCAGAGGTCAAAAAATTCCGATGAAGCGGAGTCCGTCGTGAGTCATCATTTCCGCCCGTACGGTGAACTATCATGATTGTATTCACTTTTGTTTTTAAGATAACACAAGAGATTTTATGAAAATAAGGCACTCAAACTTTGAACAGATATCAATAAAAACAACGCAGGAAATAAAGATCCAAATTCTTTATTCTATTCCACTCATATTCCAGCAGTCAACTGACTTCCACATAACACAGGTGCAGTCGCGACGCGAGACAGGTTGAATGACTGTTTGGGAAGCGGTCGACGCTGATGTTCACTTCCTGCTCCCTTCCTCTTTCTATTTTTGTGCGAATACTCCACGGCCTCGTAAATCACATCGATGGGTACAGATTATGGAAAACGCCTGATGACGTTTGATGCAAAATGTGATACTTCACTGTTGTGCCGATAGAACGAATGGAAATTGAAGGCGCTACAACGTAAAAATTATTTATTTCGCAAGAAAAAAAGATTAATAATATCCAGATTTTCAGTTCCGATGAAGCGGAGTTCCGATGTCGCCGAGTCCGATGAACGAGAGTGTACTGTAGGCCTACATATGATGCTCTAAAAAAAATGCAATACAGTATTGGAATATAAGAATATTTTTCTTTCATCTCACTTCTGAACCCGGCCGGTACTGTATAAAAAAAATATATATAAAATTATTTACCTAACAGTGCTTGCAAACTAGTTTTTAAAGCAATTTGGATAATCCAGATAATTTGATAATCGGGATCGGGTCCAATCAAAATTAATCAGGATCATCAACGTTCTACTGCAAAATCAAATTTCAAATCAAAATCAAATAAGAAATCAAAGACAATATTCCCACATCAACTCTCAATATGGTGTCGGCCTTAAAAAGCAATGCAACTTATATTGAACCTCAGTTTGGTGAAACTACTAACACCACCGGTTGTTTTGCCAGGTGAAAGACCAGCAGAAGGAGTACATGTTTGACCCGGCCCAAATCGTCATGGACATCTGCAAGATCTACATCCATCTGAGCGACAGTGATGCGTTCTGTGCGGCCGTGTCGCGCGACGGACGCTCCTACAGCCCGCAGCTGTTCTCTCTGGCAGAGGCCGTGCTGCGTAAGTGAAGTCAGCAGTAATGCATCCAGCTGTTTATGTCATGCTCTTTTCAAAAGATCACAGATTAAATCTGCGGACCCTCGCATTTAGTAGGGGTTTTGACTATTGAGCTGGGGTCTAGAATCAAAACCCACATAATCGAAAATGAGTTAGCAGTTGTACCTTAAGTAATTTTTTGCGAGTAATCCGAATTTGCACTTATTTTGTGTCAAAACCCACTGAATCATACTTAAAAATGGCCTGAAAGGTAGAGGTTGGTATCATATGTCATATAATCCAATGGATTATATTAGTTTTTATGTCAGCTGCTTTCTAGCCATCGGCTTAGTATTTTAAAATATTAATCTACCCGGTTATAGTGGCGATTTTTAGGTTATATTTGTGTTTTGCTATGATATTTCATCAGTAAAAAAACTCACATAAAACTCATATAAACAGTATAAGTGCCAAATTTCAGTCTCAAAACTAACATTATCCAACATTAAATCTGTGAGTGTTAAAATCAAAACTTACTTAATCCAAATGTCAGTGTCAAAATTAACACTATCCCAAATTTAACTAAATGACGACTATGGCTTTGTGAAAACATATTCCACATATTTACATAAAATAAGTTTAATTATATATGCAGGAAATATATGAACTAGGTTTTTGTGGTTTCCTGAAAAATTCACTTTTTGGATTATGTGAGTTTCAATTCTAGACCCTAGTTGGTATTATCTGGGACACTCACTCAAGACAGTATTCACACCAAAAACTGTCTCCCGTTCTAAAAGGCAGACAACACAAGTAGGTGTGTGCACATTCATTTACTCGCTCCTTCATCAATGGTCCAAATCCACCGAACATGCTGTAAATTACTCTAAAGCGAAATAGTTGAAAAAATACCAGTCTTAACCCTTTCAGACCCGAATTATCTACTTTAAATAGAGTGAAGCGGCTTAGTGCTGCACTCTCGTAGCGAACTCACTTACCAAACAACTTTCCTCGCAAGGAGCACAAACTGTTCAAAGTCTTAATTTTCGTGTCTACGCTGCCGGTCGTGATAGCTGAGTTGGCTAAGGCGTAGGCATCCTTGGCCAGGATGTCTACGCCGGCGCGGGTTCGAATCCGCACACGACCAAACCTGACCTGGTGGGATAACTCTTAAAAGGGTTAGCCGATCTGTGGCAACGTTGGTGGGAAAGCCCCCGTTAAATCAACGGTGGTAGGCTTGCGTGGAAGTTGACGGGATCGGTTGATTCTTTGAGAGTTGCACCTTAGTCAACACTAATTTTGCTACTTTTTACCACTGTTTACTGTGTGTGTGCCAATGCCATGCCAACAGGACACTCTGACTGAAAGGGTTAAAGTATTACTTCGCTAATATTAATTTAATAACTCAGGTAGGGTGCATATTTTATTCCAATCGAGCAATTTAATTTTTTTTATTGTAAAAAAAATTACTAATGGCCTTCTATACACAACAAAAGGTGCAGCAACAATGAAAAAGTTTCAAAGAGAATTTTTTAAGTTGTATAAACATTTTTTTAAATTTATTTATTATTAAATTTTTAAAATTTTTTATTTAGTTAGACTAGTTGATGCTGTTATGTACAGAAATGAAGTGAATGAATAAAAAATGTCCTGAATCTGTATTCCAGTACGAATTGGTGGTACGATGCACATCACAGACCTTCAAGCCGTCGCTGAAAAGGTGCGAAAACTGGCTGATCTGCAGAAGGAAGAGGACGAGATATTGGCCGATATTCCTGATGACTTCCTAGACCCCATCATGTCGACACTGATGACCGACCCCGTGCAACTGCCCTCAAGTAGACAGATCGTGGACAGGAGCACGATCGCACGGTGAGGAAGTCTATAAGTTTATGAGTTGTTATTTGCCACTGCAGCGACGTATGGATTGTTGACGATAAATTAAGGTATTGTAACCTCTTGTAGTAATTTACAAAGCAATCCGGAGGCAAATAACAAAAATGAAATTTATGAGTTTACACATGTTTAACATGTAACTGTGTTACACATGTCATAACATTGAAGGAAAAATTCCAACTGAAAAATTGCATACAATTTTAGACATCAATCTTCTTTTGGTGTTTTTTCAAAAGTAGTGTTTCGCCGCTTGGAACGTTTTCGGACGGAGTCAATCAATTGCAAAAGATGTTTACACATAAAAAACGAATATAATGTCTTGCTAGTATCATTCATATGGTTGAAAATACATTTCTGACAGTGAAGTTGATTTCATGCAATACATCTGAAAGTACTACAGATTGTATTGATTGCAGAATTAGCACCGTTAATCTTTGATTCTTATCATCAAACATGTGTTTTGTTGGCAGACACCTGCTGAGTGATCAGAGTGACCCGTTCAACCGTGAGCCGCTGACGATGGACATGCTCATCCCGGCCGAAGAGCTCAAGGCGCAGATAGAAGCGTGGATCGCGCAGCGCCATAACAACACCAAGTGATTCCTGTAACTTACATCTTATCTGGTAATACGTCGAACGTAACAGTAAAACTTAATAACGGTGCCAGTGTTATAACCATTGATACAGTTTATTTTTGTACTGTAGTGGATTGTCATACTGTATTTAGTTTGAAAACAGTCTGTAATGTTTTAAAGCACCAACAATTTTATACCAGTTTATTACCACACGATGGGATTAGTCAGTGTTTCAGCATTACATTCTGTGGAGTATTTTAAATGGAACTTTCTCAAATTGTTTCTCCTATTTTTTTTCATAACACAAGTAAAATGTCACACAATTATAAAAAAATTACAACTGTTGATATTATTTATAGAGCTTTAGCTGGATACAAAATAAAATCATTGATGGACCTTACACGCTCAATACGGATCGCAATTTTTGGATCGTGATCCTGGATAACGATACGGATTGAGAGTGTAAATATTGATGTGGGATCCATGAATCATACATCAATATTTGACTTTACACACTCAATCCGTATCGTGATCCAGAATCACGTGCCAAATATCACGATCCGTATTGACCGTGTAAGATCCGCCATTAAAATGATGGAAAATGTTTACTGTGTATTATAAACTATTACAGACAGCTGAGAGTTCAAACAGTTGTAGAGGTTTCGGCTCAGCAATTTACAAAACTTCTTATAGTAATTTTTTCCAGCTGACATTTTCTGACACGGTTGTAACTAAAATATTTGTTTAAAAATTAAATAGCAACTTGGGTTGTAATCATGTTATATTCCATTTCATAATCAAAGTAAATTGAGTCTTAAACGTCTAGTTATTTGTCAATGTTAATAAAATCTAAGATATTTTTTCTATACATCTTCTTGAGTATTATACAATGCTTCAAATGTTTCCCATAAAATGGGCTTTCATTATTGTTGTAGGCCTAGTTGTTTTGTTATTATTTCAAAGGTTTATTTTGAATGGTTTCCTTTAGATATCCCTGTTGTTCAAGGTGTTATGTCTCAACACTCATACTATATTACTTAAATAACAAACATCACATAATTTGATAACAAACATTTTCAAATTCATTTTAGAGTATTTGAAATATAAATCCCTTAAAATCCCTTATGGTCTCTCTTACTGTAGAGCTGAGCAAGGGACTAACTTGGTTTCAAATAATTTATCACTGGTGGTTTCTCTGAATTTCTCTTAAAATGCCCCAAGAGCTCAATTTATTTTCATTACAGCCAGAAAAAATTAGTGAATGGATAAAATACACAACCTACCATACTAATTGGAGTTCATATAATTTCTTATGCTTGTGTTTTTGTATAATGTTATGATTATAAACTGCCTTCTTTGTAAAAATTTCAATAAATTAGACATGCCATTCTATTTATGTGTTAGTGTTACTTTCACCCTATTTTCATCTAAATTATCAGCTTGTACAAACTAGATGGTGATCTCAAGGTTGATCAAATACATGTTAGGAGACAGAATACATTCATGGAGGTGAGGAAATCAGTAAGTAAAATATTCCTATTACCATATCTTCAGACCAAGAAGAATCGAAGATCAAACAATACAGATATTGCACTTTGCTAGCAGTAATATAGGTCTCAGAAATATAATTTATTTGAAAATACTTCTTTGAAGCTGTATGATAAATTTATTTATTCATTTGTAATTTTTTACATTTTTTGTTGCCTTTCTGAAGGGTTAGAATCTAAAATTGGAAGTACAAGTTGTTAAATTCTAGGGTAAGATTTTTGATCCTACCTACTTAGTAATCTTCTCCCAGTTTTCACTGCCAACACTTCTATTTTAACTTCTAACAAAAATCTCAGTACTCTAAAGCAAGAAACCTATTTCAATCTGAACACTCCTCTAAATGCTTCTCAAGCATCAACCTACAACCTTCACATCAATCCCCAAAAACACAGTTCATACATTTCATGACTAATCAGAAAAGGAATCACCTGAATAACACTGATATAGTAGAGTCCTGCAAACCCGGAATTCTAATAACCCGGAAAGCCTGCCAGAGCAGTAAAGTGCTGGGCTTCAATGCGCTATACGCCATGCCATTGGCCAAAGCATGATGTTGTGCATTGGTTTTTCTTTAAATTTATTTTTACAGATGAGGTTTGAGTTTTTAGCTTTGTACTATGTACATTATGCAATATAATAAATAAAAAATATATATTTTATTTTTTTTAAGAACGTAAACAATTTGTAATTTTTCTTATGTTTGCTCCTTACCTGATAACTCGGAATTTTCACAAACTGTTCTGTTCTCACCGTTCTGTACTGTATAACTTTTTCCTTCTGATGAGATAATCTAGGACTGAGATTCCACTGTGGTCTCAGGTGGAATGAATACCAAGAAAGAATAAGGTCCATATTTACTCGGATAGCCATGGCAACAACCTCGGTAATCTCTTGAATCATTATTACCACGAAATGTAGAAACTTATGTATATGCTAGTTCTGGCGGTACTGTTGACCATGTGTTAAAAAATGCTGGCAAAATGATAACAAATTTAACAAAAGAGGATGCAGTGGTTATAATTGCTGGTGCCAATAGTATATGTGATGAGACATTTAAAAATCAGTATCAAGGCAGAGACATCGTTGACAAGTTGTGTAAATTTGAACAAAACAACTCTCACACAAATATTGCTTTTGTGACTTAGCTCCACCGCCATGACTTATCATGGGAAAATCCTATCAACAAGGCAATCTATAAAGTTAATTATTTTTTACACTAATCAAACTTAAGTATTATCGACATAAGTGATTTTAAGAGAAATTTCTTTTGTACTCATGGCCAACATCTGAATAAGTGGGGTAAGCGAGTCTTGTGTTGAAGAATTGCAGATTTTGCAGTGACATTGCATCTGAATATCAAGCAGTCTGTTTTGGAAGCCCAAACCACCCTAAAAGTGGTGGAAGCAGATATGGGTGACGTGATAGATCAGCACTGTGCAAACGTAGAAGTAGCGTTTGCACACTGCATTTCTAGAGACTTCGAAAATGACAAAAAACATATGAGCCAGGGGGTTGCAGTTACCTTTAAGGAAAAGTTTGGTAAGCCTAGTCTCTCTGATTACTGTGACAGTAATTTGACATTTCAAAAATCAAAATGGGGAGCATAGCATAGTCTATAGCATAGTGGGGGGTCTATAGCATAGTAACCAAACCAAGATACTTCCTAAAAGCGACCAATTACCCGAAGTACATTGAGGATTATGATCGAGCATTTTTGCAGATGACAGACCATTTTAAAACTCAAAACCTCCGTATGCTCATCTGCTCCCCAATGGGTTGCGTGAGAGACCGCGTAGATGTGCAACATTTTGTAAATAAATTGTTAAAGTTCAAACAAAGCACTGATGCCTCTGTCATTATTGTAACAAGAAATGACACGTCTGCTAAACGACTGTATAACGGCTTATCACATGCGTCTTTTTTAAAATATTTGCAGCAGACAATTCTGAATCAATATTTTGAAAACAATTCTCCGAGGAGCAATTCTGTGATTGAAAATTTAACTACACAAACTGGAAACTCTGACAGCCACGTCCCATACACTATACCTCTACACCACAACTGGGAGGAGCCTGCAGTCAAACTCCACCTGATCATCGACAGTCTTCGCAACATCATCTGCCAGAAGTGATAAGTGAGGGGGGTGAGAAAGTCAATGGGTGTGATGGTGTGCTCAGTGTGCAAGAAAGTAGAGTCAGTGATGGTAATCAAACAGAGTATAGTAGCTTAAATCATATTATAGTTAATGATAGTATTAATGAAAGTCTAATGTTTGAATCTGGATTGAGCAATGGTATAAATGAGTCCAGGAGTTTTTTAGGGAACATGTCACTTTTTCCACCTTTAAAAATACTGTAAATATCTCACTGTTGCATCATGTCTCCAACAAAATTAACCTACACTGCAAAATGTGTAAAATAAATAAGCAACCCTGGATTTTACATTTAAACATTCAAGGCTATGTATATAACTTCAATGATTTGTTATTATTACTTGACAACTTATGACAGAAATATTAAAATCATATCTTTGAATGAGCACTGGCTTCATGACTTCAATATTTCTCTTTTAAATAAGCTAGAGGATTTCAAAATTGGGGATTTTTTCTGCAGGAAGAACAAAACAAGGGGAGGTTCAGCTTTATTGCTCTCAAAAGAAATTGACTTTAAAGTTAGAAGCGATTTAAAAATTTTTAATGAAGAAAATTGTTTTGAGGTCATCTTTATTGAAGTTGGCCATTGGAAAACACTTTTTGTTTCTATTTATCGTATCCCAAATGTAGACATAGATAAAGCCTTTTTAGAAAAATTTGACAGCATGTTGGATAAGATTTCATTGGAAATCAAATCAAAAAATGTTGTGATTGCTATGGATCATAACGTAGATTTTCTTAAGGATGACAAAAGATCAAAACAGTTGCAATATATTTGTGAACAGCATGGTCTAATGACATTTCATTTTGTGACAATCATTTTGTTGTTCCTACAAGAATTACTCTAAGATCTAAAACATGTATAGACAACATATTTTCCAACCAAAGATTTTTTAGTGATCAAACAATAAAAAAAGTAATTTGTGCAGGGAAGCCTGACCATGAAGCTTTATTGCTGTCTTTAGCAGATATTAATATAGCAAATGTAAAAAATCTAAGACTACTTTTAGACGTAGTTTTTGTCAAGAAAATTTAAAAATATTTAGAGAAAATTTACAGTTATCTCCATGGAAGTTAAATCCTTTTATGGATCCAAGCTTAAACTATGATAGTTTCCTAGAAAACTTCCTCTTAAATTTCAACAATGCTTTTCCTTTAAAACCAAGTAAAACTACTACCAAACGAACTTTGAAAAAGAACTGGGTAACCTTAGGGATAAAAATATCCTCAGAGAGGAAACGCAAATTACATTCAGAATCTAAATAAAATAAATGCCCAAAATTTTTAGAATATTTTAAAAGATATAAGACAATATTTAATAAAGTTATTGCACTCTCAAAAAAGAGATCAAATGAAATTTTTATTAAAAAATCAGAAAACAAAACTAAAGCTACTTGGGCTGTTGTGCATAAAGAATTAGGTCTTAATAGGAGAGAAAACGAAATTCCATATCAAATTGAAAATATATCAAGAACAAATAATGAAGGTGTACAGAAAACACTAGCAAACAGATTTAATGATTATTTTTTAGATGTAAAAAACAAGGTACGATCCAACCCAAATAAGGAAAAGGCAATAAGCTTCATGGCTCCTGGTAGAGATAATAACACTGTTTTTAAATTTAATATGATTAAACCTATGGATGTTAGAAAAATATTATTTTCTTTAAAGAATACGAAGGCCTCAGGGTGGGATGAAATACCTTTATTTGCAATCAAACATGTCATTGATTTAGTGCAGGAACCATTGTGTCAACTTATTAACCAGTCATTGGAGCAAGGAATTTTCCCTAAAAATCTTAAATATTCTGAAATAAAACCACTATATAAGAAGAATGATATCAACAATATAGAAAGCTATCGTCCTATTGCTTTGCTACATTTTTTTCTAAAATATTTGAAAAAGCAATGGAGATTCAATTAAGAACTTTTTTGGAAGAAAATAATATTTTAAATAAGGCTCAATTTGGTTTTCGTAAAGGACTTAATAGTCAAACATCAATGGCTAAAGTAATTAACTGTGTTGCACAGGCTCTGGATGGATCTCAGAGGGCAGTGGGTGTTCTCTGTGATCTATCCAGGGCTTTTGACTGTGTTGACCATAATATCCTGATTGATAAACTGAATAAAATTGGCATTGTAAAAAAATAAAAATAAAAAAAATAAAAAAAATTGTGGGAAAAGAACATAGATGGCTCTCATCATATTTAACAAATAGATTTCAAAGGACAAAATTAACTAAAAATAATCAAACTGCATATTCAATTTGGAAAAAAATACAATGTAAAGTTCCGCAGGGGTCAATCCTGGGCCCTTGCTTGTTCATTGTATACGTCAATGACCTTTCACTAATCTCAAATATGGATATCTTTCAGTATGAAGATGATACAATGCTACTTTGTACGGGGCCCGGTCCTGACACCCTGTGGTGCACACTGGACAGGGAGATACAGGCATTGGGTGACTGGTTCCAGGCAAACGGATTGGTCATGAATGAGGATAAAACTCAAATAGTAAAATTTAGCTCAAATAATAAGAATAATAGTGACCTTATTACAATATCTAATTTTCAAATATCTCTGCAAAAAAATGTAAATTTTCTGGGCATAACAATCAACCAAAACTTAAACTGGGAACCACAAGTAGATAATTTAGTTAAACGTTTGAATAGCTGTATCTTTTCACTTCGTGTAATAAGGCAAGTTGTTGATTTGAAAACTCAATTGATAACTTATCATGGATATTTTTCATTAATAATGACATATGGAATTTTGGTCTGGGGTAACTCCTGTCATTCAAAAAGAATATTTAAATTACAAAAGAAAGCACTAAGAATTATTGCCAAAGTGTCCCGTAGAACTTCTTGTAAAGATATTTTTCAAAAATTTTCAATCTTAACGTTTTATGACCATTATATATTGGAAATTGCATGTTGGGTGAAAAACAATCTATCCTCACTCAGTGATCAGCCTGTCCATAATTATTACACAAGACATAGAGACAATATTAAACCAGTAAGGCACAGATTAGAAAAATTTCATTTGTCTCCTCAGTATTCAGGTCCAAAAATACACAACAAATTACCATTACATTTGAAAAATATTGAAAATTCTTTTAAATTCAGGACCACCCTGAGAGCCTGGTTGAAGACAAAAAATTTTTATTCAATTGCTGAATACTTAGACAGAGATATGAGTTCTGATTAAAGTAGTGAACTATTTTATAATTCATTATAAGTTGTTTGGTTTATTTTAAGATATTTCTTATACTTGTATTGTTTTATGTATTGTACAGATTGTATGTCCTATCATTTGTATGATGTAATGACATGTAATAAATAAATAAATAAATAAATAAATATGTTGATAACTTGCCAAACAATTGGCCTCAAATATTTTTGTTTTCAAAAAATAGTTTTTCTTTAAACAATGTTGCATTATTAGAACTGGTATTTTGGCCAGGTGTAGAGTCTGATCAGGTATTCTATTATCCTTTGGGACTCTTGTACTTATATACTGACTATAATTTTTAACTATAACTGAATATAATTTTTAACAAAATTTATAATTTTTTTAATGACCTCCCAAACTTTATGCCTTGTAAAACTTTGTTATACGCCGATGACACAACCTTTTTATATTCAGGTAAAGATTTTTTGGAAACAGAAAATGCCATTACATCCCTGATTAAGTACAGTAAAAATTGGCTTGATAGCAATTTTTTATCTATTAATGAAACCAAAGCTGAAAGAATATGTTACTCATTAAGACATGTAAGTAGGGAGGCAGATCATGTAGTGGATGAACATGTAAAATTGCTTGGAGTAATACTTTATTTTAAACTTACCTGAGTACCACATACTAATAATGTTATTTCCAAACTATCTAGAGTCTGTTTTATTATTAAGAAGGTTGAAACAATGTGTATCTAAACATCAGCTATTAGTTACTTATCATAGTTTTTTTCACACTCACATTTTATATGCAAATCTTTTGTGGGGAAACAGTAGTGGAGCTAAACAAGTTTTCATCTGGCAGAAGAAAGCTTTAAGAATTTTGTTTGACATTCCAATTAGAAATAGATGTAAAGTTTTGTTTACTCAGCACCAGATTATGACTCTTCCTTCTATATTTATTTTTCAAAACCTAAATTTTGTTAAAGAAAATATAAATCTCTATTCTAAACGAGATTTTATACATTGCTACAATACCAGAGGCTCTAATGACTTAAACCTTCCTCCTGCTAGATTAAGTGAATTTTTAAGCAGCCATAGATATTTGCAAATAAAATTTTTTAATAAAATTCCTTCAGATATTCGCAACTTAGACAAAGGTCTTTTTAAAAAGAGCTTGTCAAAGTGGCTCTTGGGAATGGCTTTTTATTCTGTTGATGAATATTTAAATTGTACTGATTTCTCTTGTCTTTAGTTTTATGTGGTTGTATTTTATGCAGTGACCTTTATTCTTTTGTTAGTACTCTGACGTTGTCTATTTCTGTATTGATCAATGACAATAAAGAATATTATTATTAACTATGTAAGTAAACGAATGTGAATATGTGTAAACTCTACAAACTTGAGACAGGAGTAATATCAGGTCAGGTAAGCTCAAAATTCACGAAACTCGACCCAGTGAGCACTTCACTCAGCCTTAAATCATGTTTGTGGGCTTTTACCATTTAATACATACACTAAAATTAATACACTTCTCATAGCATAGGCGTGTTTGAAACCGATTTTCGGTGGCGCGATCTTCTGCTGAACATGGAAGTACAAGTGACATGTAATAGAGAAATCAGTACTACCACTCTTCTTAATCAAAGATGAAACATTTTATAACTGAGGGTCATGTTTATGGTTGTGATTAAGTGTTTGTGTACCATTGTAAATTCAGCTGGATGATTACAACATAGATTACAATACAACGCCTCTGGTGCAGCAAACACCAACCTTTCAAATTTCGGTAACAACTAATGCATTGGATGAGAAGTCTATTTACATAAGTGTTTATATTTAATGGTTTTACTATATGGATAAATCTAGTAAAAAGCTTTGACCAGAGTAATGCACACCTTTATGTTTAAGAAATTTCCCATTTGAAGCTTTTTTAAATATTACCACCCATTGATTTTGTCACAGAGGTTAAATTAAAAGTACACCAAATCTTAAATTTAACTATATTTTTTAATTAAACAATTTTCATTGCATAATTTTAGTAAAAAATTTACATAAATATTCTTTACACAATTCACCTTAAAAATATAGAAAGATGTATATCACAAGATTTATAGAAAAATGCTACAAATATAAATGTAACAATAATTTATCGAGTGTAAATAGCATACATTATATTACAAGATAAAATACCTAGCACACAAAACTACTACTTGACATTGAAATGGCAGTTAATAGGTTTATACAAGTTTTACATTTTCCGTAAATTGTAAAAAAGTCATACACAGTCAAAATAAAAACTTAACTAACATTACCATTTTCAGAACATTTCAAACTTATACATGTCTGATGAACAAATTTATTCCTGCTTGTGACAAAAATAAACAAAACAAAGCTAAACTGTAATAAAATATAGAATTTTTTATCTGATGCTGCCAAATTAGCAAATTGAAATATTGAGGTCCATGACATATATTTGAATGAAATTAAGTATTCTTTTTCTCACAAAAAGTAATGTTTACAATATTTTAAAAATACATTTTCGTTGAATAACAGAAAAATAGATCGATAAACAGAAAAAGATTTGTTCATCAATACTTGTTTGAAAATCAGTCAAAACTCAGTCTTTTTAATGGATTTTCACTCGGCTAGATAAGACCACTTGCGGTGTGCCAAAAACACTCATAACGACACGACCACACTCAAGCGAATTTACTGCGGAATTGTATTCATATTTTTTACATACATGATTTGGAAATTAAATCCTACTACTTAAAGACATAGATTTATAGTTACTACAGACGAATAATGGTTAATTCAGTTGCAGTATTTTATTTATAAAAAACAACAATGTAATATAAACTAATGTATCAGTAGATAACTGATCCATCGTCCTGATTGAAGCTGGAATTAGCTTCAATATTAAACTTCACTAATAAAAAATCTTTGGAAATAATTGATTGACAGCTTTTGTCTTATAAAATATTACTTGCATTGTCCCAGAAAGTAGTTTTTTTTATGAAACACGATAAAAATATCAAGTCAAGGCTATAGATATAGCTCAAAATGTCCACACTACTTAAAACAAATACATAGGTAATTGACTTCAGTACTATACAACCCACAGAAATAGTTTGTTAAATCACCGAAATATATTGAGAAGTGAGATCTATTCTTAAACCTAACATTATCATGTACCTAAAATTGACATATCACGCTTTGACTTAATGTGTTAGGTTTTGTTCGATATACCAAAATGACTTCTTAAAGTGTATGACTTCATTGTCAGATAGGCTTTATAAATTATGAAAGCTAGTCAATTGTTCAGATAAATCTATTATGGACAGCTATATAAATATTTATTATTTCAGTTTTAACATAAATATGATAACAATTCAGAATTGTTTTAACTTATAATAAAATAAAGTAATTAAAAAATATATAAATATAACTCTGAAATAGTCAAATAAAAATTTCCTTAGTATACATCAGGCAGTGAGTCTATGCTTAACACAAGTTTTATACATTGCATTGCTTTTAAACAAAAACGACTGGCTTATAGATAATGCTGTAAGTACAAATTTACACTTAAATATATCACTTTTATACGTAATATTGTGGTATAATAAAGCTTTAATACAAAAGGAAATAAATAAAACCTAAACTGAAATGTATTTACCTAGGCAGCAAGTGATAAAAAAATATTATCATGCTAAAGAAAATGTTACATTTGACAAAAGAAGCACTGGAAGCTAGAGCGCTGTTTTCACCCTTTTCTTTAACATCTTGCCACTTTTTGCCCCAATATTTGGGCTTTTTAGTGGGATTCGTATCGAGATCAAAATTGGGGCAGCCAAACCAAAACGCAGCTGAGGGAATCGGTTGTTCACTTTCGGCTCGCATTCTTATGTCATTCAGCCGCCAGAAGCCTTTACCCTTGAAGAAGTAAGTTTTTCCTGCAACATCAAAATAATATTTTTGTTTACAATATATTTACTCATGTATATCTGCAAGCAGACTGATTCTGATTTTTGATTCCAAGACGCCTTTGATACCAGAGGGATGTATTTTACTTAATAATGATTTCAACATTGTTTTTATTTCTGTTTCACCCAGAATCATAGTCAAAAATTGTAAAATTCAAGAAACTGAATCACAAAATTCTTGTGTCGGCCCACCCATAGTTAACCTTTCCACTGTTTGTGAAAAAATGTAACAAATATATAGAATCACCAATTATTAAATATTATTACTATTACTGCATCCAGTTGCAATTCACCGTCATCACAAATTTGTTTTTATCGATCATCTAGATTTTGTCCCACGTCACAGTTATACATTCTTGTTTCAGTAAACCCATTTTGACAGAACACTCACAGTATAAGCATGACCAAAAATATTCTTTATTTTACAATTTATGCATTGGCAGGGCCAATAGCATGAAATCAGAGTGCAGGGGTGGTGTACACCTACTCACCGTCTTTCCACTGGAAGGCAGCGTCGAAGTGGGAGCCCATCCCCTTCCACATGGTGGTGATTTCACGGGGGTAGTCCAGCTCTATGTGCTTCTCGTCCTCGTCAAACCTGTGGAACACACATCATATGATCAACCATTTCAAGTATGATCTAAGTCAGACGAAGATTATGTGCAGCTCAGGAATTACAGTAAAAGACAGACATTAAAAGGTATGAACTGACAATTTATATTTATAAAATGTTTAGGTCACTCATAACTTTTCAAAAAAATTGAAAAAATAATTTGTGAAGTCCACTCTTAAAATTCATATCTAGTCTCATATTTACAGTAGAAGTCCTCTTTATGGACAGACCCTATCGCAAGTAACTAAAGGGACAATTAAAATGAAAAATACCTAGAATGATCAAAGAACGATTAATGTACAGTAGAATCTCGCAAACTCGAACTTATGTGGACTGAATGATGTTTGGGTTTGTGAAAATTTTGGGTTATCGGAAAAGGAGTAAACATAAGAAAAATTACAAATAGTTTACGCTATTCGTACAAAAAACATTTATTGAATGAAGAAGGTACACAATACAAAAACTTAAACCTCATCTGTTAAAAAACAAAAAAAAAAAACAAAGTTCATCATGCTCTGACTGATGCCATGGCACTTAGCCTCTGGCAAGTGCTCTGTCGTCAGGTTTTCCTAGTTATTCAGAGTTCCGGGTTATCGAAGTCCATGTTTAGGTTACTCTACTGTTTAAGTAAGTTGGCCAAATGTCTCGTTTTTAACGGTAAGTTTTGATAATTTTGCTCCTTGAAAGTGTCTTATTTGTTTTCACAATGTAATTTTTACCAAAAATTATAGAACATGCATATTTATCATACAATGACTATAATTTAAGAAATATCTAACATTTGACGAGAAGGATGTTATTGATTTTTGTAATATGACGGCTTATTTCCAATTTAATAGCAGGAAATCAGCTGTAGTTGGATGTAACGTTCCCTAAAGGAACGTTGTTAATCCAATGAACGATTGAATCGGAGACGGTTAAAGAGCTTGTACTTTAAAAAATATCACTATTCTTCTAAAATCAATACTCCGAAAGTTAGCATTTTAGGCAGGCACAGTGAATGCAGAGTTATGCTGGATATGTACCTCCAGTAGATGTTACCACTGTAGAAGTACGTTCGGCTGTTGTAGCCCCAGACCATGGCGGCGTCAATATGGTCGATCTCAGGTGGAAGGCCGAGTGACCGCAGTGGCCGCGGGTACCCTGGCTCCAGTCGGTTACCATCAAACAGGTACATCTCTCGTCCTGCGAAACAAATGTTTGCATTAAAAAATCTGGGTTTGCTGTGGTTAGATATGATTAAACAATAATACCTGTATGGTTTTAGTGGAGGGAGATCAGCAATTAACTGACAGTTTTCTCCTGAGGGGCCTTATTTTTTTATATCCAGGTGGACCAATGGCTTAACGTGATTATCAAACCACGGGAGCGGTCGAACGATGGTTTTGTCCATGAGCCGGGATTTGAACCTGGGTGATAATCCAGAGCTCTACATTAGATATGATGGGAATTAGTTATGCAATAGAGGCTTAATTTCATTAATTTAGCAAAAAAAATAATAAATCAACTTATTTAGAAACTTCAATAATGCATGAATGAAAATTTTATTTTTGAATGGTTATTAACATCCTTGAAAAATATTTCAGAATAAAAAAAGCTTTCTGTTATTTGAAAGGGGTTAAAATTTGTTATATCATACAACAATCATAGCAATGAAAGTTGGTGAGCAATGTTTACAAACTTTGTCACTAGCCAAATTTTTAAGCAGAAGGCAATTAGTTTAAATATCAATGAATTTAAACTTGTCATTTCTCATCAAGCTCAGTTGTAAGATGATTTTGTAAACAACTTACTGGCTAACAATAAAACAGCGTTATAAAAACAACAATAAAACAACGTACAATACGTTGTATCGACATTTTATGAAGATCCAATTTGAAAACTTGTTTTAGCTTTAACAATTTGTCAACTTTTGCCATGTCAAGGTTGGAAAGGAATTGAAAAAATTATCTGATATCCAACGGTTTTTGAACAAAAGACACTATGTGGAGTCCTTAAGGAGCGCAAAGCTTGACTCACCGACAAAGAAGACGATCTTCTTGTCGAGCCGCTCGTAGACGGCGTCGACGTGCGTCAGGTTGCGTGGCAGCTCCTTCCAGAGGTGAGTGATGGGTGCTGGGTAGCCTTCCATCAGGCCCTTGTCCCCCAGCCGCCACATGTACTGTCACAACAACCAGCGGCTGTTAGTGTCGGCAAGTACAGTAATTTAAAACACTATTCATTCACTCATGAATAACGTCTCTCATTCATTTTATAAAGAAGGAATTTTTTCCCCTAACGTTGTGATTAGAAGAGTAGGCTCTTGCTAATCCGGCAGGTATATCAGTCCACCAGATTAGTGAAAACACCAAACTAGAAAAAGTAAATTTAAATACCAAACCGATTTTACCCCCTCTGTTTACTCAGCAATTCCTTGTGATATAGGCTTATAACATGACGATTGGATGGCGGAAAAGCTGCATCTATCGATAACCATGTTTAACAGCCGCAATTACCTATCAAACATTGTTATATAGTCGATTAATGACAATTGAAATGCAAAAATGGGCTGAAATGGAGACAAAACCGCAGCTAATGACCTAAATTCCATAAAATATTGAGAAACCCATCATAAATAGTGATTATTTTTACCTGGAAAGTTTCAGACCACTTAAGGGCCGGATTGACAATATATCGGAGTACGTAGAGAGACTACTGTAGTTTTAAAAGGCTAAACTGTGCTAGCATTGAATTAAAAAGCAATATACAGTGATGATGTTAAATATAACAACAGTACAAGAAAGAATATCTAAATTTAGTGGTATAGTTTGAGATGATGCTTGGTATGAGGGTGAGACACATTCATTGACTGTAACTTGGATTAAAGACTTTATTAATGACAATTTAATTCTTACAAGAAGTAATTACTGAAACGTGACACATAATCCTGTATTTATATTAATACAGTTCAGTGATTTAAGGACCTAACATTCAATCACGAGCATCACGTTAAGACTACTTGAAAAGCTGAGAAGATTTACCATAGTATTTCCAAGCGGTAGTCTGATAATAATGCAGCAAAATGATAATATAAAAAGAAGTTCTATTAGTGTTGTGTTATTTCCATAAAATGAAGATGTTTTTCAATGTTATTTATTTATTCGTTTGAATCATTATAAATTGAATAATGAGATTTTAATTTTCAATAATGTTCAATCTTTAGTGTTTTATTACATGTGTTGTGTCCAGCAACTCACTTCTCCTTTGAAGAAGAACGTCTCCTTCCGAATGACGGAGACAGCATCGAAGCTGGTATCACAGGTGTCGGGTTTTCCCGGTCGTGGTGTGGGCGGGTGGTGATGCCTGTGGTGTGTACGGTGTGTCGTCGTGGTAACACTGGTTTCTGTTGTTGGCACCACTGGCGGTGGTGTGGTGGCAGCAGTGCTGGGGGTTGTGGCAGGCCTGTAGGATGGCCTGAAGGGTTGTCGGCCATCTTGCCCTGGCTTGTAGGTAGGGATTTTCGCCCACCGGTTCTTAGCACCTGTATAAAATTATTATATCGTTTATAAATATAGTGATTGTACAAAAAATAAGTAAAATTTAAATAGTTGTTATAAAAAACTTTATATTACGGTTTTGATGCTTCAAGATTTTGGATTGATGGTTCTTTTTTAAGAAGGGTATAATTCTCTGTTTCCAGAATAATATCTGGCCAAACAGGATCCCTTTGTATTTAAAAAATGTCTATGTCTACCGGTCGGGAAAAGTTGGAAAGCTTGGAAAATGTTGGGGATTTTGTGAGGTCGGTAAAGTAAAAAAGTCAGGAATTTAGATCTTCCGTCAGGAAAAACAAATTTTATATAAACGATTTTATAGTATTTTACAAATTATTTAGAGAATTTCACAAGAGTACAGGTGGTGAGGTTGCTTTTTTGATCGGGAATTTTCAGGACAGTGATCTAGAAAAGTTGTGAAATTGTCGGGAATTTCATTTATGCAAGTTGGTAGACTCCCTGTACGGTATTAAGAAGTAAAGCAGGCAATTTTCCCTAGTATGTGTTCAGCAATAACAAAATATTAAGATTGGTGTAAATTGTGATGCAAATTAGGCTTTTTTTAGCTGTGTCTACACTGGCTGAACATCAATAATAAACTGATTCGAGGAACAAAAATCAACAAAAATTTTAAATAGATAACTAATTACCAACAATACGATTTTTGTTTAATACAATCTCACCAGCAAAAAATAGTTTGGTAGTACACACTCAGCTAATGTGGGCCTGTCTTAAAACAATTTTCCTCAAAGAATAAAAATCCCACCGAATGATGGAAAAGCTTTTTTGTTATCAGTACCGGTGGAAATTTTACAGACTACTGACTGAGCTGTTGTAAGCTGTAGTAGCACTCCTTCCACCGCCTCCCTTGAACATGATATTTACCATAGAGCTGCTGTATGCCCCGTCTGTCATCCTCGGGCAGGGCATAGCTGCCGATGTTGGTGAGAGACTGGTACCAGGGGAACATGAGCGAGGTCGGGTCACTCGAGTGGGAGAGTCCCAACGAGTGGCCAAACTCATGAGCCGCAACCATGAACAGGTGCGTGCCCTCGCCTGGAACACACAACCACCAGTGGTCAGGCTCGTTGTTGGTCATAACTCAAGTGAAAATCATTTCACTATTATCTAACCATACATTAACTCTCCCAGGGCTATTGACGGATATATTCATTGACATCATTTCTGGCCCCGGCTGAAAACGGATATATTCATCTTAACAATTTTCTTTTCGGGGATAGAGACGGATATATCCGTCCAAAATAATAAAAACATGTATTGTATATATTACAATAATAAACCTAATAGGCAAGCATGGTTCTTTTCCTCCTTTTTCTCAGCTTGTGCGCAACGTAGGAGAAATTCGTAATATTGTTAGAAAGTTATGCTTCTGTAGATAAGCGGAATCCCAAAATAATTCTCATTGGCCCATAGGGCTCCGCCCTACAGGGTTTCAAAGTTTCAATGTTAATCTTATGGAAGAAAGATATTTGAATGAATAATTAGATAGCTGTTAATAACAAATGATAGCAAATCAGGAAGTACAGATGTTTCAGTTACAAAACATTTGAATTCTAATTGGCTCAAGATAAACTGAGTTTTTGGTTGAATTTCGACCACTGGGCGATTCCTAGTCTATATATTAATAGGCAAGCATGTTTCTTTCCCTCCTTTTTTCTCAGCTTGTGCGTATCGTAGGAAAAAAACCAAACATTTTAAGCCAGATAAAGGTGCTTAATCCAGACCAAAAACAAATATGAAAATCATAGTAATAAAGTCCAAAGGCCGCCAGTTACCCACACAGCCGTTATTTTGTTTTTTACACATATTAGTTTTTATTTCCACAACGGATGGTTGTACTGAGTTCAATTTTGGCATGTATCTTTATCATACCAATGCCCATTTAAAGAGAAAAAATTATTATTTTCCGATGTGTATTTTCAAAATTGCGGCCATTTTAAATTTGTAAGCTCAAAGATCTCAAAAACGGTAAGTTTTTCAAAATTTTTAATAGAGACTAAAAAATTGACAAATCAAATTATGCATAGCTAAGGATACCAAGTTTGTAAGGACATGACAACAAATAACGGAGTTATTGCGATTTTTCTCTTAAAATAACTTAAGTTTGCATCAATTGTAATGCAAAATAATTGTTTTTCAGCAGAAAATCACAATTACTCCGTTATTTGTTTCATATACTTCCTCGGAGTAAAGTGACGAAAATGCCAATCATCACTTTCGTTAAATAGTTCTGTGCTTTTATACTACAGCCAAAGTATATAATTATAATTAAAATAAATCAATGTATCGGATTTTTTGTTTTTTTTTCGGGGGGGGGGGGGGGGGGCGTAATTGTGACCTTTGGCCTAGGGCGTCAAACAGTGTTAATCCGGGCCTGCCACTATAATTTATACCCGCACCCAGGGCTACGCATTCAGGCTTTCAAAGTTTCAATGTTAATCTCACAGTATGGTAGAACAGTCATCAACAGCTGTGGTAATAACAAATGCTAGCAAACCAATTATCCATATCGTATGAAAAATGAAATAATTAAAATTTCCTTTATAGTACGTTAAAACAAAAATAAAACCAGTGAAAATTTTAATAAAGTTAATTTAATTTAATTGTAAAAAAAATCTTGTAGTAATGGCCAATGATAATTCTTGGTTAGCAGACGTATACTGACATTTAAAATATGAAAATGTATATATTCGAGGGAAACGCGAGTTGACCGATAAGCCAATCTGTCATTGACTTCCTGTGATAAAAGAAAAGATAGGTCCACCAACTAGAAACTCCACCCACTGCCATGTTGGGATAGGCCTTCCGCAAACCACATATAGGCTACCGCAATTTTGATGAGAACAGTTTTTTATTAAAAATAACACAAGCCTGTTTAAAACTTATTAAGTTGAAGTTTAGAGAGAGAGGGACAGTGAAAAAGAATCACATGGATGTAAAGAAACATGTTTCACCAATATGAGTGCGAACAAAATGAATTTCACATAAATCATTTGTGAAGAAATAAATAACTACTCCCTATAATTAAAACATAATCATTTACTTCTCTGAGCATGAAGTGAAGTTATGTTGACAATAATCTTTCATTTCCGTGATCTTACGTTGACAAGAAATATCTTTGATGACATCAGAATCCCATGATTAATTCCACCAAAAAAGATTCAGCATTCAATGGTCATTTTTCAATGTTGAATAATTACTTCACAATAATAGGAGTAGAAACCCCCAAACTTTTCTCTCTCTTTTATATGGTTTATCAACTGGAATCTTCAAACTTTCATCGTAAAAATAGGTAGAATTATGGCAACATCAATGATTCATCATTAAAAAGTGAATATAGTTGAAAATTTACTGAAATGCTAAGAAGGAAAAACAGAACTGTCAATATTTGATTCCGAGGAATCGCTTGATCAGGGTGGAAGAAGTAGGGTATAAATAGGGCACTGCAAGTCGTATCTTTAGCAGTTTTAAACAACGGACCTGTTTACATTCCCAGCCAGCCACATGCTTCGGGGAATAACTCCACTGCAACGTAAAAACCCTCCTGCCTATAGACTTGTATAGATAAGAAAAACATCATCAACATTAAACTATGGATTAGAATTGTAAACTTAAATCATTTATTAATTTCATAAAATATCCAATCAGTATTTTTTTAGTAAAGAAAGGAGAGAAATTAAAAGATTATTTAACTGGTGTAATTGTACCTAACATTATGATCATAGTCAGGAAAACTGGTTGATTATGATCAATACTAAAATGCATCATTTCATTTTTGTACTCTGATGTCAGATAACATTCCCTTCCCAAAAACTTAAAGAGTTTTATTGAAATAAAAATTTGGTTTAAAAGTCTCATAAAAATTTGTTTAATAGAAAAAAGTACAAAATAAATAAAATAAATTTATTTGATCACTGAATTTTCGACATAAATTTTCAATGAGGGTTAAAAACTTTTGAGTATCTATTCAATTATTGTTATGTCAACTTAGTGCTTGCTACATCGTCCGATAAATTACAATTTAAATTTGTTTGAACATTTGGCAAACCCTTAATACCATACGCCTACCAGTACCGTACTGTATATCAGATATCACAATGATAAGACCCGGTAACATTATTATTGATTAATTTGAGACGGATTAAATTGTGCGTGCTGTCAAAGATCTCTGCCCCTCAGTTAAATGTTTCATCATGAGTTTAAGATGAGTTTTGATGAAAATAAAATAAACATATGAAGCATGAAAATAGTAAAAATTTCCGAAATGCTGACCATTTTCGTTGCTCTGGTGCTCGAGCAGCCAGGTCTCTTCCTCGTCGAAGTGGACGTCGCCGCCTCGCTCCTCGCCGGGGAAGAACGCGTGAGCTAATATCCGTCCCGGCCCATCAAACGCGTACCCGTCACCGTGCTCTCCCCTGCAAACATAGAGATACCATGAGATAGAATGTAGGAGGATGGTACACGGCGCTACAGCGATGTGACATCAAGAAGCTGAAAATGTAAATAATTAGTAACATAAATGCACAAATGGGTGTCCTGAAAACTTGATATTACATTGACTGAAGTCTTCCAATTCTTGCAAGTGATAAATCCCGATTTCATTGACCGATGATTACGTTCGCAAGAAGCCTCACATCGACTTCAAACTTTCACACTAGATTTTAGGCGTAATTTGTAAGGTCAAGTTTGTTTCTGAAGTTATTCTCTTAAGTAATAAAGTAATGAGAGGTAATTTAATTTCTCATAAGAAATTCATTGTGGACTGTAAATAACGGTACTTAAGGCTATATTAAACAGTGATCGAGTTGTTTGTTGCCAAACATAGAGTAAACATGTGCTATATGGAAACTATTTTCTGCCTGTTGTACTGTAACTGCACTAAATATAATACGATTTTATACTTATGAAGTATTTTGAAACAGGTTATGAATACTAGAAAGATATATTTTGTTTAACAAACTAATACCAAGAAAATATTTACTAAAATAACAAAATTTGTAAAAAGTGCCTACTGGTTATCAAATATCTTGAATGAAACAAATAAAAAAACTTATAACCTTTTTCTATGTAGGCTAGTTAATATGTGTAATTTGATAGATGTGATTTTGTTTATTTTTTAAATTTTTAATAGCGTAGCACTAAGATGTTCTGGCTTATGTTGCCGTTCATCCTCACACATGTGGAACAAGCGTACTCCTAGTTTAGTATTTCTTTCTTTAAAATAGATTTTCTAGACAATATTATTATTTTGTTAAGATTTTTACAAAATGCTTACTGTGCCAGTTACTTTTAACTATTGACAAGGTTAGAGTTGAGAATAAGAATTTATGTTCTCCTTTATTACTTAAGAATTGAATTTTGAAAGCACTTTGGAGTGATTAGAAACTTCTCGTCTCGTTATACTCTCCTCTTTGTCTTAAAAGCCTCACTGTCAATGATTGTGCATACAAATACAATGACAGATTATCTGTTTTAATTTTTTCTATTTAAGACAAATAAATTTTAAAAACATAATTTTAAAATCTCTGTAAGACTGATGTCTATTTAGTAACTTTGTTTAAATAATAAAGAATCATTAATTTTCAGTTTCAGTTGTAACATTTGCACTCTCCTTCCAACGTTTATTTTAGTTAGTAATTTTTTTTATTTTGCAAATTTTCTACTCTTTACCACATTAAATTGAGCAAACATCCTCTTTTTAATTTGAGCTTCATTTGTTGCTTCTAAATCAACCCTATCTAACTTTCTTTCTCATGCTGGATTTCTGACATTCTGCACTTCATAATTTTGCCCAGGGGAGGAGGGGAATATTTTAAAATTGTGAAAGAGTGGAAACTGCCACTACCATTTCTTTCACTGTTTACATTTAAGGTGGAAGTAGTCACAAATGTCAGGCCTTCATACACCTCCCTGTCTCCCTCTAAAATAAATTGCTGGATTAGACATTGAAACGTCATCCTTGGCTTTGACCACCATCTTGGCTAGGTGGGCAAATCAATTCAACTGATATAATTCCTCTGAACTTAAAAAAAATAAAAACTAAAGCCAATTTGGGTAGTTTAAAAAATCAATATACAAAACCTACACAATATTTTAAAATGAAAAGTTGTGGCAATGCATGGTGCTAAAAGGATTCAATCAAACAAAATGATAAAAGAAAATGAGTTTTCAACATCTAAAAAGCTGATGTAACACAGATTTCGGTGTATGTAGTAGTAGTTACGCACCTGTGGAACTTGACGAGGATGTCGGCATCGTCGGAGTTGACCTCGCGGAAGGTGAGGTTGGAGTCCCTTGCCCACACGGCCAGCGCCTGATGCAGCTCCCGTCTCACCTGGCCGTGGTCTAGCTCGATGTGGCGCGTCCGCAAACTGTCCACAGAACAGACAGACCATGTCAGACGAAAAATAGTTGTATAGCTGGCTAAGCACTGTACATGAGTAGATGTGATCAGCTTTGTAGGGACGCTTTGAGTGAGAAAATCTTTGAAAATCAGGCTTTGTGAGGGGGGGGGGATCTCAGAGGGGCAAGTGCCTCCCCCAAACTTTTGGAAAAGTTGTGTTAGAAAATATAAAACTACAGTTCATTTCTACAATTTCTATATCCATAACACCGTACTGTTTTTTTTTCTAGATGATTCTTTTTCTTCAACTGATTTTTCTCATATCTCTGCGTTTTTGTCTCCGAATCACTTGAATTGACTATAAAGGTTTAAGATTACCTGAGTCAGCCAATGTGATCCTTCTGTCTCCTAAAGGTGACACGTTTTAAGTATTAAATACTCATTATCAATCCTAACACAAGAACACTTAAAACATCACTCGAACGAGGCCGTCAAAGTTTTTAAAAAACACGAACATACAAACATTTAAGATTTGATACGGCAGGCTCGCGTGCGCGCACATGTACTGCATTGTCATGATAATGCCTTTATAATGATTTTTTTCTTACCTTTACAATTACAAGTCTATAAAAGTATAAAATGTCAATTTTTAAAAGCTAATAACAGTTGTGGATCCAGTAGCTACTTTGATCTTATTGTCCAAAAACTTTGCTATCATACTTTTTTTGCTTAAATAAATTAATGTATAAAATGGTTAAATTCCTTTACGTATTATTTATGATTTGATTTAAAGCTATTGTTTTTAATGGGGCAATAATGTTCAAAATTGTTTTTAAATACCAAAGCATAGGTGTGAATCATTAAACGTAAAATTAACAGCTTTTTCAGTAGGAAAACAATGATCTTAATAAAGTTTGAATACAAGGTTAACATGGTTAAACTGAAAGTAAACATTAAATAATAGTGACAGTTGTAAAATTCATTATTTAATTGAGAGTATCTACTTTTCACTTTGAGTACAATTCACATGAGAAATCGTCATTAATAGTATGTGAAGCAAACAAATGTGCAATGTTCATGCCCCTGGGCCTACATGACTATACATGACTAATTAATTAATATAACTGTTTATTTATTTAATGTTGCCACAACTAATCATCACAAGATTTTAGTTTGTTAGTTTTTTTTTTTAGATCAAACTGTATATGCAGGGGGAGTTCTGGTTTTATCTTTCATTACCAAATGGAGGGTTAATAGGGGCCACACCCTTACCATATTGATTCCTTCTTTTTACTGATGCATTCTTTAAAATCTCATCCAAAGTTTAACAAAAAAGAACTCAACTGAATGATGCTATTAGTCTTAAAATATAAATATTCTTTGTGGTTTAATGCATTTTTGGGTATAAAATTGCTATGAAGTGGCTTAGAACCTTGCTTCAAACAAATTAGAAAAAGTATTAGTTAAATGTGCGAAAAAATTCAAATTTTGTTTGTAATCATAGTTGTTGTTGGACTTGTGTGGATTGCAGAATTAATTTTTTTTTAACTATATTACTTAGTAGACAATATTTCATTAATTCATAACTCCTTGGCATTTGAAACTGAGTATTTTAAAGCCAAACTGACGGGCACTAGATATAATAAGAAATGGAATAAACAAAGTTGTGACAAAGAGGTCAGCCAGAGAGAATGCCATGTCTGGAGCCAAATTAATATATGACCGGCCACTAACTGGATAAACGCAGACCCTTTTCCCCGCCGTTGAACATTCCTTCCCCAAACAGTTAAAGCGACACAATACACAATGCAGTTATATTATTAAAGTTGAAAATTAAATTTAAAATAAGCAAGCGTTGACATACTTGTTATTCCTCGAATACACTTAAGATTTGTTTTTAAAAGGTTCATAATTTAACTGTGTGTTAAAAAGAGTTTTCCAGGCTATTTTGTATAACCTTTATTGTAAAACATTGATTGAGTCTTAAACTAATTATTTTAGATAATATTTTTATTGAGTGAAATTATCCTTATGTTGTTAAATGAAACCAACATTTTAAGTCGTAAGTTTCATAAAAAGTGGTTTAATAAATTAGTGCTAATTATTTTTGGGCCTACCATTACTATATGCTGAGTCAAACAATTTTGTGTGCTTTTTGCTCAAAATCGAGGAGCAAATGTCATTGCTAAAAATGTTACCTTTTGTTATAAATCAGTGACACCCGACCAATCCAATATTGTGACTATCAGTTATCACTTAAAACTACACTTAATTAAAGCTGTATATTAACATATGATTAAAATGCTCAACCCAATCCCAATGTTATTCTAAATGTGAAAATTTCAAATTTCAATTAAGAATAGGGTCTTTTCTCATCAATTTTGGGCGGAAAAAATACAGACCTATCCAACAACACAAAAAACTTGAAAATCATTTGAAAATTGTAGGAAGAATTCCTAAGTAAGTACTATAGCCTGCTTTTTTTAACTTGGTCCTTCGTGGGAGGAGCCAGAAATAGGGGTGGGAAGAGTTGGTTTATCCTTGCTAATATTCCATCACCTGAAGCTTTTTTTTTGGGGGGGGGGGTGGTTGTTTTTGTTTGATTTTACTGTTGCATACCAAGGGCCCATTTCATAATAATCTACTAGTTACAAGTTGTAACTTGTAATTTCCATTAGATTTATATTTGCGATCAGCTGATTTACTAATAATATTAGTTAGAAGTTTATTATAAAACGGGCCCCAGCTGGTAATTTCACACCAAAACTTAACATCGGCTTCGCCTTTGGGCGACAACAGTTTCCCTTCAGGGAGAAAAAAGTGTACTTTAGTCCCTAGAAGCACAAATAACTATTCTTTAAAAACGCTTTATCAGTTTGCCGGGCTCAACACCTTCAATATTGAACTAACGTGCTTAATAGAGTAAAAAAAGTTAGTTCAATTAAAACTTTTCAACATTTTTATCTATGCTGCATTCATCACAATTAATTGGGGATTTAGGCCTAGCTCTTTTTATGGCAGAATGTAGGCTATCCAAAGTAAATTTGGACAAATACCATGAAAAATTTTAAACCCCAGAAGTTTGCCCACAATCTATATCATGTTTTTGAGAAAATGTTATTTCATCTATCTGTTATCCTATACTATAAAACGATCAATGTCTTAAATGATGTGTGTTCCACAATCTCAAAATCTAGGGGGTTGATTTTGCTTAAACTTTGAATTCAAGAGTGTTTTGGAGCAAAAATAAGTTTAGAAACCCCCTCAATCCTAGGAAAAATCAAATTAAATCTATACTTATTTAATACGGTAAGAGTTTTTTTTTTTTTTTTTTTTTTTTTTTGTGTGGAGAACTCTTTACACAATTTTCAACCGATTTTCAAGTTTTTTTTGTTGTTGGATATGACTTGGTCTGTAGTTGTTTCCGCAAAAATCTGATGAGAATCGAACTAAAAATAAGGGCGGTATCCACAATTTAATTTATAAATTTTCCCATTGAATAACATTAGCATTGGATTGAACATTTTAAACATCTGTTAATTTACAGCTGTAAATATATGTAGTTTTTGTGATTATATTCACAAAATATTTGATTGGTCTGATGTCATTAGAAATATGTAGCATTGGTATTGTATTAAAATAAATTGCTCGATTTTGAGTAACTAATACACTTATTAAATTTTAAAATCGTAATTTGCATTGGTCGTTCTTAATGGGTTGCTATTTTGGTAATGAAATAACAGCAAAATGTAAACAAAAAGAAAGTAACAAAGCAGACTATTGAAACAGCTGTTAACTGTGAAGACTTATATAGTTGGTTGTTGGGGCAAATTTAATAGCTTTTTACCATGATGACACTATAACAAAAGTGAATTAATTAAAACCAACGTGCTCGGTTAACCTCTATGGTAATCCATTATTAGGCCCAATTTAGGTTTGAGGCAAATGTGCAATTTTATTGAAAACAATATTGGCGCAGCCTATTTCATTGTTTTAAATGACTGATGGCAATAAAAGATTTTAATATCATTTCATCTCAAATTTAAGAATGACTTCTATGAATTGGGTTTCTTTCACCGCTGATGCAATGAACGCATTCACAGATGTGGGATGCAACTATTCTGTCCTCTAGCTTGGCGGCTTGGCATTACGCTTGTGCCAGCCTGGTCTACCAATTGGGATTGCCGGCCAATTGAAAATGCACTCCTCTAGACAAAAACCAGATGCCATCGAGCTCTAGACGTATACAAAAAGCGGCGGGAGCTGCCGACCTAACCTGACAAAAACAGAGAAGCCCTTCATCTCAGCTGAGCGGGCGCGCCATGCGATAGCAGCGTTACCACACTCCCCGCACAACATACCGCTCGCCACTTGCGTCATATTGCTTTCGGTTTACATATAATATGCCGTGTAGAGCTTGGCTATAGTATCGTATTTCGAGCTTGAGGAAATTTTCAATTTATTAGTTTTGTTAAACTTCAAGTTAGATACATAGTCATTACGCTACAATTTAGATTTATTTCTATACTAAAAATTAATCGTCAACATTATAATTAAGAATTTTACACTCTACTTAGTTACTGCTGTGGGTTAATATGTAATATGTGTACACAGACACCGTAACAACCGCATTTAGTTTAGTCCTATTCTATAATAATGTCCATCTCGCCCTGCTAAAGAAGCTTTTGTTTAATTCTTAGCCTAAGTTTATCTATATAAACTTTTATTTCAAATTCATAAGGATTCTATTACTGTATTAATTCTTTCTTACACCCATTTTATAATACGCATTACCGTATGGCAATTCCGTTTGTAGGTTTTAAGATTAATGAGCAAGGCTCATATACTTGGCTACTATATACTTGACACAACTATTTTCGCCTGTAAATGTAGAAGAGTAAAGGCAAAAAATGCTTATCAATACTATCGTCCTGTAATCCAGCTACTTGGAGGTCACGAATTGTGGATAGTTATAAGGCCCGTTGTCCCTGAAGCGACTCTAGCGATAGTCGCTGAGCGACAGTCGCTCCGGCACTGGTAGCGTTGTTTCAAATGGGACCGTTGTCCTTGAAGCGACTGCGACTGGCGCGGCTAGCGACTATCGCTCAGCGACCATCGCGGGTCCGGTCTGGGGGCAGGTTCAGACGCAGTCGCGGAGCGATTGGTGTCATTTTTCACGTGTTTAGTTGTTATTCGTAATTTCTTCAATGAATACGGAACTGCAATGAAGATGAAAAGCTTCCTAAAGCGTCTTTTATATTAACTAGTGTGCTTATTGCTTGAAATCGAGCAATTTAATTTAAACTATGACGTGTTATTGTTAAATTTATTGCGTTTAGTTTTCTGACCAATCCAATAGTGATTAATTTACCCAAAACTACACATATTTACACCCGTACATTAAAAGATTTTGAATGCTCAACTTAATCCCATTATGCCTAATATTCGAATGGTAAAATTTCACATTTTAATTTTAGATATTGCCCTCAATTTTTGATTCTCATCAATTTTTGGCGAAACCAAGTAGAGATTGAAGCCAAGTAGAGATATGAACCCTATCCATCCAACGACACAAAACTTCGGTTGAGAATTATATATATATATATATATATATATATATATATATATATATATATATATATATATATATATATATATATATATATATACATATATATCCCTTTAGCCAGCGTGTTAAATAAGTATAGATATATAAAAATAGCCTTCTTGTCTTGTTGAACAATATGTCATGAGGACCAATTCATGCAGCACATAATATTTCCATGACATCTTCGTCATAGACATCCTCACCTGAAAGGTAATTTTTGTTTTACTTCTGCTTCAAACTCATGGTACATTTAAAACTCGCAATTCAGCATAACAATGCACTAGAATCGCTCTTTAAAAATCGCTTCAGGGACAACGACGTGATTAGCGACTATCGCTGAGCGACTATCGCTCAGCGATTATCGCTCCGCTACTATCGCAAGAGTCGCTTCAGGGACAACGGGCCTATAAGTGATGGCTTGTGGATGCGATATTCCCTGGTGGGGATTAACGTCCACACTAGCGAATACTAGTTCATCCATAAAGACCATCCTCATAATTAGACCAATTCGTGGGTCAAAATTGTGGTTCGGATCCCACGTTAAACTGTAGGTCCCTCGATACCATTGGCTGTTGGGCTATGAATTAACAGTCCTGTCTAAGGAGAATGTCGGCCTTAGTCAGTAACAAGACTACAAGATCGCGCCACAATCATCCTACACTCATCTCTCATTCATACTTGGCTTTAAACTACCTATTGAGTTAGGTCGCCATTTCAATAAAGGTATTAAGGTATCGTATGTCCCGTTTTTATACAGTTTACTCCCGTATTAGAGAAGCTATATAACAAAGAGTGCTGTTTATGTACAGTAATATCCAAACCTATAATGATCAGTAAATATTTTCGTCGTCTTTCGCTTGCAACAATCAACGTAAGTTTAAAAGTAATATGGTATTTATTTAAAAGTTAAGTTGTGAAAAATAAATAAGCAAAACTCTTTTTGTGACTATAAATTTAATAATGTTGTTTTGGGGTATAAGTGAAGGTTGGATAAAATCAATTAAACGCGCGTTTGGGGCCAACCAATTATCCCCATCCCAAAACCAATTTTTAGCCCCTTTTCCGGCGCTCATGCTAAGCCAAGTGAATTCCCCCTCCCCCCCCTACTCCACCACTACCGTAGGGAGTGCTCGGCCCGGCAGGAGTCGCTCTAATGCACTTGTTAATTAGTTTAATCACCACGGCGCCAGAGCGCTCTGTCGTCGCTGCTTCTGCTGCTCTCTGCTGGTCGTTTCCGTAATTAATTGCGTGTTTTGTATGTCATATCGTCCAGAGATGGCGTCCCTGTCAGTCAATTTGAATTTATAGCCGTCATTTCGATAAAGACACACTTCCTTTGGAGGTTTAATTTGGGATTTTTAATCGAGAGAGCTTTTAGAACGATGAAGTGATTATTTGTTGGTCTACAGAAACAAAACTGTTGAAAATTTGATGTTTCTCACAAAAACCATAGAGTTAAAAATGGTTGGCTCTCTTTGATTTTTACTTTGTATTTCACGTATCATCAAAGGGTTTCTAGAAAACCTCCCAATATTAAGATTCTATTGCTACTACTATCACGAAGAATAATTTAAAATAATAAATTAATACTCTACAAAGATTCCACCGTAACAACTCTTCTGGAAAACATACACAATGATTAAAACCAAATTAAAGATGCTAACACTGGATAGATATCCCGTTAGTTATGGTCAATACTACTTCACCGATTAAAATGTGTACGAATTAATTGCAAATATGAAAAGTAATTTGTTACTTTGATACTATAAGACCGACGCAATTTGGTGCGTATTTTAAGGTGCAAATGACTGAAGAGTGATGGATCAAATGAGGCGCAGGTTTGTTACTGACACATACCGGCGTTTAATTCGTCAGGATCATTAATTAATAGCACAATAATTAACTCTTACACATAAACTTTTCCTAAGCTGGGAAGTGAACTTTTCTACAGCAGTTGTAAAGGGTTATGTAAGTAAATGCAACATATATTATGCCGCGATATGATGGCAAATAAGTACAGTACAGTAGTTGGGAGATAGGGTGATACTGAAAATTGAACACAATTTTACTAGTTGAACCTTAAAATCCTTCTCAGTAAGAAATTTCCTCGCAGATCCTCTTGGTTCTTCTCAGTTCCTTGCAGATCCTCTTGGGTTTTCTCAGTTTCTCGCAGATCCTCTTGGTTCTTCTCAGTTTCTCGCAGATCCTCTTGGTTCTTCTTGGCCTGAGCTTGTTGAGGTGGACTCAGTGCCGAGACCGGTTTTTGTCACTGCGGCATCGCAGACATCTCCTGTCCAGGCTACTCAATCCGCCCCGGGCGCTGTCGCGATTCCAGCGGCTACTCCTGCAGAGGTTCCTGCTCCGGCGGCTAATCCTGTCTTGGCAGCAAACTCTGCCTCAACACCTTTGGGGGGCTGGAAGACGCGCCTGTCTAAGAAAGAAAGGAGGAGGCAGAAGCAAGTGGAGGCAGCTTCGAAAAGTGCGTCGAGGGTGGAGCGGACGCAAGTCTCAAACCCGGTGGGGGAGGCCTCTGGCAAGTCTGTCAGAAAGCCTAAACAACCCAGGCCTAAGAAGCCCAGGACGGAGGCAATCTTGATCAAGCCCTTAGGGGGGCGATCTTTTGCTGATGTTCTGGGTCAGATTAGATCGCAGGCCAAACCGGAAGAGACCGACACCGTTATCAAGTCTATTCGGCGAACCCAGAACGGGGATGTCCTCCTCGAACTGGGGAAGTCGAGTGACAAGATCGGTTTTGCCGCTTCCCTCAAGACTGCACTTGGGGACAAAGGCTCCATCAAGGCCCTAGAACCGAAATGTTCGGTCGAGATTCGGGACCTTGATGCCCTCTCCACCGAAGATGAGGTGACCCGTGCGATCCAGGTGGCACTCCCGGAGATACCGGCTGATGGAGTGAGGGTATGGCTGACAAAGCCTAACCGAAGTCAACTCAGGATGGCTGTTGCTGAGATGGGCGAAAAGCACGCCAATAAGCTGCTTAGCCTTCAGCACCTCAGAGTCGGTTGGGTCAGTTGCAGGCTCAAACGGAGGGTGGTAGTTTCGAGATGCTTCCGCTGTCTCGGTTTCGGCCACTCCTCCCGAAACTGTAACGGGCCCGACAGGAGTGCCAACTGCTTCCAGTGTGGAGGCCAGGGCCACAAACGCAAGGAATGTTCCTCGAGCCCATCCTGCTTCCTCTGCAAGGATTCAGGCTCCAGTGCCCTCGGTCACTTACCCGGGTCTGGTCAGTGCGGTGCCTTCAGAGCCGCACTTGAACAGGCAAAAGGCAGCGGCCGGTAATTCGCATCCTCCAGGCCAATCTTCATAGATCCTGGGGAGCTGATAACCTTCTAGATCAGCTCGCCCGAGAACTTGGTGCTGACGCGCTCCTTATCAGCGAACAGTATCGGGACAGAGACCCAAACATTTGGATCTCCGACAGCCTCGGTACTGCTGCATTTTGGGCGCGTAATACACAGGATGTCTTGGTGCGGAGTCACGGGCGCGGCCGAGGATTCGTCTGGGTTCGGTGTAGGGACGTGACTATCTTCAGTTGCTACCTCACACCTAACGAGGCCGTCCAGGACTTTCGCGACAAGATAGATAGCCTAGAGGAGTGCGTTCTCGGCACCACCGGGCATGTCGTCGTTGGTGGCGATTTCAACGCCAGGGCCGTCGAGTGGGGAATGCCCTCTACCAGCTCCCGGGGGAAATACATCCTGGATTTCATCGCCAGGGCCGGTCTTGTCGTCCTCAACCAGGGCGACACACCTACTTTTCGGCGCCCCGGGCAGAGAGGCACGATCCCTGACGTCACCTTTGCGTCTGAGTCGCTCCTTCCGAGGATCTCTGGCTGGAGGGTTGTCGAGGACTACACGGGTAGCGACCACCAATACATCGTGTTTGACCTGCATGATCAGGCAAATCGTCGAGTTTCCGCATCTCGGGAAGGGCCACGCCGGTGGAACACCAACAAACTGGACGTGGTCAAGTTCACCGAAGTCATCTCTCGGGGAGCGCAGGGGAATCCTGGTGAGGCTGGAGCCGAGGCACTAGTAACATCCACGATGGAACTTATCGTCTCGGCCTGCGACCAGTCTATGCCGCGAAGGAAACCCCGACGCGACAAACAACCCGTTTACTGGTGGACTGAAGAGATTGCGGAACTCAGAAGAACATGTTTAAGAACTAGACGAGCCGCCACTAGAGCGAGAATTCCCGCAGACAGAGTTCGTAAGTCGGAGGCCTATAAAGCTGCGAGAAAATCTCTCCGCCAGGCGATCAACAGGAGCAAGGCGAATAGCTGGAGGAGACTTCGTGACGACGTTGATTCCGACCCGTGGGGCCTGGGTTACAAACTTGTAACACAGAAACTCGGCGCCCGCTCTCCACCTTCCATCATGGAGGGCGCCACCATGGGGAGGATCGTCGCTGCGTTGTTTCCTGAACATCCACAGCGACCGCCGGTTGACTTCGGACGGGTAGAGGACGTTCCACTTTTCACTTTCGAGGAGCTGGAAACCTCCGTTCTCTCCCTGAAGAGCAACAAGGCTCCTGGCCCGGATGGGATTCCCAGTGAGGCTTTAAAGAAAGTATTTTTAATCAACGCTGACTTGTTGTTGAGAATGTACAATGCCTGTTTGGTAGAAGGGGTGTTTCCGGCTCCCTGGAAAACAGCCAGGCTTGTACTGATCAGCAAGGGCAAAGGTGATCCCGAGCTGCCGTCGTCCCACAGGCCTCTCTGCATGTTGGACACGGCTGGGAAGCTGTTCGAGAAGCTGATCCGTTCCCGCCTGACTTCTGCCGTGGAAGCTGCCGGGGACTTATGCCCCCGTCAGTACGGCTTCAGAAAGGGACGGTCAACGATCGACGCTGTCACCGAAGTTCAGAGAGCTGTGGAGAGAGCCGAGAGCCACAACCATTTCTCCCGCCGAGTAGTGCTTCTTGTTACGCTTGATGTCAAGAATGCCTTCAACTCGGCGAGGTGGGTCGATATGTTGGATGCGCTTCGCAACACCTTTCGTATTCCTGCATATCTGTTGCGGCTCGTCGAGGATTATCTACGCTCTCGAAGCCTGATTTATGACACGAGGGACGGAACGCGGACGATGGAAGTCACTTCTGGTGCCGCACAAGGTTCAATACTCGGCCCGGATCTCTGGAACGTTGCCTATGACAGCCTCCTGAGGTCCGAGATGCCTGAGGAAACCACTTTGGTTGGGTACGCCGATGACGTCGCAGCTCTCATTGCTGCACGCAACGTTGAGCTGGCCCAACTGAAGTTGAACCGAGTTATGCGGGTGGTCAACAACTGGATGTCCGATCACGGTCTCTCACTTGCTCTCAGTAAGACGGAGATCGTGATTCTTACGAAGAAGAGGATCGACACCGTCGTCCCGTTTCGAGTGGGAAGGGAGGTGGTCACATCAACTCGTGCCGCCAAATACCTCGGGGTTATGGTGGACACCAAGTTAAGCTGGAGGGATCAGATCTTCCGTACAGCGGACAAGGCCGCTAAGGTAGTGACTTACCTTAGTAGGCTGATGGCCAATGTCGGGGGTCCCCGATCCAGCAGAAGACGTCTGTTGATGTCCGCGGTCCAGTCCGTGCTTCTTTACGGGGCAGAGGTGTGGGCAGGCGCTCTAGATAAGGAGTGCTACAGGTTGCGACTCGCCCGGGTTCAGCGTCAAGCTGCGCTCCGGGTGTGTTCCGCCTACCGGACAGTGTCCGAGCCTGCCGTCCTGGTGGTCGCCGGAGTCATCCCTGTCAAGCTCTTGGCAGGGGAGAGGAAAGCGATTTATCAGAGACAAGGCGAGATCGGCAAGGACACGGCAAGAACAGAAGAGCGCTCCCGAACCTACCAGCAGTGGCAACACAGCTGGGAGCACGACACCCGAGGACGATGGACTGCGCGACTTATCAAGCAGGTCCAACCATGGGTGGAACGGCGGCATGGGGAGGTGGACTACTACCTGACCCAATTTTTGACAGGACACGGCTATTTTCGGTCGTACCTGAACCGTATGGGAAAGACCGGTTCACCGGACTGCATTTATTGCCCGGGTGTTCCCGACGATGCGGAACACACATTCTTCCGCTGTCCCCGTTGGGAAGGGCCCCGCCTGGAGGCCACACAAATCTTTGGTGCATTTTCGGTGGACTCGGTCTGCCAAAAGATTTTGGAGGATGAGGGCAACTGGGATTGTTTGTCACAGTTCGTCCGGGGCATCCTCCTGGAAAAGAAAACCGATCTGGACCGTGAAGTGGCCCAGATCCCTTGATCGAGCGGCTGGATAAGGAGCGAGCCCCACGGGCGTAAGCCAAATTTAGGCCTAGCCTGACGTAATGTGACAAACAATTCCAGGTTAGATTCCTAAAGAGTAGAGGAGGTTTTTTAGTGGGTAAACTCGTTTTTAGGGGAGCCCCACACTACAGGCTGGCCACCTGTGTGCGTAATGCATTTTTCCGCCTCTCCCTCAAAAAAAAAAAAAAAAAAAAAAAAGTTGTTATTCGTAATTTCTTCAATGAATACGGAACTGCAATGAAGATGAAAAGCTTCCTAAAGCGTCTTTTATATTAACTAGTGTGCTTATTGCTTGAAATCGAGCAATTTAATTTAAACTATGACGTGTTATTGTTAAATTTATTGCGTTTAGTTTTCTGACCAATCCAATAGTGATTAATTTACCCAAAACTACACATATTTACACCCGTACATTAAAAGATTTTGAATGCTCAACTTAATCCCATTATGCCTAATATTCGAATGGTAAAATTTCACATTTTAATTTTAGATATTGCCCTCAATTTTTGATTCTCATCAATTTTTGGCGAAACCAAGTAGAGATTGAAGCCAAGTAGAGATATGAACCCTATCCATCCAACGACACAAAACTTCGGTTGAGAATTATATATATATATATATATATATATATATATATATATATATATACATATATATACATATATATCCCTTTAGCCAGCGTGTTAAATAAGTATAGATATATAAAAATAGCCTTCTTGTCTTGTTGAACAATATGTCATGAGGACCAATTCATGCAGCACATAATATTTCCATGACATCTTCGTCATAGACATCCTCACCTGAAAGGTAATTTTTGTTTTACTTCTGCTTCAAACTCATGGTACATTTAAAACTCGCAATTCAGCATAACAATGCACTAGAATCGCTCTTTAAAAATCGCTTCAGGGACAACGACGTGATTAGCGACTATCGCTGAGCGACTATCGCTCAGCGATTATCGCTCCGCTACTATCGCAAGAGTCGCTTCAGGGACAACGGGCCTATAAGTGATGGCTTGTGGATGCGATATTCCCTGGTGGGGATTAACGTCCACACTAGCGAATACTAGTTCATCCATAAAGACCATCCTCATAATTAGACCAATTCGTGGGTCAAAATTGTGGTTCGGATCCCACGTTAAACTGTAGGTCCCTCGATACCATTGGCTGTTGGGCTATGAATTAACAGTCCTGTCTAAGGAGAATGTCGGCCTTAGTCAGTAACAAGACTACAAGATCGCGCCACAATCATCCTACACTCATCTCTCATTCATACTTGGCTTTAAACTACCTATTGAGTTAGGTCGCCATTTCAATAAAGGTATTAAGGTATCGTATGTCCCGTTTTTATACAGTTTACTCCCGTATTAGAGAAGCTATATAACAAAGAGTGCTGTTTATGTACAGTAATATCCAAACCTATAATGATCAGTAAATATTTTCGTCGTCTTTCGCTTGCAACAATCAACGTAAGTTTAAAAGTAATATGGTATTTATTTAAAAGTTAAGTTGTGAAAAATAAATAAGCAAAACTCTTTTTGTGACTATAAATTTAATAATGTTGTTTTGGGGTATAAGTGAAGGTTGGATAAAATCAATTAAACGCGCGTTTGGGGCCAACCAATTATCCCCATCCCAAAACCAATTTTTAGCCCCTTTTCCGGCGCTCATGCTAAGCCAAGTGAATTCCCCCTCCCCCCCTACTCCACCACTACCGTAGGGAGTGCTCGGCCCGGCAGGAGTCGCTCTAATGCACTTGTTAATTAGTTTAATCACCACGGCGCCAGAGCGCTCTGTCGTCGCTGCTTCTGCTGCTCTCTGCTGGTCGTTTCCGTAATTAATTGCGTGTTTTGTATGTCATATCGTCCAGAGATGGCGTCCCTGTCAGTCAATTTGAATTTATAGCCGTCATTTCGATAAAGACACACTTCCTTTGGAGGTTTAATTTGGGATTTTTAATCGAGAGAGCTTTTAGAACGATGAAGTGATTATTTGTTGGTCTACAGAAACAAAACTGTTGAAAATTTGATGTTTCTCACAAAAACCATAGAGTTAAAAATGGTTGGCTCTCTTTGATTTTTACTTTGTATTTCACGTATCATCAAAGGGTTTCTAGAAAACCTCCCAATATTAAGATTCTATTGCTACTACTATCACGAAGAATAATTTAAAATAATAAATTAATACTCTACAAAGATTCCACCGTAACAACTCTTCTGGAAAACATACACAATGATTAAAACCAAATTAAAGATGCTAACACTGGATAGATATCCCGTTAGTTATGGTCAATACTACTTCACCGATTAAAATGTGTACGAATTAATTGCAAATATGAAAAGTAATTTGTTACTTTGATACTATAAGACCGACGCAATTTGGTGCGTATTTTAAGGTGCAAATGACTGAAGAGTGATGGATCAAATGAGGCGCAGGTTTGTTACTGACACATACCGGCGTTTAATTCGTCAGGATCATTAATTAATAGCACAATAATTAACTCTTACACATAAACTTTTCCTAAGCTGGGAAGTGAACTTTTCTACAGCAGTTGTAAAGGGTTATGTAAGTAAATGCAACATATATTATGCCGCGATATGATGGCAAATAAGTACAGTACAGTAGTTGGGAGATAGGGTGATACTGAAAATTGAACACAATTTTACTAGTTGAACCTTAAAATCCTTCTCAGTAAGAAATTTCCTCGCAGATCCTCTTGGTTCTTCTCAGTTCCTTGCAGATCCTCTTGGGTTTTCTCAGTTTCTCGCAGATCCTCTTGGTTCTTCTCAGTTTCTCGCAGATCCTCTTGGTTCTTCTCAGTTTCTCGCAGATCCTCTTGGGTTTTCTCAGTTTCTCGCAGATCCTCTTGGTTCTTCTCAGTTCCTCGCAGATCCTCTTGGTTCTTCTAAGTTCCGCAGATCCTCTCGGTTTTCATCAGTTCCTCGCAGATCCTCTCGGTTTTCATCAGTTCCTCGCAGATCCTCTTGGTTCTTCTCAGTTCCTCGCAGATCCTCTTGGTTCTTCTCAGTTCCTTGCAGATCCTCTTGGTTCTTCTCAGTTCCTCGCAGATCCTCTTGGTTCTTCTCAGTTCCTCGCAGATCCTCTTGGTTCTTCTCAGTTCCTCGCAGATCCTCTTGGTTCTTCTCAGTTCCTTGCAGATCCTCTTGGTTCTTCTCAGTTTCTCGCAGATCCTCTTGGTTCTTCTCAGTTCCTTGCAGATCCTCTTGGTTCTTCTCAGTTCCTCGCAGATCCCCTCGGATCTTCATCGCAGTCGAGATCGATTGGTCGCTCACTCAAGGAGGTTGTGATGGACGGAAGTAACACATCACACCCAGATTGAGTGAGTAACCACTTCGTCTCTTTTCCTCGTATATATTCTTCTTTTCTTCTTTCTTCAAGGTGCAAGCACCATTAATTATTTAATTACCTTCAACCATCAAAATGATACTGACACAATATTTATTTGAATAGTAAAAGACAATACGTGTAATTTGCAATATAAATTACAAAATTACAACTATAGTTCACAATTTACAAATTTTGTCAGAATAAAATGGACATGATGTTTTAGTTCGCCCTTAGCAGACTTTAAGACTAAGACAAAATATACCAAAATTTTTTATGTAACATTAATCTTATTGTACTAAACAGTAAACAGACCTTTACAAGCAATTACTTACGGACTACTTATAAAACTACTGATCTACTGTGATAAGGTACAGTAATAATTCTTTCATATTTGTAAAATACAATGATTGCTTGTAAAGTTATGACACAATAATACCGTCAATAGTCCTAATACCTTGAATAATCGACTCTTGTCATATTCATCACAAAATATGTATCTTACCACGTGTTGATGTTACTGTGTTGATGATACAAATTGTGAGCATTTGGACACAATCACAAACTCACAAATATGATTGAGTTTTGCATGAATTGGTACATACTTATGCCAATCCCAAAACTTTATGTCAATTCATTCAAAACATAATCATTAGGTAGTGAAACTACTAAACTATTTTCGTACGAGCTATTTATAAGAACCATAATTAAATTACAGTACAAATAAAACCAGTTTATATTACTACTGTAGTCCTAATTCAAGATTGACTGTGTATGCAAATTGCTGCTGATTTGATGCTCATATAACTAGCTCCTGCGAGTTTCGAACATTTTACACCATCTAATAAACTATTTACAATTTTTTAAATAATAACCAGAGTTGAAAACAAAACATATTTTAAATGTTTTATGAAACCATGAAAACAAAGATAGAGGCATGAAAATAAATTGGCGTGTATCTAAGCAAATACAGTATCAGATACTCGCAACCCAGTATCTTTTATCATTGTGGAAGGTGCATACCAATATAGATAAGTTGGTAAATAAGCAATACATAATGTTTTATTATTCCCACAAATAATATACGGTAACAAGAAAAACTTGATTTTAATTTTCTCTGTTAGCAGTTAGTTAAAATTAAGTTAATGATTCAAAATACATTTTTTTTTGTTTTTTAAGGTTTTTTAAATTGTTTGAGTTATAATTGTCAACTTAAAATTTAAGGAAAAAACGTTTTTGGCCTTTTTAGAATCGTACAAATACCATTATCGAAGGTCCGTCTTTTGATTTGTGAACTCATTAAAATAGATGCCACATTCTTTCTATCAAATTTAATCGAAATTGGAGGCTCCTTTCCAAAGTTATCCTATAGGAATATTCGTTAAAAAGTATGAGTTTTCGCAATTAGAATTTTTATTGCCTGTGTATGTTATCTATGCTATTTTACCATTGCAACTAACGACATTTGATTTCAACACAAAAGACTGTGGACTTTTCTGTGGAGAGAAAGTCCAAATTGAAGCCGAACAAGAAACAGTGATATTGCGACGACGGTCTATTCTTGGCGGCAATCTTATCGCAGAATAAACACAGAGGGTGGAACGGCGAGCGCAAAACACAAAGCCAGGTGGCGCTATTTCGGTGCGCCACTAGCCACTAGCCACTCGCCACTCGCCACTAGCTATTAGCCACTAGCCACTAGGCCCTTCGGACCGGGAGCGGGAGGAGATTCATGGTCAGGAGGCGAGGCGGTTGGAGTACACAAGGGGCGCAGTGAGCTCGCCAGGCGTGAGCTCGGGAGAAAACCGCAGACTCGAGGCAGAAGCGCGATGTTAATGTGAACATAAGGTTTTCAAAACGCTCAAGGAAAATGCCATCCACTTTCTTCTTACTTATGTTATATCTCTCTTAGATGGTATAATGTTTTTAAAAAAAAGTGAAGCGAATTCACTCCCGTAACATTACAAGATACCAAGTGTGAAATTTTTTTGTTAAGCTTACATAAATTGTTATTGCTTAATAAATTAGTTTTAAACAGGAAAAGCTACTTAAGGTCAGAGAATGCTATAATTTCAAACAAGCATGCAATGTGAGCTTTCACGTTAATTTATGAACATTTTTTCAAAGTTTTATAAATGGAAGTAATAAATTTCTAACACCATCGTTATATTCAACGTACCGCGGATAAAGGGAGGAATTCACAATTGCTGCGACCCGTCTTGAACGGCGAACATCCTGGCGGTGTACTGGAGCGGACGATGCAGTATTGGGCATCATCATGGCGACCGATCTAATGCTTACTTTGCATGCCTCAATGCATCATTAGACCCCCTGCTCACTGAAAATCCTGCCTCGTTCCGAAAATGGGCATGAAAATCTGATCGTAAATGAGGATGAACAGAATTGTTTACAGCACTTACGATGTTTATTTCTTCCATGATGACTAACATAGAAGCTAATTTATAAAATTAAATTTGTACTTCCTATTTTAACTGGTGGCTATAACAAAGAAAGCGTATTCCTAAAAAGTAGATTTATTAAAATGTCGAGACATTTTTTATTTAAACCTTTATCAGTGATTTAAGAAGGTTGTTGCAATAAGATAAGGCAAGCAAACAAGCAATATTTTTGTCACCGCGCAACATACACCATTAGTTTACACTTCACTATACACTTCACTAGTTTACACTTCAGTATATGACGGGCTCACGTTAGTACGCTATATACAAAACATTGTTGAAAATTACAAAAATAAAAAATAAACTGAAGATAGTGTAATTGTAATTAATTAATCATACAACTGAACCGAACTCTATGGTGAATACAATGTTGGATAAACTTGTGCTTGATAGAGGTGATTGTACTCATTTAACAAAATAAACAACTACGCTTACGCATTGCATTCCCTGACCAATTGAGAGTATAGTAACGTTGTGACCACGTGAGTATGACGTCACTAGTCTTAATTGGAGTTACCCCTCCCCCTCCACTCATTCCATCAACTTACCATACTCTTTATCTCTCCTAAATCAAATAGGCCCTAACACTGACTAATAAACATTTGATTCATTATACATTAAATTTACTTCCTTCAAATTGTCACACAGTTAAGTTATAGTACACACACCCTACTATAAAATTTAATCAAAACTTAAAACATTAAATTGTAGTAGACCCTAAAATTTTGACAAAATTACACAGAGGCTTAGGTGTGAATTTAATGAATTGAGTACAATTTGATAAATTGAGTAATCCGGTACCGATATTACTCCCTCTGTTTACTGCATCAAACTGAGTAATATCGGCTCTTGAACACGAGCGAAACCACGATACCGCGAAAAGCATTCGCTATACCTGTTGACTACCAAAACATTGAATGGCCGAAAATCATAGGCGTCATTTCAGCATTCTGATTGGGGGGGCAAGATTTTCATAAGGTCTTACCCCCTCCAACCTTCCCACAAATACGCCAAACATCTTAAATTTCGCTAAAAACTGTCAATAAAAGCTAATTAGGTTTACATTGTGACACTAAGCTGTCCATAAACTGTGAACTTATAATATAATCTTACAAACCCATGAAAAAAATACCCTAATGCATGTAAAATTTGATTATATAACATGTTTCTTTATGTAGAAAGTCATTATTCCTCGGGGACTGCCAGTGGCTACTGTAATGTAAAACACCTTAAGAAATTTAAGGAATTTAATTGGTTACTGGATACTAAATCGTTGAAATAAAAATACAAAAAAAACATCATTTTATAACTAATTAGTTATTTTTATTGTATATTATTTACAACTCTAAAATTTTACAGTCAGATATATAGACTAAAACTTCATAGGCATACATATGGTAAAATACATTGTTTTATCTTTATCAAAAATTAGTTTTTGACAAAGCACCTTTGCAGTCCGCCGTATAAGGAACAAAAATATCATTTAACTATTGTTTTGTTAGGATCAGTACAGTCACGGTATATATACATTGCCCATTATACATAACCTAAATTGCTATTGAGGACAAGAAAGGTAAAAAATTACTAAGTAATAAAAAAAAGATAAGTAATGATTTACAAAAAACATCTATACATATTTAATACGTGATACGGGTTTTTGTACAAGAAACTCCTCCCACAATTTTCAATAGATTTTAATGATTTTAATGCCTATGGATAGAGCTCGGCGTGAAGTTGTTTCTAAAGTAAATTGGTAAATTATCCATTTTAAAAGAGGGGACCTACAAGTTTGTAAAGTTTGTAAATTTCACATTTGATTACCCATCAGTAAGGAAATTGATTGATTTTCAAGTAAACAGCTATAAGTGTAAACATCGGACATCAGCGAAAGTACTATATCTACCTTTTCACACGAAAGAGGTTATGTTTAACCCAGGCAAGGCTCCGGTCTACCTGAGCCCGAACGATGTTACCAAATGCCGCGGCCGTAGCGCTAGGCGAGTTTGATGGCTGCAGAGGTTTACGGGAATCGTGTTTTAAAATTAACTAATTAGGATAGAGATTGACTCTTAACTTTTTATAAAAGTAGAAAGACGGATCTCGTATTCTCTGGTTTTAGAATTTTTAAATAAAATTTCTAGTTTCAGTTATAAGTGTCTAAAATCATCTGTTTTTCTCTAGTGGCAAGTTTTATAGATGCAGAGGTTTACGGGGATCGTGTTTTAAAACTAACAAATTAAGATAGAGATTGGATCATAACTTTTCTAAAAGTAAAGAGTCTCTTCGGCTCTGTTTTTGGAATTTTTAAATAAAATTTCTAATTTTAGCTATAACTGTCTAAAATCATCTGTTTTTGTCGATGAAAATGCAAGGGTTTTCGGAACCCAGTTATCTTTTGCTAAATGCAGCCTAGAGATACGAGAGCTACAACTAATGTGTCATATCAAAGAAGAACACTTTATTTATCGCACTTTGGTAGTATTATCAAAACTAATGGAAAACTTAAGTTAAAAATCGAGAAAAACAGATGATTTTAGACAGTTATAGCTAAAGTTAGAAATTTCATTTAAAAATTCTAAAATAGAGCCTACGAGATCCGTCTTTTTACTTTTAGAAAAAGTTAAGAGCCAATCTATATCTTAATTGGTTAGTTTTAAAACACGATTCTCGTAAACCTCATTCTGCATCCATCAAACTCGCCTAGCGCTACGGCAGCGAGGCGGCACTCGGTAACGTCGTTCGTGCTCAGGTAGACCGGAGCCTTAACAATTCAACAGACGTGAGTGAGATGGGACTTCCTGCAAGATGGCAATTGCAGAATGAGTCAATTTAAGAGTGTTATGTAAATAATTCAAAGTAGACATTTTGTTAAAGTCTGATTCAGAAGTTTATACTTGTTATATACAAATATTTCACCATATTACATAACCTAACATTTTAATTTCCAATTTTAAAAAAATCACCGAAATTATTGGGGGGGCAACTGCCCCCCCTTGCCCCCCCCAAATGACGCCTATGCCGAAAATTATGATCGAACATATTATAATAACGTAGTACATTAATGACGGTCGTACCGCAAACAAAAGCATTCTTAAAATGTTGAGGAATTGCATCAAAATAACACAAACTCTTTGTAATATCGACAATGGGACTGCTATGAAGAAGCGTTTGGAGTTATCGAATCACTCGTGGTGTCGAGGGACGGGGTCTCATTATGTGAATTTTCAAATTTAAATTTACTAGACCCTCAACTCCTCAACAAGTTCCTACACCATAACAAGGGTTAAAGCGTCTTCGAGGTTTCGATTTCACGGTTTTTCAGAGCAGATACAAAGTTGCTTTCACTTCAACACTTTGTGACTCCTCCTCAACATTCTCCCACCCATTAATAACACTACTCCAGCATGTTGACAATGATGACGACTGCACCAAACAATGTGATCCCCAGACATTCCTCTGCTCGCCAGACGTCCGTCTATCCCACTCCACTCCACTCCGCCGCTCGCTCCAGTCCCAGTATGTTTACCGAGGGCATAAACACCGTCTGGCCCACTATAAACAGCGCCCAGATGTTTGGGCAGCTATAGCGAAGCCATTTATATATTTCCTTAGCACCAGTTCGACGTTTCACCCCAGCACAACGGTCGTCTGTTGGCTCGGCGACGGTCTGTTTGACATCAGGATTCATGAGATCAAAGAGATAAAGACGAGAGGATAAGGGACGTCAATGGGTTGAGTTGTGCTTATATTGTTGATAGGATATGTGATAAGATAATGATATGGTGACAGAGATATTATATGTGTTTATACTGGCCACATGAGATGCAATACTGCTTAAACAAAAGTTTACAATAAAAGAAAGTAATGGAAAAGGACACAACGGCCGACATCGAGACGAACTTTTTCAGCGGAGAGGAAAAACCAACAAACATTCCTAACGAAAAATATTCTGTCAGGCCGGAGATATCCAGAGGTATCTTTACGTTGTAATGAAATATTCTTTAAAATAAGATATGATAAACGCTCAGTAATACTAAAACGGCAACATTCCAAAGCAAATGTATATTCATTGGTGTTATACAACTGTTGAATATACATATTTTACAATAATATTTTGTTAAATAAAAACAGTTTATGCTAAAATAGCCCGACGTTTTTTAATCAGTTTAAGGACCTGCAAAACGAGAGCCCTTAGGGAAGAACTAATGAAGTTAAAATTCTTTCTCCGGTTACACTAAAACTTAAAAAAGTTAATCAAAGAGCGGTTGAAAGCAGCAGAAGTGAAATATGGATGTGAAAGTTGATCGTGGGATATTGTGAAGTCGAGGCAACAAAAAGGCTGTTTAAATACGTTTGGGGTTTCAAATATGTATCGGGCCCCGGGAAACTGGGCTTCAATAATCGAACAGCCCATTGTGGCGCTTGGTCGGCCTTCAACTGCTTCAACTGCTTCAAATCAGGGGTACAACTACTTAGTGCTGAGCTCATCTTGGAATAGAGGCCGGGTTAAAACCAAGCAGTTGTAAAAATAAATAGGTTACAGCTAAAGTGAAGGTTTTAAAGGCAAGTTAGTTTTTATGTAGGCCTACGGTTATGAAAGTGTTTTAACTGAATAAATATAGTAATTGACTGTGAATACTACATAAATACGTTTTTTATTTTCATTAATACTAGACAGTTAAAATAGTTTTACAAAAAAGAAGATAAAATAAAACACGAGTTTGCCAGTTTGTAGGTTACTGTTTAAAAGAGACTAAAGATAATGTTAGTTTTACAGATGTCTGGAATATGAAGATTTATTACTGTAAGTGTTATATTTTTCAGTAATACTTATATTTAAACTGGTGTTATATTTTTATATGGCTAATAATCTTAAAATAAAAATTTTAAACAAAAAAAATTGATAAGAATTAAATAAAAACAACTCGCCTCTATGTTTTACAAGTAGCCTAAAGTAAAATATAATTTCAACATTTTTTTGTGAATCGTCGTGTTTGTTTGTTTGAAATACACAAAAGAATGAAATTTTGTAGATCTCATTCTAATGTAACGTGTAAAAACACTGTAAAATGCTACAAAATCCTACATCGACTTTTTTACACAACAATTTAAATTATTACTCCAGGCAGTATCGATTTTATAATAATCACAACATACACAATAACAAGTTGCACACATTAATTGTGATATTTTCGAAACAACATAAATCGTAGTTTAAAGGTAAATCCTAATGTAAGAGTCAGCTCTAGCACAACCTTCAGCTAATATCCCTCAACAAAACCAATCAAACTAGGTGTGAAACCTATTTCAAGGCCAATACCAAGCAATTATACAGGCAAGCTTAGACAGCGTTCTGCTAAATGCAGCGAGGAAAGTTACACGGCCATAAAACATCTCAGCCGCCGCTGTACGACTCGCTGCAGACCATTGTTGCGGTTGCGTAGTACAATAACTCGGCGCAACCTTAACTCTGATTTGTGAAAACGGATGCAGTTTCGTGCCCGGGTGGGACCCGGGGAGGTGGAAGTCACGACGGAGTCCTTGGCTGGGATAGGGGAAGGACGGTGACTCCATGGATATAGAAATTGTGTGGGAAATGCTTAGTGAAACTGTTGGCTTAAACGTGATAGAGGATGAATAGAATTAACTAGATGTGCAGAAGAGGAAATAGTGGAGATTTTTTGTTTGCAGTTTGGGTTTTAAATGGGATTTTTCGTTTACAAGGCGAGTTTTAAAATGTCTACAAATTACTGTCTACTGTTGTTAATGTCTACTGTTTTTGCACTAAATGACACAGAGATGAAACTGAGAGATCCATACAGGAATTCAAAGATTTTTTCCCTTTGGAGTGATCAAAGGCGAAAGACTATAGTTTTAAGACTACGTTTCATTTTCAAATCTGGCGTAAAATGTAAAAAGAAAAACACTATCAGTTTTCGTCAAAAAATTACACTTAAAAGTCAAAACGCATAACATAGACAAGGCAAACTGAGTGTTTTTTTTTTTTTTTTTTTTTTTTTTTAACTCTTATGAGTCTAGACTTGAAAACGTCCTGAAACTTGTCATTTGCTGGATGCAAGGATTGAAGACGGAAAGTTAGTGTATCATTATTTTATCCATCCAAGAATGTAAGTACTGTTGTAGTGCTACTTGAAATGTAATTGACTTTTTTTCAAAGGGAGTACAAATCACGGACTCTTCCAAATTTTTAAATATCCATGAAAATGCATTAACTACACAAACAAGCAAGAGTCCACTCCGAGTCAAAATAGCACTTTAAATGTATACATATCAAATTCAAGTTTGTCGCATTCAGAGTCCCTACAATATCACCAACTGGACCACGATGGATATAACTGAGCCGGTAGGCAATCAGATTTTGCATTTGATATAAATCATATTATTACGTAATTTAAAATTCAGCAATACCTTGCAAAACAATTGACTGTTGGAAATAAAATTTTTGGTCGCCTTAAAAATAATTACAATGTTGCACTTTGTAAATAAACTAAAGAAGAAGTTAAATAAAAAACTCACATGTCAAAATATTTTTTTAAAGCAACGTTACTGGCGCACATTCTCAATAGAGCGAATCCTTGACCCTTTAAAAAATAACGTCATTAAATAGAAGTAATCTGTAATCATTGGTTTTTGTTGGTCTTTTTATTTGGTTGTTTTGCACGCCATCGAGAGCATAAAAACTCAAACCCCCGCCAGTGGCTCTTATGACTACTTCTGCTATAAAAAGTTCTCATAAAAGAGTCCACATGAGGTTGATTGAATGCCAATAAACAACTTCGATCAATTTGTTTATTAAAGTTTGATAAAAACGAATCAGCCAGGCTAAATATATATATACAGTATATAGATATATCTGCATACAATTATTTTCAACTTTCAAGTCCAAACTATTTTTAAGCCAATTTTAAAGGATTCCGGCAAATGATTTTGAAAGCAGGTAACTCAACATTTTCGGAAGTTGATAATTTTCACGCAAAACCGCCCCAATCGCAAGTACGGTGATTGACGGCGCCCGATTTGTTCTCGAGCGCCGAGCGTGGCTGTTGGTAATCATTGAGCTATTGAACTGATTAACTCACCGGGAAATCAGCGCTGTCTAGCGTGACGTTTCCGCCCCCCCCCCCCCCCCCACCTCGACAACAACAACCCTGGAAAACCGAGCAAACTTTGATGGCCCTTCACAACTACTGGGCGCTACTCCGGTAAATGCCAGGCGGGACTCACAGAACGTAAAGCTATAGTATGAAAATCCGTATAGCTGTGTAGAATAAAAGTCGTATTGTTAGAATGCTAGTAATTTACGCTCTTAATTATGTTTAAAACGTATACTGTAAACGGTATTTAAAAAGAAATGTTGAGAGATCAATCCGATTTGAAAATAATGTAGAAGGATTAAGATTGTGGTGATGGCTTTAGGAATGAGTTCGACAAGCGTTTTCTACAAACATGCAGTATTAACAATGACATTGTGAATAGTGTTCTATAGTAATTTTACTCTTCACTAAACCAGAGTAGCATACACTAGGTCTAATAATGATTTTTCTTCTTTAATTGGTGAAAATTAATCATCTCCGACTTGAAAGTACTAGCCACTGTATTACGCTTTTCAAACCTACTTTCAAGTTCCCAAATGAATTTTGACAAGATTTTAAAACCAGATTCGCCAGTGAATAAACACAGGGGCCATTAAAAAGAAAAAATCAAATAAAAAACTGGCGATGTCGTCCATGACTGAAGAGCGGGAGGATCCGGAAGAGGGGGTGGGATGGTGGGGGGGGGGGGGAATTGTGATGATGTAATTTGGTCGCATCTGAGGGGGTTCCGAAGCCCAAGCGGGGTCCACCGGGGTAACTTGAGCCGAAGCCCGCGCCGCCGCCGCCGCCGGGGTAGCGGGTCCACACCGCGCGGCTACACGGCCTCTGCGCAGCGTAGACACGGGGCTGTCCGGGGGTGTGGGTTATGCAACCTACACTGATAGTAGTTCATGCTACGATTGTATTTTAAAGGCTGAATACAATCGTTTATTTATAGACCTTGCCAGGGTAAATTTGGTAAATCACCGTAAAAATAAAGTATACGAGGTGGCCCGTGCGCAAATTGCGCATTTTATGATTCTGTATGAGTGAAACTCACCTACAGTACGTGAATGTTGATTATGAAGTGACAGAGATCTATTTTTGTTTACTATCTGGCTTTTAAAATTCATCTGAAGGTAATCAGCTGTTAAATTACAATTCACATTAAAGAACTTGCAACAAAAGTTGGTCAACATTTTAAAGCGCCCTCTAGAAATAAATCAAAGGCGAGGGGGGCGAAGCCCGAAGCAATATGACCTTTTTAATTACAATTCGTCACTGCAGTATATCCTAAGCTTTAAAATGACACCTCAATCTTAAAAATCGGTTCAGTAGGTCGAGAGAAAAAGGGACGTAACAGACGAAACCCTTATAGAAATAAGAATATAGAAAATACAGTCGAAATTTTTTAAATTACTAGCTTACCCGGCACGCTTTGCAATTCCAACTTGAGAAATTTTCTGCCATTCAGGTGAGCTCGTTCGCTACGCTCACTCGCCCCAAGTAGTGGGAAAAAGCCACTTCTAAACCGGAAGTGACGTCAGCTGCCAGGGCAGCTGCAGGGGTCAGATGGTGTCAGTTGCCAGGGCAGCTGCAGGGTGCAGATGGCGAGAGCATATGCCCTGAATTTGAAGTAGAATTGGGCATGAATGAAGAGTTAGTTGAAAAGTAAAATTCAACTGTGTTAACTAAACTCTAAAAGTTGAACAAAAATTAAGAGTAAGATGAAAACTGAAATTCAACAGTTATAACTGGGGGCCTGGAAAGTATGTCAAGGTCATCCAGAGTAAGTTTTAAAAAAGCCTACCCAACTACCACCAGAAATAGTTCAAAGTTGAACTAGTTGGTGATAGTGGGATAATTAATTCATTCGTGCCATGGGAGAGGTGTTTATTGTTTGAAAGTTGGCGATCGAATGAGAAGCGCCGCCTAGGGAGAGGGCTTATAAAACGGCAACCTTCCCCCCACCACCCCTTCCCCCACTCCTTTAGACCAATAACAGGTCGCCGACTCTATGTGGTAAAACTGTACCAGACATGGCGGCCGCCATGGATAATTCTAACCTCAAATCTTAGCTCAGCTGAACAGAATAGAGAAGGATGAAGTAGGAATTGTGGTTAGAGCACTTATATAAGGAATAGTGGGGGTAAAATAAAAAAACTTGTTGAACACAGTCGATAGGTGTAACAAGTTCAAAGTTGTTGAATTGTAACATAGAATGCAAAATGTTGTAAATAACATCATCATCAACATTAACCTGCGAAGTCTTTGAGTATAATGGGTTAAAACTGTACTTCTTTCTAACTCTATTTAAATTAGTTTTACACTTTGAAATTGAAGGTTTAGAAGTACTTCGTAATATGTGTTGTGTTCGCAAAAGCTTTAATTTTAAACATTGTGCAGTCATCATAACCGATGTGTTAAGTTCAGAAGTTAAAATAAGACTGAGATATAAAATGAAGTGTAAAAGAAATTGAAACAGAAAGCCAGAGTAGTAATTTTATAGGTTAGAATTTACGAAGGCTATTCCATGGATAATTCTAACCTCAAACCTAGTAAGTGAAGTAGTCATAACATAAAACTAACGAGAGATGATGACCGAGCGGATGCGAGGCAATGAATGTTTGTAGCGCGATAAACTACCCACCTTTATAGAGGCAATAACTCCAGCCAGATGGCGGCAGATGGCAAGCAAATGACTGGTTGACCGACTTTCACCTGAGTAGTAAGAGAAGTAGGGTTCTGTGTCTATCCCTACTCCTTGGGGTCAATGACCGACTGGAAAGGTCAATGACCCCCCCCCTCCCCCCCCCCTCCCCCCCTCCCCCCCCCTCCCCCCCCCGAAAAAATGGAGCCCCCCCCTCCCCCCCCTTCCCCCACTCCTTCCCCCACTCCTCCAGGTCAATGGCCGGTCACTACCGGTTGTTGACTTTATGTGGTGAAACCAGACTAAATATGGCAGCTGCCATGGATAATTCTAACCTCAAACCTGCTGCGCATGCAACGAGTTCTCCGGATCGGAATAGTGACTATGCTATTGCGCATGCGCCTAGTCCTGTATTACTCACTTTAGCGCTACTGCACATGGATAATTCTAACCTCAAACCTTGGTTTTGCGTTGCTGTGCATATGCTGCTCCCCACTCCTTCGCCTTCCTTTTACACTGCTGCGAATTGGACTGGATTGAACACTGTACTGGAGTGAAACAACTTCCCCCACTCCTTGAAAACCCGAGGAGCGATAGGAGCTATATCTTTGCTTCAGTCGCCAACAAACTTTCATAGCGAAAGGTTGTTGGCGACTCAGCAAGAGGTTTCAAATATATAGTAGGCCTATATATATTTGAACTTCTTCTACTATGTTGCGTTTTTTAATGCAATGTGGTATGTGTGTGTGTGTGTGTGTTTAGTTTTAAGGTGTATTTAATTTAAGAAATAATTTGCGCATTGCGATGTTAGTTATAAGTTGGGTTTAGCATTAAGGTGTATTAATTTTTAAGAATAATGATGGTATTTAGCATTAAGGTGTATTAATTTTAAGAGGTGTTTAGCATTAAGGTGTATTAATTTTAAGAATAATGATGGTATTTGGTTGTGTTGAATTATTTGGTTTTTAATAATGATGTGTTGGTACTAATAATTTATGTTTGTTTTGTGCATTTGTTTTGCCTTACAGCTAGATGTTAGGGGGTAGATTAACTGTAAATTCAGAAGTTCAGTTGAACTTCATTTAAAATGGGTGGGACATCCGCAAGTCGGACTTTTTTTGCATTTTGTTTAGGAATATGATGGGTGGGATTAGTTTGGGTGGGGTTAGAGTTGCGTTTCTGCATTAACTGTTCCAGTTTCCCTGAAATTAATGGTTACGCTTTGATGCGGACGGGAAGTTACGCTTTGATGCGGACGGCCCAGGGACCTCCCTTGCAGAACGTAACTAGTGGGTTGGGAGTGGGAACCGCTAGGCAAACAGGGTGGTGGGAACAGTATTACTGTTCCCATCACCTTGGATCATTATAAATCTTGAATGACCTTGACCCACTTTCGGAAGGGTCAATGACCCCCCCCCCCCCGAAAAAATGGAGCCGATCCCCCCCCCTCCCCCCCTCCCCCCCCCCTCCCCCCCCTCCCCCCCTCCCCCCCGAAAAAATGGAGTCGACCCCCCCCCTCCCTCCCCCACTCCTACCCCCACTCCTTCCCCCACTACGGGTGAACGACCGGTCATGACCTGAAAAATTAAAATGGCTATAACTTGATAACGGATTGACGGATTTGGACAAGTGATACATCATTGAAAAGGTCTATGTAAGACAAACATTTTGGTAAAAGAAGAATTTGGTTATCTTATTTTAGTCAAAAGTTATGCGAATTATTTTAAATAAATACCTTCTCTTTCCCCTTTTCCCCCACCTCCCAGGTCAATAATCAGTCTCGGCCAGCTGCTACCCCTCTCATTTGCATATTGTTATAAAAGACGTACCGACTGCGGCTAACATTTCATTCTGATTCCAGACGTTACGCTGCGAACTTGGAGCCACAACCATGTTATCTCTGCCAACTACAACTTCTACTTTAACTTCTACTTCGACTTCTATTTCTACTACGGCTGTTCCTGCACCTAAGAAAACTCTTCGCCTCAAAAACCTTCCTGATTGCTACAAGAATCGACTTGCATCTCAACCTTCAACTTCTGGAGCTATTCTTCCGCCAACTAACACTTCTAGACTTCGTAGTATTTTTTCACCGCCTTCGCCTTCAAAGGACTCCGCACCACCATCAACTACTATGCCGCCACCGCAGAAGCCAGTTCACCACCATCCTAATACCCCTTCCGTTGAAACCATTGTTCATCGTCTAAGCACACCCATTATCCCACTATCACCATTGCCTCCTACCCCACCACTTAGTACACCTGAAGATCATACCTATCACAAAACTGAATCCTCTCAACCTGCTACTAAATCATCTCCTAAATCAGCTCCTAAACCAGCTTCTAAACCAGCTCCTAAACTTACTCCTAAACCTACTCCTAAACCCGCTCCTTCAGAGCAATTTCAATTATTACAAGAACAGCGTCGTAGGGCATTTAGCCGTCCCACTACTTGCCCTGAAATGCTTACTAGGGGAATTAAGAAAGGATCACCTTGTGGGAGGAAATGTGTAAAAAACGAAAGTTTTTGCCGTGTACATGTCGTAAAACACATTTCTGAACTACAAGTGACAGAAACCCCCACTGTTGAATACCAATCCAAAATTATTGGTGTGAAAGGAAATAGGCTTAAGAGAGGTTGTGTCTATTTTTTTGAAAGTGTTATTGACAACGAACACATTTTGGCAACTTGTAACGGCGTAAGATATAATATTAAAGTGATTGAATCCTTGCGCAAAGAGAAATCCGTTTATGAGTTAGACTCTAAAGACTATCTCCTCAGACACAAACTGGATGGTATTACAAGGTGGGGGCGTAGCAAGTAAATTCACATAGCTTTTTCCAAATTATTGCTTAAAAAAATACTGGGGGAGAAACACAACGCGTTATAGCGTCGTGTTTCTCCCCCATTATTTTTTAACACTCTAAGTCTCGTGACCTACTAACCTACTTCCATCCAAGTAGTAAGAAAAGTACTTGCCCCACTCCTTTGGGTCGATGACTGGTCATGGTCAGCACCTACCCCTCATTTGCATACTATTATAAAAGCGGAGCGAGCGTTGGTCACCCCTTCATTTTTCTTCTACATGCCGCTCTTGTCGTTTCGTCTCTGCTGTTTATAATATTTCTTGCTTCAAAATGCCTCCTCATCTGAATGAAAATTTTAATTTTTCTGAAATTTCTGATGTTTTTGAACAATCTGAAGACACTTTAAGTAACGACAGTGAAAGTGAAGATGATGAGGACGATGATGATTATACTGTTGAACTTAGTGAAGAACGTAAAGTCATAGCAATTGATCCACAATTTCCATTTGATACAATAGAAAAGTTTATGGCTGAAGCTAATAAATGGTTGGACTCAGGATGTTATGTACGAATTGACTCTTTTATATTGTATGGTGATAGTCATTCTTTCCTTGTCACACCAAATGACAGAGACCGCATGTTGGAGTGGGCACAATCTATGATGGAGTGCTACGAACAAGGTGTGGACACTGGCGGCTATTTTCTTGCACAACTAGTGTAATAACAAATTACCCTTCCCCCACGTAGTGAAGAAGGAAAAGAAATATTAGGAATCTAATTATAATACTTCCTTCCACATATAAAGAAGAGGGGGAAAGGAGTGGGGATTATAAAGTGGTGGGGGAATGTGTATAAATGCAGGTTGTTTCAAGAGACTTTTATTATTATTGTGGCTTTAGCAGAAACAACATGGAGTTTAAATCTTCAGCAAAAATAAGGAATAATATAATAAAGAAAGAAATTCGCAAGAAAGAAAAGATTGAACTTATAAAATTACAACTTATAATACCTTCCATTGAAATTGGATGTAGCAAACTAAAGACTTTGGTGAAAACTAACGAATATTTGTTACAATTGCTAAAAACAATCGAAGAGTTGAAGAGAAAGAATGGACATTCTACATAGTAAAATTTGAACATTTTAATATAAATAAGTAAACTGAAAAAAGTAGATGTAGAATAGAGAGCGAGGAATAGATCACTTTGTGGTAATGGACTAACATGCCACTTAGTGCTCTATTCCTCGTTCTCGCATTAAAATTGGATTACCTTGACCTATTTGTTCGACTGTTAGAATTTGGTTAACACTGTTGAATTTCAGTTTTGAACTAATGTTTATTCTTGTTCAAATGTTAGAGTTTCTTAACACTGTCGAATTTTAGTTTTGAACTAACTTTTAATTTATGCGAATTTTTAGTTCAACTCTAGTTAATTTATGTGCAAATTTAGTTTAACCAAGTGCCTGTGCTCTAGCCATTTCCACCCTAACATTTGTTTTTTCAACATCTGTCCCATAACATCTGTCCTAATAGATGTTTGGAGGGCAGGTGTTTGGTTTTAAAAGTAACTAAAATTAGTTGGGTGGGGGAAAGTTAGTTAAAGCTTGAATATAAAGAAGTATATACTAAAACTCCAATGGGAATAAAGAACATGAATGAACAATTAGTTTGTAGAAGGTTAATATTTTTATTTAAAAAGTTTGATTTCCTTGTATAGTGAAGAAGATGAAATAGTGGTGGGGGGACCGTTATAAAAGGAGGAACGCGAGAGCCTATTTCATTTCTTGGCAAAATTTCGAAGAGTAAACATCTCAACATGTATCGTTGCGATAAATGTTCGGAATCGTTTCACGATGAAATTCTATTAGACTGTCATAAAGAACTAATTCACAACAACCCAGAAGAAAAACAAGAACAACAAGAACAAGAACAACAAGAAGAACAAGAACAAGAACAAGAACAAGAACAAGAACAAGAACAAGAACAACAAGAAGAACAAGATGAAATAATAGCAACATCTTCAACTACTTTACCGAATCTACAAGTATTTGCATTACCTGGTAAAGTAGTAATGCATCATAAGATTCAAAATGAAAACTTGAAGCTAGAAGAATTTATTAGAGAAGCAAAACCAATCGTAAGTAAAATTTTAGAAGAAGAATTGAAAAGATTAAACTTTCTTAAATTTGGTTTACTACTAGAAGCTATGTTTATAAATGTACAAGAAGAATTATCACCAAGAGGATTCATAACAAAAAACCGAACCATTATGGAAAGTTCAAACATTGATTCAATAATAGAAAATTGTATAGAAGAAATATTAACAAAAATTCAGGAACACGAAGGAAGAGGATCCGGATGGAGTCTTACAAGTATTGAAGTATTAGATATAAGAGTTCACAAACATGGATATGGACTAATGGGATCTAGTTACATTCCTTTACCAAAAAGAATTGAAAATACAAAATCTTGTGTTAATGTTAAAAATGAAGACAATGAATGTTTTCGTTATGCAATGACAGCTAAATTTGTACCACCACTTCATGTGAATAGACCTAACCAAGAATATGAAAATCAAAGATTTAGATACAATTTTCAAGGAATCACTTATCCTGTATCACTGAAAGATATATCAAAATTTGAGAAGAAAAATCCTGGTACGTCTATCAATGTTTTTGCATTAGATAGTTCAAACAAAGTGTATCCTTTACGTATTGCAAAAGAAGAGCTACCAGATCATACGGATTTACTACTACTAACGCGAGGAGATGTGTCTCACTATGTGTACATAAAGCAATTTGATCGTCTTGTTAATAAGCAGCTTTCTAAAGATCGACACAGAAAGTTAATTTGCAAGAGATGTTTCAATTTTAAACGAGATGGGCTACACTCAAGAGAATGGTTACAAGAGCACAAAAGATTATGTAACAATAATTATGAAGCAAAGATTATTTTACCTTCGGAAAGCAGAGCATTTGTTACATTTGAAAAGGTTCATCATCAGTACCGTATTCCTCTAGTTGTGTATGCGGACTTTGAATCAACACTTGTTCCTGTTGAAGATGAAAATTGTGAAGCTAGAAAAAGTGTCAAGTATCAAATGCACAAACCAAACAGTTTTTGTTTAATGGTTAAATCAACATTATCAGAAGAACATTTAAACAGATATGGATTAACTTCAGAACCTCTAATATATCGTGGTGAAAATGTAGAAAAAATATTTCTTGATCACTTATATTCAATAGCTGGAAATGCACAAAGATTATATACAAATATTGTACCAATGAAACCGATGGAGGAAGAAGAAGAAATTCAACATGAAAATGCAACTCGATGTTTCTTATGCAAAAATGATTTTACTATTGAGAATTATAAAGTTAAAGATCATGATCACCTCACAGGTTATTACAGGGGTGCTGCTTGTAATAAATGCAACTTAAGCTATCGTTTACCACTATTTATTCCTGTGGTTCTGCATAACCTCAGTGGGTACGATGCTCATTTTATAATACCTGAACTAGGAAGAGACGACGGTAAAATCGATGTGTTAGCTGAAACTTCAGAGAAGTTCATAAGTTTTTCCAAAGAAGTTGGAAACATGAAACTAAGATTCTTGGACTCCTACAGATTTATGCCGTCGAGTTTGTCCAAACTTTCAGAAAATTTAAGGAAACAAGATTTCATCGAAACAAAGAAGATTGTAAATAATGACAAACTGGATTTGGTACTTCGGAAAGGTGTGTTTCCATATGATTACATAGACAGTTTAGAAAGATTTAATGAAACATCACTTCCGGCTAAAGAAGAATTCAAAAGTAAACTTTATGACATGGACATATCTCAAGAGGACTATGATCATGCATGTAAAGTATGGAACGATTTAGGATTTAGAACATTGGGAGAATATTCAGATTTGTATGTTAAATTGGATGTAACTTTACTATGTGATATAATGGAAGAATTTAGAAATACATGTTTTGCAGCATATGGATTGGACCCTCTTCATTCGTACACTTCACCTGGATTAGCATGGCAAGCTATGTTGAAAGAAACAAATTGTAAAATACAACTTCTTACTGATATAGATATGGTTATGATGTTAGAGTCAGGAGTTCGAGGGGGATTGACGCAAAGCGTTACACGACATTTCAAGGCGAACAACAAGTATCTGCCCGATTATGATGCATCAAAACCAACAACATTCCTGGGTTATTTTGATGCAAATAACTTATACGGATGGGCAATGTCGAATCCCCTTCCATATGATAATTTTAAATGGATAGATCCAGAATCGATTGGAAACATAATGGATATACCGAAGCATGGTGAAACTGGTTACATTTTTGATGTTAATTTTGAATATCCTGAACATCTTCATGATCAACATTATGATTTACCACTTCTTCCTAAGACTGAAATTTCCCCTACTGGAAGATGGCCAAAATTAATGATGACTTTAACCGACAAGTTTCGATATGTTGGACACTACTGGATGATACAACAAGCTTTAGACTTAGGATTGAGAATTACAAAAATTAATCGAGTACTACAATTTTCTCAATCTTGTTGGTTAAAACCTTACATCGACAACAACACAAGAAGAAGAGCCACCGCTACATCAAGTTTTCAAAAAGATTTTTTCAAATTAATGAATAACGCAATATTTGGCAAAACTTTGGAAAACAAAAGGAAACATAAGGATATCAAATTGGTAACTGATCCAGTAAAATTACAGAAATTGGTGCAACAACCAAACTTTGGTTCATCTATAATTATTAATGAAAATCTAGTTGTTATTTCCATGAACAAGAAGTCAGTTACAATGGATCGTCCTTTGTATCTTGGAATGTCAATCTTGGATATTTCAAAAACACATATGTACGAGTTTCATTATAAGAAGATGGTTAACTATTATGGAAGAGAGAACATTGGTATTGCATATATGGACACGGATGCACTAATTTACTGGATTAAAACAAATGACATGTATGAAGATCTACGCACCTTTATATATAAAGATGATTTCGACTTTTCCGATTATCCTAAGGATCATCCAAATTACGACTATGACAGAAATAAGAAAGTATTGGGAAAATTTAAAGATGAAACAAATGGTGTGCCGATGATGGAAATTGTAGCATTAATGTCCAAACTGTATTCATTTCAACTGTACATAAACGAGAGGAACGAACATCAAGTCACGAAGAAGGCCAAAGGAATAAAAACTTCTTTCCTGAAGAAGAACGTACAGTTTGAACATTATAAAAGATGTTTGTTTGAAAATGTTGAAACAACTGCAACGTTCAACACTATTAGAAGTTATAATCATCAACTATTTAGTGTCAAACAAACAAAGTGGGCATTAAGCTACAAAGATGACAAGCGCCATATTTTAGAAGATAAAATTAATACTTTACCATTCGGCCACTACTCTCTAAACCCTATCGACCAGTAAACCTATTCTTCGTCCTCTACCTTCTTCCTTTTTCCTTTCCGTAAAGAAGAGGGGACATGGCAAGCCCAATGCCATGTTCCCTCTTTTTTACACTAATATGAATTGGCCTTGACCTATATTCAAACTATATAAATGAGAATAAACTATTCTATGGATCAGTATTTTTACATGCGGTGTACAAGCAACATCTGAAGATGGAAAGTGTGAAGGACAAGATTGTAAATGAACTACATAAACCAGCAAGAAGAAGATTTCCAAGAAGAAGTACAATCATTAAAGGGATGAATGATCTTTATCAAGCTGATCTCATTGAAATGATACCGCACAGTAAATTAAACAAAGGATTTAAATATATTTTAACAATTATAGACTGTTTTACTAAAATAGCTGACGCTTTACCATTGAAGGATAAGACTGGTAAAAGTGTTACAAAAGCTATGGAAACCACAATACAAAGAAATAAATTTAAAATTAAACATCTACAGACCGATGATGGAAAAGAATATTTTAATAAAGACTTTAGAGCTTTGATGAAGAAATATCAAATAAATCATTATTCTACAAATTCTGAAGTTAAAGCTTCAATAATTGAAAGATTCAATAGAACATTGAAAGGTGCGATGTATAAACAATTTTCAAAACGAGGATCATATGTGTGGTATGACATATTACCACAACTTATAAAACAGTATAACAACAAATATCATCGTACCATTGGAATGAAACCTATCCAGGTAAACAGTGCTAATGCGAAAATTGTATTACAACGCATTAAAAATAATACAACACCGAAATTAGAAAAATTGCAACCAAAGAAGTTCAAGGTCAACGATAAAGTTCGTATAAGCAAATACAAAGGTGTATTTAGTAAAAGATATCTACCAAATTGGACTAATGAAGTATTTACAATTTATAAAGTGCAACCAACTATACCTGAAACCTATTTATTAAAGGATAACAAGGGTGAATTACTTCAAGGTGGATTCTACGGACACGAATTGTTGAAATCAACAGTTGGTGATGTATATCTTGTCGAGAAGATTTTACAAAGGAAAAAGGATATGGTTAAAGTCCGGTGGTTAGGGTTTGATAAAAGTGAAGACTCTTGGATTCCTTCAAAAGACTTAGTATAGTTGTTTAATAGCTCATTGTGTGTTTAACCTTTATACAAGATGGAGATTGTACAACAAAAAGATCGATTTAATATCAATAACATTGATGAATTGACAGTTGACAATGATAAGTTAAATCATGGAAAACATGGCGAATTACTACCAAATACGATAAGATGTCTAATAACTGGTCCTTCAAATTGTGGAAAAACTAATGTTGTTTTTAACCTTATAACTAATCCTAAAGGATTGCGTTTTAATAATATATACATTTTTTCAAAATCATTGCAACAACCAAAATATCAATTATTGGATAAAGTACTTGCAAGTGTACCTGAAGTGAATTTTTACAAGTTTAATGCCAGTGAAACAATTATGCAACCGAATGAAGCAAAACCATTTTCTATTTTTATATTTGACGATGTTTCTTGTGAAAATCATGACACAATAAGGAATTATTTTGCTATGGGAAGACATCATAATATTGATAGCATTTATATTGGTCAAACATACAGTAAAATTCCAAAACAACTTATAAGAGACAATGCAAATATGTTGATCATCTTCAAGCAAGATGAAACAAATTTAAAGCATATATATAATGATCATGTAAATGCGGATATGCCATTTGAAAAATTTAAAGAGATGTGTGGCAAAGCATGGAATGAGAAATATAGCTTTCTCGTTATTATGAAGGAAGAAGATATTAAAAATGGTAGATATCGTATAGGGTTGGATAAATTTGTATTTATGCGTTGAACTACCGATGCTACATCTAGTTACACGTTGAACTTCACAGTGTAAACATGGTGAATCAAGAAAAACTATTGAAAGAAATAAAATCACTCAGTGATTCTATTAGGATGAAGAATCGTGCATTGAGGATGGGTTTAAGTGAAAGAGAAGAATTTCTAGAGACTACATTTAAACCTATTACGGAACCTTTAAAACAGATATCAGAAACTATTGGTAAACCTCATTATGAAGGAGATGTTTTACTACCAGTTTCTAAACAAGAAGTACAAGCATTAAAAAAAGAAGAAGATGATGATTCATATACAAGTGCTAGTGAGCAAGAAGAAACAAAAGAAGAAGAAGAACCAATTGTTGAAAAGGAAGAAGAACAGCCAATACCAGAAGCAGAACAATCTATTCCAAATTTAACTCAATTGAGTAGCGATATATTACAACATGGACCTCTTGGAAGAAAATATATAATGAAAATGCTACATGACATGAAATCAAACCCGAATTTGAGTAGATCACACGTATACGGAGCAAGAATTGATGGGAATGAATTGAAGATTGGCGATTCAAAGCTTGAAATAACACAAGACGATTACATCATTATTGGTGAGCATAGATATAAAGGAACAAAAGGATTATATGAATTAATTTTTAAAAACATACCACTAAGATATTCATCCAAAGATTTAAGTGTTTTTAAGGAGATTCTACAAAATACTAACGCTCATAAAAGAAACTACTCAAAGGATGCAATGATTAATCGTTCACGTGCAACAAAATATAACATCGTTATAAAAAAGTTGTTTCCTCCACGAAAATTGCCAACATTACGTACTGCACCAGCGGTGAGACAACCACTGAAAAGAAAATCTTTATCACTTATGGATTTATCACTTCTTGAACAACATGGTAAAAAGAGTAAAGGAGATACTTCAACATCTGGTAAAGGATTGATGAAAAATCTATACAATACGAATGTGATTTACTACAATGATATCAATAAATTGGTTGATAGAATGAGACTATTGCATGAAGCCATGGAAGCCGGTCATACAGGTTTGAATAATGAATGGGTGGCTCTAGTTGATGAACTTAGGAATCGCGGTATAGTCGTATAATTGTCCGTGGATATAAAAGAGGTGCAAGCATAAGACGTATCAGTTCTAACATGAGCGTCGACAAGTTCGGACGGTACTCCGCTTTAGGAGTGCAAGTTGGAGAAGACAGAAAAAGAAGTGGATTACCGCAAACACCTGAAGGTGACTATAGCATAAGTAATAAACGTTTAAAACTAGTTAAAGATCCAGAAGAAGATACTGATGGAGCAAATTTGAAGACAGTAAAAGAAGCTACTTCAACATCATTAAAATTACATAAGAATACTTATGATGTTGAATCACATAGATTAATTAATGTTGGTAAACCAACTGAAGGTTCTGATGCAATTACTAAAGAGTACTTATCATCTGAACTTTCAAATACTTTAAAATTGCAATGGGGTAACAACTTAAAAGATGGACAAACATATGATGCTGGAAATTATAGAATAACCAACGTGGGAAATCCCAAAAATGATAAAGATTCAGTTAATAAAGAATATTTACATTCTATAATACCGGAAAAAACTGAACATGGATATTCTTTTTATAAATTTATTATAAATGACATTGGATACCCAAAGGAAGACGGTGATGCTGTAAACATCAAGGACAACTGTATTTTACAAGATGTTAATGAAATCGATTGTCATGGTAAAACATTGACAAATGTAAAGTTTGGTTCTCAACCAAAAGATGCTGTTACTATAGAACAATTATCTAAAGAATTAAAAAAGGAAACATCCAATTTTGTAAAACATGAAGATGCCGTGTTAAAGCGGGGAGATAAATTTATACATGGAAATGAAAAGTTTAATTTAATGCAAGGAAATAATGATGAATGGGATGCAGGACGTAAAACAATAACAAATGGAAGATTTGGTATAAAAGATACAGATGTACCTCTAATGGTGCAAACATTAATTGCTACTGGTGGTACATTAGGTACATACAATGGTCGTAATAGAAGAATAAAAGATATTTATCCTGGTTACGAAGCAAATGATTGTGTTACAATGAAACAAACAATAACTTGGGATAAACACTTTGGGACCAAATATGATGCAAAGATGAAGAAAATAATTAATATTTTACCAGGCGAAGATTCAAATGATGCTGCTACTATTGGACAAGTCATAAAAACATCAAAAAGTGATTCAACAGCTTACACATGTAATGATAAACGTATTATGCAATTACATGATCCTCAACATCCAAAAGATGCTGTAAATTTAGATTGTTTAATAAGAATAGTGGGCAATTTACTTATTGATACCCATAATCATATAGCTAGTACAACGAATCATGTGATGATTCAACCCGATGAACGAGAAGCTTGGATTAAAAATAGAATTATAAATCAGTATATAATTAATTTGAATAACTAAGTGTTTAAATATAAAAAATTATACATAACTTATTCATTTATGTAATGTATCTTGTGGAGTAAACACACCAGTTTATATAAGACTACATAATGAAGGCCGTATCACTCAGTCATCATCAAGACAGCAACAAGAGAGGACGTGGTATAACTTCAACTGCGTTATCCCTGCTTAGACGGATACCTATTGGTGCTGTTGTAAATCGAGCAATAGACGCTTTACCATACGAATTACATCTGCCCGGAGGTTATCAATATTGTGGACCTGGAACTAAGTTGGCAAAACGTTTAGCAAGAGGAGATCCTGGAATTAATAAATTAGATCAAGCTTGCAAAGAACACGATATAGCATATTCAAAGTATAAAGATTCAACAAATAGATCAATAGCAGATAAAATTCTAGCGGAAAAAGCTTGGCAAAGAGTAAAATCAAGTGACGCAAATATTGCAGAAAAAGCAGCAGCTTGGGCAGTAACTACAGCCATGAAGACAAAAGCAAAGTTAGGTGGTGGAAGACGTCGCAGAGGAAGACCTGCAAAGAGAGGCGCTCCCAAAAGAGGTGGAAACATTAAAAAAGGACGTCGTAGAACTCATAAGGCAAGTGTAAAGAAGACTTCTGTTTGGCAAATGGTAAAAAACGGAGCAGGTTTATACCTAAGACCATACCGTGTGTACTAAATAAGAAGAATCAATTGATAATTCCAAATAAAGCCTTAACAAATCATCAGTTAAATGATTATGTAAAATGTTTGAAAATACCATTCTTTCGAGGAGTTTTTATGAAAGATGCATTACCAACTAAAATATGGAAAAATGAAACTGGAATAGTAAATTTGGATTCCACCTATGGTCCAGGCACTCATTGGGTATGCTATAAAAAACTCGGACAAACCATTTACTACTTTGACAGTTTTGGCAATCTACCACCGCCAAAAGAACTGCAACATTATTTTCGAAACTCCAAAAACATTTTTTACAATTACAAAAGAGAACAACCTAACAATACTGAAATATGTGGGCATTTATGTTTGGAGTTTCTAGCGAAGAGTGTCAGTCAGCTTTAAGATGTCATCGTATACAGTGTCACTGAGTGGAAATTCATCCACATTGAAAAGTACGCTGTTCCCAGCATTGCGTCTATCCAAGGAAAGATTATGGGAAGCGGCATTACTTGATTTGACTACCTACAATTCAATTCCTAATGTTACAGAAGGAAAAAACAATTTACTACATTATTATGAAACTAAGGATGCTGCAGGAAAATACTCAGAATTGAAAATAATTACATTTCCTACTGGAGCTTATGAAATTGATGATATAAACCAATTATTACAGAAACAACTCGGAGAAGACAATATCACCGTTAAAGGAAACAATAATACTTTAAAAGCAGAAATAACTTCAAAATATTATATTGATGTCAGCTTGGAACAGTCGATTGGCAGTTTACTTGGATTTACAGATACAAAAAAGAAAATCTTAACTCCTGGAACTACTCATTCAGGTGATTCAACTGTAACAATATTGAAAGTAAATAGTATTGATGTCACGTGCAACATTATACACGGATCATATAGAGATGGAGTTAATCAACATATTTTACATACATTTTATCCAACAGTGGCTCCCGGTTTTAAAATTGTTGAGAAGCCACAAAACTTGATATACCTACCGTTAAACACCAGTTTCATTTCAGACATCGTACTGAACATATTGGATCAAGACGGTCATAGTGTTGACTTTAGAGGAGAAACAATTACTATACGGATACACATCAGAGCAGCAACATAAAAGTCAACATGGGATTATCATTTAAACCGCAACGGAAGAGTCGGGAGCTCAGTAGCTCCTCGACATTGGAAGAGTTAACATCGGAAAACATTCGTTTTCTACAGAAGATTGGATTGAAACTTAACAGCGATGGATATCCTGGATATATCTCAAGGACCAACGTTCGACGAAACACTATGGGAGAAGGAATATCACACGCACAACCCTTACACTTCATCAAAATTAAACAATAACGATGAAATAAGGATCCCCATTCAACAACAAGATATTTACACTTTACCGTGTGAAAGTTACTTGTACATCGAAGGACGGGTATTAAAATTGGATGGAAAAACTGCTTCAACAGTTCCTTTTATAAATAACCCGATGGCATATCTTTTTGATGAAATAAGATATGAAATATCAGGGGTGACGGTTGATTCAACAAAAAAGGTTGGTTTAACAACGACATTGAAAGGATTAACATCATTAACACCGCATGAGAAGAATTCAATAGTCACTGCCGGATGGGTTGCCCCCGATAAAGACACTATAACACCAGCTTCCAATGGTCACTTTGATTTTCATGTACCTTTACGATTGCTTTTGGGATTCGCTGAAGATTACAAACGGGTAATAATAAATGTCAAACAAGAATTAGTATTACTCAGATCTTCAACTAATAAGGACTTAATACTTGCAGACCCTGCAACTACGGAAGATAAACTGGAATGGCAACTACAGTTGGATAAAGTTGTTTGGAGAGTACCTCATGTAAGATTGGCCGATGAACATAGAATCCTATTATTGAGAAAGTTAAAATCTGACCGTGATATTGTGATGCCATTCCGAAGTTGGGAATTTCATGAATACCCTACACTACCTCAGACAGAAAGACAAACATGGACCGTCAAGACATCAACTTACTTGGAACGAGCAAGGTACATAATACTCGGTTTTCAAACTAAGCGAAAAGATGTTATCACTGCAAATGCTGGTCAATTTGATCACTGTAAAATAAAGAATTGTAAAGTTTTCCTAAACTCTCAATTCTTTCCCTATGACAATTTGAATGTCATGTTCAGCAAAAAACGTTTTTCTATTTTATACGATATGTATGCAAGATTTCAATCGTCATATTATGGAAAGACTAATACACCACTATTATCACCTGACCAGTATTATTCCAAGGCTCCAATAATTGTAATCGATTGTTCAAAACAAAATGAATCGGTAAAATCATCAAGTGTAGATATAAAAATTGAAATGGAATTTGAAGAACCAGTAGCGGATGGAACTTCGGCATACTGTCTAATTCTACATGATAAAATAGTTACTTACACACCGCTGACCGGAATTGTGAAGAATGTACTTTAAGAAGAATTGTACAACAACTGCAAATTTTTGAGGTTAGAATTATCTGCTTTAATTTTTGAGGTTAGAATTTCATTTGTGAAAGACAAGTTCAAAACAAACAATTATGTAATTGTATAAATTTCAAGGATTTACGAAAAATATAAAAGCGAGAAAATAATTAGTAGAAACTTCATTCTATCTTCAACCGTCGTATGGGAAACATCATTCGCAAGATGAATTCTACTAACGGAGAAGAAAATACACCTCTAATGGATGATAATAGTTCAGATATAGAAAAACAAGTTGAACGAGAAATGGACGAGTTCCTAAAATTCAACAAACATAAGAAGAGAGAAGAAGAAAAAGCTGAAAAAGAAGTAAAAAGGAAGAAGGTTGAAGTTAACATTACAACCAATATTTTAACAGAAGTATTTCTTCGGATTATCTACCCAATTTCTTCATGCATGACAAAAAGTATATCAGTTGGAATTTTAAAATCAATGGATTATTCACCAATTGTTATTTTAAATCATGGAAACAAAATGGTTACTTTCAGTGAAATTACTTGGGAATCTCTCATGAAACATTTACATCTTTTGGAGTGCTATTTAAGTAACAACACATTTGGAAGAAGAACAAGATTAAGTTTATTGGAATCAAATATTGAAGTTGATATAGTAAAACATCGTGGAGGACAAATTGTTCGCTTCAGAGATTTAACTACACATAATGTTAAATTATATTTCACTAAAGAAGAATTTTATACTTTAAGTTGTACTACCGGTCCCGTCACCAGATATTTGAAACAACTAATATTTTCAAGTGCAATAATTAAAGACTATCTAATTGATACATTGGACAAAAAACCTTTTGTTCCAATTTTATACGGTCCCGTGGATACTTCAATCTTTAATAGAATACCTCAAGAAGTTGAAATGTGGAGACAATTAAACAACTATCACACCAATTTTAATATTGATGAAGTGGCACAAGAAGTGAAAGAAGAAGAACAATCCTGTCTGTTATAAACATCGGCTCATTCAATTTTTAAGTCAGTTGTTAGTAAGACTTCATCATGAATAAACGGGTTTCGTTTTCTAATGCGCCACATATAATGGAAGTTAAAAGAGGTATAATTGAATTTCAAGCTTTCCGAGGAAATGATGGTAATTTTATTATTAAAGAATTAGTAATCTTGGACATGAACACATCAGTAGTTTATCATTATTTGTTCAAACCTCCAGTACCATTTAATAGACTAACAACTAAAGCGAAAGTTACAAACAAATGGTTGAACAAACATTTTCACAACTTAAGATGGGATGAAGGTTTCATTAATTATAATATGATGCCGCACATTATGAATCATTATTGCAAAGAGTTTAAAATTATCTACACAAGGGGATTGGAAAAAGCAAATTGGATACAATCATTTACAAGCAACGAAGTGATTAATGCAATAATTGATAAAGATTTCCAATGCTACTTCAACGAACTTTGTATTTCATCAAAAAGTTTTAAACATCGAAGGTCGCAGTGCGCTTTAAAGAATGCCTACCGCTTGAATAATTTCCTTCAACAAACTGGTGGGGGTAGTGTCAGTGGTGGGGGTAGTGTCGATTATAAAAGTGAGAGCGCTACCATGACACAGCATGAGTATTACTCAAACCTCCGAAGAGACAACATCTCCGACGGACATTCTTATTAACAAGAAGATTAACAACAACATCAATATGGCATCACAGAACTTACTTCAAAGTTTAGTTGATCAGTTCAACGCTCATTCTAAATCATCAATTCTACCTACGAAGAAATGTTCTGAACTAAAAGAAGAAAAACACTACATCATTCATACTATTAAGAAAATGGAAACTTCAGTAGGTGATGCTATAAATTGCACTTTGAGCGAGGCACCTTATACAATTGGTGATGAAGCAAAATTTCAGATCTTCTTACCAAAGCGCTTCATACAACTACTTCAAAATGAAGATCTTCGTATAATTCAACCCGGCGCACTCTATTTGGTATCACATGGACCCAGTGGAAACAACTCTACTGAACTTACAATTCATGTAACACCTACTACTGATTAATTTGTACATAACATTGTAAATATTTCTTTGTATTTGTTTTTTCAATAAATATGATATAAAACAAAACAAAAAATAAAAATAAAAAAAGCAACATATTGTAATGTCTTTGTACATTACAATATGTTGCTTTTTTTAAAAATTCCACAGGATGACCTTGACCCAATTTTGTATAATTATAAAAGGGGAAATGTACTTGCAAAATTCATCAGTCTACTGCTACCTTTCATACCGTACACATCTCGCTCTTAATCCCTGAATATAAAACTGCAACATGTCCCTAAAGGTTAAGTGTGCATCTTATGATACCAACACCATAACTACTTTTGAACAACTTGAAGATTTAACTAACGAAATGCGAGTTTTACTTACCGGTGGTTATCACTTAACTGTTGATGTTAGTGCTACTAATACAAGGATGTTCACTAAAACAAAATATTGCGATGATGAAATATTTATTTCTACACAACCTACAACTTCTTCATCGCCAACTGGTCAACATAACATCAAGTTCCAAAAGTATTACCAATGTTGAATAACTTTTGACAGACAAAGCTACAACTAAAGAATCACATGATCAATGTGAGTTAATAAAAAGGATGTGATACTTGTATAAATAATCATTCGCTTCTTAGCTCTCACCACGACAAGACCTATTTAAGAAAATGTTGTACAGAATGATGATTCAACTTGATGGAAAAATCTATGGAAAAGACTACAACACCATTGAACAAATGACCCAAGATTTAGATGTATTAACTAAAGAAGGATATCAAGCTAAATTAATTTTAAAATTTCCTGAAGTACATCCATTATCAACAGAAGAACTTGTTGCTATGGCTAAGGCGGAGAGAGAGAAAAAGTCTGAAGAAAACAAAGAGAAACAAACTTCCTAAATTTTAATAATCCTTACACTTGTAAGGTATAATTTTTTAAAACTCCATTTGGATGACCTTGAAATTACCCCTACCACTTTTCACAGTACATAAAACTCACTATTGAACACTATACACTCTTATTCTTTCACTGGACTCCGCAGCGTCAACATGGAAGAGCAAAAATACAAGTACAAACCTCGTTACTGTTGTGAACAACAGTGTACAGATTTAGGACCAATGATGGTGGATGGGTTAGCTTGTACTAAATGTGAATTCTTCGGATCTTGTTATTGCAAATGCAAAACAAAACAACTACCACCACCGGAATTGCGAACTTTCAAATTTTACAAATCAAGATATTTTCATACATGTTGTCCTCAAAGATGTTTCAAATTTCACCCTCTAGATCTTGCTCATTGTCAACGCACCAATTCTCATCAAGATGATTTTTGTACACATATGATAAAAAGATGTAAATACAGATCAGATTGGTATTCCGATCCTGTAGAACCATCAAATGTGTAATTTCAGTTTTACACTCTTTTTTAAAACTTCATTTGGATGACCTTGAGATTTCCCCCCACCACTAGTTCTAATTTTTATATAATATTAAATCATTCCACTTCCAACACTCTAACTAACAACATGGAAAACAAATTTATCAAATTTGAACATATAATAACTGACAGGGAGGAGATGGAAGAATTGTTTCAAAACTTACTTTCTGTCATTGACGAATATCCTATAAGATGGTTCAGAATTGTAGTTCAATATTTAAATCCTGGTGAATTGTTTTCTTCATCAAGTGAAGAAGATGAAACAACTACTTCGGTTCAAATAATTGAATTAAAAGATGGAGAAGAAGAACTAAATGTTTTATTCAATCATAAGCTCAAGGTTCCCTATATAAAAGCCCCCTCCCTAGACAGCCCCCCTCCCTAGACGCCTGCTCAAGGTCACCATTATATAAGCCCCCTCCCTATGCGCCGATCCTCATTCCATCACCGACTCTCCAATAATGAACAACTCTCCATTGGCCCGAATGAATTCTAGTTTTGAAATAAACTCTAGGGAAGAGTTACAAGACATTTTTAATATTTTACAAGAACTTGTAGATAATTTTACAACCATCAAAATGAATTTGGAAATAACATACGATTGTCCTATTTGTGATAAGATTGAAAGTTCGGACGAAGACAGTTTACTAAATCTAACTCCTGCACCATCTGACACTACTGATGGTAATAATGAACAGCAAAATATTTCCCCCACCACTTCTTTGTAATTCTTCGTTCCCCCCACCACTTCTTTATTTAACTAACATTTCTCGCTTTCACTTCTCATTCCATCTTCAACTTTTGAACTATCAACATCACTTGTTTTAAAATTTCAAACACTACAAAATCATGATGGATATGATGGATGAAGTTCCCTTCATAACTAGAATGGAAGAGGATAAATTGAAATTGGAAATTAAACGATTGGAAATGGAACGAGAAAACCAACTCGAAATGTTACGTTTGTTCAAGCTTTTCAAATACATCATCTGGGGACTCTGCGTTTACCTTCTCATCGTCGTTGGTGTTTGCATTTACAACTCTGTAGTTCATCACAAAAGTTCAACTTGTTTAAACTCTGCTGTTGCACATTAATTGTATGTTCACAAATAAAATTCAAAAGTTACTTCAACCTATCCCACTATCACCAACTAGTTCAACTTTGAACTATTTCTGGTGGTAGTTGGATAGGCTTTTTTAAAACTTACTCTGGATGACCTTGACATACTTTCCAAGCCCCAGTTATAACTGTTAAATTTCAGTTTTAAATTAACTCTTAATTCATGCCCAATTCTACTTCAAATTCAGGGCATATGCTCTCGCCATCTGCACCCTGCAGCTGCCCTGGCAACTGACACCATCTGACCCCTGCAGCTGCCCTGGCAGCTGACGTCACTTCCGGTTTAGAAGTGGCTTTTTCCCACTACTGCCCCAAGTCTGTAATATCGTCTAGCTTCCCTCTGTCATTTAAATGAGAACAGCTGTTAATGATCCTTTAAGTAGTCATATGTTAGAAAACAATAACGTTGCTTCCATAAGAATAGCCTAACATGGTAACATTGAGGACGTCCAGGGCGAAGCCCTATGTGAATATTAGTCAGACTTTCCTATTTTAAGACTTAAGAATAAGTAAAATTCAGCACTCCAGCTGGACGGGAAGTAGGAGAATCAGTGATGAATGAGTGAGTGAGTGAGGGCTTTCCCTTATATATCTTTAGGTTGGCGATCACCCGTCCAAAACGTAGCCACGCTCGATGTCGCTTGACCTAATCGTCATTTTCTCTCGATCCTATGATCACATCCTTTTGAGATTACACACAAAAAGAAACTAAACCTTGAAAAGTACTGGAACAATCAGAACGAAATCGACAAACGCCAAGCTCTCATTACGGTCCAGCCTATAACTCGTATTTTAATGTGATTCCTGTATCTTAAGGACCTCATTATGTGACGGGTTTGGATTTGGTGTTATTATGTACCTCTTAATGATGATACATTTAATATCATTGTTAGTTATTATTGCAACGGTCTTATATATACTTATAAATGATTCTTGAAAGCTTACATGTTGTATAGGAGATTTCTTTTTAAGGTATTTCGAGTCCTCTTTGTGAGTGTGGATGACTATGGAAATTGATATTCAAGGCGTTACTTAATGCCAAAAACCAAACAAAATATAAATATGACAAAGTTCTTCACATCTGTGACAGGGGTTTTTACATCATATTTTCAATAGATAACCCTACTTTAATCGATTCTTTTCACGAAATTGATATACAATATTTGTCTACTTATACAATTATTTAAACTTTTAAGTACAAAACTAATTAACTATACAATAATTGCATTTTTCACTCTCAAATGTTCCTTTTAGAAAGTTTATCGCCACTTTCTGCACTTTTATGGTGAATGAAGAACGTGACAGTTCGAGAAACGAGATTAACTAAAAATATTTGAATAAATTTTTATACCCTAGATAGCTTACTCAATTATTTTAGGGTTATTAATCCATCTATTACCTTAATTTATTATTATTATTATAAAGAAACTTTAAACGATTTACACTTTAATTGTGTTTAACATTATTTAACTTGCGAGAGTGATTATTTATCTTGGATTGTAATTAATCTATGATACATAACACAGACAAGTTTCACAGGTTTGTTCCATAAATTATGTAAGTAACTTAACAGACACAGAAAGTTACTCAAAGCAAAGTAACCTCCAGTGTTCCTTGTTCACACATAATTACAAAATTATGATTGTATTACATAGTGCAAGGACAGACTATACAGTCTACATGCTACAAATAGACAATATAATAACACAAAAAAAGACAGTTAACCTAAAACATAGTTGGTTTAAATTATGAAAACAGTTTTAATATATTGGTTAATCACTTAAAGACATCTACTTGTTTTTACAAACCAAATATCGTCGTAGATCTTTTAGGAAACGTTGAATTAAAAGCGCTTGAAAAGCAAATATGGCTAGTTGTCAGATATTAAAGGCCAGAGCGGAGTCGCGGGACTGGACCCAGACTCTAGACTGTGGATGCCGAACGTATGACGTCAGGCCATCCACAAAACACATGTTCCACGCAGCAACATGGCTTTACAATCATCTGGCAGCCATAAAATCTCGAATATGGAAAACGGACTTGACTGGCTCGTCGGGAACATATTTTTTCTTGGTTGTGGCTTTTAAAATGTATCGTACATCTATTAAAAATATGTAAAAACGTTTATATATTTTCTTGTTATTACATATGCGCTAAGCAACTGGTAGCAGTATTCTCTAAGGCATAGACTAAATACAGTAGTAAGGTATTTATTAGTTTTAGTAATATCAATTACAAAAAAACACACACATCACATATTATTGTTCAAAATAATATTGAATACACAGTTTAGCAGTTAAACACGTAAAAAGAAGTTTGAATTAGTCAAGAAGCTTTTACACAACTTTAGCAAAAAAGTTACACCTAAATTCAAAACGGCATGGTATTAATTTGTGTTTATTATCAACTTAACTCAAAAGAGGCAGAGCATAAGAAATGGATTTGAACTTACTTGGAATCAATGCATTTGCAAGTTTCAAATACGACACCGAAATGAACTGTTGAGTCTTGTAAATATATTCCAATTAATTGTAAGGTTAGTCGGAAGATTTATACTGTACTTTTAAGGGACCAATGAACTGAATTTATGACTCAAGTATAAGCAACACTTTGAAGTACCCATGATTACGTTAGTAAAGATCATTATGCCAGGAACCAAAATATAATTATGAATAAAAGAAAGTAACAATTCATTTTCTATTTATCAAATAAATGATTAAAATATACTGTCTATAAGGTGTTATCAATTATATTCCGAAATGACAATGACACAGTCCTTAGTGTAAAAGATCTTAACGCAAAGTCAACAGAGAGGAACATCGATCTTCTTCATTCGGAGGTCTCGTCGTGGGGGGGGGGGAGAGATGACGGGGTCAATTTTGACCTGACGTTGACCGCAAGTGACATTTTGACAGGGAATGATTGGTGCTCAGTCTCCCGAATTTCTCAAAACATCGATCTTTACTATATGTCAAATTTTAAAGTCTATCTAAGTTCATATTTCGCAAATACAAGCTGAAAATAAATATTTTGAAAAACGAAAAAATATTGAATTCAGCTATGCAACTTTTATAACATCTGAGCAATTTACGTCCCAATCAATAAAAAATACATTCAGTTTCGCAGAGGAGGTTTTAATATTACGAACAATAAAACTAAGATAGTAACTTAATTTGTAAAAATAAAAGTCGAGAACAATTCAGACAAAATCAGAAACGCGGGGCGAAAGTAAATCCCTCCAAGCACTGGGTTTAGGATTATCGAACGTAGGTCCAGCATAGGATCAACTTTATCTCGATAGACCTTCCACCGACCTTATTGTTTTAACGACTTGAAAACACAGTGTCTACTGTGTTCATAAGCATTGGTTCTACTACGCAATAAATGTGTAGGTATTGAAACTGCAAATTCGGCACAGTGGTTTTCAAAATTCCAAAAAGGTTCATTATCAACGAGTGTCTCGATCTTTAATTGATTTTATGCGCTGTCAGATAGTGTGAGAGACCAATCATTGGAAGAGTGACTGCGCTGGAGACAAGGCGAGTTTTGTGGTTGGATATTCGGCTGGGGTCAGAGTTCATTTCCTGGGCGTCACCTCTGCTCTGTTAACGCCATCGTTGTGATTTATGACTAAAAACGCCGACCCTTCCATCGATTCCACAAATTTAGAGCTCATTATTTTAATCTGTGCTTGGATTTTGACAAATTGGCCTTGGATAATGAAGGAATCGCATTGATAAATAATTAGGACTCTATCATTCTTTCATATTTTTAAGATTAATTAGGAACAGAACGAGAAAATAATAACATTTTTACCATCTATAACAATTACATCTCAACGTTGATAAAAATTATGAATAGTTTTTGGACATTATATCATAATCTTTGCACTATCACAAAAGAATTATAATAAAGGCTACTGCAATTCATTAGGTTTCGTTTACAAATGGATATCTATAACAACAATTGCATGGGGTTGTTTTGTTGTAGAGTAAAATCTTATGTTATACTTAGTTATTATAGACATTTTATTTGGTTAATTGATTGACTGAATATCACTATATTACTATATCGCTATATCACTATTTTGAGACAGGTACCTCACAATAACTTGTGTTAAAGAAAGTTAGACTCAATGAGTAGACAAAGCCTCCACCGATTTGGACATTGAATGAATGGTGATAACTATTAATATAGGGTTAATAGCAGTCAATTAGAAACGACAATGGTAAAAAAGTATGTTAAAGGTATTTATGCAACGATCACTATTTTGACAATTAACCGGTGTGTAGTAAACTTTGACTCCTCAACTCGGACGATGAGTTGAGCACTTGGGCAGTGCGCAGAATAAATAATAACCAACAAACTACAGCTTATCTTTGCTGTATGTACATATGATATTTCGTTTTAAAACATTTAATGGGTTTCACAGCAGTTTTAACATATCCAAAGTACAAATTGACACCACTATCAACTACATGGACGTATTTATTATCATAAATAGTTAAACTACATTAAAATATGTAATTTTATAATTAATTTTCATGGGTTGGCAACCCTGGCAAGAGTGTTTCTCTGACGACAGTTGGCACGACTGCGGGCCCTTCAAAGATGGCGGCCACGCAATGACATGTGCTCGGCGGTTTATGATGCGGGCTTGAAGATCGTGGTCAATTGTTTTGACCCCAATCACAACATTCTAGAGCTCATCTTCGCTTTACAATACTTCCAAGGTCGAAATCAACTCCTAAATCCATCAATTGGTCCGTAGTTAATATAAGTTAGGCCCCAGTAGGCCTATTTATAGAGACTGAAAATGTATCAAGTCAAAACATCACAAACATAATATTATTATATAGAATATCTGTATGAACATCATGACGAGAAGTAGAATATTTCACTGCAAGGGTCGTGAACGGAGGTACGTTTTTTATTTGCGAAAATTTGTGTAAATCAACACGAGTAAATATTGCAAGAATGGATCCCGATCGTTTTCTATAAATATACAGTAGGCCTATACAGTACTCAAAATGTCAAACAATATCCATTGAGTAATAATGTGAGAGAAAAGTGCATTCTGAATTCATGTAATGAATCTAATTAATTTACATGGAAATATTAAATAATTATTTATGTTCTCGTACAACTGGTATTATAGCAGTCTATAGTCTATTTTTTATAAAATGAACGAAACAGTTAAAAAATGTTTTGGTTTGTTAAATGCAAACAACTCGCCATTCGGGTTGCTGGCTCTGGCGCCTGTATGTGGATATGGGAGACATCGAACTAGTAGGCCTACAGTAAACACAAGGCTTCCGCTGTTGGCAATTGCTGTAACTATAATTGGATTGAGGGTGTTGGGGTTTCTTAGGAGAAAATATTTTTCTCCGTGCTTTCCAGGTTTCATATGCCTATTATGTTGCAAGGGGGGGAGACATTTTGATAATAAAGTTATGAAAATCGTAATAATAAAATTAACAAAACGAGGTATTTTGTAGTTAGTTTTAAAACAAGTTTAAAGCCTTGTGTGGTGGGGAGGGGGTAAAGCTGGAAAGTGGCCCTCCACTTTCAGTATTATACTTCCATTTATTTTTCCAATAAAAAGTTGGAGATAGTTCAATTTTTTCAGTAGGTATAGCAGTTACTGAATTTTTTTAGGTAGGGTGAAAATGAACGAACTAATTTACATGGAAAACATCCACCAAACAAACTTTATGATTAATAGTATACACTATTTCTAAGAATATTAATTGTATGGTATCATACATATTGTGTAAATAAGTAACTTTATTTGAACATCATTACCCTTAAATTGTAAGTTGAAAGTTATCTTAAACTGACAAATCTGTATCAATATCTTAATAGTGTAATAACCTACATATAAATCCTAATAAAACAAATTGCATATTATTTTCTTCTTTTCAAGGATCAGTTGAGACTGATCCATTGATCTTAATGAATGATTTTGAGTTTCCTTTTCTTTTTCTTTTGAGCTTGATTGATTATGAAAATAAATATCTTGGTTTAGTTTTTGATAAAAAATTTTCATGGACACCATATGTTAATGTATTATGTCCCAAACTGTCATCACAACTATTCTTATTAAGCAGATTTGCTAAATACCAAAATATTTTTCTTTTAAAATTGATTTATACATCACTAATTGAATCCCGTTTAAATTATGGTATTGTTCTTTGGGGTGCTGCTTCCCAAAGTGCACTGTAACGCGTGTTTAGACTTCAAAAAAGAGCAATTAGAATAATGGCTGGAGTAAACCGACGGACATCATGTCGTGAATTTTTTAAATCGCTACAAATACTAACTTTAGCATCCTTATTTATTTACGAAATTATCATTTTTTATAAATTTAAATATGGATTAATTCAAACTGGTGCTGATGTCCATTCGTATAACACCAGACACCGGAACGAACAGATCATAGATTAGCAATTTCAGCTACACTTCCTCAAAATCTTGGTCCTAAATTATATAATAAGCTGCCAGTGGCAATAAAAGAACATCAGACTGATAAACCATTTAAAAATAATCTTAAAAATATATCCTGGAGAAAGCTGTTTGTACTCGGTTGAAGAGTTTTTAGAAATCTAAAAAAAGGGTTTTGTTAAAATGCTTATTTATTTTATTTTATTATAATAAGGTTTCTTTTTCTTTGAGGTATTATGTATAAAAGGAAGTATTATTGTAAAAAAATGACATTTGTAATACAATATTCTATTGTCCACTACAAATAAAGAATTTTGAATTTTGATAAGGATCAATCCAATGATTAAAGTAGAGAAAAATCAATTATACTGTAAAACTCGTGAAATTAAAATTTCAAAACTGAAAATATGAATCAAATAGATTGCAATCGTAAAGGAGTTCGACTTTCTCGTGTACCTATGTGCCAAATAACATTTGATAAATACAGTTCAAAGAGATGATCAATATTCGTGTCCGTGTGCTAATGGATTTTTGTATCTACGATTAGATAAAGCCTTTTCTGTCACCTATTTTACAACTAGAAGCTAGTACTGTATGACTTTATCACTTAATAAATATCATTTTAAGTGACCGCATTTAAGTGATACAACTATTTAGAGAATATGGTGTTCAACGAAATAACAAATAACCAAACAACACGATTAAATCTTGTTATACATAACAACTGAATATCAGAAGCAGCACACGAAGTAAGGTAAACGAGTTCTATGAATTTAAGAGAGGATTATTCCAAAAGGAGAAGGCTGTCAAAGGGGTCTTTTGTATTTGGATCAAAAATTCTTTTCACAAATCAGTTTCGAGGAAAACCAACTTTCCGAAAGTCAAGAAAGCCCACGCGTTGTAATATAATTACAATTGCCCATTTAAACCACAGGGCACACGTTATACTTTTTTATAATCAAATTTGGGGCTCATTTAATGAAAAACGATCAACCTGTCGTTCATTCGACAATCCCTCAATCACCAAACTCCACGATAAACTAAAACGAAAACAATCTTGTCAAGTCAGTATATATGAAACAAGTTGCTAGTTGTAGATAGAGCAGTGATGTGAGAGGTAAACCATCCGCCTCCACCGGAGTGATATGTTATAGGAAACATATCGATTGGGACAGGGAGAAACATGAAGATGGAGCTGGACTCTGGTCCTCGGCTGATACGATTTTTATCAGCCTGATTTTTACCCATGAGTTTTAGTGCGGTTTTAAAAATATTTTATAGATATTAAAGTTTCCCTTTACATTTCGAGGGCATCAAATTTTAAGTTGGTAATTAATTTTACAAAAAAGTATGGTGGTGCTTTAATTGTTTAGCTGTTATGATCGACTATTCCCCGTAATGTCCTTCAAAAATACAACAAGGTTTTAGTCCTTAGATAAATGGTTCTTTTCTTGCAGAAAAATTATCGTTTAAGCCTATATCTTCAAATAGTATGTTAAATGATACAGACATTAGGTTTGCGAGGGACAATAACAAGTATCGTTTTTTTTAGAATATATTAAATTCTCTATTAATTAAACATTTTTACAGCTACTTATAAAGTTTTTACAAAGTATCCATCAAATTGTAAAAGAAATGGTAAGTTTAACTGAGATCCAAACACCCAACTTCTCAATTCTGAATTTTGAACCCATCGGACAAATACGAAGGAAATTATATGCCAAGAGGAGAGGACTAATGGGAAATAAATTCAATACGTTTAGATTACTATAATACAATAATCTAAACTTACACGGCGAGGCTTAGATAATCTTTGATTTTCAGTATCAATAACACTGTCACTACAGATACAGATCCAAATTAACTTTATATCACAAAAAGAATTTTTCTGCGCAGGTGTTCATTAAGGTGAGAGATCGAGAGATCCCACTCAGTTAAAAATGTTGTAGGACTCAGTTGTAGGACTCGTTAAGCCTAAACTGTTATAATGGTGTGCAATTTTCCATAGGTTTCAATTTCCTATAAACCCAGATTTCTTAGCCCCAAAACTTACTTGAACATTGTATAACAAAAAAAATCCATTACAAGACCCAATGTCGCGTTTAGGTACAGTATACGGGCTACAGATAAAAGCTGATTTCAATTTAGAGATTTTAATGTTTTAATTTTTGTAAATAAATTTTTGATTGCTTGAACTTTTGAGGGGATGTTAATAGAATGTTAACTGTATACTCTAACCCACCCCCCTCACCATCCACAATTTGCAAATTATCCTCTGATGCCCTTGCAATTTATGCGACTATTTACTATTGTGCATAAAAAGAACTGACATATTAATAATGTAGAAGTAATTAAAAAAAATCACAGACTTAAAAACTGAAATTAATCAATAATGAGCTCTTATTTAACAGTATTACATGACCTAAACGAAAGAAAATTTATGCAACGTGGTAAATCTTAAATGGTAAATTCTAAACTCTATAAATTGACAAATTTATGTAGTTACGTTGTATAAATAAAGTGTGAAGCTTTCTCCATCACTCTTGGAGTTTTTGAACTTCAAGCAGTAAATATAGCTAAATATGCAATTTATAACATAGCTTTTAGCCTTTCACGTATTCATTCGCCGTATATGTGCAAATCCTCTCTTTTATCTGGAAATAAGCTCCGTTATATAACTTAAGCTGCGAACCTAAAACATTCATATAAATTGTTGTTCATTAAGTAGGGTAATGAAATCATGATGGGCATTTAAATTCTTTTACGCTTAGCCTACTAGGTTAACATTTACAATAAAAAGCAAGAGTGACTACTTGCATCGAAAATCCCCTCAAAAGCCAATATACCTTACTACGGTTTTATTTTTAAAAAGAAAACTTACTTTCCCATTTGTTTGAGCTCCCGATATTGACAAAATAGAAAATGTAAAACAAAATCCTAACAACTGCTGTCACGCAAGTTAACAGTGAGGGTAAAAAGTTTGTAAAATATTCTAAAAATATAAGAAGATGCGTAAAACACTTCAATTGCGTGTGTAACAAGTACAAACGTTCTTGCCAACAATCATTGAAATATCCATCGCATTGTTGGAGTTTTTACAACAATGAAAAAACCGCGCGCTTCTCAATGAATTCAAACCCAAATTCATCCAAACGTTCAACTGAACAACAACAAAATCTTGCACATGAGCAAAACAACATAGAGTAAACACAATTAATAACCAAATGAATAATTTAAGAACTAACCTGTCCCCCAGTAGGGAGGGCGGTCCCTCGACGGTGCGACAGTTGGTAACACATACTAGGGCACTCGCTCACTGACTCACTGACGTTGGCGCGCGGCGGTGCTATATGACAAGATGACGTGCGCAGGGGCTCTGCGCAACCCCCCCCCCCACGACCCCCTTCCCACCATCAAGAGGACGTCGCGCGCCAAACACCCCATAACCTTAAAATTACGCCGTTTATGTTACGGGTTTACGGAATTGGGGATGTACGGGGTTTCGGGGGGAGTAATTTTAAAGAGTGGGGTGACGGAATGAATTGGTTTTTAAGGGTTGTGCAAGGGTGGGTATAGACAATATTTGAACTGGTACAAATTAAACAGATGGGGCCTATTATAATGTATACCTACGTTGTACCAAAATATTTATACTTCTTTAGTTGATACTGTCATCAGGATGGCGCGCTTTCGTCCAGCCGAGTACTGTATTTCGTTATTACACCCCATCTTTATACAACAGGCTTATCAGAATTCATTAAATTGCTTTAATGCACGTTAAATAATATGGTGATGCTGTTATGCATACCAAAAGAATCCTTGAACATTTTCTTTGTATTAATTCAATTCAAAAGGACATTCGTTATAAAAGGAAATTATTCATTAAAAGGAATATTGCTAATCGTAAAGGGTTTAATTAAATAATGGGTAAATAACGGTATGTAATGAAAGATAGGACTGGTAAACAAGACACTGTTTAGAGTTCTTGAAAATGTTACTTCTTAAGTATATCTATCTAAAAAAAGAGTACAAAGAAATATTTCGCATATGATCTATTAATTATCCTGTACTCCCTATGAGCAGAGTGAATAATATCTTTAAGGAGTGTATTCCAAGAACGTACATAATTTTGTATGTGGATAGTTTTTTATATTTTTTATATGTAAACAACATTTTGAAATTTGTGTTTAATCAAATAAGAAATATTATAACGTAAACTACTCTGCGGATGTTAGAGAAAGTGTTTGACAACTTCACTGCAGATTGGAAGAATGAATGGCGCAAGACAAGTATAACGATCTGTAAAATGCAATAAAACACTTTTATCACTTTCAGCATTTGAGTTAGGCCTATTTTCATTTTTAAACCGTCAGATCTTTTTTCCGCACCCTCTATAAACATAGAATCAATACTTAGGTTTCCTTATTCCTGTAAAACGCATTGAGTTATATCATTTTTGCAAAACTCTTGCTCTTAGCGTTGTTATTGAATGCAAAGCCCACTTTTGTTATTTTTGTATGTGTGTCTACACACAGTTTCCCTGATAACCTCCACTAGGGCCGTCCCTAAATGAAGTCTTGGGAAAATCTTTATTGGGCTATGTCATATGATACATAATTTTTAAGGGCTTGGCATTCTGAGCAATTTGCCACAAACCCGACCTCAAAAGGTTGAGTGGATCGGGAGTTATTGCATTTTTGTTTTCAGCCACATGATTTTAATACAAAGTTTGATCGCCTGCCATTTTTGACTCGGTCATTCTTTTGAGGTTGGGTTTGCGACATTGTTCTCTATTCTTAAAGACCTTTAATGTAATTTAACTAGGGGGCCTGTGCAGCGCAATGCGCTGCATTTATTAGGGTACCTGGTGATCAAACTTTGCTCCATGGTAATACATTGAAAAAAAATTCACTATAGTGAAAATCAGATAGAACATTATTGGTGTTTCATCGATCGATCTTCCTTACCAATTCTCCAACTTCCCAATGTGATAGTGCTGGGATGTAGTGCGCGTTCTTTTAGGTCTCAATCAGCAAAGATTACGTATTTGTTCTTTGCCGATATGTCTTAGGACCTTTGTCTAAACCCTCCTATAAAATTTAAAATAAATTCACAGATATTGGATCCACATAGTTCATCAAACATAAAACAATTTGTAACGATGTTGTAAATGACAACAGAATAAAAATCAACATTTCATTACTCCCCGGTCCTATATTAGTTATGCATCACTTACTGTGGATGTTTTTGTAGTACTACTGTATGAGGTAGTCAATGACATAATGTATGAATCCACATTACTATTTATGCCTAAATCCTCTTTAACTTAACTTTCCATGACATTACAAAATTTAAATAAAGAAATCACAGATATTAAGAGAATCTACATCTTTGTTGGTGTGGTCCATTTTGTTTTTAGTGGCATTTTTATTTTGGTTAAAATTTCTCTTTATAAAAACGATTTTAGTAATAAGCTTGTTTTCTATATTGGAGGTAAAAAACTTCTAATGTTTTACACAGGTTTTTTTTAAATATGGGTAGCGTTCTTCATAAAACATGTTTATACTATAAATAGTAAATAAAAAGGTTATTCCACTTACAACCAACTCTCTTTTCCTTATAGTTTACAGCAGTTTGAAAACCCATGCACACAAATTTAGTGTTCTATTTTAATATTTGTTATTTTTCATTATTGCTTTAATACCAGTCGGACAACCAATAAGACCCATATCAAGAATTTCAATTTCCACAAAAATGAATTTTTCCAGGGTTAAGTTACAAAACTTATTTTTGTCCCCAAATACGCGTGAATAAAACTTTCAAGCAAAATCTACCTGCTACATTTTGAGAAAAGGTTAAAACCTCAGATTAGACACTCCTCGTATAAAGTATGAAATTGTGTCGATATTTCAGTACCAGTTAAATTTTGCTTCTATCCAGCTTTTAACATAAGTGTTTGTTTGTTTAACTATTAACAGGTGTTTTATATAGCAATTCAATATAAATTGTTTCCCATGTTAATCTTATGGACAAAAAATGAACTTTGAGGGCTTCCCGTGAGCTTCAGAATTAAAATATCAAAAATCTAAAACCTTATTGCAAAACTACGAACTGAGACCATTTTTTTGACACCTCAAACTTTAAAATTGGTCCAGAAATAAGGGAGGAGTAGCGTTAACAAAAAAAGGGCATCACGTATCTTATATAATAAAAGAGTGCATTTAAGGGTCTAGAGAGAAAACTACTGAACAGATCGTGGTCGTTTTGGTGTCTATGGATTTCTTATCGTCCCTATATGATAGGAAAAATATGGAATCCCTTGGAAAACTCTTTATAACTCCGTAAAATGAAAATTAGACCTTATTTAGACCAATCTAAGACGTCAATTTGTCGATTTGTTTACTGCTCCAGGTGATCCAAATATTTCAATTAAATTTTATACCACTGCTGATTTACAAGGTAGTTTTTGTAAACAAAACAGACAACTTTAATTCTCATTGACAGATAACAAATGAAACAAGACACTATGGTTGGAGTTATTTTTAAAGCAGTAAAATAAATTTTTAACAGCTGGTGCTTGGACAAAATTTTGGTTGATATACTATAAAGAAAGTTTACCTATTATAACCTAGATGATGGAATGTATGTATTTATTTAAACTTATAAGTTAGATTAATATTTGTTTACATGTATGATTTATTTCTGAACCATCAACTAAAGGGGTTTATATTTTGAAAAATAAACAAAAACATAAGTGTTAATCTGTTGATTATAAATACTCACCATGGTATTCTAATACTTTTATTTTTGTTATATAAACACGTAATTTATATTCTTAAAATGGTAATTAAGGCTTATGATTCTACATGTTTAACAATTAAAGTGGGATTCACGAAAATAGTCCGATGAGAGTCGATGCATTGTTGCCAGATTTATTCTAGAACCCATTTTCATACTGTATTACACATGGTAAACAAAACCACAAATGACAACATTGCAGGGCGAGAGGGGGTGAGGGGGGTCACAGCTGTTAAAATTTCCATCGGACTATTTTCGTGCATCTTACTATAGTTTTTTATCACTGATATAAAAAAAAGAAATATAAAAATGTAAAGAAGTAGTGTCAAATTGTTGGTGCTGGCTCAGTTCAAGGTCACCTGAGGGATGACGTCATCGAGGTCAATGACCTCACCGATGACGTCATCGATGACGTCATCGATTGCGTCATCGATGACGTCATCACCAATGACGTCATTTCTATGACGTCACACCCATGACGTCACAGAAATGACGTGCTGATGACGTCATCACCCCTTACGTCATCAAAATGACGTCACCGACGCCACTGAGGTCAAGGTCACGCCGAAACTTAAAATTTTTTGGCACTTTTGCCGTTTCTCGCACTACGCTCCGAGTTTCAGTCAGAGTCCCCGTGACCTTGACCACTTGGAGCGAATTTTCGACGAGAAACGGCAAAAGTGCCAAGTTAAACTCGAGTTTCTGACATGACCCTGCCTAAATGGGCAATCGGTTATCCCTCAGGTGACCTTGAACCAGCACAACACCAACAATTTGATATTACTGTGACCTTGAAAACCTAACAACGGAGCGCCGACACCGATGCGCACCCCACGACAGCCACCGAGTGACTGACTATCAGGCTCTGTGTACTCTAGGTATATGGGGAAGTGGAGGGGGAAATCTCAAGGTCATCCAAATGGAGTTTTAAAAAAGTTGAAGAGTAGAAAGACTACTCTTGTGCTTCCTGGGCGACCTCATCAATCTCTAATGGATCTGTAAACCAATCCGATCTGTAGCGGCAGGAGTCCAGAAAACAGGTGCACCACCCATCAGGTTGTCCGTAGCATTTCCGACAATTGGTAAGATTGGAGAAGTGAAATTTAATACACCGCTGCGGACAACAAGTATAAAAGTATTTGGATTTGTAGATTTTGAAAGTTTGTAGTACCGGCGGTGGCAGCTGTTGGTTCTTGCATCTACACCTGCAACATCCGAAGCATTCACATTGCCGGCAGGCCAGCCCATCCACTTGCCACTTTGGTAAGAGGAAACACTTATCCTCACAGCAATAGGTTGTCCCCGTCTCTTCCTCCCAACGCTTCTTTGCACAATATGTGACGCCTTGTATCTCCAAACACCTATGCTCGCAACATGAGATGCGCTTACTTTCCATAGTTGATGTTGCTTTGACGAGGGAGCACGATGAAGTGATGCTGTGGTCAGTGGGAATGGGGTTTATATAAACTAAGGTGAGTGGAGGGGGAAAGGTCAAGGTCATCCAAATGGAGTTTTAAAAAAGAAAAGAGTAGAAAGACTACTCTTGTGTATCTATAGCGATTTCATTGATAGTGAGTGCTTCTGTATGCCAAGTTGATCTGTACTGACAGGCTCCTAAATAATGTTTGCAAAAACCTGCAAAATGATTGTTGCACAATTTGCAGCCAGTTAGCTGTTTTAATGTGAATTCAATGCAACGTTCAGGGCAACAAGTGTACTTATGCCCTCTCATCTGGTACACATGGAATGTCTTCAACTCCGGTTTCGGCTTCTTCCAAGACTTGCACTTACACATGCATTGACCAAAAGCTTCACATTTTCTACACGCCAGGCCATCCGCAACATCAATGTCATTCGGCCATGAAAAACATTTCCGTTCGCAACAGTAGTTGAGTTGACTCTCCATGTTGCTGTGGTGAAGGTGCGCGATGAAATGATGCTGCAGTCATTGAGAGTGGACCTTAAATAAACTCAGTGGAGGGGGAAAGGTCAAGGCCATCCAAACGGAGTTTTAAAAAAGATAACTAGTCGTCCTCCTCCTCCTCCTCATCCGTTGTACTTAGAGAGCTGTCAGACGAAGAGCCCCGTGCAGGTGCTCCCCAGATGAAAAACAAATCAATTTTAAAACGAAGACCAGGATCTTGCATCATCAATTCCTTTAATTTGTCACATACTAAGTCGACCTTGTGTAAGGTGTCAACAACAAGCTTCCAATTCGTTGGTTCAATATAACTTGTAGTAGAGTCTGCCTCGCTGATAACCACATCCTCCGGCCGTATTGGAGTGTAAAGATGTGTAAAGTTCTTTGGCTGTAGCTGAGGTTCAGGCTGGCTGGAAGTGGAAGGTTGAGTGTGGACCCCTGTCGCATCGAAATCCATAGTCATTCTACATTCAATGTTGGGGTTTTCGTTTAATACATACACCAATTTCTCATGCAACATATCCACTTCTGCCGAGTCTTGCAGATGAACATTCCAGGAAAATGGCCATTCTTCATCCGTAGTGGAGTCAACTCGAGAAAGAGTGCTGTCCGCCATGATAGCTAAGCAAGGAATGATGTGAGCTACAGACTGTGGTAACAGTATTGAAAAGTAGAGGGGGTAAACCAAAAGTACGTGGAGGGGGTATTTTCAAGGTCATTTAATTTGGGTTTTAAAAAAAGGAAATAGTGGAGGGGGAATTCTCAAGGTCATCCAATTTAGGTTTTTAAAAAAAGGAATGAAGCTTACTCCTCTTCAGCCTCGTTGTCCCCTGCATCTTCATCAGCCTCATCTTCATCGACGTCAGACTCGCCGTAAGGATAGATCGGGGACATGGGCGAATATTGTGGAGATTGTTGACCGTTGTTGTCGTCCCCTTGCATTCTAACTTGGGACCAATCATAATTTAAATTCATTTGTATTATGATCCCAGGGTTGTCCCGCAGTATTTCCTTCATACGTTCGCAAATTGACTCCAAATAGTGTACACTATCGATCGACAGTGTCCAACCCGTACTTGTACCGACATCAGTAGTGGAGTCAGCTTGGCTGATGGTGTTGTTGTCTGCCATGGTTGCTTGTCGGACAAGGAATGACGGTTGATGTGATGCTCATGCAGGAACATGGTGAAGTGGTGGGGGGTGTGGTGGAGTAGTGGGGGAATTTTCAAGGTCATCCAAACGGAGTTTTAAAAAAAAGGAAAACTTACAAAGTAACATTGAAACTTTCCAATTGATGGTGGCGAGCGTTTTCTTCTGCAACCTTGCCGACACATGTGACTATGCCGTACAGTATGAAAAGTACAACCATAATAAGGCCGAACAATAAAAGATAGCCGTTGACTATCATGATATTTTCTGAGTGGATCTGTTTTCTTCTTATCGCCCTCTCCTGCATCCTCTTCTCCAACTCGTGGACGAAGTCACAACATGCGTGAGGACATGTTTTATCCGTTGGTAGGTTTGCCATTGTTGATGTTGTCGGTGTGGCTGTTGAAGATGGAATGAGGTTTCCAATTGCGATGTGCCATGTACACCAATAGTCAAGTGGTGGGGGTAACAAAGCAGTGGAGGGGGAAGTTTCAAGGTCATCCAAATTGTGTTTTAAAAAAACCTATCTTGTTACTGAGCTTATATGTCAGTAACAAGATAGGTGTTTTTGCTCTTTTACTTCTTTAATATAATGAAAAAATATACATATTCTACAATGGTTAGGACAAGAAATACAACTGCTAGTCAGCTGAAGTAGTCCAAGTTGTCTGGCTCGGTCTTCATGGACGCTGGTGAGGAAGCCGTCGAGGAGTGTCCAGGCTCTTCCTTTGACTGCCGGGTGTTCCGTATATTGCAAGCGTAAACTTGCACATTTATACGGTAGCCTCGTGCCACCATCAGCTGCAACTCCTTGTATAAGTCGTTTAGCTCCTGCTGAGTCTTGATGCTCACCTCCTCGTAACTTGCGCAACTAACGTTCAGAGACATCTTGATGTTGCTAGGTTGGCTGCTGGAGTAGAAATGAAGCCGAGGCACAGCGCTTGGAGGTACATGAAAAAGTGGTGGGGGTAATAGTGGTGGGGGTATAGAAAATCCAATTAAACAGTTCTAAACTTTTTCCATCGATACAATGGAATGGAACAAATAGCGCAGGTGTCCTTGTAATTTTCAAATCGAAACAGTGGCGCTAGAAATCCGAATTGTTTTATACCACCATCCTGTACGAATCGCCGAAGGTCTCTGACGGCGGCCTCGCCACAAGGCCTACAAAACTTTTCCCCGTCGTGGAACTTATACCAGGAGTATTCCGAATACCCTGTATTTTCCCTCCTGTAGCGTTTGACATCTTCTTTTATTGTTAGTGGGATATTGTCTTGTAAACATGTTGGGAACAAGTCCTTGTGAGTTATAACTCGTTGTATGCAAAGCTCGTACAAGGTGCTCATCGTTTGCTAGTTGGCAACAGACTGACCGTTTTTCGCATCCAAGCAGGTTTGAATCCTAGTGCGGTAGTGGGGGTAATTACAGTAGTGGGGGTAATTGTGAAATGCAAAGGTCAAAGGTCAAGGTCACCCGCGAAGTTTAAAAAAAAATGCAACATATCAATACGTGAAGTCTGTCACATATTGATATGTTGCATTTTTTGTTTTTTTTTTTGTCTTTTATGATTCGTTTATTTATAAAACATTACAACAACAACATATGTACAACATTAAAACTTAAATCTAACACTGCTGCTTGTCAGCGATGTGGATGGTCAACTCTGTAGAATTGCTACCTGTGCAGCCGTGGGACACCAGGTATAGACACCCGGGTTGAATAGAGCGAAGATCCTCGTTTTGTAGAAGATGGACGAATCTCTTGGGCAGGTACACCTGGAACTTTGGTTCATCCCCCGGAGTAAACGGTGCCTCGCTGAGACTGCAGCAGATGGCCTCCCCAACTGTAGTCTCCATCTTCTTCATAGCATGGATTATGTAGTGCTTCTCGTCTTTTAGTTCCGAGCACTTCTTTACAGGTAATATTGTTGACTTGGAGTGAGCATTGAACTGCTCGACCAAAGTCTGAAGGAACTGGTGAGATGCCATGGTCAGGTTACAGATCGTCTTCTTGCTCGGAGATGTTGTCGTCTCGGAATCTCGAGTAATACTCATGCCAGGTCCCTGTCTGCTCCCCACTTATATACTCTCCGTTACCCCCACCACTCCCCAATTCCCCACTTTGAAGGTAAGAGGCGAGTTTATAGGCATTTTTCAAAGCGCAATGTCTATCTTTATCATGTTCTGGGCTTTTTGTACAAATACATATGGTTTCCAGCATGTATTGATAATTCTTATCCAATTCCACATCATTAACCGGAACATGAGTAAATCCTTCGATCCATCTTTTCTTTTCCAGCCCCTTTGTGTAAATATTGGTAAACTTGTCTGAAAAGTGATGCATAATGTGATACAAGTCCGTGTAACTTGTAAAACCATCATACCAATCGATATGATGGAAGTGTTTTGAAATCCATCTGTTGGTAGTAGCGGCTTTACTAGTTAAAGACGAATAAGAACATGGTGGTTTAAATAAAAACGAATAAGGAACACTTGTATTCATGTCCAAAAACACAAGTTCTTTTATAATGAATCTATCATCATTACCACGAAACGCTTGAAACTCAATAATACCAGGCTTGGACTTTACTTGTTGTTCTTCTCCCTTGTCCATTTTGAAGGTCACACGTCTGCTCATTACGAAGTCAGGAGGTCAACTGATTTCCACACCACGGTAGGTACTACTTTTATACCAGGCCGTACAGTTGTTGGCGCGTTGGTGTATATTTAACGTGGGCACCGTCCCCAATAGGCCTAACCCCACAAAATGTTGGTTATTGTTTTAAAAACTAACCATTGTCATTTAAGTTTCCATCTTTATATTTTCCTTATTTTCATTTTCATCACTAACACTTGATTCTTCTCCTCCATCTTCCTCTTCTTCCTGTTTTACTGATTTCTTATGTAGTTGAGCGTACCTTTCCAATTGTCTCCACATCTGTACTTCATGAGGAACTCTATTAAATATAGAAGTATCCACAGGTCCGTATAATATAGGTGCGTCCGGTTGTTTGTCCAATGTGTCTTCCAGATAATCTTTAATAATCGAACTTGAAAACACCAGTTGTCTCAAGTATCTTGTTATAGGTTCAGTAGCACAAGTTAAAATGAAAAACTCCTCTCGATTAAGTTGAATTTTGTTATCATGTCTTGTTGTGTCTCTAAACCGTAGCTGATGATCACCACGTTGTTTAATGATATCAATTTCCACATTTGAATCCAAAAGTCCTACTCTTGTCTTTCTTCCAAACATGTTACTACTTAAATAGCATTCTAGTAGATGCAAATGTTTCATAAACGATTCCCAAGCACTGTCCGTAAACAAAATCATTTTGGGTCCATGAGTTAAAATTACAGTAGGGGAATAATCTGTAGATTTCATAACACCGATTAAAACACTTTTATCCAAACTGGAAGAGATTGGGTAAAATATTCGCAAAAATACCTCACTCAATATGTTTGGAGAAATATTATCTTCAATATCCCTTTTTCTCTTTTGTATAGTCTTTCTTCTTTTACCTTTTTCTTCAACATTATTACTGGCGTGAAGTTGTCCGCAAACGTTTTGTTCACCTCCTTCCTGGTGACCTTGAGGATCTAAAAACTCAGATATCTCCTTCTCAATATCTACCACATTTTCAGGTGTACCACTAGGAGAAGCCATATTGAATACGATGCTACCCATACAACAGTAGGCAACAAACTGATGAGGAGCGGTCTGTACGCTCTGCTTTTATACTCGCGGAATGAAACAAAACCGGTTCTTCCAATACATTTTTAACAATTCCAGTTAAAGGTGTGTATGTTACGATTTTATCATGTAGAATTAAACAGTATGCAGTTGTATTAGCCGGTATAGCATCGTTGAATTCCATTTCTATTTTTATATCCACACTTGAAGACTTTACTGATTCATTTTGTTTAGAACAATCGATTACAACTATTGGGTAGGCATCGAAATATTTGTCAGGTGGTAATAAAGGTGTATTTGTTTTACCGTAATATGAACTTTGGAATCTCGCGTACATATCGTACAATATACTGTATTTCTTCTTAGTGAATGACACATTTAAATTGTCGTATGGAAAGAATTGTGAATTTAAATAAACTTTAATATTTTTCAAGTCACAATGATCAAATTGTCCTGCATGTTTAGTAATGGCGTCTCTTCTACCTGTTTGTAAACCAAATATAATATACCTGGCTCGTTCTACATAATTCGATGTTTTAACAGTCCAAGTGTGTCGATCCGTAGTAGGTAAACTGGGATGCTCATGAAATTCCCAACTTCTAAATGGAATAACAATATCACGATCGGCTTTTAATTTTCTTAAAAGTAGCATTCTATGCTCGTCAGCCAATTTAACATGTGGAACTCTCCATACAATTTTGTCTAATTTTAATTTTCATTCTAAAGTCGCATCTGTAGTAGCATCTGCAGCTTTAATAATGTCTTTATCGTTAGAAGATCTTAACAAAACTAATTCTTGTTTAACGTTTAATATTATTTTCCTATAATCTTCAGCAAAACCAAGCAGCAAACGTAATGGAATATGAAAATCAAAATATCCATTTGGATTTGGAGTGATCGTGTCAATCGAAGGTAATACCCATCCGGCAGGTTTAAGTAAATTGGTTTCATTGGGTGTTATAGATGTTAATCCTTTTAAAGTTGTCGTAATACCTACTTTTTTAGTGGAATCAACTGTTACACCTGATATTTCATATCTAATTTCATCAAATAGGAAAGCCATAGGATTATTTATAAATGGAACTGTTGTACCAACAGTAGTACCGTCCTTTTTAGTAACTTGTCCTTCAATATACAAGTAACTTTCACATGGTAGTGTGTAAATGTCTTGATTTTGTATGGGAATACGAATTTCATCGTTATTGTTTAATTTCGATGAAGTGTAAGGGTTGTGGGTGTGATATTCTTTTTCCCATAGGGTTTCGTCGAATGTTGGACCCTGCGCTATATCCAGTATATCCATACTCGGTTAATTTTAATCCAATTCTCTCTAAGAAACGAATGTTCTCGCGTGTTAACTCCTCCACAGCTGAAGAGCTACTAATGCGGTTTCCCGTAGGTTGTTCGCTTTTAAATGTTAAACCCATGGTTTTGTATTAAAGTGTCGATTTTAAATGTAATCTAATCGTAATAGGCTCTTCTCTGAAGTCTACCAAGTTACCGTCTTGATCCAATACGCTCAACACGATGTCTGAAATGAAAGTGGTGTTCAACGGTAGATATACCAGGTTTTGTGGCTTTTCAACAATTTTAAATCCAGGTGGTACACTTGGGTAAAAAGTATGTATGATGTGGGTGTTAGCCCCATCCCTGTAAGCACCTTGTATAATGTTACAAGTTATGTCTATACTATTGACTTTTAATATTGTTACTGTTTTCTTACCGGAATGTGTTACATCTGGTTCTAAAACAGGCTCATCGTTGGAAAATCCTAATAAATCACCAATTGAGTTTGGTTGAGTGAAATCTATATAATATTTGGAAGTAATTTCAGCTTTCATCGTATTATTATTACCTTTTAATGTTATATTGTCTTTTCCCATTTTAGTTTGCAAAAATTCATTTATATGATCAATTTCATAAGAACCTGTGGGTAACCTGCACTCTTGTAAGTCTGTAAATTTTCCACTGGCATCCTTTCCCTTATAATAATGCAATACGTTATTTTTACCTTCCGTAACATTGGGGATAGAGTTGTAAGTTGTAAAATCCAATAGTGCCGCCTCCCAAAACCTTCCTTTTTGCAAGCGTAACGCTGGAAAAAGGATACTTCGTAAAGTGGACGATTTTCCTGTTAATGATACCGTATAGGAAGACATCTCAATAGTGACTGATACTTTTAGCTAGAAATTCCAAACATAAATGGCCGCATATTGAAGTATTATCAGGTTGTTCTCTTTTATAGTTATAATATATGTTTTTAGCAGATTTAAAGTAATTTTGAAGTTCTTTTGGTGGTGGCAAATTACCGAAACTATCAAAATAATATACATTGTTATTTAGTTTCTTATAACAAACCCAATGGGTGCCAGGCCCTTCAGTATTATCCAAATTTACAATTCCAGTCTCATTTTGCCACATTTTCTTTGGTAAACTGTCTTTCATAAACACACCGCGGAAAAATGGTATTTTTAAACAGGAAATATATTTAAATAATTCAATATTGGTTAATGCTTTATGTGGTATGACCAATTGATTTCTTTCATTTAATATGCACGATAAGGTCTTAGGTAAAGACCTGCCCCGTTTTTTACCATTGACCACACGGTGGGCTTCTTCCTGCCTTTTCTTGTAGATCGTCGTCTTCTTTTTATATTTCCTCCATGTTTTCTTGTGGTTGACCTCCTTTTTACTCTCCTTCTCCTCCTTCTTCCACCTCCTACTGCTGTTTTAGCCTTCATACCTGCTGTTACTGCTAAAGCTGCTGCTTTTTCTGCTATGCTAGCGTCACTTGATTTTACTCGTTGCCAAGCTATGTCCGCAAGCTTTTTGTCAGCTATTGATCTATTTTTTGAATCGGCAAACGTGGAATATGCGATATCGTGTTCTTTACAAGCCTGATCTAACTTATTTATGCCAGGATCGCCTCTTTCCAGTCGTTTTTTCAATTTAGTTCCTGGTCCGCAATACTGATAACCTCCCGGTATATGAAATTCGTATGGTAATGCGTCTATTGCTCTATTTACTATGGATCCTACTGGAATTCGTTTTAAAGCTTTACTTAACAGAGAAACCGCTGTGGACGTGATCCCACCTCCTCTCCTTACAGTGTCTCTATATGGACTGATGTACTGGAACGTCATTATTGTCCTTTTATAATCGCAATGTACAACTTATGTGTTACCTCTATGACAAGTTGGACATAAATGAAGTCGTTTATTGTGTTCTTTTATTAAATATCAAAATCACCCCAATCCGATGATCTAAACTTTTTTGTATGAGGGTTGATAAAATAGTTTTGAACAATTTCCCGTTTAATCCAAGTACCTCTCTCAGATTCCAACAAAGGAGTACGACCTGAACGAATACCAATAAGATTGTATACATCAAATAATGCATTTCCTAAAACTTTTACAAGAAAATTAACAGTGACAGCATTATCCACATGTTCAGGGTCTTTAAGGTCTGTTATACGTTTATTATTACAAGTATACACTTTGCTATCCATTTGTGATAATGTGATAGCCTGTCCTACAGTTGCAGCATCATTTGCTTCTCTTCCTTGCGCCATGTTTGTTAATTTTTTATTACTACATATAAAAAACGCATGGTAATTATTTGGATCTAGATGTACTGTTTGTCCTAAGGCAGCCGCGTCTCTATCTGCATGACCCCATGACACATTTGATAACCTTCCATGCCTGCAATCCCAATAAGCGTTTTTGTATGTCAATAAATGAAATTTTTCATTACCTTGAATAAAGTCATCCCCTTGCTTTGATAATACTTCATCTCGTTTTGCAAATCCAGTTGTTTCTTGTTTTAAAGTCTCTTTCATTTGACCCACTGTTGCACCATCAGATGGTGCTGAACCATCTTTTACATTCGCCAAACAATTGCCAAGACAATCGATAACTCCCACATCACGTATGACACAATGATCTTTTATATATTTGAGATTTACAGCATCATTTTCATTTTTTGGATAACCTATATCGTTAATAACAAATTTATAAAAAGAAAATCCATCTTTTGTCTTTTCAGGTATCAAAGAATGTAAATAGCGTCTATTTACGCTGTCTTTTGCATCTTTAGGGTCATCTACGTTGGATATACGTTTATTGTTGGCACTATACGTTTTCCCATTGAATTTTAACGTATTTTTTAATTCAGATGACAAATAACCTTTGTTTATCGCATCACCGTTTTGATTTGGTTTACCAACGTTGATAATTCTATGATCTTCTGCGTCATATGTGTTATTTTGTAGTTTTAATGTTGGCGATATCTTTTCCTTTAATATTTTTAGATTTATTGCATCGTTTTCATCCGTAGGATCTTTTATGTTTTTTAACCTTTTATTACTCATATCATAATCTCCATCAGGTGTTTGTGGTAAACCAGCACTTCTTTTTAAACTATTGGCATAATATAACCCATCCGAGGAGTAACGTCCGAACTTGTCGACACTCATGGTGCAACTGAATAGTATTCTAGGGAGTAACGCATTTTTATGAGATTACCCCACGGTTTCGGAGTTCATCCACTAAAGCCACCCATTCGTTTTCCAATCCAGTATGACCCGCTTCTTTAGCTTCATGTATTAGTTTCATTCTATCCACCAATTTATTGATATTATTGTAATAAATCACATTTGTGTTATATAGTTTCTTCATTAAACCTGTACCCGTAACGGACTTACTTCTTTTTCTTCGTTCCTGAGCACTTACATCCAAAGTGGATGCCATAAATCTTCGTTTTACAGGTTTTCTTTGTGTTAACGGCATTGTTTGTCTTCTAGTTGGTATTAACTTGGATACAAATTCTTTATATTTTAAAGACTTAGATCTAAAAGGAGGCTGGTCAGGTAAATACTTTCTCCTATATGCATTTGTCTGTTCCAAAATATTTTTATATGCTTCCATGTCTTTTTCTTTCACTACCGATACTGAAGGCTTATTTTCAAATAATAATTCAAATAATCCTTTTGTGCCCTTATACCTTTGATCACCAATGACAATATTATCATGTTCGTCAACGTTTAACGGGCTATTACCTATCATTAAACCGTCTTCTGTTAATCTCGCTCCATAACTATGGTAATTCTTATTAGGAATTGTTCCGAGTAACATTTTTACCATGTATTTCCTTCCTAAAGGTCCTTTGTTATGAATGTTTTCACCCAAGAAGCTTATGTTTGACGGACCTTCCCTTGTCTCTTCTTCTTTTTCCTCTTCACTAGCAGTTGATACAACTTCATGTCCTCTTTTGGCTTTTACTTCATATAATTCTTTTATTCCACTATAGTCCGGTGATTCTAGCTCTCTTTCGGGTTCTCCACCGGTAAAACCACTATACGTAGAGGATTCCGGGTCTTCATCACTAAACTCTTCTGATTTTACATTTTCTCTTTCAAACTTCGTAATAGGTGCAATCGCATCTCCTTCCAATACGGGTTTAGCAAATTTTTTGTTTAATTGTTTCAAGGGTTCAGTAATAGGTTTAAAAGTAGATTCAAGGAATTTCTCCCTCTCGCTAATACCTAGTTTCAATGCTCTGTTTTTAGCCCGAATAGAATCACTAAGTGATTTTATTTCTTTTACTAATTTTTCTTGGTTAACCATGTTTGTAGCAAGACGTGTTGTACAACAATGAATGTGTTATACCGCGTTTAATGTATTAATATAAATTTATCAAATCCTATCCTGTATCGACCATTGTTTAGCGTTTGTTCCTTCATAATTGTTAGGAACCCATACTTTTCAGCCCAAGCCTTTCCACACAACTCTTTAAATCGTTCAAATGTCATATCCGCATTTACATGATCAAAATATATATGTTTTAGGTTGGTTTCGTCCTGTTTAAATACAATTAACATGTTTGCATTGTCTCTAATGAGTTGTTTAGGTATTTTGCTGTAAGTTTGGCCAATATAAATGCTATCTATGTTGTTATGTCGACCCATAGCGAAGTAATTCCTTATTGTGTTTTGGTTTTCACAAGATACATCGTCGAATATAAACACGGAGAATGGTTTAGCTTCTTGTGGCTGCATGACACTCTCGCTTGCATTAAACTTTAAATATTTAACTTCAGGCACATTAGTCAGTATCTTTTCCAATAATTGATACTTTGGTTGTTGTAGTGATTTTGAAAATACATATAGATTGTTAAATCGTAATCCTTTAGGGTTTGTAATCAAATTGAATACTACATTAGTTTTTCCACAGTTGGAAGGTCCGGTAACTAGACAACGAACGGTGTTTGGTAACAAATTGCCATGTTTCCCACTATTGAATTCTGAATTATCCACTGTGAGTTCATCTATATTATTAATAGTAAAACTCTCTTTTTGTGGTACTATCTCCATCCTTTGTAATGGTTCAACCTAAAATGATTCTCTATCGTTATATCAAATCCTTTTTAGGTATCCAAGAATCTTCCGTCTTATTAAATCCTAACCATCGTACTTTGACCTTATCTTTTTTCCGTTGCAACACCTTTTCAACTAAATATACATCGCCTACTGTTGATTTTAACATTTCATGTCCATAAAACCCTCCTTCAAGCAATTGTCCTTTATTATCTTTTAAAATATATGTCTCAGGTACTGTAGGTTGTACTTTGAATACAGTAAAAACCTCATTGGTCCAATTTGGCAGGTATCTTTTACTGAATACACCTTTATATTTACTTATTCGCACTTTATCACCCACATTAAATTTTTTAGGCTTTAGTTTTTCAACTTTTGGTTTAGTATTCGTTTTTATACGTTTTAATACAAGGTTTTCATTTTTACTAGTTACTTGGTTTGGTTTCATCCCGATAGTCCTATGAAATTTGTTATTGTAATCGTTTATAAGTTTTGGTAACATATCAATCCATATGTGCGATCCTCTGTTGGAAAACATTTTATACATTGCACTTTTTAAAGTTCTGTTGAATCTTTCGATTATTGAAGCTTTTACCTCTGAATTGGTTGAGTAATGGTTTATATTGTGTTTTTTCATTAAATTTGCAAATTCCTTATTAAAATATTCTTTTCCATCATCTGTTTGTAAATGTTTAATAGTATGTTTGTCTCTTTGTATAGCTGTTTCCATTGCTTTTGTAACACTTTTGCCACTTTTATCTTTTAGTGGTAAAGCATCTGCCATTTTTGAAAAACAGTTAATAACAGTCAATATGTATTTATATCCTTTATTTTGTTTGCTATAAGGAATCATTTCGATTAAATCCGCTTGATATAAATCATTAATTCCTTTTATCACCGTATTTCTTCGTGGAAACTTTCTTCTTGCAGGTTTATGAAGTTCGTTGACAATTTGTTGCTTCAAGTCCTTCATATTGCAGGTTTCAATGTTTGTTGTATCACATGTATAATCACAATGAATGTTGTTTTAAATATTCACATCATTTATATGGGTCAAGGTCATCCAAACTTGTGTAAAAAAAAATGGGGAACACGGCGTTGGACTTGCCGTGTTCCCCATTTTTTTACGGAAGGAGAAAGGAATAAGGTCGTAGTTGTAGAAGGACGAAGAATAGGTTACTAGTTGATAGGGTTTAGAGAGTAGTGGCCAAAAGGAAGAGTGTGGATTTTGTCAGGCATAATGTATCTTTTATCATCCCGAGCTGACAACGCTTTTTTAATTTCGGTGACACTGTAGACTTGATGCTTGAAGCTTCGGATATTGTTGAATGTTGCTGATATCGTAGTATCTTCAAACAAACAAGTCTTGTAGTGGTCAAATGTCACGTGTTTTTTCAAATAAGATGTCTTCACTCCTTTTGCTTTCTTCACTGTCGGTGTGTTGTTCTCGTGGTACATCTTAAATGAATACAATTTCGCCATCAGCGCCACTATTTCTTCTAAAGGCATTCCATTTGCTTCATCTTTGAATTTTCCAATTACTTTTTTATATTTTTCATTAAAATTTGGATGGTTCTTCGGATAGTCAGAAAAATCGAAATCTTCTTTGTATGGAAAGGTCCTTAGGTCTTCATACATGTCCAAAGTCTTTATCCAGTAGATAAACGCGTCCGTATCCATGTATGCGACTCCAATGTTTTCCCTTCCGTAATGTTTAACCATTTTGTTATAATGGAAATCATACATCAGGGTTTTACTTATATCCAAAATCGACATACCTATGTATAACGGAGGGTCCATGACTATTGTTGTTTTCTTCATACTGACAGCGACTAGATTTTCGTTTATAATCATGGATGTTCCGAAATTTGGTTTTTGCACTAATTTTTCCAATTTTCTAGGATCACTCACTAATTTTACATTTTTATGTTTTCTTTTGTTCTCCAAGGTCTTCCCAAAGATGGCGTTGTTCATTAATTTATAGAAGTCCTTTTCAAATGCTGTTGTTGCTGCAGCTCTTCTTGTAGTGTTGGAATCAATGTATGGTTTCAACCAACAAGACTGGGTGAATTCAATTGCTCTATGAATTCTCACTATACGTAGACCCAATTCAAGAGCCTGTTGAACTACCCAGTAGTGAGCCACATAGCGATCTTTATTCTCCAAGGTCATCATCAATTTTGGCCATCTTCCTGTCGGTGAAACTTCAGTCTTGGCTAGGAGAGGCAAGTCGTAGTGATGGTCATGAAGGTGCTCCGGGTATTCAAAATCACAGTCCAAAATATAGCCTTTTGGACCATCCTTTGGAATCTGTGAGATGTCTCCGATGGTGGCCGGGTCGATCCACTTGAAGTCAGCGTAGGGAAGCGGATTTGACATTGCCCAACCATAAAGGTTGTTTGCATCAAAATAGCCAAGGTAGACCGATGGTTGTTGCTCGTCGAAGCCGGGGATGTACTTGTTGTTGGCTTTGACATGACGTGTTACAGCTTGTGTCAAACCGCCCCGTACACCAGATTCCATCATGAGCACCATATCAATATCCGTTAGAAGTTCCAGTCGACAGTTGGTTGACTTTAGCATAGCTTGCCATGCTAATCCTGGAGATGTGTACGAGTGTAGAGGGTCCAGTCCATAGGCGGAGAAGCAGGTGTTTCTGAATTCTTCCATCACATCGCACAGCAGAGTTACGTCCAATTTTATATAAAAGTCAGAATATTCCCCTAAGGTTTGAATGTTTAGTTGGTTCCAAACATTACATGCATGATTGTAGTCTTCAACGGAGATTTCACTTTCGTTTAATTTGCTGTTGAAGGCTTCAATCGGCGGTAGACTGGTTTCTTCAAATTTTTCTGTAGAAGTTATGTAATCGTAGGGGAACACTCCTTTCCGTAATACTAGGTCTAATTTATCTTCAGGTACAATTTTTCTGGTTTCTTTTAGGTCTTCTCTTCTTAGGTTCTCTGACAATTTGGCTAAACTAGATGCCATAAATCTGTAAGAGTCTACGAAGCGAAGTTTAATTTTACCTACTGTTTTTGAAAAGCTGATGTACTTTTCCAATGTTGTAGCAAGAACATCAATTTTACCGTCATCTCTTCCTAACTCCGGGATAATAAAGTGGGAGTCGTAGCCGCTAAGATTGTGTAAAACGACAGGAATAAAGTTTGGCAGTTTGTAATTTATATTGCATGAATTACAAGCAGCTCCTCTGTATAGCCCTGTCAGGTGATCGTGATCTCTTACTTTTGGATTTTCTTCACTGAACATCTTCTTGCATAAATAGCATCTTGTCGCTAAGTTGTATTCTTCTTGTTGATTTTGGTTTAAAGGTTCCATAGGTACAATATTACCGAACAAGCGTTGAACCTTTCCAGCAATATCGTACAGTTGGTCTACAAAATACTTAGCGGCTTCTTCACCACGGTAGAGTATTGGAGTGGATGTTAAACCATAGTCTTGCAATTGGTTTTCAGACAAGGTTGATTTAACTAGTAAACAAAAACTGTTGGGCTGATGCAACTGATATTTTGTTCTTCTAGTCACTTCGCCGTCCGGCAGCTCCTGTGGTACTAACGTTGATTCAAAATCTGCATAGACCACTAGTGGAATTCGGTATTGGTGAACTGTCTTGTTAAATTGTATTGAAGCTCGGGTAGGCGGTGGAAGACTTATCTTTACTTCATAGTTCTCGTTGCAAAGTCTTTTATGTTCCAATAACCAGTCCAATCCTCCACGTCTTGAATCTTTCCAAGAAAAGCAGAAACATCTCTTGCAAACTGTAATCCTATTTACTCTTTTGGTCAATTGTTTTACAACTAACGCTTCAAAGTCTTTTATCCATACATAATGGGAAATTTCACCCTTGGTTATCAATAGCAAATCCGTATGGTTTCTTTGCTCAACCTTTACTACCCGCAAAGGATAAACATTGTTGGAATCATCCAGACCAAAAACATTGACTGAAACGCCAGGATTTTTCTTTTCAAATTTGTCAATATCTTTTAAAGTAACTGGGTAAGTAAGACCTTGAAAGTTGTAGCGGTGTTCATTTTCGTAGTATTCTCTACCAACTCTACAAGGATTGTTTTTAACATACTTGGTTAACATTGCATACTTGAAACATTCATTACCCTCATTTTGAACATTTCTACACGAGTTAGTGTTTTGGATTTTCTTTGGTAGAGGGATAAAACTACTACCTCTTAAACCATATCCATGTTTATGAACCCTAACATCCATACCTTCGATTGATGACAAAGTCCATCCAGATCCTCTTCCTTCATGTTCTTGGAGTTTGGTTATAAGTTCCTCCAAGCATTCTTCAATAATATTATCAATGTCGGAGGTGAAGGTAAGGGTTCGATTTTTGGTAATGAATGCTCTCAATGCTGTTTCACCATCAGTATTGTTAAACATAGCCTCTAACACCATTCCAAATTTAATAAAATTTAGCCTTTGTAATTCTTCCCTCAACGTTTGACCAACAAGTTCCTTAGCCTGGGTTATGAATGTTTCCAATTCCAATTGAACGTTATTAATTTTGAAATGTGTTACAACTCGTCCTGGCAAGGCCGTGGTGCGCAGTTGTCTTACATCTTCCAGTTCTTCTTCTTCCATATCCTCTTCTTCGGTGTCCTCTTCTTCGGTGTCCTCTTCTTCAATAGGTCTTGTAGCAGTAGATGGTCCAGCACCAGCAAATTGGATCACACTAGGTCTTCTTCTTTGCATTTGCTGTAGATAGCTGTCCCAGTAGTCCGTCTGCTTCTGGTGCTCTTCCAAAAACCGGTCAATTGAGTCTAAGTCTATTTCATCCATGGTAATATCTTCTTTTCTATCTTCGTCTTCATGTAATTCTCTGTGTATGGTGAAAAGATCTTCGTCTTGAAAGATTTCCCCACAAATGTCGCAAAGAGCCATTTCAAACAGTTTGGCTTTGAATGCACACTCTGTGAATGTCCACGCAATAATGAGCAGCGCACTCCACCGGGACCCTTTATATCCGAGGCAGATAGGTGGGGAAAGTGACGTCATATGGAAACAGGTTATCACTCATGTGCTAAATTTAGCCTTTACACAACCGTTTGTAATACATTTATCAGTAGGCTTGATAAATTGATGATATTTGGTCTAGATTCAATAATTTGTACAAGTTTTTTCAAAGACGTCTGTTTGAGCAAGTTTATGTAGGTCAAGGTCATTTGGAATTATTATTTTGAGCGGGGGATAGAGCACTAAGCAGCATCATTTACTACAAAGTGCTCTATCCCCCGCTCACATTCTTTTTTAACTTTTTGTTTAAACTTTTTACAAGGGTGAAACATCACCATCAGAGTCGGAATCATCCTCATCACGGAATAGGCAGCGATGACAATACATAATTCTTCTGGCAACTAACATCCTATCCATTGGACGATGGGGAGTGTCTTGTTCTTGTTCTTCTTCTTCTTCGATTTCCAATTGGAATTCCATTTCCGACTCTGATGAAGACTCTAATGTTTCGTAGGCGTGCAAGTCCACCTCATTGTCCGTTGAACCAGCTTCGTTAGAGTCCGTTTCAATATCCATTATCTCTTCCTCCTCCTCTTCTTGATCAGCCGCAGGTAGTTGGTCCTCTACTTCTACAATTTCTAGAGGTATTACCTCCAGAATAGAGACAATTCTGTTGCGATGGAACACGGTGTTGTCAAGTGGAGCCATGGTATGGAAGTGTTGTATCCATCTAATTTGCTTACCCTTTTTATACCCCCACCAACTATACAATTTATGTGGGTCAAGGTCACGTAAAGATACCCTTTGAGCGGGGGATAGACCACTAAGCAGCATGCTAGTCCATTGCCGCAAAGTGATCTATCCCCCGCTCTATTCCGCAGACCACACTCAAGTCCAAGTCCACATCCAAGTCCACATCCATATGTTACACTTTATTATTACTGCCACCAAGTAATTGTCACTCGCACATTTACTTGGTTTTGATAAAGGTACTGCACAAACTCCATATTGGTTGTTTGTTCGTTATACAAATGCATCATGAAATATGCAATCTTATCGATTGCGGCATTGTCCAACGGTTCGCAATTCACAAGTTCCAATGTGCCCTGGCTGGTCTTATCCTCTATAAGTTCCACCACTTCGTTGATGTCTTCTTCCAAGAGGATGAACTCAACACTGAAGCTCTCCATTGTTGTTGTTGATAGTGTCTAGACAAATGCTTGACTAAGTACTTTATTCATCAGTCCTACATATATACCAATTTCCCCCTCCTATTACCCATTCCCCCTCTACCTTTATATAGGTCAAGGCCATCCAATAATACCCTTTGAGCGGGGGATAGACCACTAAGCAGCATGCTAGTCCATTGCCGCAAAGTGATCTATCCCCCGCTCTGTATTCCACACAAGTCCTAGTCTTTACACACACATAAGCCCCCAGTCTTTTACACTTACTCATATACTCTGTCCTCCCTGCCAATTAAGAGTTCCCCATGTTTGCCACTATTTTCAATTAACCTTTCCAAGTCCCAAAACACAATGTCCAAATTAACCAAGTTCGCTCGTCCAATTTGAAACACACTATTCCCCCCAAAGTCACTTGCTCTCACTTGTTGTCCTGTATACTGCTTCTTCTTCCACGCTACAATCACTACCCTACCTTCTTCAACAACCATTCTTTTAACATTATCATACACCTTCTTCAACATCCCTCTACAGTTTAAATAGTTTATGGTTACATACTCCCACTCCTTACCAATGATCAGTGATCCACTCATTTTCTAGCGTTCCACTGGAAGGTTCAAAGCAGAATGAAGTCGGGATGTACAGACCCCCCTCTTTTATACCAGTTAACCGGTTGTCCTTGCTGTAAAGTGGGTCAAGGTCATCCAATGCTACCCTTTGAGCGGGGGATAGACCACTAAGCAGCATGCTAGTCCATTGCCGCAAAGTAGTCTATCCCCCGCTCTGTATTCTACACACACACACACACACACACACACATGTCCCTGTCCAAGTCTTTCATTACATACCCAATATATATTCAGTTCCTTCATCATCACTATCACTCATCACTGCTTCCACAAACTCCACAGGATTAAAGTTAAATTGTTTCAATTGTTCTTTTAAGTTTTCAATTTGTTGATCCTTTACTTCTAAAACACTGTGAAGGTGTGATATGTAGTCCGCTGCCTCGTTGATGCTTGCTACTCTCGGATCGCCTAACTTCAAGCTGGGAACTACACCCTGCAGCCTGTAGTACGCCATACGCCTTTCTTGCTCCTGCCGTTGACCAGGACTGAGCAAGCCTTGCCCGTCTTGGCTCACCTCCAGCAAGGTCCGTAGCATTGGAGCTTTGCAGGCGTTTGCCCGAGCAACAGTTATGCTGTGGAATGGTCGAGCAGGTCCACGAGTAGCAGGCAGGACGTTGGCAGCACGCCTTCTTGAAGAAGAAGAGGAAGCCTGAGAAGTTTTGCAGTTGGAAGCCATGTTGAAGTGAGGTATTCAGCTAAGCGATACAAAGCAGAATAACCAAACTGCACATCAATACCCGTATATATACACTTATCAGTGGTGGGGGTACTAGCTAGCCTTGGTAAAGTGGGTCAAGGCCATCCAAAAACATTACCAGAACGGGGGATAGATCACTAAGTGGCATGTTAGTCCATTGCCACAGAGTGATCTATCCCCCGCTCTGTATTTCACATTCACGCACACATTCATACATACACACACAAGTCCCAGTCCAAGTCTTTACCCACACACCTATCCACTCTCATCCTCACTATCATCACTGTCCAACAGGCTTTCACACTTCTTAATCAGTTTTTCCCATTTACTCCTGACATAAAGTAGCTCCCTGCGAGTATTCTCTAGCATTCTGTCCCTTTGCTCTATCACTTCGTCGTACCACTCGATAATGTTTGGTGGAGTCTGAGTTGATGCATCCGTCGTGGTTGGTTGAGACGCTCCGCTGCTCCGCAACTCCTTCCTCACAGGACCAAAGCCGGAGAATCGGACACGACTCCTTGACGAAGGCCCCGATCGGATTGGTCCAATGCTCGGGCTGGAGTTGGAGGCGACCGGGCCAGAGGTAGAGGCTGGGACGTTCATAGCAGACATGGTGGTGTTCAGCTTAACGGTGTAAAGCAGAATGAGAGGACGGTTGATCACCACTCCTATATATACCCATTTCTAGTGGTGGGGATAACACGGGGGGGGGGGGGGGTTAATAAAAATTTTGCTTAGTCTTCCCGGTCATCAGTTTTACATACCTTTAGCACACCCATTATTTTGGTTTCTTCAATAACTTTATACACCTCAAACACCCAAGCAAACAGCTCATCTATGTTGTTATAATTAATTTTTGTCCAGTGTTCATACTTATGAGTTTGGTTGTTTATAATACATAGATAAAATGTAGACCCGTCTCGTCTTATACAATACTCAACTTCCATTCTATGCTGGTTTAGCACTTCCCAAGCATTGTGTTGATCTATCAAGAAGTCACCACCTTTGTAATTGTACCGTGACATGTTTACCACGGAGCACAGAAACAGACTGAAGCAAATGAACGGCTCATACAAGCTTAGTAAGAGCGTTAGAGTGGGGGGTATCACGTGATACACAACATTAGTTGTAAGGTTAGCAGTTTACTTTAAACAGTAATTTATATGGGTCAAGGTCATTCAAACTTTAAAAAATTTTTACCTCCAAACACTTGTAACAAGCTACAAGCGTTTGGAGGTAAGTTTTTTATTCGTTAAAGATTTTTGTAACTTAGTCTTCACCCTCAAGGACACGGTTTGAGATTGTCCCAGTGAGTTTACATCACCGCCAGGTTAAAGTATTATACAAGTCAAGTGTTTTTTTTTTTATTACTTGACTTGTATAATACCCCTCTCCCTTACTTTAAGAGGGTTAAGACTAAATTTGGAAAAATAATTTGGAAAAAGACTTTTTAAATATTGTCCAACACAGCCTAACAATTTTGTTTTTTTGGTGGGCCCATGTCCTAGTCCATTTCCCACACGGTTTCACATCCTTTCCTTCGTATTAGATAGGCTTTAGGGATGAAAAATTCTCTTTGTACCATCCGAGGTGGTACTTGCATTGTACAAAGGTGGCCTTCACCTTTTACAACGATTTCTACTTTCTTATTACCTGCTCCATATGTCTGACCAATGAAATAATATTTTTCATCAACCTTTAGCCTTCTAATATCCCGCGGTTGCGGACCGTGGGGATGTCTGAACTTGAACGTTTTAGGCTTAATGTACAGAGTATAGGGTTTGAATTGCCGAAATTTGACTATACTTTTGAGGTGTCGTTGGCAGCGATCCCCTTCTGCACAAGCAAGTTTCTGGCAACACAAAACCCCAAACTTACTAGACATCCAAGCGTAATCGCATTTCTTACCCTTGCCAGCAGGGGCTTTAACGCGTTTACGTTTCTGTGTTGGACTCTTTAGCGGAGTGTCTTGGAGCTTCTCTGAATTAGGCTGGCTAGAAGGGATGGGGCTGGAAGGAGGTAGAAGGGGCAAAGATTGTTCAAGCGGGATGGAGCAAACAATTTTGGGCGGGGTAGGAGAGCTTGTTAGGTCTATGGTGGGAAGATCAGGGGAGAAGATGGATTTACGGGGTGGTTTGGTTGGTGTAGGTGGCATGGGGGATATAGGTGAGGGACATTGGGATGTAGTGTATGAGAGGATTTTCCGGGTTCTGCTGTATGGGGTGATCCTCGACCTAGACGTCTCTTCAAAAGCCGCAGACTCCGATCCTGAGTCCGATAGCAGCGAGAGTGCTGGAGAGGCTACCGGGACTCGACCTGACGACTTGACGAGTTCTCCTGACGATGGCTGTGCACCAGCCTCTTCCACTGTCGCCGGCAATGGCGACAGGCTGGGCATTGAGGCGGGCTGTGGTGGCGGCGGCGGCGGTGGCGGCATCGTCAGGCAGCTCAGGATGTTCGCAGTCATCAGGTATTCCAGGATCGAAGTCGAGGATGATGAGGATCGAGACGTGTCGGTCGAGGTTGAAGTTGATGGGTAGTTTTTCAGCTTCAGACCCATTTTACCCATTGTAATAAATGAAAAGAATAGATGTAAAGAGAAGTGAACGTGTAAAACAAAAGTCTCAAGAGCGAGAGAGAGTACCTGTCCGTATGGGAGCTTGGACCGGAATGAGAAGTGCGTGCAGCCCGGCCGCCTTATATCCCCACCGGGGCTGCCACGCCCAGGATATTGGGGGGGGGGGTTCGCACTTTTTGCGGGGGGGGGGGGTTCGCACTTTTTGCGGGGGGGGGGGGTTCGCACTTTTTAAAAAAAATAAGCCCCACTTGAGGCATTTATGTTACCATAGCTGAAGCCTCCCAAGGGACCCAACTATAAACAACTCCAAACTTGTGGGTTACAAATACCTAACTGTTATATTTTTTTAACAGACATTAATGTATTAACTGTGTTAATAAGACCTGACTGTTAAACACTTTGAAAGATTTTACATATTTAGGTCAAGGTCACAAAAAAACTTTAAAAAAATTAAGCCCCACACCCCCCTTTGGGGGTGTGAGGCACTTGGGTTGTCATCGCTGTAGCCTCCGAAGAGACCCAACTATGACAACAAGGCAACATCCAATGTCGTGTACCCTTCGCCACGCAAGACTTGTAAACATTTACTGCATTGTCTTTTCAGTAGCTAACAAAGATTCATTTACATAATTTTGTGTTTCCAGAAGGAAACAAACTGAGGACACCCTAGTGGCTTACGTCCTCGTCCGAGTGCAGAGGCCGCCGCAACCTTTTGCATGCCAGCGTACAAACGGACATGCTCCCAAATGCCATCCGCAACCTTTTGCATGCCTGGCAGGAGCCTACCGATAATTAAAATAGGCTTTACACGGGGGCCTACTCCCGTAACCTATCTTTAATATTTTTAATTTAAAATGCATTGAATTTTTACAAGTCTTTGTAGGTCAAGGCCACACGGACATTAAAAAATTTCGGCCCCCGTACATCCATGGCGAACCACGAATGTTCGGGGGCCTTGGGGACTAAAAACACAAATAGCTAACAAAGATTCATTTACATAATTTTGAGTTTCCAGAAGGGAAACATACTGAGGACACCCTAATGGCTTACGTCCTCGGTCCGAGTGCAGAGGCCGCCACAACCTTTTGCTTGCCAGCTTACAAACGGACATGCTCCCCAAATGCCATCCGCAACCTTTTGCATGCCTGGCAAGGAGCCTACCAATTATTAAAAGTGGCTTTACACGGGGGCCTACTCCCGTTCCCTGACTTTACAATTTACTTTGAGCATTGAAAAAGCTCAAGGGGGGATTGCTAAAACAAGCGTATACACTTTAGAAACATATAACACACTTACAACACACAATTGAGCTCAACGTAGTCAATGCTGGAACAAGCACATACACATTAAACACATATAACAAACAAGACACAAAGGATAAAAGACACAGGAGACATAGGGTACAAGTAAAACACTCTCATATAAAACAATTCGCAATACCCAAACGCAAGCGCAATATCTTACAACTAATACAAGTCTTAAAGTTAGAGTAGACTTCGCTAAACACTGAAGGCGCCATTCAATGTTTAGTGATGCCTATGGCGGTCCGTCCCGGTCGTTCACGTTCAACGCGCGGGAGCGGACTGCGAGCCGGCTCTGGCCGGACCCCCTTATATCCCCACCGGGGCTGCCACGCCCAGGATATCAGGGGTGGGGGAGGGGGTGGGGGTGGGGGGGGGGTTCGCACTTTTTGCCGGGGGGGGGGGGGTTCGCACTTTTTGCCGGGGGGGGGGGGTTCGCACTTTTTGCCGGGGGGGGGGTCAGGTAAGTTAAGTGGGTCAAGGTCACCCACAACACTTGTACTCTAAGTGTTGGCTATACCCCCACCACAACTGGGTCCCTAGGCTGCACAACACCGCTTCGCCAGTATGTCTCCGGCTTCCATGCGGTGCGTCTCGCTGTTCTCTAGCTCTCTATATGTAAGTAATTTTACAAGTTCTGAATGTAGGTCACTACACTTTAACTCTGGGACGATATCGACTTGTAGTATTTCAGTGTTTTGACTCAAGGTCATCACACTTTAACTCTAGCACATCGGTTATCGTACCAGAGGTGCTCAATAACCTAACTTGTAATGTTTAGGGTGGCGTTTGCACGCCACGTGGTATCGCCATGAGTGTCCAGTCCAAGTTTTAAGTTAAATTAATTTTACTGTAATCTTTTCCATTTCCGCTTCGTTTTGCCAAAGTATAAGGTGTCGCTTAATAAAGTGGTATTTCTCTAAAGTTATAGGAGATTGCAGGGATACAATTAGTTTATTTAGGAGACTCTTCATCTTGGAGTTTAACACAATTTCCACTTTGACTTTGCTTCCTCGGCTCTCACAGCCTAAGCTGTACAGAAATGTTTCTTCTAGTGCCAACTCGGGCCAAGAGAATAGTGTGTTGACTGTAGGACAGCTCATGGTGAAGTGATGCGATACTCCAGCGTACCACCTCACCTTCCCCCACCACTGTGACCTTCCCCCACTCCTGCTGTTTCCCCCACCTCTTTTCCCTTGACTCATGCGCTACAAGCAGTCTCTCAGTATTGTGCGGACTTTTGTGAGGTGAAGCCATGTCGCAGGACACTTTAGGTAAGAAACTTAGCCGTGTTAAGACTTTATTAGTTGCTCACTGTCCACCACTCAAAGTTAAGAGAGTTTCAACTTTAGCTAAGTGGCGCAAACTGTTGCGCGGACACCCTAAGTTTTATACCAAACAGACTAATGTCAGTTTTACTGATGAAGATTTGTTTAATATATTGGATGAAATGACTTTTCCTTGCAAAATTCAGTTAGTTACTCCCATTCCTGACAGTTTAGAGTCTTAGTCTCTCAAGCCAATATACCTAGCGTACACAGAGCCTGACAGTCAGTCACTCGGTGGCTGTCGTGGGGTGCGCATCGGTGTCGGCGCTCCGTTGTTAGGTTTTCAAGGTCACAGTAATATCAAATTGTTGGTGTTGTGCTGGTTCAAGGTCACCTGAGGGATAACCGATTGCCCATTTAGGCAGGGTCATGTCAGAAACTCGAGTTTAACTTGGCACTTTTGCCGTTTCTCGTCGAAAATTCGCTCCAAGTGGTCAAGGTCACGGGGACTCTGACTGAAACTCGGAGCGTAGTGCGAGAAACGGCAAAAGTGCCAAAAAATTTTAAGTTTCGGCGTGACCTTGACCTCAGTGGCGTCGGTGACGTCATTTTGATGACGTAAGGGGTGATGACGTCATCAGCACGTCATTTCTGTGACGTCATGGGTGTGACGTCATAGAAATGACGTCATTGGTGATGACGTCATCGATGACGCAATCGATGACGTCATCGATGACGTCATCGGTGAGGTCATTGACCTCGATGACGTCATCCCTCAGGTGACCTTGAACTGAGCCAGCACCAACAATTTGACACTACTTAAAGATGCAGAACTATGAATAAATAAGTAATGAAATATACAAGAAGTTCTTGAAGAAATATCATGAATAAAAAAGGATATGGAATAAAGTGCAAACAAAAGAAAAAGAAAAACATTTTAAATAGTGTTTTAATGACTGTAAAAACCTACTACAGTATATGATTGATATACTTAGAGGACAATGCACGTCCTGTAGCACTTAGTACGCCCAGGGATGTACTTCTACCATTACATGATAAACTCAAGTCAGAACTTGAAAGCAAGTTTCAATTAGATTTCATAGGTCCTACGGAAGAGCTCAGGGTCTGGTGCTCAGCGATGGTGGTGGTACCAATACCTAATGGGGTTAGACTCAGCGTGGATCTACAAACTTAATGTAAGGAGGCAAAAGTGATTATTGCCACAGATTGAAGAAACACTTGTCAGATTGAGAAATCTGGGTGTTTAGCAAATTAAATACAAAATCCAGACTCTGGGAAATAAAATTGGACCCTGAGGCAGCGAAATTAACTCTACCAATAAATGGTAAAACAACTGGAATGGAATAATTGGAAAGACGGTTGAAAAACATTATTATCTTGGGTTTTTTTCAATAGATAAGTCGAATAGGCCTACTATATTTTAAAATCATTTGATAGCAAACTATTTATTAACTTATAAACCATTATTTTGCTGTATAACTATATATTGTTCACATTGCTAAAGAAATGAAAAAATTTAAGTATGTCGTCAGGAGTAAATTGTGTTCATAGATTGTCAGGAATTCAGCTATGTATTATGTTATAAAGCTATGGATTATGTTTCATAAATTTTGTGACAATTCAGACCTGTAATCATCATATGCATGAATAATCATCATAAAAATTACCTGTCATTTTTGACGGGCTGTTTGCTAGTTATATATATAGATGTAATGGACGTATTGACCTATGCTTACGTTTAAGATTTTCTTCTGACTCCTCGTGGACCGTCCCTTGGGGGTCCAAGGACAATAAGTACTGTGGGAAGTAGTCTTAGCCACTCAAAATCAATTTGCAATGTTTTACTTTTATTACTTAAATACTTTTAAAAATATTAAATTGTTTCCATACTTTTTTCATCCTGTATGTATTTATTCCATCTTTCTTCAAAATGTACAATCTTTGATTTTCATTAACAAATTTCCTTATACATTCAACAGTTTATACGGCGTATACCGTAGTAAACTTCGCCTAATTTTCTATTTAGCCCAGAATATTGCATGTATTATTTATAGTATACAATACCTAGGATTTATATAGGGTCTTAACATTACAATTACTTGTAATTTATTTTAGAAGTCAGTTTTAAATCAATGCAATAAAATATTTAGACACAAAGTTTTTATCACGCGAATGAGCTTATTTTGTAATCATGGTATGTGATTTGTATTTATCGCACTAAAACAAGCACATTCCTTTTGTTATAAAGTTGTAAAACAACGTCGACTAGACATCAAAACGACATCAGAAACTAACAACAACATCAAAACAACATCAGCATCAAAACTACTCTGGTGCTTCAACTACAGCTAACTTAACACTCAGAGTAATACACCTGAGTATGAAGTCCATACACTGTCCTAGCCCTTACAAACTCTTTTCTTACATTACAAAAAGATTGAGGAAATTTTAACGAGGAATCAATTTTATTCACATTATTAGAAAGGAACAAAATAATTAAAACTAAATTAGGGTAAATATAACTATTAGGTGTTTGTGAATTTATCCTCAAAGTTTGTGAAATGTCTGAGGTTGATCCTTGATATCAAAAGTCCTCACAAATATAAAAAATTATTTAAAAAAATTGGTGGTGTTAATTTTAAATTGTATAGTTATTAGGTATTTAAATGGTTAAAGTATTAAGTATACGGAGTTTTGCTTGTCAAATGAAATGCTATTTTGATACACTGGGGGCCCGTGCAGCGCAACACGCTGCATTTATCAGACTACCTGGTGAAAAAACCTTTCAACATTGTATTTTACTGAGTTACATCAAATGAAAATTTGATTGTACAGTAGTGAAATATTTTAGTTTTATCACTTAAATACTTTTAAAAATATTTAATTGTTTCCAGACTTTTTCCACCCTGTATAAATACAAATATATTTAATGTATAAAAAATATATATATCTTAGAAACGTATTTTTAAGAGTTTTAATTTTTTTACACTCATAATATTAACTTCTTTAGTTCATTAATGAAACGCCTGGACCAACTAAAATTTGCTCGGATCCGTCAAACTTGGACGGCGGTCTTGTAACCTGGACCAAAAAATCAACTACGTTTGACACATTTAAAAGTTTGACATCGTCCAAGTTTGGCGCGGTACCGTTCAAATTAATTACAGTATTGTATTGTAAATGATTGTCTATAGATATAAGGTTTTAGTATATCGTAAAGTAATATGAAAAGCTACCAGAAATAGAATAAGAATGCAAGATGCTTTATTGTTAAAATTCTAAGGGATAAATGCGCCCTATACAAACCGTAAACTTAAAACATAAAAAAATGGTATATAATTGTATTGGAATAGAAACTTTGCATTTAATCAACAATCATTAAGAAACGATCATAATAAATCATTGGTATTGAAACAATTTTATTTGTCGAATAACACGAAATTCACTGTATGGAAAAGATTTTTCTTCGAGTTACGTTTATTTTGACTTGAAGGAGTTCAAGTAACGGAGGTAATCTTTTATTAAAGTTAGACATACAGAGGTAACGTACTGAACAGTATAGTATCAGCAGACAGAAGTTAGACAGGAAGTGTCACAGAAAGCACCGAGATCAGGGTTTCGACTCACAGATGTCCTCAGAGAAAACTTCAAGATATGGAGGCAAACTTCGATTTGTGGAGGTTTAATGCCAATCGAAATTCGACTTACGTACTGATATTCGAGTTACAGCGGCAATTTTAATTTATCTTCGACTTATAAAGGTAAAATATGACGGTAAAATCATTTTGAGCTGTGTCTTTTTTTATTGGACTTTGGTAGAGGTTTTCCAATGGGATTGAAAACAATTCGATATACCGAGGTTTTTTAGTTACCGATGTGTCGAGTTAGCTAGACTGTAGATTTGGATTTCATATTTTAGAAGTCTTCCCTGACGACCTATCCTTGGACCGAGCCAAGTTGTCAACGTGATGACGATGGGGGCGTCGAATCCTTCCCCCGGTTGATAAGGGACCGCCCCCCGGCCGCGCATTCCAGCTGATAACAGAGTCTGGCGAGAGATTACGCCACATATGGCTGCGAGTCAGCGTCCCTGCCTTGGATACGCCCCGTCAACCGACAGCCTCCTCGATTTGGCGCCGAGGAATGTTTATTCATAAAATGTGTTTTATAATACGTGTTTGGAACCTTAGAGAACCTAACAATTTGTTGGTAAAATCGTAAAAAATAATATTCCATAGAAAAATCTTCAAGTGACTACTTTTAAATGGGCTTCTGAATTAAATTAAGAGGGGGATAGAGAGATAGAGCGATTATTTTGCCTTCGCAGTCAAGTGGTCGTTGCGGAAACTACATTAAATAAATACGTTTCGCATTGGTCACATCCATACCGAGGGCGAGAGGCAATATCCAGTATTACACTGTGGCTAAAGAAACGCTGCTGCCCTTCAGAACGTGTGAGACCCAAGACTCGAGTAGATGATGTTGAGGGAGGAGATTTGGCCACGGAAAGTATTTTTTAATACATGCTATTCATTGACTACGTTCATAGCTTGCGCGTTCAGCAGTTTCAGCGGCTGTCGACGTTTTGTGAGGGGCCCTTCAGCCACCCTATTAATAATTAATAGTAATTAGAAAAAATCCTTTATTGAAAATATTTGGAGTCCCGCATATTTATGAAATTTTTCCTATAGAGCTTTACCAAAATCTACTGTCTAACAATTTTTACGCATTGCCCTATCAAAAATAATAAAACTCAACTTGCTTTCCAAACCTCATAATAATTAAACAGATTGGGAATTAGCAATAGAATAACCTTTCATAATCACTCAATTTTTATTAGTACTGTAACTGAAAGGCGGCACGTATAAAATTATTATATTTGTGTCATTTGGACAAAGATTATTAGAAAAAAAATAGGCCTAAGTTAAAACAAGAATTTCGGTGTAGGAGCTGTGGCCAATGCACAACAAATTAGGCCTATTGTTGTCAGCGTGTATGTGTGTGATATCGTCAGTTTCCCGACATTGACACCATCGCACCGTGGGGCTTCCCGCGCGACCAAATGCTGCCCACGTATTCTCTGCGGTTACAAGATCGCCACTTTCAAAACATTCCGGGAACTGCACAAAGAGCCGCCGAAAAACGTTTAGAAAACTAGGTGGCATATTAGTGATGGGCCTTTCCTCCAAAGCATTGACGAACTTAACTCATACATGACCGAAGAGACGTTTTGTCTTCAAATGTTAAGATCAACCTTTGAAAAATGTTACTCAAACGAAGTGGGATAATCATTCCAAAGAGATTAGTCAATCTATTCATGTATGGTTGAGTTAGAGAATCATTTCACTGCATTCGGCTTGTTTGAGGATATACAGTCATTGATTAATATTACAATGTGTACTATTAATGCACACATTGTATAATGGATTCATTATTTGTATCAATTATAGCGCAGGGATTTTCTACTTACAATATCTCTATGACTCAGTTGGACCCCTCTTGCTTCCTCTATAAAAACATGTGGTATACAAAAAGAATACAGAGACAGAATCCCAGTTCAATTTTAGTTTTCAAATTGGTTTTTATAGACTAAAATATGTGAAATTGTACTCTTATTAAATTGTGGGCCCAACCATTTATGTAGATCAAGAAACAATTGGACGATAACCTGACATAAAGCATTAACATATGGACGATGGTGCTTCAGCTACCAATTCTGTGGCCACTGTGATGTTTGGTTTAAAGCCCCTTCCTCAACACATTGCACATACTGAAGATTCTTGTGATTCATAAAGTACACGAATGTTTACGTTTGTGGCCACTGCGTTTATGATCACTGCTCGACCACGACGCTTGACAGTAAATGTCCAGCCACAGACATTCGCTCACACACCGTCTTGTCTGAGGTTTGGCTTACAGAGGGACCAAAGGCATCCAGCTTTGTTTTTAAAGAGAAGGAGAACAAATAAAAGAAAGTGAACATCATCGTTTTCATTTTTTTGTTACATTTTCTAGTTAATCGTGATGTAGGCCTACATAAGTGGCAAAAAATAACAATTTGAATTTTAAAATACATAATAATTTAACTGCAATATGGCTGATTATGTTTCAACGAACAAAAAACTACAGTAGGTCTACCCAATTTTACTTTATTTGAAGAATAAAAAAAATCAAGAAACAAGTTCAATGTTTAATCTAAACAAATGTTTTCAATATTGAATGCTTTAAAACCCATCACCAATCATAGTTACGGTAAAACTCTCCCGGCATTTTATGTCAATTGGTCACTTCTGGCAAAACCTTGAAGCCGAAACTTAACATCGATTGACCAGCAGTGCAAGGGCTATTAACTGACATTTCATTATTGACTTACACGTCTCTCTCGAATCCACACAAGTCTCTAATTGCTGATTTGCAATTTGTGAGACAAAAAACTTTTCATGTATGTTTCCTGTTACTGTAAATCAAAGGAAGCCCAAGTGTACTAGCTTAAAAAATAAGAACATTTACTGACTTGATGCATTTAAGCTTACGTTGGTATACCAAATGGAAGTCAGTTGCATACAACGAAATAACCTCAATGGAAACGTCATTTATCTAAAAGGTATCTCGGCCACAAATATCCATACGTTATTTGGGCAAAATTCTGTAGGGCAAGAAAACCGTGAACCTCTAAAGCTGCAATATTAACTTCCATAAACTATCAGCCCCCCGGAGCGCCTCAGCACGGCGCGGGGCGGGCTACCAGGTGCTGGTGCGAGCTGACGCCGCGGCAGCGCTGACTCAGGTGCTGAATCCTTACTGGTAATCCCGTTTGGACATAACTCCTCCGTGTTGAATCAACTGCGTCTTCCTCCATTCATATCACATGCCCATTCACACCATATTCGCCGAGTTATACTTAGACTTAAGTGATTTTATTTCATTACTATAGTGTAGGCTACTTCTTGCTGGAATTCGAGCAATTTATTTCAATACAATAGTTACATTTAGTTCCAAGTCAGTGACGTCCGATCAATCCAACATTTTGGATATCAGTAACCACAAAAACTAAACGTATTTACAGCTGAAACTCATGTTTAAAATTCTCAACCCAGGCCCAATGTTAATCCAAATGGGAAAATTTCAAATTTAATTTGTTGATAAAATGTATTAAGTGCCCTCATTTTAAATTTGACTCTCGTCAATTATTAGCGGAAAAACTACAGACCAAGCCCTATCCAACGACACCAAAAACTTGAAAATCGTTTGAGAATTGTAGGAGGAGTTCTCTTAACATTAACAAATAGCGTATTAAATAAGAATATATTTATTGATAAATCCTTTAGGTTGGTAAACTAAATAACTGATATTTTGGTGAACAAAACTGAGTTTCTGCTTCACTGATTGAAACGTACCATTTTTTATATTATTTTCTTTAAGATTCATTAATGGCTCAGGTCATAGTGTTTCAGTCTGAATTTAATGTTTTTAAGAGGAAATTTTAGTTAAAAGATGAAGGCAAATCTCCTTCCGAAAAAATTGGGGCAATGTTGTCTTAATACTATAGAATTCTATACTAGAGTACTAAGCTTATAACTTATAACTTCAACACACATGCCAACAGAATAATATAAACTAGTATACGTGTTGCTCTAAATCGAGCACTTTATTTTGATATACGATACAAATGTTATTTTTAGTTCTAAATCAATGATATCCGACCAATCCAATATTGTTAATGTCTGTAATCACAAAAAAACTACACATATTAAAGCTGAAAATTAACAGATGTTTAAAATAATTTATTCGATCCCAATTTTATTTTATTGGAAAATTTTAGGATTTCAATAGTGGATAGCGCCTTTATTTTCAGTCCGATTCTCATCAGTTTTTGGCGGAAACCACTATAGACCAAGCCCTATCGAAAGACACGAAAAACTGGTTGAAAATTGTAGGAGGAGTTCTCTGCACAAAAAAAAACCCCTTAGCGTATTAAATGAGTATAGAATTCTCCTTTTGGAATATGATCTACATTATCCTCTGCAATCCATGTACACTTCCTTTAGGTAGATAGGTACTGGTGATTTTAAAAATTAATTATATTACTATTCCATTAATGTTGTATAAAGCTATCTTAATACATTTTGTTGGGCTTTTCCACCCCTATGTTTAAAAATTTTAAGGTAATGCATTATGCAAGGGTGTTACTTGTTTAAGGCCTATGTTTAAGACCTATGTTACATGTAAGCCTATGTAAGGCCATAACTGTGTTTAACATTACTCTCAATTCCTTGTTCGTAATCGTGATTTAAAAATGATCTCACACAGCTTGTGTTTATCGGATAATATTTCCAGAATATAAAAAGTTGAAACCACTACTTTGTTTAACAACCTACTCTGTAGAGCTTTGTGTACGAAACCCCTGCCAACTACCTATTTCTATTCAATAACAAGGCGGTTTTCATAAAACTGTAACGACCTTATAACGAGTACTGAACAGCCTGGGTTATTGCACTGTATAGACGCCAGGATCGAAATAGCACGTGTGATGTGTAGCCATAGTCAGCACGGCAGCGGCATGGCAACAATAACACGTAGTTATGATTCAACATCGACACCGACAGCCTTCCAGAGTGACTCATGTACTCGCGCTGCACTCTGCACTACGCTGCGTTCTTTGTCCAGGGGATAGGAAACAGAAGTTAAGCTAGGTAGACTAAATAATCCGACATATATGGGACCAGGACCCTCTCGAATTTTAGGAAATTATCGATTAACAATAGGGTTATCATTATGACAATGCTTAGTAAACTTTTAGGAAAGGGGCAAAAGCAACGAGGTTGAATTAGATATAGAGTGCTACAAAGATAGGGAAGATTGTCCCCATTTTACCCACTATTCCCGCTGTTTCCTTGGTAACCAGTCCTTTGTTTACATATTCCCACCTGTTATTTGCCATTTTACCCACACCTATCCGACGTTTCAATGGTTACCAATCTCAATAGCCTATTCACAGACCATCAAATCAAAGTGGTTTTAAAAACAAACAACAAATAATCAGACATTTTAAAAGAATAATCTGTGATGTTGAAGCTTGTTGCAACCAATCAGAAAAGCTTAAACTGGTAAAAAAGAAAACGAGGGTTAAGTGTGAGATGGTTTCCAAGGATCCGGCTGGAATCGTTGGTTAAATGACGCAAAAGAACCAAAGCCAACAATTAAAAATTTGTTTATGCCTCTATATGAAGTCAAACCTCGTTGGGCCAAACGATAGAAAAACTCTTTATTCAAATATTAAGTAGCAAATCACATTATTACACACATTAGGAGTGTAAGAAAGTGTATTCAAATTATCGAGATTTTCTGTCTCTGTGGTCTTATGGAGGAGCAACCCCCCCCCCCCCCACACCTCCCCACCCACGATTGGCTAGAAGAACGCTCTTTTTCGCCTTCACGAGGGATGTAGCCGCAGAGGCGTGTTTGGATTACGGCGAGTTCGGATAAAGAATGTTAGACTATCAAGAGTACACTGAATTTAATATTTCATACCTTAAAGAAGATTTTGGCAAAAGGTATAAAGTTACTCAAGCGATAACAAATTCCTTTACTGCAGTAATTTAGTATTATACATGGAATTAGCATTAGGTATTTAGTAGTAGGCATCTTTATGGAATGGTGAACAAATATGAAACTATTTTGAAATGAAAACCTGAAAATGACTTTCATTGCTACAATTATGTTTCTTAAAAAATAAAAAAATGCAAGACAGTGTAAATGACACTGTTTGAGTTGAAAACGTCATAAATTCAAGAAAAACACAGGCTGCTGCACCTGCAGTGTGTTTTAAATATCACATTTTATTCCACAAAAACGTTGTATAGTAGCAAAGATTCGTTCACAAAAATTCTGTTTTCAAAAATATTTAACAAGTCCTTTAAGCCGACGACAAAATTCAAGGTAATCACGATATTTACCATACATTCACCATGACCTAGGTGGAAACGTTGAGCAGCAGGGATAATGCGACATGTTGGCCGGGGGTGGAGGGGCAAGGATTCGGGGGAGGGGGGTACAAGATTTGGCTGCATTAGCCGCGCAAGTAGCGCGTAAGTGAGCTCAAAGTTAATTGCGTAATTGCGCCCGATGTAATGACTGCTGGGCTGCCTCGGTGCCCCCGCAACCGCGCAACCGGCGCCCACACGGTCGCTCAACAGTGGTAAATATAGGGGTTAAATGGTCGACAGTGAAAATAAAGTAGGCGATCATACTTTGTAAAAGTAAAGTAAAATTACACTTTACCCTAGGATTAACGAAAAGCTTTTTCTATTTATATAATGTTACACATTCTAACCGTTATAAATAAAACCTTGTAAGTTTTGTGTATTACCGTAGTTTTAAATATTCTTGATCAGGCAAATTAGGCGTGCGCGTAACACCGAGTTACTGTGCTATAACACTGGATTACGAGACACATTATAAGTAATGAGAGCTTTTCTCACTTTTCATCCCATCTTTTTAGGTCTTAATAAATACTTAAATAAATAAATCATTTTAGGATATAAACACTTATAGGACAAATAAGTTTTTAAAATCGTTAAACAGTTACATATAAGTTTAGAAGTAAATAGAACAACTGCAATATTAATTGAATGAAGCGTGATGAAATGTACTGAAATTAAGACAAATACTTATTTGTGTAAAGGCGGGTTCGTATCGATTGGTAAAACAGTTACAGTATTGTAGTTTTCACTTCATGTTAGGTTCTATTTTGAAAAGATCAGTTCTAAATTTTCCACGTAGTTGTTACCAAATTACATTGAATTCGAAGAGATATGTATATAACTTTGGCTTAAAGCAAAATATGTTTCACCACGGGAAATTAAATCAAGAACTAAATTATTTTTTTTTTAATCAATCTGATTAAGAGGGGAAAACGTATGAAACATACAAACCCGGGACAGCTCACACCCCGCGAGATTCGCTGACGCGACGTCAACACCTGCGTGACACGGCCGGCTTATTGGAAGCGTCGAATAATGTTATTTTGCCGAAGGAGATTTAAAAAATCCAATTGGCTGAGGGGCCCGGAGCCGGGGGGGGGGGGGGGCCCGAGGGCTCTCAAAACATGGAACAATGGCAGTGAACACGACAAGGGTGCTCGAGCGTCTTTGAAACTCCCGAGGGCCCGGGCAGGCGTCCGATAGGCCCGCGGGGCACGTTCCTCGGCCGGGCGGGGGGGGGGGGGGGGGTGTCATTCAATAACAATATCAATGCCGAGAAGAAACTGGTGTGGACTTTGGGCTAAAATTAGCTGCTCATTTTGTCTTAATTTTTACTAATAACCAGTTCCAATACATCCATTTTTTTTCTAATATTATGAGGAAATTGATCTTTTTGAATGCTCTTTTCTATATTATGCATTCCTATGCTAGTGCATTCAAAATGCAAGTGGTTTGGAAAGGTCATCTAAACACTCTTTAATCTATTTTACAATAACAGCTATGTAATATAAATCGTGTGATTAAAATCGGTCAACTCTATAGCTTATTTATATATACCTAATACAGTGAGTAGGCATAAGTCTACATATACATACTCAAAGAATACCATTAGATGTACCTATTTTTTTTATCATGTAGAAGTACACATCAGATACAGACACATCACTAAAAAAATAACGTACTCGATAAATGAAAGAAAAAAAGCTTGTTGTTCGAAATCGAGTAATTTACTATTTTGATACAATGAACAGTTACATTTAGTTCTAAATCAATGATATAAGAACAATCCAATATTGTGAATAACAGTAATCGCCAATACTACACATATTTACAGCTGAACGTTAACAGATGTTAAAACATATGCTCATCCCATTGCCAATGTTATTCTAATGGGAAAATTTTAAATTTAATTTTTGGATAGCACCATAGCACCCTTATTTTAAGTCCGATTTTCATCAATTTTTTGCAAAAACAACAACATACCAAGCCCTACCCAACGACAAAAAAAAAACTTGATCGGTTGAGAATATATTGTACGAGGAGTTCTCCTGCAAACAAAAAAGCCTCAGCGTCTTAAATAAGTATGGATTTAAAAATTTTAATACTTACTGTACTCCTTCTATAGTACAAGTGAATGTATAACGGGGAAAATAAGCTTGGTTTAGTTAAAAAAAGTAAAACTTTTGCAATATTTAATCTATAAATGCAATATTTTAATCTATTTAAAAATATTAGTTTTCGAATTCCCTCATACAATCAAGCAAAAAGTGACTTTTTGACATATTCCAACATATGGTTCCTTCTGCGGTTTTAACACTTGCCGCAGGCGTCACTTATCCCATAAACCAGGGAACGTCCGCGTCGTCGTAACCCCCCGGTGGGGGGTGAGGGGGGGTGTCGAGGGCTGGGGCCCCGGGGGAGGTGACATTTTCCAAATATCACCCGGGGTAATGGGGCGAGGGCCGCGGAAAGTTCACCGGCATGCCCTAACATTTAGCCGCCACAATTAATTTGCTACTATAGTCTAACCTGGCTCTAAGCTGACCTTCCCTGCAGGTGAATCGCTGGCGTTAGCGACGCTCTAGGCTAAACGCTGCGCTACGGCCAAATGTCACTCTTTTGAAAAGAAATGGCACATCTTTTTTTTAGTAGTATATTAAACATTAGGGAAAACACAATTTCTTACTGTATATATTTGGTTGTAACTTAAGGCTAAGAACCTGGTACTGTTTCGCTAAATCAATGTAGACTCAAGTTAATGTAATAAAGAAATTAATAAACTAAATAAAAACTATAGACAATGCATTACCACAGGTTTTGTTTTTAAAGAAATACCTTGGAAGTGGTACCACGGCGATGTTACATGGTAAAATATATTTGTATTTATTACTTATGGAGATTAAATAGCAACTTTTGCGATGGCTTTTAATTAAATCTTTGACTATATACACTAACGTGAATAAACTTCTCATAGCATAGGCGTGTTTGAAACCTATTGAGGTGATGCGATCTTCTGCGGCGTACATGAACTACAAGTGACATATGATAAATAAATCAGTTACCACTCTTCTCAACCAAGGATGCAGTATTTGAGGGTTACGTTTATGTTGTTTTAAAGTGCTTTAAAGAGTTTTGTTAGAGTGCTTTAGCGGCACTGCAAACCCAGCTGACATCGACAACATCGATAGCAGCGACTCTGGCGCTTCGTGAAGGAAACTTCCAAATTTGTGCCTCAAACTAAATGCATTGGATGAGAGGTCTATTCACGTTAGTGTACATAGTCAATGATTAAATTGAAGAAAATCAAAACATGTATTACGTCTCTGTGGTAACGCATTTCGATAAAAATTTCTTATTAAAACGTCGAACTACTTGACAATTAAATTAACGCTAGACACTCATAGAGTTTTGAATACAAATTTGCCTATACGCTTAGAAAAAATCTAAATCGCCGATACAAATTTCAAAAAAAAGTTAAGAGTATTTAACAAGAACACCGACCTAAGACTTCAATCGTAAACTATTAAGATGCTTGCATCACAAATTCACACTTTATCAATAAAACGTGCTTGATAAGCGTGTAGCTCTGAATCATACATAAACCACCGTCAGGGCATTATTCACAGCGGAGTTGCCAAACAGTTTTAATTACAGCATTGTGCCGAGCAGTCGGGACATGCGCAGTATGCAATGCTACTCCGGGATGTTTACACCAGGACTGGTCGTACGTGCTAGTGTAGTAGGAAATAACACGTTCGCGGTGACGTGCCCACAGGCATGTCGGCTGTGAACCTGCATATGGTGCAGGGGGACGACGACGCGACGGCGATGGGGTGCTAGGGGGAGGAGTGCGTTTGGTAGAGCATGAGAAGAAAATGTCTTTGATGGATAACAATATGCTTTAAGAAAACAATAATGTTGTAAGAATGAAATCAGCCTTGATGGATAAAATTTGAATTCTTTCCGAAAATATGTCTTGTTCAAACTATAACTCATAGTTTACTTTGATGTTCTCTCTCTAAAATTGTAAGATCACAAAAGAAGGATTAACTGCAAGGCTATAGATACTATAAACACCGGGATACACCGAGCTAATGATACATGGAGGACTGGAGGCACATTCGCCAGATGTTTCCTGTATATAGAGTACGTACACTAATTAAATATTCTTTAGAATGGAGCCTTTTCGGACAACAGCTTTTGTATGGAAATACCTTAGCGATCTTTCAGCTGGTAAGACATGTGTAGCTCTGAGATGGCAAAATTCTTTCGGAACAGTTAGGAATTTAAGAGCAATGCATTTGCGCTTCGGATTGATAGGTTTTACAAAGGTAATTCTATTGAAGGTTTGTGTTTTGCAACAAATCCTTTTCGACACAATTGCCGTATCCACGGCGGTAATATATCTTTGAGTACGTTGATGGTTTGATAAAGCAGTTATAAAATTATGTTATATTTTATTTCACTTTAGCATCACATTAATCGATCCTTCTATCGTGCACAAAGAGTGCAGATTTGTGCAACTGTGTCAACTGAAAACTCTTTACATTTTTTTATATGAAAATGTTATATCAATCATCATGAAAGAATAGAAAAACATAATGATAGTAAACAATGCGAGAACAATAACGCTTATCAATTTTGTGTTGTTTGGAGGGGGGCTTAGGATCTTTGTCGACTATGTAAAAAGGTGCTTTAAAACTAGCAATGAAGTGAAATTTAAGTGTAGGTGGGGACGACATATGGTATAGAGTAAAGAACAAATCAACCAAAAGGGATGCAAATGTATAGACAATGGTTTTTACGTGGTTTTAGACTGAAGCATTTTCTCGGTGATTACATATATTTACAATCGTGTGTCTATTGACAAAAAATGACCAAGACCCGTTCATTAGTTATCTCTCATCTCAATATTAAAATGTATTGTTTTGTTGTTTGGGATTTTACAAAGACAAATGTATGGAACGTTGAAATTATTTTCTTTCAGCGCAGAACTTTTTATTTGCTTATGAACAAAAGATGAAATGTGATTTTTTTTATTTTATAGCTACAATTCCAAAACTTAACATACATCAAGAAAAGTGGATTGCTCACTACGTGTTTTCGCGTAAACGTAAACCTACTGGACCCGCGTTGACTTCAAGTATTCCAGCCTCCACCCTTCAAACTCAGTCTCAAATTACGAGTATATAAATTTCCGAACTACGTAAGGATACAACCTTTCAAATTATTCCTAGTTTCTAATAGTAACGACCGCTTAGCGATAAGCCCCTACAATTTATGCGAATGCAGTGTGAGGACAGCACCCTTTTTGCCTATCTGGTATTGAAGGAGTTTAAACCATTAGATGTAATAATCTACTAGATGGAGGGATTTTTGAACTGCCAGACCCACTTTGCCGATATGCCAACCCTTTAGCTCGCCCTTGGAAGGTACTGCGGAGGTGATAAACATTATCAGGAATGATTGGAACATAACCCCACCTTGTAGAACTCAGTCTCAAATTACGAGTATATAAATTTCCGAACTACGTACGGATACAACCTTTCAAATTATTCCTAGTTTCTAATAGTAACGACCGCTTAGCGATAAGCCCCTACAATTTATGCGAATGCAGTGTGAGGACAGCACCCTTTTTGCCTATCTGGTATTGAAGGAGTTTAAACCATTAGATGTAATAATCTACTAGATGGAGGGATTTTTGAACTGCCAGACCCACTTTGCCGATATGCCAACCCTTTAGCATGCCCTTGGAAGGTACTGCGGAGGTGATAAACATTATCAGGAATGATTGGAACATAACCCCACCGTGTAGATGACGTCATGAGGGAGGGGGGGAGGGGGCCACACCGGTCGGCGCCGACACACCGTAAAACCGACCACAAACAATCTCTTAACCAAATTGGTCTGTTAACCGACGCTTAACCCGTGGCCACGAGGGAGCGGCCCCAGGGTACAGGTCGGTTAAGCGCTGCTCGCCACTCAGAATACACTCATTCCGCGATAAACAGCTGCTTTTCACGAGGAGTTAGGGCCTATTCGCATTTAAATTAAACGGGTGAAACTGATGTAGGTTTCACACTATTGGTAAAGAAGTACTAGAGTCAAACTTAAGGTTGAAGTAGAGTACAGCTCATAAGCAAGAGCTTTATGAGCTACGATAGCTTTATCAGTACGATATTGACGTACTGATGGCCTAAAGTTTGTGTATGTATAACGTTTTTTGCGTTAATATTAGAAAATAGAGAAAACAAATTGAAGAACGGATAGTTTGACTTGTTGATGCAAGCCTTTCACTGATTTGACTTTTGTTCGACCGAAATTAAATTAATAACTCAACTATTTAACGATGAACCCAATAAGTGGGTAAAATCGTTTTCTGATCGAACATACATCATTGATTTATTTACAAACATGTTGGAATAGAAAGCTATTTTATTTGGACTTAAAACATTTGGTTATTAAACATTTCTTTGTATCTCTTATACTGTATAGGTTGTTTTCGCTTACACTATATCAGCATACACTATCTGTCTTAAAATTACTATTATTGGGTATATTTTTCTAGATAGTCTCTCCCGCATCTTCGTTAAGTTTACGTCCAAGACTCTTCTCAGAATAGGGGGAGAAGGGGTGAGATTGCTGTCCGAACCAACATAGCAAACTGAACGAGTAAACGCCATAAAGGCCATGATCAAGGTTGCGTTTTATTACAGGAGAGGTGTATTGGTATAAAAAGTTATACAGGGTGAGTTTCTTAAAGTGATCCAATAGCTAACTTTTTTATTTTAAATGTGACAGTATACTTCTTATGGGGGACCCCCTTTACTTTTTTATTCTGGTTTCAGGTATGTATTTCACTTTTCAAAAATTCCCGCCATTTTTCCAATATGGCGGCCAACTTTAAAATTTCTTATAGAACACCCTACATTTTATGGCGTTTTTGAAATTTTCATGTCATTTTAAGACTTTTTCATTCTTTGCCATTTTTCTCTAAACCTAACAGTTAGAGAGCTAGAGGCAATTTAAATCCATTTTTAGTTCCATAAGAATAACATAAGGCAAACTTTATCTGCCTATATCTCCGAAACCATTGATAAAAATAAAAAAATACTCAAGAATAAAAATGTCTTAAATTGATGTTTTAAAAACATTTTTTTCATAATAACAAAAACCTTTTTTGAAATTTTGATTTTTTTGTCCGCCATATTGGAAATAAGTTAATTTATGCGTAAATGATCATTTTTATGAGTGAAATGTTCTTAAAACATCAATTAAAGACATTTTTATTCTTGAGTATTTTTTATTTTAATCAATAGTTTCGGAGATATGGACAGATAAAGTTTGCCCCATGTTATTCTTATGGAACTAAAAGTGAACTTCAATTGCCTCTAGCTCGATAACCGTTAGGTTTAGAGAAAAATGGCAAAGAATGAAAAAGTCTTAAAATGACATGAAAATTTCAAAAACACCATAAAATGTAGGGTGTTCTATAAGAAATTTTAAAGTTGGCCGCCATATTGGAAAAATGGCGGGAATTTTTGAAAAGTGAAATACATACCTGAAACCAGAATAAAAAAGTAAAGGGGGTCCCCCATAAGAAGTATACTGTCACATTTAAAATAAAAAAGTTAGCTATTGGATCACTTTAAGAAACTCACCCTGTATAGGCTAGTTATAACAATATCCCAATTAAAACCTTTTCAACATGAGTTAACTGTAGGAAATTAAAACTAGTAATGTCTCTTTCTGTGTTATAGTTCCATGATACCCCGCTTTAGGGCGCCCATGAAGGCAGTCGGCGGTGGCCAGCACATATACAGCGGGGTGGACTGATACGATATTGTTGTCATCACTCGCGGCACAAATGACGTGTCAATAACGCCTTGTGTCGCCGCCGCCATCTTGTTTGTCCGTCTTGGTGTCAATTGTGGCGACAAATGCGCAACGAGAAACCCTACTGAAGGAGACGGGGACACGACCACAGTTCGGGGGAGCAGAATGTTAAGTGGCAAGGATTCGGACATCAAAACTCGAAAGGTTTCGTGAGAAAAATTTTGTCAATCCCTACATTATAGATAGAGCCATTTAAAAAAGTAAGTTATTAACAACTAACTTTAGTGAGGACTTCGGTCATCGTTGATTTTTTTAATAGATGGTACTGTATGATATTCAGAGGTTATTTATTAATTTCTACGTTAGCCTTAAGTTAGTTAATTAATCCCCAAGGATCCTTCCTTTTCCGCCTCCTTCCCCCCCCCTCCCCCCAAAAAAAACAAAAAAAAACTTTGAAAACTACTTTAATTTATGACCAACATTTTAAACCAATTTACGTCTTGGTAAAGAAGCACACCCTTTATGCCTGTCACAAGTTATTTGACGCGAATTTAAAATATTTGTAATGTGAAAATACGAATTGCTACATTAAGCAATAACGCCCTCGTGAAGTCAATAGGCGGCTGGACAAAAAATACTAGGTTTCTTTTGTGTGAACTATACGTTTTTTTGTAACTCTAAGATAAATGGTGGAAACAATCGCGTTGGAATACAAAGCTATCTTTGTACGACCTCAAAAGATTAGTAAAAACTTTACTAAAGTTATTAGGGTCTACTAACAAAAACTTTATTAAAGTTATTGTTCCACGATATTAGTGAAAGCTGTCGTGAGTGTGAGGGTACTTAAAATATTTGAAGAAATCGAGTTATTCTTATAAGGTTTAAAAAAAATGATTATTTCCTAAAATGCTAAGGGTCTTACTTTTGAGGTCATCAACTATCTTAACCACACCTCCAATTACCACATACAAGAAAGCATTTATTCTTCTCTGTGCTATATTTACAAAATACATGACAAGTTAGTATATTTAAAATCTTCTTTTATTTTTAACTACAAAATAAATTTAAAGCAGCGTAACTCCAGGGGCTCGACCGTTTTAACTTGCGAGAGATACATTAAAAAAAAAAAAAAAAATTGTCGACTGTCAAAAGTTATGGCTCGTAAAAAAATCATTTGTCGACATATTTATGCATAGTTAGGATAAATCCGACACAACCCGCAAAGCTTTACTGGTTACAATGAACACAAGATAAATTAGTTACCAAAGAATCCTTAAAATTTTGCTGGATCAATTCTAAATTTTAAACAGTAACCAATTTTGTTATTGCCGAACTGTGCCCCCACCCCACCCCCTCCCCGGACGAGAATAGATACATTGCCATTAGAGTGTATTATAATGATAATGTACCGTATACGGGTGATATAATTATGAGAGCTGACCACGCCCCTACAACACACATACAGGAATAACACATAACACATTACACATTACCCTGCCGCGCACTGCTCGACTACCCTCCCCCTCTACCCCCACCCACTCCTCCTCCTCATCGGCTCACCTCCTGAGTGCCATGACATGAGACGTTGACAAAGTTACAATTATACTCTAGTTTATATTATTCTCGTTTTTTATCATTGTAGCATTATTATTAAACATTTTGACTACAAATGAAAGCACACAGCGCAATTAAGCAAATGAAAATTTTATGTTTATTATATAAACTACTTGTTGAAATATGTTTTGCTTTTCTTCTACTAGATCGAATGGCAAACGTGTCAGTGAAAATGGCAGTATATTAAAAAGTCAAGTTAAGAGGGGGCTAAATGGTCAGTCCTAGTGGACGTTATTCATTGGATACGTTCATGGCCTGCGCGCCCAGCAGTTTCAACAGCTGCTTACGGAGACTGTCAGTATCGGGGGTCTCGCGGGTCAAAAATTCATCGTGCAGTATTTCACTTCTCTAATTTTTCAGCTTTAAGTCCGATAAAAGTGGGATTAGTTTAAAATGGAAGATAAAAACTTGGGCTCTTTGATGTAGTTTTTAATTTTTTATTTTATTTTGAACCCATACCAAGCTATAATTGATCACAGTTGATCTAACTTTGATCAATTTTGATCCATTATAGCTTGATATGGAATCAAATTATAAAAAAATGAAATCTAGATCAAATAGCTCAAGTCTTTATATCTGATTTAAGAAAACCCTCCCACTTTTATCGGATTTAAATAAACTCGTAATATTGGAGCAGGCGAAGCACTGAATGATGTTCTGAGAGCGACCCTTTGGCCCCGTCTTAAATGTTAACAAAATTATGTTTCAATAGAAGTGTTTAAACGTACCAGTACATGTAAAATTAATATGGAATGGAATTTTGTTATTTAAACTGATTATGTGTTACGGTTAAATATGATTATCATCAATAAAAATCAGTTTAAAGTTTACTCAGTTCACAAACTGTATTAACCTTCTTTTTTGACTATACAGTACGTCATTCGAGCTGTAGTATTTTGAATACATTTTGTTTCGTGTGTAGTGCGTAAATCACATTGGTTCTCCACTGACATGACGAATGACGATTAGTGCTATAAATTGTTGTGAATTTCAGAAAAGATCCAAATTACAATTTAAGATCAACAAAAATTCGTATTGTTGATTAATACACAATCAAGTTATAATATTTTACATGTAGAGGACCACCATGAAATGCCCAACCCCAGTTACCAACATAGTACGACGGCAGCACGATACGGTATCTTCGCGTAGGCGAGAGCAGGCTGATAACGAGATAGGCCCAAGCTGCAGCGCCAAGCGCTGATAGTGACTTCCGGTCTGATGCTGACCGGGGTGACTTCCGGGAATGAGACATCCAGCGGCACATCCTGCGAGTCACGTGACACCCGGTGGCGGCATAACCTCAAACACGCGCTCCGCGAACTGCGCTTCTTTTGTGAGCAAAATGTTGCACCGATTCGGTTCGTAAAATCATCAGTCGTAAAGGAAGTCTATGGTCATGTCCTGTCGGTGAGATAAAAAAGTAGACGGAGAAGAAGCCGTTCGCAGAAGTTGTGGGAGGAAACAAGAGCTTTTGGTCAGCAAACCATTTCCTGTCGGCTAAATAAAGTATCTTTATTTAAATAAAGCATGGTACTCAAAATGTAAAGAAAATCTAGGTCAAAAAGGAAAGTAGCTTTTGAAAATTGTTGTACCTAATTGTTAATTACAACAGTTTAGTAAAAAAAATCACTGTACATTTTTCTCTATAAGAGTATTCAAGCCGCGAGAAGTCGATTGGAGCATTGGAGCTGGTCACAAGGATGGGAAACATCTTTACCGGGTTTCTATTCACAAGCCATTCATACCCTCCCTATATGTTATCCTTTTGAAAACAACAGCCATAAGGACAATATGGCTACAATTTCACAAAAATCAGCAGGTTACAGTAGAAATAAACCAAAGTGATTCAACATGTCAAAATGTGGTTTGACATATTTATACAAGAAGAGTACAACACTTTTATGAGCGAATTAGCGTAGCGAACGCGCTCGTCTTGGGGGCGAGCAAGTAGGGATGGTAGGGATCGAACTCGTTTTTAAAAAGAAGTATCTTTTTGAGCTCGGAATTTTGGCTACAATGAGGTAATAATGTTATGTTTTATCATTTTAATGTGCTGCTATTAAAATTTAAAAATCACGTCCCGTCCATTTTCGAGAAGTATGCTCCCTGTGCATTCAAATGGAATCGGCTAAACAAACACGTCACGTCATGTCACTGCTAGAATCGAATGCTCTGAAGAACATTCAGGGGCAAATGTGGACGACACGTGACGTGACGGAACGCTACGTGTTTATAGCCGCTATATAGGCTATACCGACGTTCATACGGCCTGAAATTTTCGTTCGATTCCTCCAATTTTTGTGATGTTTTTCGATGAGTGGCACAATATAATTTATAATTTTAGAGGTTAACTTTAGAAAGGACCATGTGGTCTTATGTTCACCTCAATAAAAAAGAATTTTCATTTATCTTCATTCAATCAATTTTCAGGTACTGTAGTATAGTTTACAAAAGGTATCATATGTCATTTGAAAGTACTGTATTGGTAAGATCTTTCCTCGTTTAACCTAAGTCATCAAAAAGATGATAAAACCCTTCAGATATCTGAAATAAGAATTTAAGTACCAGGTTAACCGAGCCTTGCTCGTTGGTTTTAATTCATTTTTGTTATAGTTTCATGGCAATAAAGCTATTAAATCTACAACAGACTCTATATACAGATAACATCTGTTAAAAGACTGCTTAAAATTAATGTTCCTTTACTTTAACTACTTTTAGTTGTTATTTCGTTACCAAAATAGCAACCCATAAGACCAATGTTAAAAATTACGATTTTTAAACTTAAATTTAGACCAAATTCGATTTTTCCTGGGATTGAGGCTGTTTCTAAACGTAATTTTGGGCAAAAAAAAACTCTTAAATGCAATGTTAAAGCAAAATCTAACCGCTAGATTTCGAGATCGTGGAACACACATCCCTTCAGATATTGCTCGTATTATAGTATAGGATTAGAAATATATCATTGGCATCTACTCATTTTTAATTAACTTATAACTCCTCGTCGGTGTCAGAACTCTATGGTGAACAACACTTGCCCATGGTTCAGACATTGGAGGTATCATGAGTGCGCTTTTTCAGAATGGACGTGCGGTCCAGTGCGAATGAGAATTTAGCACCCCCTCCGGAATGTGGACGTGACGTGACGTGACGCGAAGTATAGCAGTACCTTAAACGTTTACCGAGCAAATACATGGACTACACGGTCCTACTCGCTACTAGAATTAGATCGGGTTGCATTCATTAATTTGTGCATGACCATTGTGATTTTTAACGAATGCTTTCGACATGACTGTAATTTACTGGCTTTATTTAAATTCTCCCAAAACACGTGCTGAAAGTTTCATAAAAATCGCGCTATTGTACTGTACTGTAAATGTTCTTAACACTAAATAAAAATAGTAGAATGACAATGTACTGTATGAAGCTTGGTACATACATAACATACCAAAATTTAATGTGGATTATTACCGTCATATTATGCACTAACTACATTTTGTTCGAAACGGAACTGCAGAGTAGTTACTTGATGTATGCCCAATAGTCCCTGGTGTGTACCGTACCCTAGACAGTTACAAATAAATTTTGAAGATTTATAAATAATTGTTCTAGTTACAAAAAATTGATCATAACAAATTTATAACTTATAGTTTAATTTTCTAAAAGTTTATTTTGTAAATTGATACCTAATTTATTAGTCTGGAAGGTTGAGAAATTATTCGAAACTGTTATTTTAGTTAGTATAAAATATTAATGAATAAAGAAGTTCACGGCCTCAAGAATTCAAGATCTACAAAACTTAAAACTACAATTTTCTGTTTTTATGCTTTCTCAATAGGATTTAAGTATGCCGTTAAAATTGATAGTGAAGCAGATTGGACTATATACTTATACATTCCGATTATATGATCAATGACTCCAGATTTTGAAAATGCAAAGGCGTATGTAAAAATAATTTGTTTTAATTTTGTTAGAGGTAAAGTGTGGGGAATATTGTTAAGGATCGCCGGACATTCCAGGAAAGAATAACAGTATACTTAATATCATTAGATTAATAGCCTAATGATTATTAGAAATGATTATTGCTATTATTAGATTATCAACCTAAAGGAAATTTCTTTCTCTTAAAAATATTAAAAATTGTAATAGTGTATAAACAAGTAAGTTTGGTTGTAATATAAACTTAGTTAATAACATTAAATTAATATTAGGCCTAATTGGAACATTTTAAAGTTTTTAGATAAGTTCTTTCAAAGTGTAAAACTTTTTTAGATTAAATAATAATAATCATAATAATGTTTTATTGGATTAACAAAAAATTGATCAGCATTTAACTACTGAAACAGAAAAAATGTATTGTTTCATTCGTCAGGTTTCATTTATAATAATGATATTTAGTTTTTTATACCGTATATTTATTTATCCATTCATATTTTTACATATTTAATATTCATACATAATTAAATTTTTTCCCATACAGTAATTTGCATGCATTTACCCTACTCTATTTCTAAATAAATCTTCAATTTTAAAAATTGTATTCTTAAATTAATTAAATCATTAACAATAATTTACAATAATTAAATAATAAAGTTAATTAATCAAACGAAGTAAATACATTACTTCATAAGCAGTGGCCAATTTCTATGGTTTGTACACATAACGCTTTCTGGTAGGCATTTAATGAACTACGTTTTAGGGCACGATCTACATTGCCGACGAACACACTTAACAAACTAAAGTATAACAATAATACTCGCCTACGGCTCGATGGGGCTTCGCCCCATGCCCCTTAGGGGTTGCCCTAAATTCGTAAATTAATAAGAAGTCAGGTTGTTAAACAGGTTAGTTCCAACCGATGAACGGGTCAGCCAAGACAGTAACAAAAGTGTCTTATACACACTACTCACAATCAATAATAATAATAAAACGCTTTGAAAATCGTCTACGGTTTTTTTTAAACCCCCTTCCTAATTCATCGTAATTCGTTAAAAAATATAATTGATAGTTTTGAAATAATAATTAACTATGTAAATAATCTAGCTATTATGCTCAATATCGGTACTGTAGAAAATTTTTTGATACGAATATGACTCCATTAATTGGCGTATCATGAAAAAAAAAAGTTAAATACATATTTCAGCTTCAATTTAAGTAGGTTGTACTAAAAAAAGGCAAAAGAAACATATTTGTAAGTACAAAAAAATAATTTAAGTTAAGAATAAATAATAACTTAAGTTGCTGTGTTTAACGAAAAGAATTTTGAAAACAAAGAGTTTAAATATAGTTGTGGTTGTTGCTATAAATATAATTAGTAGTGGTAGTTACAGTAATAAACGTTTCTCTGTTACTTAGCCAGCTCTTGGAGTTGCAATCGTGAAAGAAGTGACATAATCCCCTGCGTCACCCAAGTCAAATGAGAAATTAAAAACTCCAGGAAATAGATTACAAAGGTTTAAATCAAAGAAACAACGAATAAAATTTAAATAAATGAGCGAAAACAATAATTAAATAACATGAAAACAAAATAAAAGGGAAATAATAAAAACGGGGTGGATCCACGAAAGCCCCCTAGTATTAGAAAACATTTTACTGTTTGTTAAAATATGAAATTGAGAGTTGTGAAATAATAGTTATTAAATAAAGTTATTAAATAAATGTTCTGGTTATTGTTGTGGCTTTTGTTAAAATTCTAGTGAAATATGACACTTTCATTAAGGAGTTGTGGAAAGAACATGAGTGGAATAAGATTTATGAATTTTCATTGAAAGAAGTATATTCCGTCAAGATCACAGCACGAGCTTTACAGTAATTTCATTGAATGTGAAATTCGGCATAAATCACAACCTGGGGTGAATTTGAATTAGTAATCTAAAATAAGGAAAAACGGGGTTGTTCCGCGAAAAAACCCTACTGTTACAAACTACTAATTATAAGAATATAAAATCGAGACCTGTGAAATAATAATTTATTCATAAAAACCTGTTTGTTTTGTTCAATAGTCATTTAAAAATTCTCAAAAGACATATTTTAAGTGTGTATTAAAATATAATGTAAAACACTGAATATAAATCAAACAGAAAGATAAATTAACTGTCTATTAATTATTGTACAAAGTAATAGAAGTATATTCCGTCAAGATCACAGCACGAGCTTTACAGTAATTTCATTGAATGTGAAATTCGGCATAAATCACAACCTGGGGTGAATTTGAATTAGTAATCTAAAATAAGGTGAAAATGAAACGAGATCCTAACATTTAAATCTGTTCTTTTCGTTCAATACACATTTAAAAATTCTCAAAAACATATTTAAAGTGTGTATTAAAATATAATGTTAAATACTGAATATAAATAAAACAGAAAGATAATAATTAACTGTCTATTAATTATTTTACAAAGTAATAGAAGTATATTGCGTTAAGGTCACGGCACGAGCTACACAGTAAATTAATTGAATGCGAAATATGGCCGAAGACGTAACACAGGGTGAATTAGAATTAGTTATCTAAAATGAAGTGAAAATGAAACGAGAACCTAACATTTGAATCTGTTCTTTTTGTTCAATACTCATTTAAACATTCTCACAAACATATTTTTAAGTGTGTAAAAAATCTGATATAAGACACTGAATACAAATCAAAACAAAAAGATAATAATTAACCGTCTATTAAGTATTGTACAAAGTAATCGAAGTATGTTACGTTAAGATCACAGCTCAAGCTTCACAGCAAATTCGTGTAGTGCGAAATTCGGCCGAAAGGTCATCATCCAGTGTGAATTTGAATCTAAAATTAATTGAAAACAAAACGAGAACCTAACATTATAATCTGTTTCTTTTGTTCATTAATTGTTTAAAAATTCTCAAAAGCAATATCGTTAAAAAGACGTTCATATCTGTTAAAAATACCATGTCATTACAAGTGGGGGTTTGTATTTTAAATTAGTGACTTCCGGCAAACCGTGTACACTGTTACTGACAATCGATGGAGCGTATACCGGTTTATACCTAATATGGCACAGTTGGTTATAGTTGAAAATGAGTTTTGTATAATTTAAAAGGGTTATTAGCGATTTTGTCATGAGCTAGACACATCTAATGTAACTTAGCTGTTACATATGAAAATAAAATGAAATCTAAATTTGAATGTGTAAATTTTACTTTGTCAGAGGTGTACACCGAACATCACTATGACAGTAAATGAAAATGTATGTGTAAACTTTCACCCGCCATGGAAATTTCTTCCTTTAGAATCAAACACGGGTGTAGTTGAAAAAGATCATTTAAACACGAGCGAGAACTAAACCTGCTAAGTGATCTACGATACCACGCGGCGATATACGCTGATCCGGCTGAACTACGTTACCGACAAATCTATATTTTTTTACCTTTTTTATAGTTTAAAAGTAAAAAAGTTGTAGTTTTATGATTTTTCCTAAATTGAAACATCTCAAAGATTGTCCATGACAAATTTCAAGTCTCTAGCTTAAACGGTCGCTTCAGGACTTTACTATCATCAGTGAGTCAGTTACACATGGGGCTGTATATATTATAGACTCGCCTACGGCTCGATGGGGGCTCCGCCCCCATGCCCCCTTAGGAGTTGCCCCCTAGTTTGAATTAATAAAAAGTCAACTTTGAAATAGTTTAGTTCCACATAAGACCTGAACAGCCAAGACAGTAACAAAACTATCTAATACTCTAAATTCACAATCAATAGCAAAAAAAGCTTTAATAATCTCCTATTAGTAGGTTTTAATATCCCTCCTTAGTAAATAGTTTTAAAAAATTGAGCTGTGAAATAAATATTATTTATGTAAATATTCTAGATGTTATGCTTGATGGAGGGTCCAACCCAATAATTGGTCCCCAATTCCGTAAATTACTGTCAAAACCTCATACAAAGAACAGGCCAGTTGAGGGCTCAACTCCAACGTCAGTAACAGAAGCCGCCAATACACACTACTCACAATAAATAATAATAAGCTTTGAAATTTGTCCTCGGCTCATGGTTTAATCCCACTCCCTAGTTCCCCTTAGTTGGTTAAAAATATAATGGAGTTGTGAAATATTAATGAATATGTAAATAGTCATGCTCAAAAGTTGTTGTGTACAAATTTGGAGGTACGATTATGATTGCACATGATTGAGGTAATAGCTGTATTCTGAAAAGATAAAAGTGGATTAAAATTATAAGTTTATACAGAGGATCGTTGTATGTAATAGAAGAAAAAAGAGACAAAATCAAGATATTTGAAATTAAAAAAATATATGGTATAGTCTAAGATGCTTCAGTTCCGCCATGGGGTGGCCAAGAAACGCAGGAATCATATATGTACCATATAAAGAAACGATAACAATTTTATCATTCAAAATCAGCAATTATTAATTTAACAATTTTAAATGTTATATATATATATATATATATATATATATATATATATATATATATCAGTTCAGAAAATTAATAAAAATAGAGCCCTAGTAGTATGTAATAGATCACAGGGTATTAGGTACTATAATCATGAAGTCTTAAAGTCTTTATATAGTATTAAAATGAAGAAAGTTGCAACTTAAGAACCCTAAATCTGCGTACATTATGCATTTTCAACCAATGGTAGTAAAAAAACCAATATTGAAATAATAGCCAAAAAAGGATTATTGGTTAAATTAAAATATACTGAAAGAGTTACGATAATTGATAAGCATAGAATAGTTTTCAATTACAACAATAATAGGGTTAATCGAGACTTTAGGTGAGAGCACTGCATTGAGGAAGTTTGACGGACAAAGTGGCAGCGAGAAAAATTACTATTGAGTTTAATTCAATTGGTTATTATAATATTTCTCTGCATGATGGGTCATCAGATATGTAGATAGTCTTAAAAAAACGTAGGAAGTAGGTAAACGTTAGCAAAGGTAAGAATGGAAATTTCAATGGTTCTATAACTTAATATGTTCAATCGTTTCCTAAACTAAAATCTAAGCCTGATTGGACAGCAGCAAATAGGTAAAAGACTGGATGTCAAACTTGTTGGGACACGTTCAACTCTTCAAAGTAAAACTGCACCAGAACTATCAACTGAAGCGCTATATTCAATCATATAGAGAGACAGCATACAAATAGTAGAAAATTAAGTTATAATTACTGTATTAGGTTATTTTTTGAGCGAAAACCTACAAGAAAATTTCCAGCATGAGAAAACTTAAGTCTAGAAAATGTAATAAGACCTAAAATATTTTTAGCAATTAATATAGAAATCAAAGCGGACTTCACCTGAATGTAAAGATACGCTTTCGATTAAGAAAACTTCTTTTCAACAATAACACAGCAATCGAAGGGAAAACCATACGCAAACAAATATGCGCACATTTAAAGGTATAATTATCAGGAAGAGGTGTAGTTAAAAGACATCATTTAAATACAAGCGAGAACTAAGCGACTATAATAGCGCTCCAAGCGACATCTTCCTAACCAACACCTCGCCTTTATAGAATTTTTTTATGATTTGAAAGTTAAAAATTTGTAGTTTTTGGGCATTTTAATACTGTATAAATCTAAGCGAGTATTACCCTGGTGAAATAACCGGCTCTCAATGCATCGAAACACCGCCGTCTACATTAAACGTTTATGTGACGGACGTTTAACAATTACGGACGTTTGAATCAAACACGGGTGTAGTTGAAAGAAATCATTTAAACACGAGCGAGAACTAAACCTGCAAATTGATCTACGTTACCCAAACGGTGATATACGCTCACACAGCTGAACTACGTTACCGACATATCTATATTTTTTACCTTTTTTATAGTTTAAAAGTAAAAAAGTTGTAGTTTTATGATTTTTCCTAAATTGAAACATCTCAAAGAATGTCCATGCCAACTTTCAAGTCTCTATCTTAAACGGTCGCTTCAGGAATTTAAGATCATCAGTGAGTCAGTCAGTTACACATGCGGCTGTATATATTATAGACTCGCCTGCGGCTCGATGGGGGCTCCGCCCCCATGCCCCCTTAGGAGTTGCCCCCTAGTTTGAATTAGTAAAAAGTCAAGTATGAAATAGTTTAGTTCCACAGAAGAACTGGACAGCCAAGACAGTAACAAAACCGTCTAATACACACAATTCACAATCAATAGTAAAAAAGCTTTAATAATCTAGTATGAATCGGGTTTAATAGCCCTTCTTAGTAAATAGTAAAAAAATTAGAGCTGTGAGATAATAATTATTTATGTAAATATTCTAGGTGTTACGCTGGATTGAGGGTCCAACCCAATAATTGGTTGCCCCAATTAAATAAATTACTGTCAAAACTCATACAATGACCAGGCTACTTGAGGGCTGAACTCCCATGACAGTAGCAGAAGCCGCCAATACACACTACTCACAATTGATAATAATAATCTTTGAAAATTGCCCACGGCTCATGGTTTAATCCCACTCCATAGTTTCCCTTAATTCGTTAAAAATATAATGGAGTTGTGAAATAACTTGCGTTAACTATGTAAATAGTCATGCTCAAAAATTGTTGTGTTAAAATTTGTAGATACGATTATGATTGCACATGATTGAGGTAATAGGTGTATTCTGAAAAGATAAAAGTGGAATAAAACTATAAGTTTATATGGAGGATCGTTGTATGCTATAGAAGAAAATTAAGACAAAATAAAGATATTTGAAATAAAAAAATACAGTATAGGCTAAGATGCTTCAGTTCCGCCACGGGGAGGCCAAGAAACTCAGGAATCATAAGTACCATAAAAAGAAAAGATAACATTTTTATCTTTTAAAATCAGCAATTATTAAATTAACAATTTAAAATATTATATATTTTGGTTCAGAAAATTAATAAAAATAAGAGCCCTAGTAGTATGTAATAGATCACAGGGTAGTAGGTACTATAATCATGAAGTCTTAAAGTCTTTATAAAGTCTTAAAATGAAGAAAGTTGCAACTTTGTCCTAAATGTGTAAATTATTGAAAAGTAGACAGTAAGAAAACCGGCTAATACAAAAATCGCCTGTAGCTCGTTTTTAAAACCACTTCCTAGTTCTCCTTAGTTCGTAAAAAATTTAGAATGGTGAAATCATAATCAACTATGCAAATATTCTAGGTATTATGGTGGCTACACCCTCTTTCCCAGCAATTAGTTAAACCCAATTCTTGAATTGCTGTAAAAATCTCAAGCACTGAACAGGCTAGTTGAGGCCTCCACCCCCATACCCCTCGTTGTGTTCGCCGAACAAGTTAGTAGTTTACCAAGTCTCAAACATTAAAAATCTTCCCATAATATTTTAAGTTAAAATTGTTAATTTTGTTTGATAACTGTACTGATCAGGTTATGAGTGTGGGCGTATGTTTGGTTTCTAGGTACTATATCTGAGTATTATTAATTTGGATTTTAAAAACAACTATACAGTAGTAAACTAATCGTTAGGGGATGTGACGCCATGCCTTGCCTCACCCTCTTAGCGCAAAAAATATGAAAAAATAAACTAGATAAAATAGATGAAAAGGTAGAATGACTAAGCTAATTAAACTATTTTGCAGATAAATGAAAAAATAAATAATTTAACAAAAACCAAAAATAGGAAAACATGAACAAACCGTTTGGAACCCGCCAAAGAGTATTCACAAAAATACCATTCGATACAAAATAAAAATGTTTATTACGAAATAATAATTATTCTAGTTACTCCTCATAAATCATGTTGAAGTTACAGGGATATTGTAAAAGTTCATTGAATGTAAAATTCGAACTTCACTAACAATATAACTGTCATTAGGCCTAGTAAAAAGTTACAGAATATCAAATTCAGTAATGATAAAAGTTGCAAAACGGTCTTAAAATAAAGATTTGAGATACGACAAAAAGTGAAATTTTTATATGTTAGATATATCTTGCTAATTCGGAAACAATCTGTAACAGAGTTATTCGTTCATATTGAACAGGTTAAATAATAACACATGATACGAGTATTAGCAGGCATTAATTATAATTTTTTTAAGTTCAATATTTTTAGTGTTAAACTTTAAAATAAAGTAAATTTCCTTCAATATCACTTTCAAGCTCTTTAAATACAAAACTACAACCTACTTAACACAATATTACTGTTATTACTGACAAAAGGATTTCAAATATTAGTTACAAATTGCAAATTTACCTCAAGTATTAGGAGGCCACAGTTTTAGGACAGTAAGTAACAAACAATGTAAAACATCACTAAGTAACAAACAATTCAAAACAATCAGTTGAATAACAGCCAATTGTAAAACAACCAGTTCCTTCTAACAGGCAAAATAAAAAGACTTAATTCTGACATCCATCACAATTATTTTATATGTTTGTGGCTTTTATTGATATCGGTGCCGTTCAAGATATGTCCATGCGCAATATTGAAGGAATTAAATAATTTTACAGTGAATTTTAAAATAATCACAATTATTTTATATGTTTGGTGCTTTTATTGATACCGGTGTCGTTCAAGATATGTCCATGCGCAATATTGAAGGAATTAAATAATTTTACAGTGGTTATTAAAAAGTAACCTCCACATATGGTAAACCACCCACATAAATAAATAAGTTAACTTAAAAACTGACTGGAGGGTAAAGGACTAACAAACCGTTAAAGAATAACACATAATATAAGCTGGCATTAATAATGAATTCTTTTTAGTTCAATTTTTTAAGAGAGTTGCACTTCTAAATACAATATTTCATCAATAATAGAAGATAATTCACCATTAACGAACTTCCAAGCTAGCGCACATGCTGCAATAGCTACACGCTGGGCGGTATTACTGTTAAAACCAAAGCGGAAATCACCCTGGTGGAATTAACCACTAACAATACATTAATATACCGTCGGAGGCCTCACAAATACTACAAGCTAGACTGCAAGCAAATGCACAATTATAAATAAGGGTGTAGTTGAAAGAGATCATTTAAAGCCGAGCGAGAACTAAACCTGCAAAGTGATCTACGATACCGTCATCACGGTGATATCGCTAACACAGCTGAACTACATTACCGACAAATCTATATTTTTTACCTTTTTTATAGATTAAAAATGAAAAATTGGTAGTTTCTAGAATTTTTTGTGAATGTAAATCGTGTCAGCTAATAGAATGCCAAATTTCAAGTTTCTAGCTTGAACGGTTCCGTCCGAACTTTTATATACATCAGTGAGTTACACCTGCGGGAGTATATATTTAGGATTCATTAAATTATATTCCATGATGCTTAAAAATTTAATAAAATGCTTCATTCAAAAAAGAATTAAATTTAAAACTGTATATTTTATTATTTCCTTTAATTTTAAGGTAAAATTAATTTAATTTTAATAGTAGCCAAAATATAAATTGCCAAACATTTAAAATAAAACATATTTTCAAATATATTCAAATGGCAGATCAAATTTTAATTAAGAACGTCTATGATTTCTGATTCATTAGTGATTTAGAGATTTGAACTACTGTACAGGGGAAAAATAAGTTTCATGTTTCAAGTAAAGGGCATTGAACGCTACCTCGCGGCGAACTAAACAACTAACAGCGCAACAGCCGGCTGGTGCTTCGCTCTAGCGGCCACTGTACGAACTGAGAGTAGCGCATCTAAAATACGAACTACATCTCGCGTTTTGGTGTTTGGTGTTCTAATTTATTGTAATTTTTATAAGCTAAGGGTTTTTTTTTTGTAAAATACGTAACATCCCATATAATTTGTCTATTGTACAAGTTGATCTGCATCAATTCCAGTTGTTGGCAGTGATTGTATATCGGAGACATATTTAAGAGTCATGTTTTCACCCTTGTAAAAATACTGAAAACATGTCTCCGTATTCCTCTGTTTCGGGCAGTGTTTTAGGACACATTTATTGGTAAAATTTATGTTTTATTTTAGATTAAGGTTAGATCTAGGTCCCCTTATCACGTAAAATTAAAAATAAATTGTATAAGTAGAAAACATTTTAAAAGTAAGGAAAATTGAGTTACTTTGCGACCTCACAGAGAGTAATATTTTCACATTTTTTAAATGTTGAGGTATGAGGGACCTCCACTAAACACTTAACAAGTTTAAAGAAAATCGGTTGAAAAACAGGGTCCGAAACAGAGGAATAAAACACCATGTTTTGCATAAAGGCCGTATGGTTAACATTGCCGACTGTGCAACTAGCTCCAAACAATACCGTCGAGCGTTGGGCGCCGTCGTGAGGATGTGCTTCACTTTAAATTCCTGCTAAACAAAATAGTATTTACGATCATGCATTTCCACATGCCGGAAGGAGTTGTCGCCGCTTACCTCCAGGTGAGGTCGGTGTGGTCCCACCGCGGTCCCGTGTGGACGGCGAACCTCCGCTTCCTCGCCGCAGGGTCCGGCAGGTCCGACACTCCGCACCGAGGACTGACCATGAGCCGGCGGGTCGCCTCGTCCACCTGGCCCGTCACCGGCACCCGGGCGAAGGCCTGGGGACAGACAACAGACAAAGGGCGATGAACCAAACACCCTGGTGGAACTTCGGTCTGGAGTTTTGGACCTTTGTTTACCCTGGGGTGAAGGATAGCCTAAGCTTCTAAATTTAAACGGCCGGACTTTTTTACCTGCGTTTTCTGCAATCACAACACCTAGAGTATAACGTATAGTAAGTTCAAGATCACGACAACGCTTTCAAAGAAAAACATAAAGCAGAGTCGCCAAGAGAGTCTTGCAAAAACGCGTGTTTTTTACGACCTGGAAAGCTTATGGCGAAACGAGAGCCAAAAAAAAAAAAAAAAAAAAAAAAAAAAAAAAAAACCCGCAAGATTAGTCCAGGCTCTGAACAGGTTGAACATGCACAAAAGTCTAACGAAATTTGACTTTTGATTATTGTTGGGAACATTTAGTAGGTGTAAAAAATCGATGTTGCCACATTTCCAGAGAGGGCACAACACGGGGGACGACCCCTAGAGGAAGTCGTAGAGGGACCTGTATTGGCCTATGTCATGTTATATATAATTTTAAAGGTCTTTGAATATAGATTCAAATGCCACAAACCCGATCTCTAAAGGTCGAATATAACGTGAGTTATTCCGTTTTGAAATTTTGGCAAAATACTTTTTATGCCAAGTTTGACTGCCTGCCATTTCTGACTCGAGCGTTCATTTAAGTTCGGCTTTGCAGCATTGCTTTCTGTTAAACATGATCCTAAAGCTCACGTTAAATATTTCATAAAAGATTTCATGGGCTGTACCAAATCGGACTGAAAATCATAATATTTCGGACAGCAATTGAAGACGGCAAATGAGACTTAAAATAACACATTTAACTTAATTTTCAGGATCTTTATAAAGAGGAGATAGATATAATTTAAATAGATTTGAAAACAATTTCGCCAACTCGACCTCAAATGAACGTCTGAGCCAGAAATGGCAGGTAGTCAAATTTTGCATGAAAGGATTTTACCGATATTTCAAAACGCAATAACTCGTGTTATATTCGACCTTTAGAGATCGGGTTTGCGGCATTTGAATTTGTCGCTACTACGCTACTACATTCAAAGACCTTTAAAATTATATATAACATGACATAGGCCAATACAGTTCCCTCTACGACTCCCTCTAGGGGGTGTCCCCCGTGTTGTGCCCACTCTGGAAATGTGGAAACATCGATTTTTTACATCTACTAAATGTTCGTAACAATAATCAAAAGTCAAATTTTGTTAGACTTTTGTGCATGCTCAACCTGTTCCGAGCCTGGACTTGTAGTCAAGAACTGAATCAATTCTGATGATCAAACCAGCAATGGGGAAATGTGTCGCTTTTCGAGGTCCTTCGTGACCTGCTAGCCGAGGTTAAAGGGCTCGGTGACAGAGGTCAAATCGGTCATAGCTGGATAGAAGCTTCTAGAGTCCAAAGGCTAAATCCATAATCTCCAGTTTCCGTAGAAGCATATAATATATTTTTATGGGGCCTTAAAAAGAGACGGGAGATTGCAAGGGGGCATTATTCGAAATTTTAAGTCGATCTACAGAAGTATTTTTATTAACAAAATGTTTAGACATACCACTACTATGAACGCCAATAGAAAACACAATCCCGCTCTAGCTCCTCCTAACTATACAGTGTAGTGTAGCTTGATAAAACTGACAATGCAAATTAAGTAATTTTTATGCATTCGAAATTCAGCTTAGATATTACTGACTAATCTATTTCCAATTATAATGAACAAACTGAAGTGTCCTATTTATAAAACTAACTACAACACCTTATAACAATTTTGTAAATTTTAAACACGTACAGAAACTAAGGTCTATGAGAAAATTTGTAAATAGCAAATAATAGGAGGAGTTTCAATTTATTTGATCAAGATACATGATTTGAAGTTAGTAGCTAATTTGAACTTGTACTTACGACCTATAATACTTTCTCACATTTTCAACTAACAAGCAACAGACTTTTCGAGTAACATACAAAAATATGTTTTAATAGGTTTTAAAAATAACTAACTGCACTTCAAATATATGTCTAGTGAAAAATGTACAGTGTTTCTAAAGTAAACATAAAAAATTAATAAATGCAACACAACATGTATTTTACATACGAATGTACATGTAAGACATAATTTTTTTGTATGCAAATCATAATTATTTTCTAGTTAAACTAATTTCCAGTGAAACGTCATTCCAAGGTCCGCACAACAAAGGGGACGGAGCGGTATAGGGCTCGGAATGTCCAGATTAGCTTCGATTTGCAAAGAATGGAATGTGTAATTTGCTTTAGCTCTAAGTACCAAAATTATTCTTGGTTATACCTTTGTGTTTCATTGCGTTTAAAACATCTAGGATGACGTTATTTTTAGTTTCATAACCGGTTTGTGGTTATTTTAAATATTCCAGAATGGCATTGAAAATCAAACAATCCTGGTAAGTCAACTTGAAAATTATAATTTACGTTTCCTTAATTTAAGGATGTTTCGGTGATGTGTTATTCCTAAAATAAATTGAAACAGTTGAAATGAAATTATTACATCAAGTACTGTCCCCATTTAATGAACCCAATTCTTGATGTTGGTTTGCACTAAAGAAGTAAATCCATGCTAATTCTTTGCAAATAAAATTTGTCTTGTTGATAAAAAAAAAACAATTTTTTAAAAATTACTATTCTACGGATAATAGAGTTCTTATTTTCACAACTTGTATTTCAATGTCGTATTATTTTTAAATACTTTGCAATATGTCTGTGTGTTTATCATCATCGCTCACATTCATGAGGGTTAAACGATTTATTAATTAACTAGGAAAATTTATTTTACTTTTTTCCCACCTTATTTACAGCGGAAACGGAGGAGAAACGCCGTGTATGCTTCGGTAGGCAACACCCGCCCGACAGGCGTGTATCTGTTTTGCGTTCCTCATTGGAAGGCGTTTCAATATTACAGTCAAGACATGACATAGTGTACTCTGTGCAAAATAGAAGAGAAGTAAAATTCTATCTATTATTATTTACAATCCAAAACACTTCCGTAACTGGTCTACAGTAACTGACAAATAATTACGTAAGATTATCGTGTAGAAAAATAATTTATTTTAAGTTTTTTGACCGCTATAGCGTTTATTTAGTGGGAGACAACTTAGGACTAAAGACTATTTGCCATATTTGTATTTCTAGCATTACATTGCAATATATTCTGTGCCTGAAGTACCTGTAAATTTCTGATGGCTTCCCTGAGTTGGTCGTCGGTTCTCAGGTTTCCGGTCTCCATGTCGGAAGCAGGCAGGTAGCCGAAGTTCATCAGGTACCTCAACTGAAACACGATAAACATAATTTAAAATCTTAATTTTACAAATGAAATCTTTACTTCCATTACTCTTGTTTGTATAAACAGGCCATTTGTTTGTTAAACACATCCAATTATAATTCTCCTTTGATCACACAACTACATGTCACTACAATTTGACAACGTAGAGTCTTTGATATAATACAGTACAACAATTAAAAATATACGGGCTGTTACATATAAGACAAATGTGTTAATAACAATAATTATTGTTTAGTCTAATTTGAAATTTTACAAAAGCAATTTCTTAATAAACTTCTCACTTTTTTTTCTTAAAAACCAACTAAACCAAAAAAATGTATAGCTAGTTTTGATTTATAAAACATTTTTCTGATTAAGAAGAGGAATATTTCTGATCAAGTAATGTTGGGAGCCTACTTAGAGTGTATTTTTAAAATACTTTTGAACTTGACCCCCACGCCTAACTTTTGCAGCAAAACTAACAACAAATTGCATAATCCATCAATAACTAACAAGGGATTTTTGTTCCGATGCGACCCTTCAGTTGGCACCGCTGATTCCGGCGCCCGGCGTGACACGGGCTGCATATTCATGTATAGCGGCCAGCCTGATCCGACTATTGTTGAAACTTCCGGCGAAACTTCGCTGGCATTGTTGTATGTGATACACTTGGTTGTGTTTACGCAAGAGAATGTCTAAACATATCATTTGTTTGAAAGGGGACATTTTTCAATAATTACTTTCTTAATGTATACAATAAAATTAGAGTAAAAAATGTCTGTTTACAGCTTCTGTCAATAAAAAAATCGTATAAATAAATTAAGTGCCGCCCAACATAAAAAACAGCCATTTCATGGCAGGCAAGTCTAATACAACATAACACTTTCATTTCTTAGAATATATATTTTTTTTGTAACAAGGTCTAATTTCTACAAAAGACATTTAGAATCGATCATCTTCCAATAATTGATACGTAACAATAAAGTAGGCCTACAGTATTCATGAATGTATAGTAAGTCTTTCATTAGTTTACTTTTTTTAATTGGTAGGTCTAAACATCGCATTGGAATTCAGGTTAATCTTATTTGGTTTGGGAAATTCAGTCTGTAGAACCAACAATTTCTTCAAGTAAGACATATTGCGTGAGGAATTATGTTTACCGGTATTCTTACATTCATAATATAACTAAGTTAATACTTGTCAAAACACAGGACTACTTAACAACACGTTTCTTAGGAGCATTTTCTCTACATGCGATTTTACTTGAGAGATTGAATTAAGTTAATTATTCTGTTGATGTATAACGAACGTCGGACCAAGACCACCTCTGCCTGTTTGGTATTAATATAATTCATAATGGTAGGCCGTTGACGCGGACAACGCAACACCCAGCTCCGCGGTGGGGAATGGGTGGGGACTGGTCCACTGGAGACGGGCAGAGACGACCTCTCCCATACCTTTCTTTCGTAGCCTATCTACTACGGAGGGATTGTGTATAAGATTGATAAGGGATAGGTTATAACCGCTTTATGAACATTTAAATTAAGAGATTATATTTTAGTATCTAGACCTAATAGGTTTGTACACGGCTATTCATTTGCACTTTAAAATAAAACTGTTCCCCGCCACCTTGAATTTTAATTCAAATAAGACTAATGTTAAATTTTATACGTCCACTACAAGCACCTTTATTTTGGTAGAACAAACTTCATCTTAATAAGGAAATTTTAATACCTTAGAAACATAGAAATTAAAATGTTATATTATTAACTGTTTAAAAAAAAATAATTCTTAAAATTTGGTGTTTGAAAATGGGTGTTTTCAGTAGTTTAATCTCATAAATGGTATATAATGGGTATTTTTTATTTTATAGCCCCCTAGCTATTAAATATTTCCTTTAAAATTACATAAAGATTTATCTTTTTTGACCCATATTAAAGGCCTTGCGGACGTTTGAAATTTAACAGTAGACCTAGTCTATTTTATTATGGGAATAAAAATACTGCAGGCTCCTAAATTCATACATCATATATTTCAACGGTCGTTCATCATTTGCGCACTTTTTAATCCTTCTGTAAAATATTTCGAAGGGTCGCCTAATCCCCTTGCATCATTTGCGCATCTCCCGTCCAGGTAGCCTCAGCCTGTCGACAACAATTCGCAGTCGTCCCCACACATACCACTGGACGGCAACACATGTGTATCGCACATTCATGAATAATTTAAGTTTGTAATGTATAAACCTTTTTTGTAATACATCGAGTGTTTACTTATTTTACTTTCAATGGTTGGTGAGTATTGTATTGCGGTATTGCTCAGGCTGAAATGTTTTGTACGAATTAATTGTTTCTATGGAAAGTTTGCCTCTATTCTAACTGTAGATAGCAGCCTCTCCTATACTAACTCCTCAGAATAAAACCACTCATAAAATTCACTGTTGCAATAGAAACAAACTACAAATGGTAAACATGAAATCCAAGTGTTAATGTACGGGTCAAGGCCGTGATATTGTGTCCGATTATTTGCCATTATTTCTGTTCTGTTATATATTGTTTTAATTTTTAAACTTTTATGTCTTATTGCAAACACGTTTAATCATTCAAAAGACCATTTGAACACGGACATGAGTTTTCAATAACTTTGTAAATAAAAATAATGTCGCTTCCACCACCCTGCGATGCGCAAACGATGCATATAACTGAGAGCCCCCTGGAGCTCGATGCGCAAAACAAGCATCCCTTCTACCTGGCTCTCCGCATGATGCGCAAATGATGCACGCCCATTTCAACTTACCACTTTTGACCGTATAAATTATGAATTTTTACATGTTTTTTTTCGCTTGCTATCATAATAGGCCTACTATGTTCACTTATAAACGAAATTTATCGAGTACGTCAGTAGGCTATCTTATACATGGTGGGCTCATAATAATAAAATTAGTGTCTCCTAGGGACTTTCAAAATTATCAGTCTGTGAGGAAATGCCACAACTAGACTGGCTACAGATACAGAAATGATTTAAATATTTTAACTAACACACAAAAGAAACATTATCCAGCACGAGTGAATAATGCACTAGACACATATGAACTGGCCCACCAAAATTTACTGGTTTCTTGAAAGCAATGCCAATAATTTATTGCGAACGCATTATATTTTTATTTACTGTCAATAGCAATATGCCTAACTCTTTATCTTTGAAGTATATACTTATAAAAATATGTTTTACAACGATTTATATCTACTACATGAGCTAAAACAAAACAATAATGATAAAGTACATTTATTGCAAGAAATCAAGTAATTCCTTAATCATGCCGAAGGCTACCCATTCTTTGGGCTGTCAATGTAAAAGCAAAATACATTCAAGAGTTACAAGGACTATCAATAATATCACAAGGACTATCAATAAGCAGGGATGTAATGGTTTTAATATTTATCACCACCAGTCCATTGTCTTCACATTGGTTCAACCGCTTCTGAGAATTGCAACAATTGAAACCGTTTTAAAGAGATGGCGCCAGTGATGCATATTCGGCGCCACCGTCGCGTCGCGGCTCCAAGCACGCGTATCCGCTTCCGGTTGCTCACCGCCCAAACTGTAATTGTTGCCGATGGTTTTACCCGCACTTGAAGGCAGTATTTGGGTTTCCGGTGGAAATAGAAGGTGAGTGGGAGGGGAGGGGAGGGGAGGGGTGAGTCAGTTTTCCACCCGTTAATGACTGCTCGATATTTTCGCTCCGCTGAGCATGACATAGAACTTAGCGACCTGTGGAACATTGCATTACGTCATAAATTAAGGCTAAAGCAATTATTTATACTAGAGCATTAATAGGAGAAAATGTAACATAAATAAATATACAATTAGCTACCAAGATGAATTTCAAATATGTAGTTAAATTGGCAAAGCTATAATACGGAATAAAAATAATATTTTTTATTTGGTTGACATTTAACATTTTTTACTTTGCAACAGTGATAATGCAACAAAATGATAGTAGGCTACATTAAAATGAGGGGTAAATGAATCAACTCAGTGTTAAATAGCCTGCTTAGAGCTGGAAAGAGAGCTCTTACAACCGTTAACTAAACTGCTGTGATAACAGTGTTAATTGGTGATAACTTTATCTAAACATGCACCAGACTAATAAAGTTTTAAAGGAAAATGGCGGTAGAGGAAGGAAGTATTTTGGGTGGGATAACTTAGGTACATGGTACATTGGTGCTAAAAATTTCACGTTTTGTGCTTTTCGAGGTGGTGTTGCAAAAGCAAAAATGTTTTCACCCACACTGTATAGTAATTATAATTTGATTGATAAATGAACCCATGGTATATTAACAGATACAGCTAGATTTAATCCTCGTTTTTTTTAAAGTAAGGACATTTTTTATGGATTGCTTGAATCATATAATAATTTGGCTTTAATAAGACATTTAATTCGCATCAAAACAATACGCCTACATGCAGAGCGTATTGTGAGTGATGTGTCTTTGTTTCGAGCATGCGTCATACCAGTGGAACACCCAGTGCGAACATCTTAATGAACTGTTCAGACAGACAGTCGGACGGACAGACACAAAGAAAGCGACCTTGAGGAGCTTATCAGCCAGATGTCTGCCAATTAATGGAGTGCATCTTCCGTCAAAAACTACCACTCCACCAGCAATTTTTTATCATTTCCTAATTACTTAGAAGATGTGACTTTAAAGAGCATTTTGAGAGGTTTTACAATCTGTGAATGCAGATGTTTACAATCTGTTTTGCAATAAAAACAACTAAATTTTAGTTTTTAAAAGCAAACAAAAGTTCTTATAATGCACTATTTCGTTTAGACAGTCTGCTAAGATTGCACGCAGTGCTAATATTATTGGAATCATTGATGGGCTTAGGCTAGGCGCACACGAACGACTTTTCAGTCGGCCGACTGTTGGGCAAGACTGTCTGGCAGTCAGAGAGGACGACACAAAAGTCGTCCCGACTTTTCAGTCGCTGACTGTGATGCGCACACACACGACAGTTTAGTCCTCTTCCCACGATGGATCAGACACAAACCGCTGTCATATGTGCGCTAATGCTAAGGTTTAAAAAACGAAAGCGTAATAGAAAATACTGGGTTCATCCTATTTATAGTGCGAGACATATTAACGAGACATATGAAGGCCCAGTTTTACTTGTTATACACTGATCTACGATAATATCCCGAAAAGTTTTTCAGCTACTCACGAATGAGTGTTTCCAGCTTCGATGAGATTTCAAAATTACTACAGCCCAAAATAACCCTTCAAAACACTGTGATGAGGATGGCTGTACCAGCTGGAGAGCTAATTTTGGCCACCCTGAAGTAACACACTAATAATTTTTTATCTTACTCGAATTTTTAAGGCTCCCCTCTACCTGAGCCCGAACGATGTTACCGAATGCCGCCTCTCGGAAGTAGCGCTGGGCGAGTTTAATGGCTGCAGAGGTTTACAGGAATAACTAATTAAGATAGAGATTGACTCTTAACTTATTCTAAAAGTAGAAAGCTAAATCGAGTCTTCTCTGGTTTTAGAATTCTTTAATAACATTTTTAGTTTCAGTTATAACTGTCTAAGATCATCTGTTTTTCTCCATTGGCGAGTTTTATAGATGCAGAGGTTTACGGGAATCGTGTTTTAAAACTAACCAATTAAGATCGAGATTGGGTCTTAACTTTTTCTAAAAGTAAAGAGACTGATCTCGTCTTCTCTGGTTTTAGAATTTTTAAATAAAATTTCTAATTTCTGCTATCTCTCTAAAATGATCTGTTTTTTTATAGATTTTTAACTGAAGTTTTCTATTAGTTTTGATGAAATAATTACCGAAGTATAACAAAGATTTAGCACCGTTGTTCTTTAATATGACACCTTAGTTATAGCTCTAGGCTGCATTAAGCAGAAGATAACACAATCTAAAAAAAAACCTTGTATTTGCATCGAGAAAAACAGATGAATTTAGTCAGTTTTAGCTGAAATTAGAAATCGTATTAGAAATTTCTAAAACCAGAGAATACGAGATCTGTCTCTTTACTTTTATAAAAAGCCAATCTCTGCCTTAATTGATTAATTTTAAATCACGATTCCAGTAAACCTCTGCATCTATAAAACTCGCCACTAGAGAAAAACAGATGACTTTAAACAAAAACTGAAATAAGAAATTTTATTAAAAAATTCTAAAACCAGAGAAGACGAGATTCTTCTTTATACTTTTAGATAAAGTTAAGAGTCAATCTCTATTTTAATGAGTTAATTTTAAAACACGATTCCCGTAAACATCTGCAACCATAAAACTCGACTAGCGCTACGGAAGCGTCCGTGAGGTGGCATTCGGGCTCTCTGGTAGACCGGAGCCTTAATCTTAATTTTTGATCTTCATTAATAAAATTAAGATTAAAAGGATAATTTTATTCTTAATTTTTGAACGCATAAGAATAATTATTATATATCCTTAGGTAAATGTTACTAGCATATTTGAGATGGTTAGGGGTTTCAAACCTCGCCCTTAATTATGGGTTCTTAGGGGTATTTTTTTATTTTTTTAACAGCATTCCTTATAAAATTGCATATCTTTTGATAGAGAATAAAAAAAATGATTGACACACACACACACCATATTCTTTATGATTTAAACTAAAATTATGCGAAAACGTGTAAATGAAATTGTGAATAAACACCCAAACAACAGTATTTCCCAAGTAAAAACAGCAGACATGCCCGACTATCGTGGCAGACAGTCGGCGGTGTGCGCATCTCAACTTGTTTCCGTGCATTTACCCATACGCCACGACAGTTCAGTCGTTGAGCAGTCGGCGGGAAAATCGGGCATGACCCATCTCGTCCCGACTGCTCCACGACAGTCGGCCGACTGTCGTTGTGCAGTCGGCTGGTATGCGCGGTCGTATTTACCAACATGGGTCCGATTTTTTTCTCTACGCCGACTTTTTAGTCGGCCGACTGAAAAGTCGTTCGTGTGCGCCTAGCCTTAGATAAGAAAACACTTAAGTTCTAAATAAGTATAGAACATCCAAAGTAATAGAGGTGAAATCATTGTTTTTAACTGTAGTTCAGAGAGTAGGCCCTAAAACTTAGTTGTTTAGCGTCGTTGTATGCATATACAGTACGGTACCATCATACTATCACATTATAATATCAATATCATAATATGATACATATGACAAACACATCATCAATTTAAATCCATACATAGGCCTAACCATGGAAAATAAGATGAGCAGTGTATTAATCGAACTTTCAACTACTCTACAATTCAAGAAAACAATAAATCGCTATCGTCAAAAAAAGTTACAAACGACTCATGTGTCCATAAAATGTTTGGAATCATTTCATTCATCCTTTTTGTCAGAATTAAACGCGCCACTATCAAGACACTCCTCTTATGCGGTTAAAAAAACCAAATAAAAATTTGTCATAGACTAACCCAAAATAATAGACGGTTCGAGAACAATGCAGTACTGTATTCCAATCTCAGCCGTCAGTATGGACTAGATTACTGTAGTCTATAACATCATAATGAATGAATAAGAGTTAGGACCAAACAATTACTTTAGTAGACTAAACAGATATAAGTCCAAAAGAGTGTTGCCATTGCACCGGAAATTTAGATAAAAGGTCAGTCGCAAGGCGGGGTCACTACGGGTCATTGCTGTTATCAGTCGTTATCAGAGCCGATAAACCCTTCCTCCTCCCCCCCCCCCCACCGTCTGCTGCTTATCACCTCTGACTTGTTGCTTCAAACTATGAATGACATTGCACTGTACATACTATCTGGACATTACGAGAAGATTTGGTCGTTATTATGTGTAAGGACAATGTTATGCGACAGTCAACAATAATACATACTACTATGAACATATATTGATTAATTAAATGATAAATATTAAAACAAATGGAACCGCTTTACTTTCATTACAATAATCAAAACTAGCTGGAGAATAGATTAAAATTAAAATCAAGTCTCAAAATAGAATTTAAACTTGAATGTTACATTATAAGTATTAAAAATAGTTTCCTATAAAAGTATAAATTACTGTTAACACTCTAAACGTTAGCAAGGTCAACAAAACGTTGATCAACGTAACACCCTCTGTAGTAAAACGTCTCGCTTTCAAATGCGTAACCCAACCCATGTTTTCATTCGGCTAACTGTCCATCAATCCAAGGGCTTATCTCTTGTGCGTGAAGAGTAAAGATAATAAGGCAGACAAGAGAAGGCCCCTCCCGAAACCTAGTCAAGAATAGAAAGCAGCCCATGCGACGCTAAAACAACCCAGATGGCTGGAATTGCCCTATTCAGTAGCCATTACATATGTCCAAGCTTAAAATCCCCGTTTGAAGAAACGGCGCGTGTCCGATTTGCTCCGACTGTCATAGGCGTCATTTGGGGGGGGCAAGGGGGGGCAGTTGCCCCCCCAATAATTTCGGTGATTTTTTTAAAATTGGAAATTAAAATGTTAGGTTATGTAATATCGTGAAATTTTTGTATACAACAATTATAAACTTCCGAATCAGTCTTTAACAAAATGTCTACTTTGAATTATTTACATAAATGTCTTAAAATGACTCAATCTGCAATCGTCATCTTTGGCAGGAAGTCCCATCTCACGTCTGTCCTGCAACAGAAAGAGCGCCAATGTGTCAGGTAGCGCAGCTTAGAGGCAGACAGCAGTAACAGTTTAATTCAAAAGGCGCATGCGCGGGTCTGAAAGCTGGACAACAACAACGTCAAGTGAATGAGACAGATGTGTTGATTGTGTCATGAAATTTTAAATTTTGTTTGATGTATTGTAGAAACACCATCAGTCAAGAAAGGTTGTGTTCTCAGGGGCTTTTGGCAATAGAAAGATATGTAGAAATCGACATTACAATAGCTATTTGTGTATTAAGAGCGCAAATAACGTCATTGCCGCTCGAGAATGTAGATGGCCGCACGAAGCGTCAGCTGAGTGCGGCCAAACATTTCGAGAGCGGCAATGACTATTTGTGCTCGTAATACACACAATATTTTTCCTACCACCATAATTACAACCGATTAAATGTTTTATTGTATAGAAAATGTATTTCGGTTGTGTTTGATATTTCTGTTGTGATAAATGTAAACATAACCTAGATCGTCAATATTTGACAGGGAAACTATAGGTGTGTAACCGGAAGTTAGTGTTATCGAAATACTGACCGTGAAATCAGCTGATTCAGAGCAAAGCAACTACAATTAATTTGTAATAGGCCCTAATTATGGTGATTGTCATGTGATTCTTGACCAATAGAAACTAGTCTGTGTTGTGACGTCACCTTCTTTAGCGTTCTAACCTATTGTATATTTAAAATAACCTTGATTTAGCGTGCGCCAATGTTCCATTACCGCTCTAGAGCGGAAAAGGACCGGAAAACGGAAATGAACTGTTTTGCGTAGGATTACAGCTGTGGCAATGTGATTGTTTCTATGCAGTGGTAGGAAAAAGTAATAAATGACTTTGATTCGCGGCGAAATAGACGGCTTAATTTGGCATGGTCAGTTAACTGAACTAACGTGTTCTTATTCTTGACCAAGAAATACAGTGAATTAATGCAATAACTATTGTAGGCTACATGTTGCTCGAAATCAAGCATTTTAGTTACTATACTGACAAAACATTTCATTTCCTACAACAGAGAAATTTAAATTTTCTATAACAACTCTTGGTAAACATTTTTTGTGGGCCTACACACACTTTGCCATCGTTACCAAGATACCTTGGTCTTTTGCATGGCTTATCAATACCTACAACGGCTTGCGGGCTTCGAAGTCCTTAATCAGCCGCCTTTATACAAATTATCCAAATAGTAAGAATAGCTGAATGCCGATGTTTTGCCCAATAATTCCAATGTTTGGTGAAATCATTATCCTCAACCACCTACCTAAAAATCTCGAAGTGAAAGCATAAATTAAAAAAAGTAAAAACCATTGAATCATAATTTGAATGAGAATAATTTTATAATATATAACATCAATTATAATGGAAATGAAATAGATAAAGTGTCCGGCAACCAGTACCACTATCACAATTAAACATCTTTCAATATACAATTCAGAACCCTTTACACTACAATTTGTGAAACGCCCACAGCTTTCTTTTAAATATTTTCCGCATGCATACTTACTTAAGGCTCCGGTCTACCTGTCGCCACGCGGCCGCGGCCGCAGCGCTAGGCGAGTTTTGGCTGCAGAGGTTTACGGGAATCGTGTTTTAAAATTAACTCATTAAGATAGAGATTAACTCTTAACTTTTTCTAAAAGTAGAAAGAAGGATCTCGTCTTCTCTGGTTTTAGAATTTTTAAATAAAATTTCTAATTTCTGCTATAACCAGGCCCGGATTAACACTTTTTGACGCCCTAGGCCAAAGGTCACAATTACGCCCCCCCCCCAAAAAAATCAAAAAATCAATCCAATACATTGACTTATTTTAATTCTAATTACTTTGGCTGGAGTATAAAAGCACAGAACTATTTAATGAAAGTGAACATTGGCATTTCAGTCACTTTTTTCCGAGGACGTATTTGAAACAAATAACGGAGTTTTTGTAATTTTTTCTGCTGAAAAACATTAATTTTGGATTAAAATTAATGCAAATTTAGGTCATTTTAAGAGAAAAATGGCAATAACTCCGTTATTTGTTGTCATATCCTTATACACTTGGTATTCTTAGATACATAATTTGATTTACCAATTTTTTAGTCTGTATTAAAAATTTAAAAAAAAAAACTTCCCATTTTTGAGCCCCATATATGAGCTTACAAATTTAAAATGGCGGTTATTTTTAAATACACACAGGAAAATAATAATTATTTTCTCTTGAAATGTACATTGGTGTGATAAAGATTCATGCCAAAACTGAACTCAATACAGCCATCCGTTGTGAAAATAAAAATGAATGTGTGTAAAAAACAAAATGGCGGCTGTGTGGTTAACTTGCGGCATTTAGACTTTATTACTATGATTTTCATATTTGAAAGGCAAAGGGGCGATATTTACCGTCAATTAGGGGAATATTTACCGCTTGTCGGGGCTGCTATTTACCGCTGATCATAGGCGCTATTTATGCGTATTGGGGGCGTTCTATACAGTCAATCAGGAGCCCTTTTTACAGTCGAACAGGGGCGCTCTTTACCGGCGGTCGGAGGCGTGATAAAACTCTGATCGAGGGTGATATTTACCGTCGATTACAGGGCGATGTTTACCGCCAGTTGGAGGGGATGCGCGTGACCGCTAATCAGGGATACTCTTTGCGGCACATTAGGGGCGCTCGTTTCTGCCGCAAAGGAGCCCGTCGAGTCCCGGCAACTTAGGGGGCCCTATAGTTCGCTCTAATAATTCTTTCTTCTTTCTATTTTGCCGAATCTTCTATTTACTCCTGTTATTAACAAATTTAATAAAACAAGTGAACACCCTAAAATTAAATTATATTTGCAGTTAAATCATTCTTTTGACTAAACGTAGTGTAAAAAAGGCCCGTTTGACGCCCCCCTCTCGACTGACGCCCTAGGCCATGGCCTAGGTTGGCCTAGTGGATAATCCGGGCCTGGCTATAACTGTCTAAAATCGTCTGTTTTTCTCAATGCAAATAATGCATGGGTTTTGTAGAGCCGTGTTCTCTTCTTCTAAATGCAGTCTAGAGCTATAATAACTAAGGTGTCATGTCAAAGAAGAATGACGGTGCTAAATTTAATTTGGTACACTTTGGAAATTATTTCATCAAAACTAATAGAAAACTTCAGTTAAAAATCGAGAAAAGCAGATGATTTTAGACAGTTATAGCTGAAATTAGAAATTTTATTTAAAAATTCTAAAACCAGAGAAGACGAGATCCGTATTTTTAATTTTGGAAAAAGTTAAGAGCCAATCTATATCTTAATTGGTTAGTTTTAAAATACGATTCCCGTAAACCTCTGCTTCTATAAAACTTGATACTTGAGAAAAACAGATGATTTTAGGCGATTATAGCTGAAATTTAAAATTTTATCTAAAAATTCTAAAACCAGAGAAGACGAGATCCGTCTTTCTACTTTTAGAAAAAGTTAAGAGTCAATCTCTATCATAATTATTTAATTTTAAAACACGATTCTCGTAAACCTCTTCTGCCATCAAACTCGCCTAAATAGCACTACGGCCGCGATGCGGCATTCGGTATAACCTCGTTCGGGCTCAGGTAGACCGGAGCCTTGCCTTGGTTATTAAACATAACCTCTTTTGTGTGAAAAGGTAGATATAGGCCTAGTACTTTCGCTGATGTCCGATGTTTACACTTTACAGCTGTTTACTTGATAATCAATCAATTTCCTTACTGATAGGTTATCAAATGGAAACATTACGAACTTTAAGGACTTGTAGGTCTCCCCTGTTTTTATATGGAATTTACTGATTTACTTTAGAAACAACTGCTTAACGCCAAGCTCTATCCAATGGCACTAAAATCATTACAATCTATTGAAAATTGTGGGAGGAGTTCCTTGTACAAAACCCGTATCACATATTAAATATGTATAGATGTTTTTGCAAACCATTACTTATATTTTTTTGATTACTTATTATTAATTTTTTACCTTTCTTGTCCTCAATAGCAATTTAGGTAATGTAATGGGCGATGCATAACCAACAATAGTTAAATGATATTTTTGTCCATTATACAGAAGACTGCAAAGGTGCTTTGTCAAAAAATAATTTTTGATAAAGATAAAACAACGTGTTTTACCATATGTAGACCTATAGAGTTTTAGTCTGTGTATCCGACTGTAAATTTTTTGAGTTGTAAATAATATACAATAAAAATAACTAAAGAGTTATAAAATGATGTATTTTGTATTTTTATTACAACGATTTAACCAATTAAAACCATTAAATTTCTTAAGGTGTCTTACATCACAGTAACCACTGGCAGTTCCCAAAGAATAACGACCTTCTAGGCTACATATAGAAACATGTTATATAATCAAATTTTACATGCATTAGGGTATTGGTTTCATGGGTTTGTGAGATAATATTATAAGTTCACAGTTTATGGACAGCTTAGTGTTACAATGTAAACTTAATTAGCTTTTAACATTTATTAGCGAAATTTAAGATGTTTGGCGTATTTGTAGGAAGGGGGGAGGGGGTATGACCTTATGAAAATCTTGCCCCCCCAATCAGAATGCTGAAATGACGCCTATGCCGACTGTTATTGTTGAATGGAACCACGCATTATTCTCCTCTTTGGCGATGAAGACGACGTAAAAAATGTCAAGTCATATCTATCTCAACAAAAAATTGAAAAAATATTTTTTTCAGTTTTTTAAATGTTTGAAGTAAGGTTTTGTAATAAGTTTATATTATTGTAGTTTGTATTTGGTAAATCCCATAAGGAAGGGGGTATGGGGTGGGGGGTAGCTAACTTATATAATAGTTTATAGCCATTGAAATGCTTGCCCCTATATCAAAACGTTATAAGTTAAGCCATGATGCTGCAGTTTTGGGATTAACAAACTGGTAAGTAGGCTAAACGCAAATTGAAAAACATCAACACGTCTACAAATTAATGGCGATAATAACCAGCACTAAAAATAAAATGTATGTAAAACGATACACTTTGTATAGAGAACAGTAACATGTAAACCTCGATTGTTTTCAGTCGTAAATGTCCAAAATTTATTCACTCCGCTTACATTAAATTGTGCAATATTGTCACGGAAAGCGTCAGAAGCCATCCGGTGCATTCTAGAGCGTCAGCACGATTTCCCAAGCCCGTGTCCTCGTGTGTTTGTGTCCAGTATAGTTCCACCGCTGCATCATTACTTCACTACCACACACCAGCTGGGCTGGACAACTCACATTTCGTCCTGCGGTCTGGACGGTCACTCCATCTTTGGCCGGTTTTTGTCCCCGTTTGACGTTTACGGACTGCCTTGTCGTCTTAGTCCGATAGCATTGGAAGAATCCAAAGAAAGGAGTGGCCCTATTGTTTCGCCTGTCCTTGATCGCTAAGCCGCTTTGGAGAAGTCGCTTCGGTTTTATCGCACATGTGAGTAATTTGTAACTAGAGTTAATTAATCGGTCAATTACCGAGGGCACAATCATGCTTAATCACGCGTCAGCTGTTATTTTGTTATTTATGGCCGCATCTCGCAGCAACGCTGTACCACCGCGGGGTCTCGGTACTGGGAAGCTGTGATTCAGTGATTCGCCACTGCATAAAAGTTAATTGTCCGAGCAGGCGCCAGGGGCGCCACTTGTTGTGACCTTTAGCGCCACGTGGCGCGGGGTCAGGGGGCAGGGGAGGCAGGGGGCAGGGGGGGTAGGGGCGCCGAGTCGCCATTTACATAGAGACTGGTCGTTGGAGCACTTGGAAACATCATCAATTAAATCTCTATGTGATGCCGAGAGATTGAGATTAGGGATGCCATCAACTACGAAATTATGTATATATGGGTCTCCTATTTTGGCATTTCGCTCTAAACCTGACCTTAAAAAATATTGCACGAGCAAAATGTTCTAACAAAATATCATTACTTCTTCTTTTTCATATACAAACCTGAAAAAGAATACCAACATTATCGTATTTTATTTTTATATGACCATGCTTTCTGTGCGATCATAGGGGAAGCCTTATGCCTTATATAGCAGTTAACCTTTCTGCACGGTAAGGCTTTACCATTATAATATTCAGGTTATGTTAGGTTAGCTTAGCTTAGATGTTCAGTTATTATGGGGAAGAGTTACCTGTGAGACGCACTGATCATCTGTACCGTCTAGAAACGTTACCTATCAGAAGGGATCCCCTAACAGAGTACCTAGTTACCTGCGAGACGGACTGTAGTAATCTATCTCAAGCATCTGTACCGTCTAGAAAATTACCTATCAGAAGGGATCCCCTAACAGAGTACCTAGTTACCTGCGAGACGGACTGTAGTAATCTATCTCAAGCATCTGTACCGTCTAGAAAATTACCTATCAGAAGGGATCCCCTAACAGACTACCTAGTTACCTGCGAGACGGACTGTTGTAATCTATCTCAAGCATCTGTACCGTCTAGAAAATTACCTATCAGAAGGGATCCCCTAACAGAGTACCTAGTTACCTGCGAGACGGACTGTTGTAATCTATCTCAAGCATCTGTACCGTCTAGAAAATTACCTATCAGAAGGGATCCCCTAACAGAGTACCTAGTTACCTGCGAGACGGACTGTAGTAATCTATCTCAAGCATCTGTACCGTCTAGAAAATTACCTATCAGAAGGGATCCCCTAACAGAGTACCTAGTTACCTGCGAGACGGACTGTAGTAATCTATCTCAAGCATCTGTACCGTCTAGAAAATTACCTATCAGAAGGGATCCCCTAACAGAGTACTTAGTTACCTGCGAGACGGACTGTAGTAATCTATCTCAAGCATCTGTACCGTCTAGAAAATTACCTATCAGAAGGGATCCCCTAACAGAGTACCTAGTTACCTGCGAGACGGACTGTAGTAATCTATCTCAAGCATCTGTACCGTCTAGAAAATTACCTATCAGAAGGGATCCCCTAACAGACTACCTAGTTACCTGCGAGACGGACTGTTGTAATCTATCTCAAGCATCTGTACCGTCTAGAAAATTACCTATCAGAAGGGATCCCCTAACAGAGTACCTAGTTACCTGCGAGACGGACTGTTGTAATCTATCTCAAGCATCTGTACCGTCTAGAAAATTACCTATCAGAAGGGATCCCCTAACAGAGTACCTAGTTACCTGCGAGACGGACTGTAGTAATCTATCTCAAGCATCTGTACCGTCTAGAAACGTTACCTATCAGAAGGGATCCCCTAACCGACTACCTAGTTACCTGCGAGACGGACTGTAGTAATCTATCTCAAGCATCTGTACCGTCTAGAAAATTACCTATCAGAAGGGATCCCCTAACAGAGTACCTAGTTACCTGCGAGACGGACTGTTGTAATCTATCTCAAGCATCTGTACCGTCTAGAAAATTACCTATCAGAAGGGATCCCCTAACAGACTACCTAGTTACCTGCGAGACGGACTGTTGTAATCTATCTCAAGCATCTGTACCGTCTAGAAAATTACCTATCAGAAGGGATCCCCAAACAGACTACCTAGTTACCTGCGAGACGGACTGTTGTAATCTATCTCAAGCATCTGTACCGTCTAGAAAATTACCTATCAGAAGGGATCCCCTAACAGAGTACCTAGTTACCTGCGAGACGGACTGTTGTAATCTATCTCAAGCATCTGTACCGTCTAGAAACGTTACCTATAAGAAGGGATCCCCAAACAGACTACCTAGTTACCTGCGAGACGGACTGTAGTAATCTATCTCAAGCATCTGTACCGTCTAGAAAATTACCTATCAGAAGGGAACCTTTAACAGAGTACCTAAGGGTACAGGCAGACAAGAAAGGGTTGGGTATTTTGAGTGCAGGCTGAATCTAGGAGCCAGATTCGCTGAAAGAGCCGGTTGATATAGTGAATCATTTACTGAAAGGCCTTAGTAGGTTCGAAGGAAACATTATTATCTCTAAGATCAAATTGTAAATGTTACATATTGCTGGTTTTAAATCATAATATGTCCTATATACCGCTTATTTTGGCTATTCTGTACAAAGATTAATGACTTAACAATAGTGTAAGAGCTAATAAAACAAAGCTCCCAGAACAAGTCGATTATTGTGTTGTAAGCCTACTTTGAATTAAATAATGTTACAAGAAAAAGTAACATAATTTAAGTCAAAAGATTATCTTTCTATATATTAATAGGCAAGCATGTTTCATTTCCTCCCTTTTTCTCAACTTGTGTGCATCGTAGGAGAAATCCTCGCATACCGTTAGAAAGGTATTGTGCCTTAGATGAGCAGAATCATGTTTTAATTCACATCGGCCCACGGGGCTACGCCGTACAGGCTTTCAAAGTTTCAATGTTAATCTTATGGGAGAACGATAATTGATTGAATTATAAGACAGCTGTTGTAATAACAAATGCTATCAAATAAGGAAGAACAGATGTTTTATTTATAAAAGATTTTAAAAATAATTTTCTCAAGATCAACTGAATTTTTGGTCGAATTTCGACCAGTGGGCGATCTCTATAGTCCGTTTTTTTTTAAACCTGATCCTTCTCGAGAAAATTGGGGTGGGGGAGGAGTTTAAACGGCCAGATACAAATTCGCCAGTGGTTTGAGGGTCGACGAAAAGATACAAATTCGCCAGGTCCCAAACAGGTAGAAAATCGGGGCCGTCAAAACATTCAAATTCGCCAGTTCTAGGAACTAATGCTCAGCCCCTCGGGGAACCCAGGAATGTGGCCGGTCGGGCTCATCCCCTTCATTGCCCGAGCTGGCTGTTGTTGGTGTTGGTACCATAGCTTAAATTTGAAAGATGAACGTAAAATGAAAAGGGAAGTTTTTTCAAACTGTATCCCATTATCAAAGATCCGCCACTTTGAAAAGTGATTTTGTCGGTGTGAATCAAAATTATTTTTTGGGGACTCATCAAATCTCTTTTCTAAAGCTTCAAAGAAGGTCTCTTGAAAATTTAACAGATTCACATCAGTTGCCGATCTAAAGGTTGTTTTTTCCTTATTTTACTGTACTAATTGAGTTCTATGAAATATATTTATTACGATAAACGCAACTATTCTAATAAATGTAAACAAAGATCGAACAAAAATCTGACATTTTGAGTACAATAAGAACAATTAAATCTATTACGATTAAACTGGCAACGAAAAGCTCATCTAAATTATATACTCTCGCATGTGTAACTGATTGGGGTATCAGAAATTCGTCAAGCGTCGGTAAGGTAGATTAAAGGGTAAGGTAGTACAGGAGTGGTAACGTAGTTCACTCAACGGGTTTAGTTCTCGCATTAATATTATTGAACAAATTTAACCATACTTCAGTAATTTTTATTCAAGATGTTGTAGAAAAGCCCCAACAACTCTATAACTGTCAAACTATATGTACGGCATGTGATTGCTTTACATGTAATTTGATATAGTTGCACGTTAGGAATCATCTTAAATGTGCGTTAGTTGTGAAAGCCTTGCACACATGTATGCGCTGAAATTAAATTCTACAGTTTTTGAGTTGTGAGAATATTCAGCCTGCACTTTAGACCATGTAATTGCGTGAAGGATCTGCCTATGGTCATTATTCTTCCACTTGGCTAGCAATGTTTTGACTTATATAAAATCTCTAAATTACAATTAAGAATTGTAACTCACTTGTTCCTACAGCCAATCACTCACTTCAAATTCTACACGTTCATTACATACTAGGGCTATATTAGAAATATAATTCTACATTAATTATTTCAAATTTAACCCCCTCTAAAAATATTGTTTGATAAACTTAGAGAAATAAAATTAATTGTATCGTTTCTTGTTAAGCTCTTCCAAGGCAAACTTTCGAAAGAACATTAAATTACTCAAATTTAGGTTATTTTGAAAACAGAAAATTCGACATATTGCTGGATTTCCGTCGGTCAATCGCCAAGATATACTTTTGTAATGTCATGTAACAGTTATTTACAGTTGTTTTTTCTTATTTTTAGATTTAGCAGCCACGTAGTCCTACAAAAATAGTAAAATTATTTTAATTTTTCTGCTCTAGCGTAAAAAACGGTTGGGCCTATAAAATATTTGAGACTATATTAGCGAACATATTTCATTTTACTACAACTTTGTTTCAAATATACCAAAGAATATACCCAGAGCTTGAAGTAGGGAATTTTATCCTAATTTCAAGTTTTTATCTAGCTGTATATAGCTGAATTTTGCATTTTGCTTCCCCATAAACTTTAATTTTTGTGTTAACTTAATATTAAAAGGAAATTCACTGTATTTAGAAGTGTAGCAGTCTAAAAAAATGAACTTAAAAATAATTCATAATTAATGCCAGTTAATATTGTGTGTTTTATATAATGTTTTGTTGGTCCTTACTTTTTTATTTATGTGCACATAAATAAACCCCTATGGGGGGTTTATCTTAAAAAGTTGACGTAATTTTTTAATAACAACAGTAATATTTTTTAGATCCTTCACATTTGCGCATGCACATATCTTTGATAGCACCGATATCAATAACAGTATCAAACCTAAAAATAGTTGTGATGAATGCCAATATTATGTCTTTTTATTTTGCCTGTCAGGCGGAACTGATTGTTATATATTCATTGTTAGGCAACTGATTGTTTTACATTGTTTGTTACTTACTGCCCCAAAACTTTGGTCTCCGACTATTTGAGGTAAATTTGCAATGTTTAATTAACATTTGCCATACTTTAATCAGTAACTACAAAAATATTGTATTAAGAAGCTTTAAGTTTTGTATTAACTTAACTTAAAAGAAAACCCACTATATTTAGAAGTTTAACGCTCTTTAAACATTGAACACAGCTTGAAGTAGTGAACCTTTTCCTAATTTCAAGGTTTTTATTGTTTTTATAGATCTACTGCAAAACATTCCATTAACTTAAGCTTTATGTAGCTGAATTTTGGATTTTGCTTCCCCATAAGCTTGAAGTTTTGTATTAACCTAGCTTGACAGTGTTATTAAAGGAAATTTCACTATATTTAGAAGTTTAACATTCTTAAAAATTATAATTCATGTCAGCTGATATTATGTGTTTTTATTTTGCCTCCTGAATATGAACAAATTTCTATACTGTTAAAGTATAGATTGTTTATTAATTAGTGGCATAAATCTAACTTTTAAACCTTTTAATTGTTGTCGTATTACAAATGTTATACATTAAGACAGATTGCAACTTTTATTATTACTGAATTTCATATAACATGTTAGTAGAACTAACTACAGTTATATTGTATTTGAAGTTTGAATTTTGCATTCACTGAACTTCTAAAATAACCCTGTAACTTAAACAGAATTTAAGGGAAGTGACCAGAATAATTAAATAATAAATAATTATTTCATTATATACATTTTTATTTCCTAACGAATAGTAATAGGGGTCTTTGGCAGGTTCCAGACCGTTTTTAAATGTTTTCTTATTTCTGATTCAGTGAAATTATTTATTTCCTCGTTGATCTTCAAAATATTTTACTTAGTTTATTTCTACATTGTCGTCCATTTCATTAAGTTTATTTATTTCATACTTTTTGCGCTAGGAGGGTTAGGCCAGGCGTCTAATCCCCGACGATTAGTTTACAGAATAGTGTATTAGTGTAATAGTGAATTAGTGTACAGTTGCCTTTAAAATCCTTAACAGTTTGTATTAAAAATATAATGGGAAGGTCTTAAAAGTTTAACACTTGGTAAACTACAAACTAATTCGGCGAACACAACGGGGGGGTTTGGAAGCCTACTAGCCTGTTCAGTGCTTAAGACTTTTTAAGCAATTTAGGAATAGGGGCAACTAAATAGGGGGCAAGGGGGTAGAGCATTCCATCCAGCATAATACCTAGAATACTTGAATATGATTATGATTTTACAACTCTCTCAATTTTACGAATTAAGGGGAACGCAGAAGTGGTTTTTAAAACTAGCCATAGGCGATTTTCAAAGCTTTTTATTATTTTTCATTGTGTGTAGTGTGTATTAGCTGGTTTTCTTACTGTCTTGGCGGACCAGTTTTTTCGGGGAACTAACCTGCTTCAACTCGACTTTTTAGTAATTTACGAATTTATGGGCAACCCCTAAGGGGGCATGGGGGCGGAGCCCCCATCGAGCCGTAGGCGAGTCACTTATATATATAGTGCTTTAGGGGTGAAGGGCGCGCCGCACGCCGCATGCCGCGCGCCGGCCGAGGGGCTGCGGGGGATTCCTGGAACTGGCGAATTTGAATGTTTTGACGGCCCCGTTTTTCTGCGTAATCGGGACCTGGTGAATTTGTATCTTTTCGTCGACCCTCCAACCACTGGCGAATTTGTATCCAGCCGTTTAAACTGTAAACAAAAAATTTAAACTGTAAACAACACAATTAAACTCGTGACAAACGTTTGTCGAGTATCAGATTTCCTCAAATAACCTTTTAAATAAGTTACAATATCTTTCACTAACTCCTAGTCAGCTGATATATTTTTAAGCCGAACCTATTCCTTGTTAAAAAGTAACAGTTCTAAAGTAAACTGATTAAAAAACAACTGCTACCAATAATATTGTAAAACTGATACACATTATGTTGTGATGTAAAATTACCAGCTGGTATGCAACAGTGAAATAAAACAAAAACAACAAAAAAACCAACAAAAAAACCAAAAGGCTTCAGCCAATGGGATAGTAGCAAGTATAAACAAACCCCCTCCACCATCTCTCCCTCGAAGGATCAGGCTTAAAAAAACGGACTATAGTACTTATTTAATACGCTTTTTAAAGTTTTTTTTGTGTGTAGAGAATTCCTCCTACAATTTTCAACACATTTCCAAGTTTTTTGTGTCATTGGATAGGGATTGGTCTATGTTTCCACCAAATCTAATGAGAAACGGACTGAAAATAAAGCACTATATCCACCATTGAAATCTCAAAATTTCCCATTAAAATAACACTGGGATTTAATAAAGCATTTTACAGCTGTTTATGTTCAGCTGTAAATATGTGAAGTTTATGGTGATTACAGATATTCAACTATATTGGATTGGTCGGATGTCATTGGATGATTTAAAACTAAAAGTATCATTTTAATTGTATCAAAATAAATTGAGCGATTTCGAGCAACACGTATATTAGTATCTCTTTGATAACATAACTTTGATGAGGGGTTTGGACCGTTCCCGATCACAATATTAAAAAAAGACCACTTGCGAAGAAACAAACAAAATAAATAATCTCTACAGTACTTCTATAATTTTGATGGTTTGTAAAGTTTTAGGTCTCTTTTTATAGACAGTACAAACGTAAGCTTTGTAGCCACTATAATAAAACAAAAACTGCTCGAACAAGGTGACATTGTCCCTCACCCGTCGATAACGCCCAAGTCCCCGGGGCCTTGAGGGCGGTTTGATTTATTGAGATTCGAGGGGGACTGACCCTTCCATAGGAATGAACGCCTTTTTTCTGTTGAGAAAAGTGCCCTCAAAGATTTGGGGTTAAACTGTTGTTAACTGATTTGTCTGAAACTTATAAAAACCCCCATTACTTTTAAGAAATATTGACATACGAGGCCTATTTTGTGTTAATAAACACGACTGGAATAAGAATTAAAATTATAAAGTTAATTGTAAATTTGTATTCGATCAATTTAATCCTGATTTAATTTATGAAAATTCAAGTTTGCAGAAAATAGTGGTTAACAGTCAAGTATTTTTAGTAAAATGTGACTTGATGCACGTACTATTGACGGTAAAAAAAACTCTAAGAGTACATTAAATACTTTTTAAATGCTCAATGTACACAATTATTGTCAAACCGTTCCATTTCGAGATAATTCTGGGGTCGTAAGAGGCGCTAAGGGGCAACAAGATATTGGAGGAACGAAGGTTAATGCCGAACTTGGTGGTAATTAGCGAAGCAGCGAAACTCAATATTTCCTTCGCCGCCGCGCCGCTCAACACGCGATTGCTGCCAACAGTCCGCGAATCTGCTAATTCCTAATAATATTTTCATTATTTAGTTAGAAATTTAAAATTTTAAGTAGTATAGGTCCTTATAGAAAACTGTCACACAACTTAGGCCTACCCTCCATAGACTACGTATTTTTATATTATTTGTCGATTGTTCGATTTAAAATCCGTAGTAGACGAGATTGTCATAATTTACCTTTTGACCCTATGATTGTTAAAATCGTATCTTTGAATGTTTGTGACGTTAGTATGGGTATACCCTCTAATAAAAACCATAGAACATGTTCACAACTATACCACCTTTTATATCATCAAAATCAGACCTGATGTGCACTGTCCGACTTTGTACACATCTACAAAGATTATTCATACATGCAGACACGCATCATTCCAACCACTGAACCGCTTCAACACTTGTTAACAGGGAGAAATGAATCTGATGATTATTAATTGCTAAGACATTCAATGTATAAAACATTCAAGGACTTCTCTTTTCGATTAACACCTACTCCACTTTTTCCTTTGCTCCGTTGCCAAACCAAAATATCCGTAAAGGTTAGTTCAAAAATTATTTATGACATCTTTTTAAGCACTTCCACATTTACATTTTTACAAAACAACTCTTGAACCTTTTGTAATTTTGTGGTCAACCCATTCCCGCCAATTCTGTTGTCACCCGCGGGTCGTTCCCGCCAAACAGCTGTTTAGCACGTAACCATCGCCTCCTCAATAACAGCCGTGACGCGTGCACACCCTCGCCGTGACGTCACACACCATATCGCCGCTGACCCCCTCTGTCGGCGGCCGCTGGAACTAACCCGCCTATTGAGCCGGACTCGAACCGGTGACGGCGTCAGGTGTGCATTTGAAAGACAAAGGGGGAATTATGTTTTATGTGCTCCATCGAAACGATCCGTTCCAGCCTGGTTGAGAAATTAACAATACACTTCGGTTGGAAATAATAATATGTTGCGACACCTTTCTCGAAAATTATTGAGCGAGCTGTAAATGATGTTGGAATTAGTGTGTCATCATGACAAGTTACAAATCAGGGTGAAGGAGTACTGTGTCAGAGAGAAATAGTGAAAAATGGAACTACTTTCAAAGTTTTCAGCTAACGCCTGTCAAGTGTATCGAGCTTCATTATTAGGACTACAACACTCCTTGAACAAATAAGAGAGAATACCCCGTCGCAGCAGACCTGCGTACTCAGCGAATTTCCAACCAAAGAATTATTGTTTCAACATCAAAGAACTTTGTGGTTATATAATTAATAATCTTTACAAGGAAATATAATATATTTAATGGCATTATATTTCTGAGAAAATTATTTTTATTTAATAATTCATATACAAATATTTATATTGCAATAAATGACTTTTTTATAACAGTAATAAAAGTGCATAATCCAAAGCTCCATGCAAAAGGAATTATTTGTTTACAAATAACAAAACATAAACATTTCAAATTTGACAAATATGCAGAAGACAGCTGATCAGCTGATTAGGAACAGATACCTTATATCTCCATCTCTCTTGCTCCCATTATACAATTATTTTCCATGAGAATACCATGGGATTGAGCATGTATGTTTGCTGCCATTGGGGTTTTTGATCAAATCTTAATTACTCACCACCTAGTGAAGGTTCATAAAAATTTTTATGAAGATATGTTGATAAATAAGCGATATATATAACTTTTTAAAGATTTACCCATAAGAATAACATGGGAAACTTGATTTGAATTTTCTCTATAACCAGTTAAGCTATTTTAAAGATTCAAATTACTAAATTGTTTGTTTTTTTAAGCTCTTTCAAATGGTTTTAGTTAGAATTGATGAATTTTGAAAATTTAGGCCCAAAAATGCCAAAAACCCATTTTTGACCCCTTTGAAACCCCATAAAACCCTGTTCCCATACCCCGACAATGCTGGTTCGCGAACTCATGAAAATAGACCTGGTCTTACACCTTCATACCAAATTTGATCAAAATCGGAGGTTTGCTTCAAAAGTTATCGGTACCACGGACACACACATATATATATATATATATATATATATATTCATATATATGAAAACGAACGAGCGGTGTTTTTGGCTTCTGGGGACCTCAAAATGAAAAAGTAAAGTGGTCCCGGGCTTAGGTCTTACCATGACTACTACCGTAATAGCGTATTCCCTATAGGGAAATTCGCTAAAAAGACTCTAATGTAAGTGATGTTGTGTTTGTATGAATTTTGTAAGTAAGTTTCGGTTCAATTAAAGATTTTGAAATTAGACAAGAACAGTTTATACACTTCTAGTCACACAGTGCTGAATGAGAAGATCGAGGCAGGCAGCGTATATTGTGGTGTGCCACAGGGATCCATTTTTGGCCCCCTGCTTTTTCCGACAACAATGCCGATGTCCTTGAGAGCTAACTACAGTCATTGACATTAGTGATGCGGCTGGGGACGCATGGCGATTAGGCAGACATGAAAACACAAGCACTGCAAGGACCACGGAGAGAAAATAACTTTGTGGAATGGGAGAATGTGACTGATCAATAAATTGGGTTTGTAGGCATATAGTTTCTTCATGGGCATATAGTTTATCTAGTTTCTTCATGGGGCTTGCAAAAAGAAGTTATCCAACTGATACATCAGTTGTTGGGGCCTCAATCAGAGATTTTAATCCCAATAAGATTAAGAGAAACATTAGGCTATACACAATACCAGTACCTTAATAGCCCGCCCGCCTGATTTCGCTTGATAAGAAATCTCTTAAAACTAAGCACGCGCTTCTTTACGTAAAATCACGTAATCCTTATATGTAAAAATAAACTGACAGTTTAAAATTATCTTGCATTTATGGAATATTTAATTCATGTTTATGCCTAAATATTTCCGAAAAAATGTCAAAAATACTTTTTAGATGTATTTTTTTCAATAATTAAAGAACAAATCTGCCTGAAAGATGAGGGGCTCTCATTCCTAAATCTCAATCAAGATCTGAGATGATTTTTAGGATCCTACCCTTTAAAGTAAGACGATTCGAAGAACCGAACACGTACTACTACTTGACTAAACATAAACAGTAGCAGGAGTGATTGGTGACGCCCCCCCCCCCCCCCCCTAAATGATGGATGTCCCTCGACAGCGCGTTCAGTTCAGCGTCTTGTCGCTGTGTTTGTGTTTATGTTGTGTCTGGCCTCTCGTCTGACAAACAACCGGTTTCGACGTTTTGCCATTTCATTACAGATTTAAGACAATTTCGGGTTAGAAGCGTCCCTTTCTTTTTACGGTTAAGAAAGGGTTTTTGTCAGTGAAGAAAATTTGGAATTCTTCGTAATTGATGTTCTTCAAGGCATTTTATCTTAAGAGGTTTTGGGTCATGTTGAGTTTAGGCCCTAATATTGACATGCCTCAAGGACATCAGTACATATCATCGGAAAAACCAAATGGTCAAAAGCGGATCCCTGTGGTACACCACATAATTCGCTGCCTGCAACTTCTCGTCTAGTAGTAACCAACGATGTGACTGACTAAGAACAATATTCATCTTAATCTTGCCCCCCCCCCCCCCCCTCCAACCATACAATGCCCTAATTTTTTAATCAATCAATACATAATAAACATTGTTTGAGTTTGAATTAAATTTACCATACCCCTTTTGATATGTCGACTTTATTTAAGGTACGCCTACAAACCATCAAAGATCAAAGCAAAATGTTGAATTTTTAATTTATATTTTGTTTAATGTAACATCTGACATTAAAAATGTCCCGCAACAATTTCCATATTGATGAATGCATTATTTAAAGCTAATAAGGCTGTAAACAATCTTTTTGTGGTTCCAAAGAAAGAGCATAACATGTCTGGATTATGCAAAAAGTAGATTTCAGACATGATATATAAATATAGACTAAGAAATAAAAACAAAAAAACGGAATAAAAGAAATTTAAATTTTATATAGGTTGTCTAGAAAATGTTGAAAAGGGATCCCGTAGTACTTTATTGGCTAAAACACTGATCGACTGGGGCATCAACTAAGCTCTAATAGAGTCTAATTTGGTTCGGGGTGGTCGTGCCCTTCCCTTTCGTCTCCCTGCACCCCATCACTCTGTGGAAAGCCACCCGTTGTGCAGTTCCATCTAACATGCTGTGTAATTTAAGTTAACTTAATTATAATTAGCATCCACTGCTAGTATTTTTTACAAATGCCATTAAATGTTTATTATTATCATCACAGGAAATATATTCAATATCATCGCCGTAAAGTACACAAAAATAAAGGAGTGCTACTTTTAACCGTTGGTTTTTAAACAGCTGTCACATGGAAAAAGATATACTCGGCGTAAATTTCCAAGCCTGATGACCGCGATACTATAACATAAATGAAGTAACGAAGACAATGAATTAACTAAGCAAGGTTCGGTTAACCCAGCCCTTCAGTAACTAAAGCGAACAAATTACCTTGCAAGTGTGTATGTCTTTACAAAGATGCAATTCCTTACTAGACTTTAACTTTGACAGTATTTTGTAGGAAGTTAAAGCAAAGGAATGATTAGTCTGAGCCAGTAAACAGTCTTCCATCAAGACGTACTAATTTACGAAAAAAATTGAAAAAATAGAAGAGGATAAATACATAACCTCGACAGGAATTCGTATCAGTTTACACATAGCAAGACAGATTGAGAAGGGAGCAAAGTCGGGTTATTTAACGATAAGCGGTGTTTATTCACAAAAGTGCAATGAGGACATTCAGTAGTGTCATAGTAGAAGGCGCAATTTTGAAGGTCGTCACACTTCCGGTGCGGTCAATGTCCTTTAACTTCCGGTCGCCGCCACTCCACATCATCAGGGATCATGAGATACGCTTATCTCATCATTTTGTAACCACTCTCAATGTCAATATTAAATGAGAACTGTCGAAAATGTCATACCGGACCATATGTATGTTTCGCAAAGTTTTGCATTATTCATTCCGGTTTCATTTTTTAACAGTAGTGTTGTAGAGGTGTTTTTTAATAATAAAGGTACTGTGTTCTTGCTCCGTTACATAAAAGCTTAGGGACTCACTTGGAAGAAAAGTCAGCATGTGCAGGTTTTAGCTGATGGAATAGAAATCATGATTCAATAAGTCAATGATTCGAGGGGCTATTGAACTTGAAAGTTTAACACCAGCTGCTGTAAAAATGAATAAGCCTTAGGTCCGTATTATACTAGGACACTGTGTCCTGAACATAGTGTCCCAATATAATACGGACCTTAATGTTGAGCGGGGGCTCGAGCAACATGACCTGCACTGAGAAAAATGCCTTGTGGTGTCCACAAAAAAAAATGAGGCCGTCACATTAAAAACTGTTATTTGCAGACCGAGAAGCAATCTTGAGGATACCACTAGACAGGTCTAGTGTCATGACTCCAGCCACGGCTAGCGTGCTCCACAGGATATCCTAGGCTATACATGTGACGTCACAACCTGATGACATAATAACTATCTCTTTAATTCTTGAGGTAACAGACATACAGCTCTGGTGTGCATAACACTCTGCCTAGTTGGAACCACAGTACTGTCTGGTGCCATACCCAGCCAGATAGCAGCCACCTCTCTTCGCGTCTAGTTTGCGTTCCTCCCTTTCTAGTTGCGACCACAGTACTGTCTAGCGCTAGACCCCAGCCAGCTAGCAGCCACCTCTCTCCGCGTCTAGTACGTGTTCCACCCTTTCTATTTGCGACCACAGTACTGTCTAGCGCTAGACCCCAGCCAGCTAGCAGCCACCTATCTTCGCGTCTAGTTTGCGTTCCTCCCTATCTAGTTGCGACCACAGTACTGTCTAGCGCTAGACCCCAGCCAGCTAGCAGCCACCTCTCTCCGCGTCTAGTACGTGTTCCACCCTTTCTAGTTGCGACCACAGTACTGTCTAGTGCCAAACCCCTGCCAGCGCATTCTCTCTACTCAAGTAGGCTATGTCCATTCACAACCTAAATGATAACACCAAATAAATTTAATACACTATAGGAAAACTATATTTACTGTCCCCAATTTATCATTATTTCTCTTAAAAGATTGTACTTCATACCAATTCAGGGTAATATATGCTCACTAGTTTAATGGGTAGCGCGCCTTAACCCAACACCATGTATGTAGGGTAAATAATATCCGAAATAGTACATACCTTCACAATAAAATAACTAAATTAATTTGGATCTTGTTGCCAGTAAAACCATACAGTAAAATAAACTCTCGTGAAAAACATCATAGTATCGAGTTTCTCTGCTGTTTTGTTTTATATATTTTTGGGCTGCCGAATTTGAATCTGAAGTTTGCCCTAAAATTTCTCTTGTGCTTTCCGAGATATTTGCAAAAAACATAGACATTATGGCACTTTTTTAGTATTATGCTTATTTTTTCAGAAAACATCTATTACTTGATTTGAAACCCGCAAACGTGCAGTAACCCTACTGATTTTTTTTCCAGCTAAAATTACCTTATGTGTGCACATTACACATTTTACAAAAATTAGCGTTTAACACTCAATAAAACGGTATAAGATTAATAGTTTTTAAATAGTTTTGACCGATTAATTTAATCATAACAAAATTTATGATTTTTTTCTCTCCATAATCCATTGAAAAGTACCAATTTGAAGTAAACACTGCATTGTCGATTATTATTTCTGGGAATATAAGTATTTAAATATCATTAGAAGTGTTAAAACTATTCATCAAAATAATTTAGACTATGTCCGTGTTTTATAAGTTTTGATAAGTTTTTATTTATTTATTTATTTTTATTTTTTACCATTATTTCCTCTCTCTTGGCAATACGCTCATCAATCACTATCGCAGTTTAACGTGAGCTTACCGATTTATATTACGAAAAATATTTCAATTAGCATTTAAAATAAAATATAAAAATATCTATAGTATTTATATTTTCCGTAATATAAATCAGTAAGCTCACGTTAACCTGAAATTGCGTTCCCTGAGCGTTGGGTATTGCTAAGCAAGGAGAAAAAATTGCTGAAAGCAAAACAAAACTTATCCATACTCATAAAAAACTATGAAACTAATATCATTGTAATAAATATTTAACACTTATTAAATTCTAATTATACATAAAATATTAATTTATATAAGTATGATATTTAAATAAAATATAAATATCAATACCTAATACAAATGATTCAGTAAAACTATTCATTAAACTACTCACGACTGTTACAAGGGATGTCGGTCCTTTATTCCACTGCTGTGTTGAACGAAACATTTATAAGAGAGTAGAGCTAATTATTTTACTTAGCGAATAAACTTAACAATTCCGTTAATTCACTTTTAAATTCTCCTGTAAACAGGAGAGCACCCACTATATCACTATATCACTATCTTGAGACAGGGAACTCAGTGCACCCACTCATCGAGTACCTTCTTCGAGTAAGTTTCTTCGTCCATATAACATAACGACAACTTAGGAACTAATAGACACTTAGAAACTCACTTAACAACTTAGGAATAGGTCCTGATCCCAGGGCTGTAAATTTAGAACTAAAAAACGGAATGGAGAGGATCAGACCGAGAATGATGCAACCATGCATCTGCGCAAGCGCGGTTATTTGTCAAACGCATAGTAATCTTGAGCCCACCACGGGTACGGCTGGGGTACGTTGCACACCCTAGCATTGGCTGGGTGTTCAGTCTTTAAAGTTTGTTTGCGCTACGCTTTATTAACTGGTGGCGTTACAAGAAAACTAGTGTAATGGAAAGCTCTAGATTTCTAGAGTAAACAAATGTCACTAGTATGATCTAGGGTTAACTATTACGTCATTGATTTGCATACACCAGCTGGGCTTGTGGTGCCAACATGTATAGCATGGGTAACGCATGGAATCTAGTTTCAACAGTTTTTACATTATACCACTAGAGGTGGGCCCAAGCCAGAATGTGTGATTCTGGTGTTTGCCCCAGTCGGCATGTAGCTACAACAAGAATCCTGTTAAATCAGTGATTACATGCAATCTAGGGTATGGATTTTTCTCAGTGTGCCTACTTTGGTAGCCATGGGCGTCACCACCAGCCACGTGATAACGGCGAAATACTTCGGACACTCGAGCAAAATACGAATGAGCAACACCGGTCTCGACCAATGACACGTGGCAGGTTCACAAATCGTAAACTATCGAAAGTTTCATAATAAACAACCAGCACGAGCATGACGAGAAACTCCCTCCTGAAACGGGTAGCGATATAGTGGGGACAATTTATAACCGGCTCCCCAAATTATTTTGAAAACGCAATTTTTTAATTAACTTGTTTCAAGTTACACCTCAGGACTTAATTTCTTTCTAGCATATTTACTAAGGAACATAAATGAGGATTCCGTTTATAGAGTCATGGGAAATCTTGTACCGGCAAAAGCGTTTAATAGATCGTCACTGATGTGTAAGCCTTGCTTTGCACAGTATTGCAATATAGTACTGTGTCAGAGTAACCGTTAAACATAACTTGACGAAGTCATTGCTTCAATTGGCTTCAGTTCATTCGAATTGGATGGGAATGATGACAATAACATGAGTTCGCTAGGCTATTTAAAATAATCCTGACAAATGAATCGGCTAGACTTTGTCAGTAACAAAGTTACACCTCATCTAATCCATCAGGCAAATTACTTTCAGTCATAATAAGTTATGAATATCACTAGGATATTACCCCCTTAAAATACCCACTGATTGCGTTGTCGGTGTCTCGCTATCAAAGTATCAAATTAGCATACTGAATGCGGAGGAATGTTCGAACCACCAATGTTTTTAAGACCACCACTCATCATTGTGCCAATGACATGCACAATATGGATAAGCAACATGTGTTAATGGGGCACTTACTCCTGAGTAAGTGATTGCATTCTTCATAGTCCGACATAAACATTTATGTAAACAAATAATAATAATAAAATATAAAAAAAAAACATTGTATAACCATAATGACAGAAATCCTTATTGCTTAAATTATGTCATTACTGAGGCATTCATAGATACTTTGGTTTCCCAAAGGAATTTGTCATCAACAAAAGGGTTAGAATGGCCTCAACAGGATCGGTGCACGGTTGCCCACGTGTAAACTCCAAGGCTGTTGAATCAATTTGGGCCCAATTGCACTGATAGCACTTGAATTCGTTCCACTCATCTAACACAGGCTCCGAGGTCGGTGAGCCTTTGAGGCGCCTCTGACGCGATTTGAATTGACGATCAGTGTGGGGGGGAGGGGCGTTACGGTGATCTAAAAAAATTATAATAACAGAGAAAATAAACCACTGAGACACATTTACGGAAGAAAAGTTGATACAGAAACTTAAAGTTGCAACACTAACTTTTCCAACGAAAATACATCGATAAAACCCAAAATATCACATGGAATAGTGTTGAATATTTAAATTTAATAATTAAACTCGTTAGTATAGGATACTGTACAAGAAAACTAGTGTGAGTGTAAATTGTCTGTGCCCTGAAGATGGATGATACAACAGATCTGAAACGTCTGCCAGCCAAATTAACCTACCAAATGGCAGTTCTATAGAAAAAAAGGGATTGTCTAGTTTATTTAAGAAATTAAAAAGAAACAAATCGACCGAATAAGCATATAAATAAAAATATTTTGGCTATCATAGAGTATGACAAGTAGAGCGGCAGGTCGGTTATACTTTGGAACCCGTCCTTATAAAGTATATTTACTATGAAATATTACCACACCGACAACCACAGCAGCAGCAGGTCTATAAAGCGTTATAAGAAGCTTGCCGCAATATTTCCAGCGACGGAACTAAGCCGGGTCAAGCACGGGTAAATCCTGATATAACGGATAATGTGGGATTTTCATAAACGAATTTAGAGGTATTTTATGGGGGTCTTTAATAAGTTTTTAAATTTAGGATGTGCTATCTACAATATAAAAGCGACAATAGCATATTTATTTGCAAATTTAACCAACGACGAAACATAATGGAGGTGTATTTTAACACGAGGGATAATTTATGAGCTTCCACTTTAAAATAATGTGTTTATTTTGGGCGTTGTAAATAATAAGTTAGTCCTAATAATCAAACTGTACCGTAAAATCGCCCAAGTGTGTGTCTTTTGCACAGGCATATAATGCTGTGTAACCGAACACAGAACTGACTGTGTTGTCTCGGGCGAATATAAAGATTCCTCTTCCATCTCTCTCGCACCGGACATTCCTGAGCTTCTGGAATCTGCTTGGACGAAGATGGAAGATGAAGATAGTATCCATACCGAAGAAGACAGAGCAAGAGTTCAATGAAGTGTCATACCAATATCTTACAACATACTTGATAAGAATTATTGTATTTTGAAATGTAAATTTGGATTGGGTCACGAATTGAATTTGTGGAAATGTTGATCAAATGTTTTTTCATATAAAACAACATAAAAAACGCCGGTACAGATTTTTTGTGTGAAAACAATGATAAATAATAGGAAAGTCATTGTTTTAGGCGTAACAGTTTCCAGTTCGAACTATGTCTTGGGAAAACTATTTTCCCCTTGTTTTCTAACCCTGCAGGGCTTAAAAATATTTTTAAATTAAAAAAACTATAAAAATTATAACATGTTGTTTTCAAACTACAATGGAAGCTAGCGGTATAAGTCAACTTATATTTATTTCAAAATTTTCTTTTTATTTACAAATAAAAATGTAATTTATGTATAAAAATACATAAAAATTGCAAATAAAATTTTTTTCACATTTAATATATTTTGTTTACGAAATTTATACTAATTTATTTATATAAATACAGATTTGATAAATTTATTTAATTTATATTCCAATTACTTCACCTAAAAGAAAAATGATACACTTGTTTTACCTAAATTTTAAAGATTATAATAAACTAAAATATAAAATTTAATATCGTATAGTATGTCAATGAGCTATTGACCAAAACTTCCAATACTGTCCTGTCCCAGCCTCCCATTGTGGTTTTAAAACCACTAACATTATTTTACTCGTTCTGAAAAACAGTATGCTGTAAATTAGTGAAATACGCAAAGAATATTTGAATATTGCCCCATCCAAAATTAAACTTTTGCCGATGTGACTGGAAGTTGCTGAACTCTGTTACCGTGTTATAAAGTAAAACAACGTTGTTTTGAAGACAAAATATCATTGTTTTTGAGTAAATCACAATATTTTTTCTCAGTGGCGGATCCAGGATAGGCCAATGGGGGGGGGGGGGGCTAGTTGGGGGTCTGGGGGTAACTCCCATCAACAACAGGAGGGAGGGATCTGGGGTTCCCGCCCTGGGAAAATGTTTCGGGGCTTAAAATAATACTTTAATGCAGTTGAGTGATATTACTATTTTTTTAAGTGATAAATTAAACAAATATTTATGTACATTTTCGTAATTTTACCCTATGGTAAGTTTCTACATTCTAAAACAATATTCATTGTACAATATGCGCCAAAATAAACAGCACTTAAATTGATCAGCCATCTTTACCAAAATGATATACAAAACCTTCAAGAACGGTAATACGAGTGTTGCCTCAAGTATGTTATTAATTGAGTTTAAACCTACGTTTATATGTTGGTAGAACTAAGTATATCAAATATTGCAATTTCAATATAGTGCTGTTTATTTTTGTGCATAGGCTACTGTAGAACCATATCCTCACATAATAACATCATTTTTTCATAAGCTATAGGCCCTAACCTCACTATCTGTGCTAGGTCGAATGCTAATTAAGACTGCATGTTACTTGGGATGAACAGAGAATTTATAATATCTTTTGATTCCTTTTCAGGGTATCGCTTTTATTATTTATCTGTTTAATGGTCCAGGTAAATCTTAATAAAGTAGTATAATGAAAGAGAAGAAAAATAAACGATTATTCAAAGTTAAATTTTTGTGACTTGATTGCTAACAAAAGTTAAAAACCCCTTCCATGTTAAAATTTTTCTCGGTCGTACATATGTCTACTATCAATACAGAAAATATTATTTTCTGTATAAATAATAAAACTACATAAGAACTTAAATTAATTTATATTGCGTCTAAACAACAGCGAATCTTCATAACCCATAAATTGGTTCATAAGCAGACGGCAAAATAAAACCACCAAAATCAGCTACAAAGAAAAAAAAACATAGATTCCCAGAGAGCGTTTGGACGCGGCAATTGTATAGTCGATATTAAAATGTGAGACGACAGTGTGTACAACACAATTTTCGTAATATAGTAAGCTACGTCATTGCTTTACAAACAGACCTACAAATGAAATGGAAAAATATCGTGTAATGACCACCAATGGAACTTTGTTTGGAAATAGAGTCAGAAAATCCAAAATGAAAATCAGCAAGATATGACTTATTGCTGGGGGTTTAAAGATCAAACATCTTAAATCACAAGCGTCGGGATAAACCGTTATATTTATACAATAAATGGAATGAAATGGGAAATTCAGTCCGGAAACCGGACCACCAGGATTTTTATTTTTGCTAGAGTGGTTACGCTGAAGGGGCAAGACGATCAGCCTAATGATGCCAAATAATTAGCTATGCAGTCGCGGCTCGCGCCCTCGCAGTTTTATTCAGTGTAAACCATAATGAAACCAAATAATCTCATGTACCACTCTTGATATTTTAGACTAATTTAATATAATCCAAAAAAATTTGCCACCCCTTAAAATTTGACGCCCTGGGCCCGGACCCATGTGGCCCATACCTAAATCCGGCCCGAGTGCCGCGGCGAGCACGGATTCCTTTCACGTTCGGCAACCCATCAAAACAAATTACCCATTTATCTAGTGTAAAAAGGATACCCAAGGGGGGGGCTATAGCCCCCCCTAGCCCCTCCCTGGATCCGCCACTGTTTTTCCTGTAAACTATTGTTTAAGTTGGTATCCATACTTATTTAATACGCTAAGAGATTTTTTTGTCTTGAGAACTCTTCCTACAATTTTCAACCGATTTTCAAGTTTTTGGTGTCGTTGGATAGGGCTTGGTCTGTAGTTGTTTCCGCCAAAAACTGATGATAGTAGGACTAAAAATAAAGGCGCTATCCACCATTGAAATCTCAAAATTTCCTATTTAAATAAAATTGGGATTGAATAAAGCATTTTAAACATCTGTTAATAATCAGCTGTAAATACGTGTTGTTTTAGTGATTAAAGATATTCACAATAGTGGATTGGCCGGATGTCGTTGATTTTGAGCTAAAAGTAACATTTGTATTGTATTAAAGTAAATTGCTCGATTTCGAGCAACACGTATACTAGTTGTTTTAAAACATCATTGGGAACGAAAGGGTTAACTTAACGTGTATGTAGGAAGTTAGTACAATATCCTGTGCTGCATTTGACTATGAAACATCGAAACGTGTCAGATATATCTGCCTGTTATTGACAGATTGTCTATTCAGGACTGTGATGAGAAGTTAGTGTCAATCTTGACCGGCTAATTCAAGATCAATCAGTGGAATTGGCCATAACTTGGCATACAGTGGTCAGCTCGGCAGTTCCACTACGAGGGTCAATCCTCACTGCCGCTGCGGCGGCACTCACAACTTCTCGTCTGCACTCTGCACTTCAGTAATATTTAAACAAAATATGGTGTTTTCAGTATACAAAATTGAATATTGTTTTATCATAAACTCTTGCTGTAACTGACTACCGTAGCTATGGCTATAGTGACCACCTCGCAATCCTGGATTTTCAGTTCGACCCCTGATGGGACCATTCTATATGTGCCCATTTGTCTTTTATTGCACTAATTAGCGATTCTGTCTAACAGGTCAATGTTAATAGTAATAAGACCAGGGCCAGGACCGTTCTATAAATATTTTTAATATGACACTGGCGTTGTGAAAGGTTATAAAAAGATTTGGTACAGTTTGGTTCCATCACTGTTTGTAAACAAGTCCATTGTATGTGGCGTAATGCTACCAGGAACAAAGGAAACGACTATAAACTTTTAACCATCAGTTTGAGGCAGCGCGTTTGCAATTTATTCACTTCCGTCGGAGTGTATAGATAAGTCTGTTTCCAAATCATCAAATCACCAACAAAATCTTTTGGTTCCAAACAATGATTAATATTTTTTTAGTTAATAACCAAATTGTTACTATGTACCACTTCTTTTTCGTATACAGGATTTACATTTGGACATAATCACAGTTTAAATTAAAAAAGTTTGTCTTTTTAGTAAAGCGCGTGTTTAGGAGAATGTAGGGCCTATGTCACGATATCTATATATATAATTCTGTAAGCGATATTTCTTGAGCAAAATTTTGAGCGTTATACAGATCGCAGAAAGATGGGAGGGGTCTCAAATAAAGGCCTCGGTCCCGTGCACGAGGGAAAACTATCGGCGTGTCCATAATTTTAACAGGAAATGAGAAATCACGTAAAACGTCCTCCATAAGAATAGCATGGGGATTCGAAAAACGTCTGCTAAACTTTTCAATATACATTAGAACATGTGTTATGGTTTAATTTCAAAATGAGACACAGATGCTAACATTGAGTGAAGATAACAAAATAATTCACACCAAGAGAAGCAATCTATATATATAATTCTGTAAGCGAAATTTCTTGGGCAAAATTGTGAGCGTTTTACAAATCGCAAGAAGATGGTAGGGGTCTCAAATTAAAGGTTTCAGTCCCATAAAGCGTATCCATAAAGTTACAAGGAAATGAGAAATATAGTAAAACGTCCTCCTTAAGAATAGCATGGGGATTCAAAAAATTTCTTCTTTGTGTACATTGAAACGTGTTTTTGGTTTATTTTAAAACGAGAGACAGATGATAATATTGAGTAAAGAACTATTCATAGCCAAATGACAAAAATTAACCCTAGAGTGGTAATAATAATAATACGTTTTGTGGCTTTGAGCTACTAAAACTTCTACTAGGAGAGTCAACCTTACATACTATTATTACAAATTGACTGCTGATTTTACTGTTGTTACTATAATTTAAATTGTAAAAAGAACTGAGCGTGTATGGGCGATGAATTGTGGTTTGAGACACACCTACATTTTTTCCATTAAAACATGTGTTTGTTTTATTTTAAGACGAAAAGTGTCAAATGATCATATTGAATGCCGATGACACATTGATTGATACTTAAAGTGTATAAAATTCAAATTCTTTATTAGTGTATCAGTCAGTGAAGTTTTGGTATTCTCTTAGCTGAATTTTTTCAGAAACCTTTTAGTCATTTCATAGATCGTAGGATTATAGAATACGAGTTAAAATAAAAGACGTTTGTCCTACATACTAGAGGAAAATGGAGCAGGTAAAAAACTTCACAAAAAATGGGAAATATATAAGAATGATTATTTTCTGAAAGGTTCTCCTTAAATATTCTCCATATAGTGATTTTTTAAAAATCTGCTTTGTTTACACTAAATCAAGAGTTTTCATTAGGAGGGACGAATATTGACAGAAAGTGAAGATGCACTTTGAGGTGCTGTGTTTAAATTTGTTGATTAATACATTAAAAAAATCTGACAGGAGCTAAAAATCAATTCAATTTTAGGACAAACTAGACAATGAAATGGGTTTGATACAAAGTATAGAAAGTTTATTGACTCTGAAATGGGTGCTGAACATCCGTCATGGTTTTTTTTTTCATTTCCGTTTTTCTATGTTACATTAAAAAGCAGTCATAGCTCAATGAAGGGACTATGATTTCTTTCAAAACTTATTTTTCATAGATCGATATAAGTTTAACAACAGACAAAATAGAGCATTTACAAACGGGTGACCTAATAGTACAGGATTGATAAGAGTACTTGGGGGCAAATGGTCTGTTCAAACGGTATTGTTAAAATATTATATACCGCAAATTAAAATTAAATTTTCTGGAACCTTCATAGTGGAAGAAATGGTAATACGCTATGTTTTATGCTATTTTAATTTTATGATTAGGGGCTTTTGCCCCTATGAGCCACTAGTTTTATAAATATCTATTTTTAAATGCAATTCTGTAACGGCAGTTATGAGGGAATACTCTAAAGAAATCTACAAAGGCTACTATAACGACTTGTTTTATCAAGTCTTTCACTTTTGGTAGTTCGATAAAAAATATTATACAGAGGTATTATATAGTGGTAAGAAATTCTTAGTTTTGAAGTGTAGCGCCTCCTACTAACAACATTACGGTCGGATCCGTACATCACTCATTATTATTATTATTATTTAAAGTTTCATAATTTCTATTTAAATAAAACCGACTCTCAAACTGAAACTTTATTCATTAACTCGTTGTTTTAAACGGTGAAGATGAAAAGTTCTACGGCAGTAAAAACAACGTTGAGTGCAGTTGAAAGAAACTTTTATTTATATTATGTCTTGATTTGAAAATTTAATTCGTGAATTATTTATTTTCTTAATTATTAACGAGGTGTAGTTTACCACCACCAACTTTCATGATTTAGGCCCATCCGAGAAATAGATTTGAAATAAATAAATTAAAGTATTTTTTTTTTTAAATTTATTGGTATTTTACTAAACCAAGAGGATCAATTAAAATTAGGAATAGGTAGAATGCAAACGAGTTCACGATTTTGGCCAGTCAGTTGACGCATTCTGTTAGAAGTGGCAAGTGTCCAATTGGAGCGAACGAAACCCTCCCGCAGGGCTTTACCATAGTGCTGTATATCTGTCGGGAGCGAGGTCGGGAGAGATGATGAATATTTAACATACAGGGTGAGTTTTAAGAGTCTTCATCACCTTTGGCAAAATATCCATCGTACACTCTGATTTTCATTACAACTGTCCTAGTACAGTCAGGTGCGCCAAACTAGGGCGAGGGGTGAGGCGCGGGTACATTTCTAAAAACATCGAACTGCGACGTCCCACACACGCACGCGCAGACTCACTACAATGAGAGTTCGGCCAGTCCGATACTGTTGCAGCGTTGTCCTGTGTACATTTGAAGAGTATTTTAAAATTATTATTAATACTAGGCTCGAACTTTTACATTTCAATATAGCCGATTAACATTTTACAGCGATTACAATTAATAAATGGTTTTCAATTATTACTATATTAGCTATAGCGTTTGAACGGAACATCCGATTAGATTAAAATGGTTCAGGGGTGTAAGGCAGTACTGTATCTACTTGAATGAGTTTGCGAACCAGAATGATCAGTCAATACAGAAACTAAACAAAATAATTAATTTTAAAATGATGGAACTAAAGTAATTATTTTCTTTAGAATAATCTGACGCAACGTATAGAGGTAACCCCTGCACACCAAAAACAGTTAGTTAACACCCACTAACAAAGGACATATACTGTAATCAATCTCTTGTAATGTATGCTAAATTGCGTATAGGGCCTATATTGATAATTTTATTCGAATTAACCGAACTATGAAAGAGTTATACGAGTTATACTCGTATAATTATAACTCGTAATATACTTAATTAAATAGCCTAATTAAAATTACAATTTTTTTACTAATTGCTTGGAACCATGAAGTTGTTTTTATTTATGTTTCCAGCCTCAGTGTTGAAACATCTAGCTGTGTTTTTCGGTGCCGCTTTTTTACAACAGTAAGTTAAATTTGTACAGCATAATGGCTTCACTGGATTTTACTTTTAATGTTTTTTTTTCTGTAAAGCAGTATAAAATAATTGTAATTTGAATGACATGTGTGACCGTACCTCTTTTCTCTTAGACCATGGAAGGCTCTAATTAAATAGTGGTCAATGAGACTCTGGCCCAGAGTCTAAGAATAAAATACATAATCAAAGTAATTAAATATAGTAATTAAATCAGCCGATCATGATAATTTTGAAATTTCAAACGCAAATGTCGGTACAGTATTTTATTAGAACAACTATAGGCTAACAAAATATTCCGGATGGTGATGAAATCTGCTCAGATGAGATAATTTTTCCCTAATAAAATAAATAATTTTTCCCTTATAAACAGAACTGCCTAAGATTTATTTGCGTTTTAATTGCTTCATCATCACGTTATCCTATTGAGAACTGAACAAATCAGTGTACCAAATTACAACTCCCTTGCGTAACGAAAAAATTTGAGGATTAGTAATGAATGAGTGAGGGATTTGTTTTTTAAGGTGGCGACTCACTACCTGACTTTTCACCGGACCGAGCATTGTACCGCAAAAACAAACAGCAAGTCCGGAAGTGTGTCAGGGGTCCGTACATCGGACCGAGCGCACTGTAGGCTGTTTTGGGGCGAAACATCAAAGAAAAGATTTGTCAGGTGTACGGTCCGATGTACGGTAGTGTGTCAAGGTCAATTTTGCTAAGAACGCCGTACCGAGCGTTGCCCCGAACGCTCGGGATGGAAAGCCCCTCCCTTCACCACCCCATCATCTAGCGCCCTGACTCACGCTCTCCCTATCCCTCTATAAACTTCCTTCACCTCGCTTGGTGGATTTGTCCGGTACGATGCTCGGTCCGATGTCTAGCTCGGCGAAATGTCCGTAGTAAATTTATGTCCCTTTACGATGTAATGTACGGTAGGCCTACGATGCTCGGTCCGATGTCTTGTTCGGCGAAATGTTCGGAGTAAATTTACGTCCCTTTACAATGTAATGTACGGTACGATGCTCGGTCCGATGTCTTGCTCGGCGAAAAGTTCGGAGTAAATTTACGTCCCTTTACGATGTAATGTTCGGTACGATGCTTGGTCCGATATACAATCTGATGGGAAGTCCAGTAGTGTGTCGCCGGCCTTATAAAAAGGAATTTCCTTCTGGTGGTATCAGGCAGAACCGTATTCCGCGCACTTCCGGTGTTACACACTGCCATTAGAAAAATTGATGAACGGTTTATTCTATTTGTAAGATTAAAATTTGAATCTCATCTGTGAGAAGTTACTACATTACTAGTTTTCTGTATTATGTACTGTAAAAACCAGTATAGTGCAAATAATTTACTGCTCGTCTTGAGTACATAAAAAACAATCGCCAATGAACCATAGTGCTGTATAAACACACGTGTTCTAAAATTGAATTGTACGAGTAATTTAGATGGATAAAGAAGTATTCAAATAAATACAAGGAATGTGTCCCCCAACATCACTGAGTGGATTTATAATGCGATAATGTTTGTGTGTGTGTGCTTGTGTTAGTGAGAAAGACGACGTTTGCGAAAAGGCTAGTAGCGCCTCAAACGGACGAATTCGCAGACCCCGTTTTTGCTCAAAACATGCGTTCGTAGTCCCCTGTTTCGGACGACATTTTTTAGCCGATTTGACTGAAAGTGGTCTTAAACAGTTCAGAAAGAGTGCCTGCGTGGTTCTTGTACCTCGATAGTTCGATAATGTTTCTTAAAAGTATTTTAAAAGTATTTTAAAAAAATGTTAAATATCTAGTAATTTTCTCCTTTTTTAACTGTATTTTTAAGTACTACTGAGTACGTTTTTTATTATTATGAGGTACAAGAACCACGCAGGCACTCTTCCTGACCAGTTTGAGACCAATTCCAATAAAATCGGTTTATAAATGTCGTCCGAAACAGGGGACTACGAACGCATGTTTTTGACGTTTTCCGCAGGGGTGATGAAGACTCTTAAGTCCCTTTCCCCTATTTATTTTCCATACGGTGTAAGTTAGAAGGTTTCAATTCCGCAAAACCAATGTATACAGAACCAAATAAGTAGGGACATCCCATGTTAAATTTTTTTTAGTTTTGCCCTCGAAAACCAGAGGAAAATAAAGCGCTGATGTTAGGATTACTTCTCCTTACTGTCACTGGAAGCGCTCTTTCTACTTTTTAAAATTCAAAATGAGCATATTTGTTTACAAAAATCAAAAGAATAACAAAAGTCTGCAAAATTATTCTAGCCATCTGTTTTCATTCAACCAATCAGCATGATCCTTGAATAAAAATTATGTCTTGGTGGTGGGTGCTACCTGTGTTTCGGGGGCGGCGTTTCCATTTCCCCACGAGGATGTCCCTACTTTTTGGGTTCAGTATACATTGGCACAACTAGGTCCTACTTTTTGGGTTCAGTATACATTGGCACAACTAGGTGCCAATAAAAAAAAAACATAAATAAATAATAAAAAAACATAAATATCTTGTTTTTTATGGATTGATTGACTCTCCACCTCCAGTGGGGGACCTACAGCTATTACATGTAACGCGATGACGTCAGTTTACTATTTATAGAGTTATCAGCAGGTATTCGTCAAATTTTGGTAATTATACAAAAAATGTTTATAAGTAATATTATGGAAACTTTGAAGGGCTGTAAAACAGAAAAAATATTTTCCCAGTCATGGGGCGGGCCCCATTTGTTGCCTCCTGGCCGAAAGCCCACACAAAAATCCTTGCACTAAACAATTGTCCGTGTCCGCGCAGTGTTTATCTTTTAGTAATATGCATTTCTCTATACATTGAGGGTAAAGATAAAGATGTTAAAATTAAACTTTGCGTGATGCAGTTTGAGTTAGTTCAATATGTTTTCAAAATTATTTTCACAGGTAACACTTCCGTTTTTTAAATCGGGGCCTCCTAAAACTTTTACGATTCAATAAGTTATTAGTGATTAAACTTAATCCTATACTCTTATACGAGCAATGTTTGCTTGTTTGCTTGCTTGCTTGCTTGCACAATTATCTCAAAAACGGCTCCGACGATTTCCTTCAAATTTTGGAATATGGGGGTTTTGGCCACCAGAAATCGATTGGAGCTGGTCCCATAGCTGGGAAAAATCCGGTTTTCGCGCTAGAGCCCTTCAAAGATCCCATGTTATCCTTATGGAAATTTTTTAACTGAACAAAAATCAGCTGATAACTGTAGATAAAATAAACCAATGTGTTACATCTTTAACCTGTGGTTTTAGGAAAATCATACCAATGTGCAGCAAACCTTCCGCCTGGCGAGTGAGCGGAGCGAACGAGCTTTGTGTGAGAAACGAAAGTAATAATTTTACCGAGCTTAAGCTCGGTCCCCCTGGTACTAATCTATTAATTAAAATATCTTAGTACCCACTAAACTATAAAATTTAACTTTATTAAAATTTAATTCTTACAAAAATAACATAAAACAAGCTAGCACTGTGTTATTTAGAGGTGTTTTTAAGGGTGACAATGCCTCAGGCTGTAGAGAGCTAATTTGAGCAACGTAACTCAGGGGACGCCCAATGTTATTTCCGAAACCACCCCGGGGCATCCCCCAAGGGCTCAGTAATGTAAACGACACCCCTGATAAAGTTGGGGGAGTTTTTGCGACCTTCTAGTATAGTTCAAAAATAAATTAAATAAATCAGTTGAGTTTTTTTTTTTAATTCGTTCAACATTATAACCAACATGATTCCATAAAAAATTTAAAAGAAATGGGAAAAGGATGGAAACACGTAGAAACAGTGAATAATACTGGCGAAGTTAAGAACATTGGGAAATAAATCCTCGTAATTTTATAGCGCTAGACAGTCCATGGAATTTCTTTTGTTTTCGTTTGCGAAACGCTGCGTTTTAAGTTATAGCCTTGAATTCCGAGTGTATCGAATGGTTATGTATGTTTTATAGAACCCCTGTTGTTTTTAAGCAATAGTTTTGTAGTCAATGTTTAATCGTCCTGTCTTTTTAGGTTTGTTATTTAAGAAAATCACTGTAAATGAACAATGCAAACATTTTGTAACTAGGTTGCACTAAAAAAATTATTACGTTAAAAAAATTAAAACGTTATGACGAAATATAACGTTGTATAATGTATAGGCCTACGTTGAGTCACGGTGACTAAAAGAATTCTGTAGGTCTAAAGTGTTAAATTGTTTAAAACATTTCCACGTATTTTTATAATAAAAAATAGTTTTAATGAGAATGTAAGTTTTATACACTTAACGGTTTAATATAAAATGCTTACCTTTGTAAATATTTATGAGAATCAGTTTTTGCTCAAAGATGAACATAATACCAATTTGTGATCATTATAAAAGACAATTCATAGCTTTGACATGAGTACTAAGGAAGTGGAAACCTTAACCCTTTTTTAATGGGTAATCATAAAGAACACGTCAATACCTGGTCTACATCATGACTGTGCTGGATAATAAGCTACCTAATAAGGTACCTACTTCGTGACGCTTAAGGATTTCATTGTCCAAGTAAGAATTTGTTTTTTGTCGTTTTTTTGTATTTCAGATTTAAATTTGAATTTATAAGTTATGTTTCCACTCAATGAAGTTTTTAAATGTAACCTAATATTTAATTCAAACATCATAACACAGCTGTATTTCTACCATTCTTCGATCATTCACTCACTAAAAAATAGAGGGACTTAATTTCACAAGTTATTTGAATCAAACTATACACATGATTCTCGTTTTACCACCTTCATAATTTGTTAACTCTCAAACAAATTTCTAATACTGAACATAAAACTGTGTCACTTACACTAACTTCCCTTTGAAAATTATCTAACAAAATTCTTATTGTTTTTGTTATTTTTTCAAATTGACAATACTTAAAATATCAAATTTAAGCCGACTGCCTAAATGCGATTATATTCTACCGCCAACCACTAATACAATGCTACTTGTACTTGTTTGCACCCCTTCGCCGTCCGTGGCGTGAGGGTTGCCGTCATGTGAGGTCACGTGATCAGTTCAGCCACCTCGTGTTGTGTTTATGTTTGAGTGAAGGGCCGAGCCTGTGGAGGGCGCGGCCCTATGTCCGCCAAATAGGATTAACCACCTTCTTTACCCCTTTGTACTCTTACTTTCCAATGTGCCCCCCTTCCCCCACGGTGGCAAAACAATACTAGTGTCATATGAGATTGAACTCCCTAAAGTAATTTCACTAAGTTGTGATATTTCTATTGTGATGTACAGTATCAATTCAATTGATGTTTAACGGGCGTTGTACTATCGTTGCATTTTAAACATTTTTTGTGCCTAATTCAAAAGACACAGAATGACTGCTCAAAAAATATAATTGATATCCAGTTCGATATTTTAATAACCAAAGGAAGCATTTAGGCTTATACACCAGTTGTTGTAATATAAGTATTTTAATATTGTAAAAAACTATACTGTACTTGTTAAAAAATATGACAAGCAAACAAAATTCTACTTACTGCATGTGTTAAATGGTCTTGATAAACTCTTTTTTAGCTTTAAATAAAAGTTTTTATTTACAAATAAAGAAGTTATTGTATGTACGGTACATATAATGTTATTCTTGGGGACAGGCCGAATTGGAATTGGTGACTTTAAGATCACAAATGAAAAATGCATAAAAGTGTTAAAGAGTACAAGACAAACTAGGCTGAAAATCCATAAATTGCTTGGGAGCAGAAAAACGTACAGCAGTTTTTAAAATAATAAAAGTATAAAACAGTAGTCGTTAATTTAAAATTGATTGAATTTGAAGTAGTACGAAACAGGATAGACTTGTCTAAAAAGAACGCCAACGATGCAGTCAATCACTCTATTTCCAGTAGTTATTTCGAGTATCTCGTACAACGAAATGCTTCGGTCCCAAATTCAATTTGGCGCCCAAAGTGCCCCGACCACACAGTCCTCGACGGCAGTTCCAAAATTGTTGCGGCTCCAAACGCGCGTTTCACAGTTTGAAACGTGTTTTACGGCTCAATAAATGTCTTTTCGAGTTTTAGCGAGTGGCGGGGTCAGAGCTGACCCCGGAATGACTTTTGAACAGAACACGAGCAAAAGGGACGACGCGCGGTGATGTAGAGGAGAGCGCACCTCTGGACCGGGGCCAGGGCATTCCTGCGCTCACTTGCGGTGAAATCCATTCCATCGTCAGTATAAGATGCGCATAATCTGCAGCTACACACTGCAGTTAAATATCAAGGTCTGTAGAGGAAGAAGCATAACTTCTTCCTAAGGTCAGCTGAATAGCTATTTTTTGTGTTCCGGATATGAATCGTCAAAACTAAAACGGAAGTAAAGTTACGTTTAAATATTTACCATTACACAGCTGATTGAAAAAGAGAACGAAGCAGTCTTGCCACGGGTACGACATTTATCGTAACGACACCACATTACTCTATTTTACATTCGGATTATTAGTAAATAGCAAACCATTACGTAATGACCAAATTAACAATTAGCAATGAAGGTAAATATAAAACCATAAATTCTACCCTAGTTTGCTTTTAAATTCCTTATTTAGTAATGATTGAGACAAAGAAATCCCCAAAGCAAACGAGAACGATATTTGTTTCCTGGGTCGTTCATCATTTGCGCACTTTTTAATCCTTCTGTAAAATATTTCGAAGGGTCGCCTAATCCCCTTGCATCATTTGCGCACTCTTCCGTCCAGGTAGCCTCAGCCTGCCGACAACAATTCGCAAACAGTCGTCCCCCACACATACCACTGGACGGCAACACATGTGTATCGCACATTCATGAATAATTTAAGTTTGTAATGTATAAACCTTTTTTGTAATACATCGAGTGTTTACTTATTGTACTTTCAATGGTTGGCGAGGATTGTATTACTGTATTGCTCAGGCTGAAATGTTTTGTACGAATTGTTTCTATGGCAAGTTTGCCTCCATTCTAACTGTAGATAGCATCCTCTCCTATACTAACTCCTCAGAATAAAACCATTCATAAAATTCACTGTTGCAATAGAAACAAACTACAAATGGTAAACATGAAATCCAAGTGTTAATGTACGGGTTAAGGCCATAATATTGTGTCCGATTATTTGCCATTATTTCTGTTCTGTTAAATATTGTTTTGCTAATTTTTAAACTTATGCCAAACACGTTTAATCATTAAAAAGACTATTTGAACACAGGCATGAGTTTTCAATAACTTTGTAAATGAAAATAATGCCGCTTCCACCACCCTGCGATGCGCAAACGATGCATATAACTGAGAGCCCCCTGGAGCTCGATGCGCAAAACAAGCATCCGTTCTACCTGGCTCTCCGCATGAGGCGCAAATGATGCATGCCCGTTTCCTGCAGCGTTGACAACACTTGCAGGTAACAAAGAGTAAAATGTTGGTTTTTTAACACTTTTTTAACACACAAAACCTCTGTGGCGACATCCATAGATGTCGCCGAAAGTGACACCATTGCTCTTATGGGATGTAGCGATGTAGCTCACCTGGCCCTGGCCTACAGTCATCTTGGTTAAATATTTCAAGTGACTTTAAGCCAAGAAAGAGGGTAGGCATATTCAAAATGATACTCTTATTTAATTACAGTAAATTGATTTAAAATCTCGCCTTTGGTTAACTCATTGTTTTAGAATCAAATGAATTCTAGTACAGTATGAGTAAATATTAAAACCCTAAAAATTTTCCCTGGCACGTATAGGAAGCATAAATTGTTATAAGAGAGATAGAATATCAAATTAAAAGTTGGATATCATAGGCATAAACTTATAACTAAATCAAGTTTGAAGTAAGGCAGGCAAACTAGTTCAAGAAAGTTTTCCGCGAGGCTTATATGTTGTCATGTTATGGGGATACTGTGAGGAGGCTAACTACAATTTATAAAACGCATCTCATTTAAAAATAAGAATCGGCGATACCCCTGACGCTCATTATCTATTTTGCATTCACCCCCTTCAAAAGCGGAAATTCGAAAACAAACGTCACATCAACAATGTACATTAGAGTGTCGGTTGGAAGCAACAGGCGGCAGCGTCATCGTACCCATGGCAACCAGAGAAATGAAACTTGTTTGCGCACAATTTAATAAGAGCGCGCCACGGTGCAGCGCCGAGACGGCGCCTTCGCCCCCCCCCCCCCACAGGGACAGGGGGGACGATCGATGCCCAAACTGTTGCCCTTACAGCCCTTTTGGGTCCATGGGGAAGGAGAGAAAGTGCATGTGTGCTTCGGGGTGCTCAGTGCGAAAACACGAGTAAAACTGTTTTGTAGAGGTAATCAAGGGACATGCTTTCTTGAAATACAGTTTCGCTTGGACATTGGTGGCTTACTCATACATAATATTCAAATAAGTAAGTTTATTGCCTGCAAAATGGAATAGTTACAGCTCAAAGAAGAAAAAACCAAGGGAAACCTCAAATGGTGTGCAGATTATGTGTCTGGAGAAGACGTGGTGGGAGCGCAAAGAAGAGGCAGACTGAATGTTCATTATATAACTGTTGAACTCATACGGTGTTGAACGGGTAAGGCCAATTCATACAGAGTCCAATAAATAGGGACATCCCATAATGCGAGAAACTATTAATTTTTCAAGTACATAAGAAGAAAACAAATAAGGAAATTTGCCCCCCAAAAATAGGAAAAATTGTTTTTTGCTCCCAAAAAACAGAGTAAAATAAAACGCCGATGCTACGATTAGACTACATCTTCCAATTACCATACGGAGCACTACTTTCTGCTTTCTAAATGTCAAAATAAGCCTTTAAAAAAACAGAACAATAACAAACGTTGCAAAATTATTCTAGCACTCAAATTTGATAAAAATTATAGGGGAGACCGGGGCTGAAAGTCACACGGGTTGGTTGTCACAAAGCTTATAACTTCTGCCACCAACTATCTTTTGCACTAGTTTTACGAGTGCTGTTTCTTCCTTTAGTATAGAGATAATTGTTCTAGAGAGTGGGTGAATATCTGTACTTTCCAATGAATTTTGGGTTTTATTCTGATTTTACTCCTGGCGAGTAAATTTTCTTAAGACACTTAATTATTTTTCACCATTCTTATCTGATGAGTTATGAACAAAAGCTCCATTTTATAACATTAGGCATATTGTGAGGTATTAAATCTGATTTCTTACCAAAACAAACGATTACCAGTTTTCGGTATACATCGATGTTTGTAAAAAAATGGCTGCACGGGGCAAGTTGTCACATAGAGTAAGGGGTTGGTTGTCACATGTTAATCAAACAGTTAATTTTCAGTTAAGTTTTACGTTTTCAAAACTACTTGAATTTACTGTAATTTATTTTAAGTATCATTTTTCTATTAAAATATTGTTACTTTTGAATGTTTTGTTTGATTTTACCCATATCAATAATTTGTACATGTTCTTTTTTTATCCATAAGAAATACTAGGGACAACCAACCCCATACGTTGTGACAACATGCCCCGCCGTAGGGGCTGGTTGACACACTTGCAATGCTCTTTTTAAACATTTTTTATAAATATCTGTCGTATAGATTTCAATTTGAAAAAAATATATAGTGTAAAGGAAAGTTTATTTCAAATGATAAATATATTTTTGATAAACTAAGCATACGAATAACTTTGTAAAAATTAACAATCTAAAAAGTGTGACAACCATCCCCGGTCTCCCCTACACCAATTGTGCTATATTCTCGCTTATACATAAGGATGTCGCTACTTATCTGGTTCTGTATGAATCGGGTGCAAGCACCTTACAAAATTGTTTCTCGGATGATTTAAAACAAGGTTTAACAGTAATCGAATTTTTAAGTCTTTAATTACTTTTTTATGTCATATGATTGAGTACGTCATTTTTACTTGTCAGCATATGTCCCATTCAAAATTAGGATATAAAATCGTAAATCCTGAATAACAATCATGTAATAAGCGTTGATTATGAGACTAGACAGTGTTCTTGAAACTGTAGTCATGGCTCTGTTTGAAAACAAATTTTACATAAATGTACAGAGTATTACGACGAGTGTATAAAAACATGATCGACCCGAGGATGAGGGATGAAGCATGCTTGTGCCGCGAGGGTGTGTCCGGGGTGTCTGGAGGTCATACCGAGGCCACAGAGGTACAACAATGCACGTCACAGTGACGGGGCTGCAGCATATCAGTGGTGTGTGAGGTACATGTCGCATGTCATCGCATCGCCGACCGCCACGCCCCCTCACAATTTATAAACTAATTGCATCAAATGAAATTACATTTGTGGATAACAATCCTCAACAATAAACAAGTTAAATTCATTGTTTCATTGATGAAAAGAGCCGATCACATCTCTAGTTACAAATTCGATAGTTACAAATAACTAATATGTCTTGACACCACGTCATTAGACTTCCTTCAGTGTAACGCAACACATTAATAAGTAATGAGCTACGAGATTCCATAAATATGTCATTTAAATACATAACAAATTCAATCTTCTCAAGGTGGAACGATTTAATTACTGGAACGTGTTGGGTACATAGTTAAAAATAAAAAAAAGTAAAAGTAAACTAGGCGTATACCAAATTATGAAAATACCTAAATTAAAAATGTAAAACTTCATTACATACAACATAACAACATTTTAATGTGAAAATAATATGATCTGGACTTACTGTACTTTGATACTGTTCACCAGATCACAAAAGGCAGTGAAACTCACCTGTGAATGCAAACGTTAATAAACGGTATCAGTTAACTGACACATACTTTCTCCCAACAATATAAAAAAGGTGTTAAAAGCTTCAAATATTAATGTCTTGATGACTCAGTCGGATAGCTACCAGCTGAGCAGCGCTCGTTTGACCCTACGGGCGTCTGTGACTTTTAACAACGTACTGCGTTTACCGCTAAACGAAAAATAGAATTTTCTCCGCACCCACTTTACGTAGAGCAATAATTTAAAATACTGGATTATTTAGTTTTTTTAACTTGATTTAATGGTGATAAGTAAAATTTATTTCGAGACAACAGCCATTTTGAAAATCCAAAAAATTGATTTTTGAAACACTTTTTACTCCATAACTTTTGAACGCGCATTTTCTCGGAGATGCGGGTGGTGTCATTTTATTCACCATTTTAAGCTTAATAAACCATAAAATTTTAATCAAAATCGTTAGAGCCGTTTTTGAGAAATTTTGATTTTTGACGATTTTTGAGGGTTTTTGGGGGTAAACAACCCTTAAAAATAAAAAATTCAAAAAAATGAAAAAAACGCCTGGAATTATTGTGGGTTTGGACCTACATACCAAATTTCACCAAAATCGGACCATTGGGGCATTCTCTAGCTCTGTATACATCCAGACACACACACGGACACACACACACACAGACATCACTCTGAAAACCACTTTTTTGGACTCAGGGGGCACCAAAATGGATAAATCCACAAACAACTCAAATTCGAAAATTTTGACGAAAACAATACTTTCTCCATATACTATGGTATAGGGGGAGAAAGTAAAAATTAATACATTGAGGAAAAAATTATAAAATATTATTAA